>JAKSZT010052319.1:11453202-11578115 GCA_026826555.1 Tolypeutes matacus | reverse complement strand
CCTTCCACCCTATCCCTCCTTTGGAGTGAAGTCAAAAGTTTCTAACTCCTATAAAACATGATAAAAGGGAAATAAGTCCCTTACCCCAATATTATGTATAGAATATTATGGAGGAAAGAGGTTTTCTCCATTTCTATGAATATAGCCTTCATGAATTTACCCTTCCATCCTTTATCTCTCCCATTCACTCACAGTTCATATATAGTCTTACCAGCAAGACTTGTTGAGTCTGCATCCAAATATATCCCAACTACTCCTCGTCACTTCCATGTTCTAATGTACCATATTCTTTGTCTAGACGAGTACAGTAGCCTCGTTGCTAGTCTTGCAAGAAAAATAATTAGAAATATTAAGACAACAGAGTACATCAGATCAGAGCATTCCTCTGCTCAAAAACTTCCAATAGCTTCCTACTACTCGTAAAGCCAAATCCAAGATCCTTTTCCTGGCCTGTAAGGTTCTATGTCAGTGTTTTGCTCACTCTCTGTAGAGAATGACCCACTCCCCACCCCCTGAATTATTTGCGGATAAGTACTATTATACAGCTTCTCCAACATATGACTAACCAAGTAAGTTCAACAGCACCTTTACTTGATGATATTCTGCTCAATTCGATAGTCCACTGTTCACTGCTTGAAGGTTTTGGCAAAGTCGTTGCTATAAATGCTTATAAATACTTGCTATCACTTTTTACATAAAAATAGTAATAAATAACTTTTATGGGCAGATTTTTTACAGGCACTGTGTTTGACTGGTAGTTCAGAGAGAACATCCATCAGTGAACCACACTTTGAGCATCACTCTTCTATAATCTGATCACTGGCCATTTCCTCCACTCCTGCTCTCCCTCTTTGCTGCCTTCTTTCCAGCTACCCTGGAATTCTTGTTTTCCTATAACACTCTCCAATAATTTCTACTGCTATGTAACAAACTACCACTAATTTAGCAACCTAATACAACACACATTTATTATCTCACAATTTCCATGGGTCTTAAAACCAGTTGTCGCTTTTCTTGGGTATTCTGTTCAGGATTTCACAAGGCTGTAATCAGGATTCTTCCCTGAAATTACAAGTCCTCTTCCAAATTCATGTGATTGTTAGTAGAATTTGGCTCTATGAGATTGTAGGATTGAAACAGCTTTTATAGAACACCCAATGTTCTCTGCCATGTGGTCCCTTCCATCAGAAGTCACAACATAGCAAAATGTTTCTCCAAAGCCTGTGAAGGAAAGTCTCTTTGTTCAGTCTCCTAAGACAGAGTCTTATATAATATATCATAAACATGGGAATGACATCCTATTAACTTTGTCATATTCTATTAGTTAGAAGCAAGTCACAGATCCCACCTGTGCTCAAAGGAATGAGATTACACAAAGGTTTTGACACCAGGAGACAGGAAATCATTAGGGATCACCTTGGGGTCTTACCAACACACACCCTGATCTTGCCCCAGGGTCTTTAAAGTTGTTTTTTCCTCCCCTAAATGTTCACCTTCTCCTTTCATTCTGCTCCCTGTTCAGATGTCACATTCTCAAAGAACCTCCTCAAATCCTATTTCCTAAAACATTGTCCCCCATAAAAGCTGTTTCCAGTCCATTATCTTACTTTATTGTTCTTCAGAGCACTTAATAATCTCTGACATTATATATTCATTTATATAAAAAGTGTTTTCCCTATTGACATATAAGCTGATTCTAAAACACTTAGAAATGAGCTTGTCACATAGTATATGCTCAAAAATATTTGTTGAATGATTCAGTGAAAATTTTTAGTGTGCAGCAATATTCCTCCAAGCGTTTCTAATTTAAATCATGCATTTATCATAATATTAGTCAAAATATTGTTAATTTCCCTTAGTATGGTCATGTGATTTTCAAGGAAAAGCTTTCATTTTAGATAGTCTTACTGAAGTATTTAGAGTTGAAATGATGTATTGTCTGTGATTTACTTTAAAATATTTCATGGAGGAAAAAGGAAGGACAAATGGGATACATAAAGGAAATGTGTCAAAATCTTAATCACTGTTGAATCTGGGTGATGTGTATGTGGGAATACTTTGTAATAGCCTACCTTGAGTATATGCAAAAAAATTCATTAAAATTTAAGAAAACAGCAACAGAGTAACAAAAACACATCCAATTTCTCTAGATTATGCACCTTCCTCAGGGGTGTTCTGTTACTCAAGTGATTGGAGGACCCAGATGTGACCCCTGATCTAATTCAATTCTAGGCTGACCATGCTCCTCACCGGCTTCTTGTTTCCCTGACTTTTTCTTTAGTTCTGGAAATGGCACCACTGCTATTTTCCACCTCTGTTTCATCTTGTTCTCAACCTGGACTATTCACGATGAACATCATGGTGTTCAAAACTGGAGTCCTGGGTTGTAGTCCTTGTACATATTCACATGCTAACTCATGGATTGGGATAACCAAGAAAGAATTTAGTAAAGCCTAGAAGGCAAAACGATTTGTGTTACTTAAAGGATAAGGCTTTGTCACTGGGGCGGGAGTGCGGGAGGGAGGGGAAAGACAGTAGCACAAAAGCCCTTTACAGCCCAGTATGACTCAGGGATAATCAAGAGACTAACCCGATTATTAAATATAACAAGTATATTGATAGTCAATATCTACTGAGTTCAGTATGTAATAGGCATTGGGATAAGGCCCTTACATTCATCATCTCATTTATTTCTCATAACTCCACAAAACAGTCATCACTGATGTTCATACTTTGCAATGGTTAAAAAAATTGCACAAATAATACAGCTAAAAAGTTCAGGAATCAGGATTTAGCCTAGATCTAACAACAACCCACATTCTGTTAAAAAACAGAGAAAATACCCCCCTCCCCCAAATATGGGGACTTTGAAAAATAGAAACATTTTTAAAGAACCTTTTTTTTTCTTCTTTCATTTATTTAACCACTAATTCATTTCCAGGATGTGTCAGATCCTGAGTCAGTTTTGGTGAGCTCAAAGTCTAATTGGTGACCCTAATACACAAATAAATAACCACAATGCATATTATAGGTGTTCAAACAGGAACAGACTTAAGAATAAGAATTAAAATTGAGGTTTGTGAAAGGTGTAACTAAGGGAAATAAATAACAATGCCTGAAAGAGAGAAGGGGAAGACAGTTTAGAGGAGAGGACCATGAATAAGAAAAATTAGTAGGACTTCAGCAGGGAGGATAGTGGCAGAAGTAAGCAAGGAAATGATGGATTCACAGAGGTCAAAGCTCAGAGGGCTGTGGGTGAAGGGCGAGATACGGCTGGCATTAGCTTGAGGACTACAGGTCATAGTTTTCCTCAGAACATTCCTCTCACCCTCACTATTTTAAGGCAGAGGAAGTGTGCACCTAGAAATACTAATGTTCAATTTGCACATAATTTTGCTAGAATCTTTTTGACCAATGCCCAATCTTTAACATGAGCTTTCTGTTATACTGTTAAAGACAACATTTTTGTAGGAATGACTCTAACATTTGTTCATATACTCTGTCTCTCTCTTTATGTCTTAGAATCTGAATGGAAGTAACAGCCACTGAATAGTTTTATAGGTAAATAGTTTCTTCAGAATGACATCTGAGCCCCTTGGCAAGCGCTCGTGGCTGCTGGTGATGCCAACTCAGGCTGCGGCAGATAGAGGGACTAATAGTAATTGCTGTTTCCAACGCTTTTGGAAGTTTCCAAGCTGTCTTTGCAATCTGCTTCCTGCATGCTCCACTAGCAGCTAGGGAGTGAGGGATTTTGAAGATACTATTAACATTTTTTGTCAATTAGGAAATGTGTGATCAACTAATTGCATTAATCTATTCAAGATGGCACACCTCAGAGAGATGGAACAAAACAATGCAAGGCTGTGGATACCTCACCTTAGGAAAAAAGTTTATAATTGGTATGGTGTTAAAAGAAAAATCTAAGTGCAAAAAAAAGTTCTTAGATTTTTTTGTGTTCACCAGGCTTGAAAAATTAGCTTATTTGAATACTTGTTACCCAACCCTGGTTCTTGGGAAAATATTCTCTTTTCTCCAAAAATATGTACCCTGAGATACCCTACTTCAGTGCCCATAAAGATGCTATTTCTTCCTCAGAGATAGCTTTTTCTACCATCTTAACCCTTCTTACTGTTTTCTGTTTCATCCACACCTGGTTTGATTTCTGATTCTATCATTTAACAGTTGAATGCCCTTGGGCAAATCCCTTATCTTCTTTACACCCCAGTTTCCTCACCTATAAAATGGAGATGCATAACACAGTATCATTGTAAGAATTCAAAAGAGATGCAGCCCGTGAAGCACTTAGCATTATTAGTAAGTTCTTAGTAATTATCACCGATTATTTTAATATAAGTTATGATATTAATAGCCTGCTCAGAAACTCTGAAGTTATCCTCCACTGACTCTGCATTCTCATAGCAAAATACCTGCACCCTTCTCCTGGCATGCATTATTTCTTACCTTTGGTTTTAGTTCTGTCTCCCCTGTAACTCCTGGAGGTCAAAGTCCAGATTTGATTCAACTGCATGTCCACATTTCCTAGAATGGTGGACGCTTAGGGGAGAAACTTAAAATATTTGTTACATGGCTATTTGATCCTCACATTTTGAAAGTAATATGCAGATAACGTTTTTCCTGTAAGTTAAGAAGGCAGTAGACCCACAGTGACTCCTGCCTAAATAGCCCTGGCAATAACCTGACTGTTGTCTTTGACTCCAGAAGTGACCCTTCCATCTACACTATGCAGACAGATTGATTTTTCTAAGGCACAGATCTGATGGGGTTACTCCCTTGCTTTACAACCACCTTCAGTGGCATCCCAGGTCAGCCCATTTCAGCATTGCCATGGAGGAAGCTTCATGAACTTATGGCCCCTAATCCCTCTTTTCTAGCCTTGTTCCCCACCACTCTTTTCACCTCATACGATATGCTCTAACTATTCTGGACAACTTCAAATGCACAGTGTTCTAAACTCTTACTCATCCCTGTTCTGTGAACTTTTTTCTTTGCCTGGAATGAATGTCTTACCACTTTTCACTGTCACCTAGTGTGGCAGTTTGCTATAGTTATGAATTCCAAAAATAGATATTGGATTATGCTGTTCCTTTGGGTGTCATCAAGTTATAATTAGGACTTTGACTGGGCCACGTCAGTAGGACATTGAGTCCCCACCCCTTTGTGGGTGAAGGCTCTACATGCTAGAGCCAGGACCCATGCGCCAGGCTCTGTGCACGGGTGCACCTCCAGGCCCCACGCGCCACGCGGCAAGATGAGGACGTAACAGGAAAGTGACAAAAGGGAGACGAGAGGCACCGAAAAACCAGGAACTACGGTGGCGCAGGCAGTGGGAGGCCCTCTCCCACATCAGAGCTTCCGAGGATCGAATCCCAGTGAAGACAGGAGGAGAAGGATGAGAAGAGAGGGCAGGAAACGGACACAGAGAGTTGCCCAGCGAATGGACACAGAAACAGCAAAAATGGGGGGAGGGAGGGGGTAAAAACAGAAAAAAGTAAGTAAGTAAATCAATAAATCCTTTAAAAAATGTGTAGGGGAGGAAGATGCAGACAATAGTAGTAAGACTTTGACGATGCTCTTTCATGATTTGCTAACAAATGTTTCACAACAATGCAGGGTGTTTGTGGGGGGTGATGTGTGGGAGCCCTGCATGATGTTATGCATGTTTGTTTTGTACGTTTACAATGTTTAATGAACACTTATAGTTTATATATGTTCATGTATGAATGATATACTTCAATAAATTTTTTAAAAACAACCAACCTAGAAAACAAAAAAGCTACATGGTAGAGCAGAGGAGTAAGGTGGAGTTTTGAGTTGAGGTTCTGATGCTGAGTTCTGATGCAGAGTTTTAATGCTGGAGCCCGGGGAAGTGAGCACACAGAGGAGCTTGGTCGTGAGGAAGGAGAGAAGGCCTCGGGAAAAGAGACGAGCTGTTTGCCTGACAGTTCACACTGGCCTTGTGGAGAGAGGCAAAGGCTAAAAAGCCTCATAGTCTACAGCTGACCTTGTGGAGGAAACAGAGGAGCTGAGCCCAGAGAGAAAAAGAACCCCAGGAAGAGAGGAACCCGAGAAGGCTGAACCCTGGTAAACGTAGGCAGCTGTTTTGCTCCAACATGTGGGAACAGACTTTGGTGAGGGAAGAAACGTTATGGCCTGGTAAGTGTAAGCTTCTACCCCAAATAAATACCCTTTATAAGTGCCAACAGATTTCTGGTATTTTGCATCAGCACCCCTTAGGCTGACTAACACACCTAGCTTACCATGACATCCCTCAGGATTCAGTTTAGATGTAACCTGCATTACCTCACCTAGTAAGCCTTTCCAGTCCCTCGTCTCCACCCAGCTCTCTGCTTTACATTCAGTTAATACCAAACTGCCTGAAATTTCCTTCATATACCAACGTAGTTCATGCTTTATGCATTTCTGTGAACAGTTAATCCTTCTAATTAAACCCCTTCCAACCTTACTTACTCATTAATGTGAGTTAACTGGAGTTTATTTCTTCTGGAATTTATGAGGACTTAGTTTGAGTTAGGTGCTCTTTTATGTTCTCTGACACATATAATACTTAAGATTTCAGTTGTCCCCATGCATAGATTCTTTTTGTCAACAAATCTGTTGACCTCTTAATATTCTTCTGGGCCAGATTTTCTCAACCTTAACACTATTGACATTTTGGACCAGATAATTCTTAGTCATAAGGGCTTTCCTGTGTATTATAGCATGCTTCAATAGCCTCTGTGCACTAGACACCAGTAGCACATAACTTGCTCCTGTTGTGAAAACCAAAAACGTCTCTAAGCCAGGGGTTCTTAACCATGGGTCCATGGAAAGATTTCAGGGGATTCATGAGCTTGAATTGAAAATTAAAAAAAAAAAAAAAACTATTCTTGTGGGGACGTGTTGGTGCGGGCGTGATATATTTATTAAATAATATATAACCTGACTAGGAAAGGAGTCCATGGAGCAAAAAAGGCTAAGAACTACTGCTCTAGGCATTGTCAAATATCCCCTTTGGTGAAAAATAATCACCCTTTATGGGAACCACTGCTCTAGACTCTAAGACTATAACTTAGAGTTCTTCTATCTATTACAGTGATGGATGGGTACTTGATCTGGTCCAATGAATACTGCTTTGCTTGTGGGGTTATTATTATGTGATAAAGGGTACATGACTGGAACATAGTAAATGAATCCTATTTCCCATCTATTATCATACTCTCTTATTTCAAATGGAGCTTTCAAGATTAAAATTTTAAAAATCTAATATTTTCTATATTTCATTTGAAATATACAAGGCACTAACCAAAGATATAATATCATTGTCATCACAAGTAACAGACAGTAAAAACCAAAAATACAAAGTAGAAAATCAAACTAAAATGTTGTCAAGGAGCTGAGGATATAGGCAAGTTTCTATCCATTTTATGCTCTTTTGGATTCCATCACTTTCAATCACATTAATATTTGTTATTATAATTTTAAAATCCTAAATCCAATTAGGTACAACACCTGTCCTTCATGACCTGGTAACAGAAACTAGGGTTCATCCTTTTTCAATTTAACTCAGTATAACTGAGTTTTCTGTGATTCAACGCACATTACATTACAAACCCTCTTCAGTGAGCTTGACTCTTTCAATAAAGATTAGGAATCTTGTCCCTCAAGGTTCTTAGATTCTGGGGGTTGTCTGAGACCTAAAGAAAAAGTGGACTTAGAAGAATAAAATCTTTGTGCTTATAGAAATTTCAAAGGGGAAAGAATGTGTATAGCTGGTTTGAAGAAAAAGCAGTGATCTTCCAGATAAACAAGGCAAGGTGAACATACACGAAAATGGCACAAGAAGGCAAATCAATGTACAGCTTTCTTCCTCAAAATTGACTTGCTGAAAAAAACTCAGTGATGTAATGGATTTATATTCTATTGCAAGCATCTTCTTGCTTTCAATACTGGAAAAATCCTTTCTAGACCAGAAAAATATCCACTGACTATGTTTTGAATAGCATTGTTGTAGGCACAGAAAGCAATATATATATATAGGATCTGAGTCACATTATTGTTTTAGTAAGCTTATTCTAGCAGAACTTTTGAGAATTTAAACTAAGGCATTACATTGAGGATGATGAAAATGGGAAAAGCATTAGAGAACAATACCGTAAGAGGTTCCCCATTGCAAAGTTCAGAGTGTATGATTAACAGACTGTGACATAAAGAAAGGCACCCCCCCATCCAGGGACTATGTGACCAATTGAGCAAGCCACAGCCTACATGCGGGGTGACAGCCTATCTCCCCCCAAGAATGAACAAAGGAGTCATATCACAGTGGGAGCGGAGAAGATAAGGACCTTCACCCCTTTCTGGCCTAGGTGCCACCAACCCCTCCTGCATTCCAAGAATACCCTACCACCTAGCCGACTACCCACTAGCCATACTCGGGAAAAATTCACTTGTACAGCCCCTTCCCCATGGACTAATGATTCCCCACCTGTTGATGTACTGTATAGTAAGATCTACCACCTTCCATGGGTGGTCTGAGGTCTATTCTTCAGACCCCTCTGTTGGGAGAGCTTCTCAATAAACTTCCTGCCCTAAATCTTCAGTCTCCATGTCCCAGTGAGCACTCCTGTTCTCCAAAAAACACATTAATGCAACATAATCAAAATCTCTTTTCTCCCTCTAGTAACTTGAGTCTGTGTCCTGATATTATCTTACAAATCAGTAGTATCTTCACACTTATTATGTAAGCCAAAAACATAAAAGTGTATTAAAACAAAACAAAACAAAACTCCCTAAGCAGAAAGAACAGCCTGAACAAGGAAAGAAGGTCATCAGGGTAGCAGAAAGGAGTGGTTAAGCTAGGCCAGGCAAGGTGATGAACAACTAGAAGGGGACTGAATTCTTTGCTTTTCTAATTATAGATCCCTGTCCTTTATCCCCACCATGATCCCTTCCTTCCCACATGTACCCTTGCTCTCACTTCCTCCTATTACTAATTAGGCTGTTTTATGAGAATTTCACCATGCAATATTTCATATTTAATAACCCAGCATCAGAAGAAATGGGAAGTCAAAGGGGCTGGAATTTATTGCCAGGTGCTCTGGAAAACATCTGGGGCATTTATAGCAAACCCACAAAATTCCTCAATACCCTAGAGAATCCACAACCCACACTTCAGGAATCCAATATTTTTCAGCTGGGAATCCAATAAATACCACAGAACTAGGGCCATACCCTGATCAAACTCATTTGTTTGATATTCAAGCAGCAGAAAGTTGACATTCAGGGGTAGCCATAATTGCTCTTCTCATTTAGCACCTTGTTAACATAAATTGAGGAAGTTCACATCTCTAATCTCTTGTTACTAATGTTGGCCTGCAAGAATCTGAACTCAATAAGATGAGGTTGGCATTGCTGGAAAAACTTAATTTTCTAAACAGGAAGAAAGGGATCTAAATGTTTCAACTGAGAAGCATAGAGTCTAACACAGGAGATAGCTACTAAAGCTAAAGGTTAACGTCATAAGGCCCCTAAAGTTGAGTTTTAAAGTCTCTCTTTTTAACATCATTTCACATTCTCCATTTTTGTGTATTGTACACTGTAGTGAAACTTATTAACTTGATGAATCCAAAAAAGAACCCAAGCTTTCCCTCTTCTCTGTTCACAATGAAATCATCACCTCAAATACCATTTCCACCTCTCTTCAAAAGTCAAATCCCACCCATTCTTTGAAATCCTGTTCAAATTCACCCTCTTTCAAAAACCTGCAAAGGATGATTTAAGTTCCAATTGCTTCCTGAAGTATCCTTTACTTCTTCAAATATCACTGATTATCCCATTGATTTTCACTCTTTCTATTATACCAAAATTAAATGTGATCTTGTTTCCTAAGGTTTTGAATTTTATTTTTCCTTAGTCAACAAAATGACTTTGCTCTTGCAGGTAGTGATTGCAAATGTCTCTCTTCTGACAATGCCTAAGATAGTATTAATGCTAGTGGTGGCACTTCCCAAAAGAAAGTCAACTTTTGCAAAGCTTTCTTTCAGAAGATTTCTTACCTTGCCTGATAGCCATTAGAATAGTGATTATAAATGTTGATGATTTAAAGTATTTAAAAAACTCTGTTTAAAAATACTAGAATTGGGGCTTTTATAAAGGCAGTAGGGGATTATCTGAAAAGAAATGAAAAATGACTTCAGATTAAGATAATAAAGTTGATTAACAGAATTTCTTTCCTCCAGTCAAGAACCCAATGAAATGAATAAAAACAGTAGTATAAATGAAGAAAAATTTACAAGCAGCAACCAAATATGAAAAAAAAGAACCATCTCATGCTTCACAAATTTGACGTCAAGTAATGAAACATAAATTTATGGAGTAGCTAAAATGTCTATACAACTTGACATAGCTGTTAACCCTAGAAGCCTTACTAATTAAGTTGACAGATCCTTTCCAAAATTTGGAAAGAAGCAAACCAAGTGGATACCCTAAATTCCCTCCATGCTTACTGGTGAATAGTAGATTTAGTTCTTGGAAAACTTTGTTAAAGAAGACGACTCAAGGCTCTGGGTATACTTTGAACTGAGCGAATAATCCAAAGCCCAGTGTTGACTATGCTGTAAAAATGGATTATACTTTTCAACTGGGAGAAATAAGCCTGATAAAGAACACTTAACTAGGGAAGTGGCTGTGGCTCAATCAGTGGGGCTCCCCTTTGCCATATGGAAGGCCCCGGGTTCGGTTCCCGGGGCCTCCTGGTGAAGGCAAGCCCTCCTGCGCGGTGTGGTTGGCTGACCCAGCGAGCACAAGCAGCAAGGGGGGGATAAATGAATAAATAAATAAAATCTTTAAAAAAACAAAACAAAACAAAACAAAAAACACTTAACTAAAACAACAACAACAACAACAACAAAAAAAAACACTTAACTAAGCATCAAAAGACAGAGAAGGAGCTAGATTATCTAAAAACAATGCACAACCACTCTTCCAGATGGACCCCCTTCCCCATCCTGCTAGACTACAGAGGATTGGACATAGCACTAAATTCTCAACCCTCAAATCACTTTTTGTTAAAGACCACAAAGCTGTCCTGGATACGTAAGTAAATGATTTAGTATTTCAGAAGTCAGCCTTAGTATAGCAAAGACAAAATTCTGGACAGAACCACCCAGGAATGAGCAAAATTTCAAACAAAATAGCAGAGCAACTATAAAAACTTAGCTAAGAAAAAAGGAGGGATAGCAACAATGCATTTCAGGCATAACCGAATCTAAAAGGAAAAATAAAAGAAAGAATAAAAAATTTCTTCACAAGTGCTTACACTCTACAACAAATATAATTACTTTATGAATTCAATAAAGCCTTAAAGTCATAAAAATAAACTAACGACAAAAATGCAAAGTTTTATTGAAAACCTGAGGAAGAAAATTGATAAATAAATGGGAAACAGCAAGGAACCAAACCGAGCCAGCTGGAAAATCAAATTATGACAGACAAGAAGGCTTGTGGTAATCAAAAATAATGCAGGTGAGAAAGGCCAAAAAAGATTAAGGCAATTAGACACATGATAAGGAAAACTGATATCCTTCAACTTGAGAAAACATTTTAAAAATCAACCAAGAGTATGTTTTCAAACTGTTCATAGAGGAACATTTCCCTGAAATGATTATCAAATGAAATTGACAGATGTTATGAATAGACAATATTTAGCAAATTGTGATATGCGACAATTAACACAAATATGCATCATGTTTAATTTATTGACTTTCAAGTACAAAGAAATTTTTCTTTATGCAATCAGGCAGAAAAAGCAAATTGTGTTATCATCAGCTGACTTTAGACTTCTCCAAAGAGACATGCAGTGCCAAAGGACAATACTTTTTGTCTAAAAAGTTCTAAGGGAAAGAAATTATATATCAAGAGTATTATACTTATGTTAATTAATTAAGTCAATGGCAAATGTTTTGTATGCTTTAATTTCTAATTTATATTATCAGCAAATGTAAGATAGAGACCTTGAGAGATTATAGTAGGTGGCATGTCATACCACATATACAAATATTTACAGTAATACAGAAAGAAACTGTCAGGAATTAGCAACTTTCTATTATAAAGTAATTTTAATCTGATAGGGGAGAGTAAACAAACAATGAAGTAACATATAAGGTTACAAATGGCACTCATAATATTATGGTGGTTTAAGACAGGGGGAATAAGTTTATTGGTTAGTCCAACAGTTCTTCAGAGTAGTGGCTTTTGAGCGTAGCAATGAAGGATGGGTAAAACATGGACATTTTGGTATGGAGAGAATGACAGTTCAAGCAGTGCAGCAGAATAAACAAAGGTGGGAAGGTGTGAGGTTGTCTGGCTCATTGAGGACAGTGTAAATCACGACAGAGTAGCAGAAGGTGACAATAGATAAGTAGATTGACACAAAACTGAGAAAAGCATTGCTCCCCTCTTATATTTTACCTGCTAAGTGGCATGAAACCATAGAAACTTTTATACAATGAAAGTGTATTTGAGAGCATCTAATTTATAGCCAAGTTAATATAGCATTAACTTCTGTATTGTCTTTTTTTAAACAAACCACTTTTATTGATACATTTTTTTTTTAAAGATTTTATTTATTTATTCATTTATCCCCCCCTTGCTGCCTGTGCTCTCTGGGTCAGCTAACCACGCCGTGCAGGTGGGCTTGCCTTCACCAGGAGGCTCGGGAAGCCCCGGGAATCGAACCCGGGGCCTCCCATATGGTAAACAGGAGCCCTACTGATTGAGCCACAGCCGCTTCCCTATTGATACATTTTAATGAAGCACATAATTCATCCAAAGGGTACAATAATTGTATTTGTTATAATCACATAGCTGTGTGTTCATCACTTCAATCATTAGAGCACTTTCATTATTTCAGTAATATTAATTTTATTGTCTTAAATGCCTGATTCCTCATCCTACTGTTGGACCAAGATTTATTTTATTTTATTATACTTTAATGAGAGAGAAGAAATGCATGACTTTCAATGGATGTCCTAAGTTCACTTTTAGCATCAAAAGACATTTATTAAATATCTACCATGTGTGAGGCCCTGGCTTCTAGTGGCATAAGTAAATACTCAGCACCATTTCTGCATTTATAGTTCTGTATTATCATAGTTTACATTCAGCAGGACAGCTTCAAGTTGCATATGTAAAAATACTACCAGGATTCATATGGAAGGAAATCAGTGCATTGGTTTAGACAATTGTTAAAATGGTCAGAAGATATAAGGCTAAATTTCAGATGTCAAGAAAATATAATTACCTTAAGCATCATATACCTGAGTCTTCTGGTTTTCTGTTTATTCTAATGTATAAAGCACTGTGAAAGATTGATTACTTCTTATCATGGCTGAGAATATCAACTATATCAATCATTTTCAAATTCTAACTCCCGTAGAAATGGACAAGTCTTTTTCTCCAAAATCTGATAGCTACATACTATGTTGAAAAGAACATTGATTAAATCTCAGAACTAGTAATTATTAGCTGTGTAATCTAGGCCATGAAATATAGCCTCTGGGAATGTGAGTTTCCTTATCTGTAAAAGAGGAGGAATACTAAGTAGTACCCATGGTTTTGGTAAACATTGAGTGAGTTAATTATGGAAAAGGCCTATAGTGGTATATTGTATATAGTGAATACTTATCAATTAGCTATATTTCTCTTTCCTTTTTCACTAGTCTTGAAATCAAGAAAGCTGAAATTTTAATGACTCAGCTTTACAAGGTGAACTTGTCATGACCCTTAGGACCCTTAAGCAATCAGAGCTCTGATTGTATCACAGGGTCTGTAATACATCTCTTACATTTCCTTAGCTCTGAGGCCTACGAGATAAATACTGCATTCAGCTGCTATAAGGAACAGATGTAGGGTTCAGGAGAGTGAACTCATTTAATGCTCTTGCCCAAATGGGTATGAAATCTAGTCTGCAGGATCTCTGAGAAGTAAGTCAGCACTTGCCAAAGTATGGGGAAAGGTGGGAGTCTATGAAAGGCATTGCCATTTTCCATAGTTGGCCCTTACACTTGTTTTGTCCGTTTAAGTGTGAGGGGTGTTTTTCATACCTGGTAAATTTGCATGTTCAAAAGAAGCTTCAATGTGACATACATGCACAGCCTTATGCATGTCAAACTGATCATTGGCAGAGCCAATAGCTGAGCCTCGTGCATCCCAAATGCTGAAATGTGACTTATTTTGGAGAAAGGACCTTATTCAGAAGTTAATAAAGAAATGTCAGAATTTCCACTTGTCATTCACATTTCTCTTTCCCATTGCTGAGGTCTGAATCATGCATCCCATAAAGACATGTTTGAGTCCTAACACCCAGTCTTGTGGGTATGAATCCATTTATAAATAGGACACTTGAAGTTGTTTTAATTAGTTAAGACATGGACTCATTTGTGAATAGGATGTTCAAAGATCCTATTTAGATGAGCCAAAATGAATCAGGTGGGATTTAATCTTTTTGGCTGAAGTCCTTATGAGGAGAGGAAATCTAGACAGAGACATATGACTGAGAAGGAATAGAATGCAAAAGAAGGAAACATGTAATGGATAAAGAAGTGCAAGCCAAGGAACCCCAAAGATTGCTGAAAGCTGGCACTGGAATGTTTCAGACTCTGGGAGAAAGCCTAGCCTGTTGAGGTCTTCATTTTGGACTTCTAGCCTTCGAAACTGTGAGGCAATAACTTCTGGTTGCTTAAGACAACTTGTGTGGTATTTTTCATAGCAGCCCTGGCAAACTAAGACACCCATGTTTTCTTCAAAGAGTCTGGAGAGTGATAAGAAAAACTCAAAATGGCAAGGGTTAAGAAATCACCCTTCTTTGTAATTTTTAATTTTCTTAAGTTCTTTATATCATATAGGAGAATTGATGATATATGAAAAGCTGAAATATGAGTGGAGGTGTATATGTTATTTTTGAAATATATTTGATTTAGCTGATGGTAAATTTGAGGGAACTACAGTATATATAGCTCAGACAAATTAACAAGTTGTGGTACACATATGTTGAATATCAATTTCAAATTTCAACCAGCCTATATTTTGGAAGATTAGGAAGAAACAATTATACTTGAAGAATAACAAATAGTGTAGGAGACTGCCTCAGTTGAATTTTGTCTACTTAACTAACCAGTTAGTTAGTTTTCATGATAAGTCATATATTTCTTCATTAGGTGGCATTGGAATCCATTTAGATGACTGTGATATGGACTTAGAATCCACTGAAATATTAACTGATTTAAATGCCTTGGTCATACATGGAGACTGTTCAAAATGAAAACTGAGTGTGAACATATTTTAGATGGAAATACCATTAGATGAAGTGTATTCTGAATTTTATTGTTACTTTTTTTTTCTAAAATTAACTCTTGGACCATAGTGTACAGGGGAACAGTATTAATTCAAGTTTATTTAGATACATGGATTCAGTAGGGTCACATAATATATTTCAAAAGTAAAAATATAAAATATCATCTGCAAAGATAACTCTATTCCCTTGCCAAACAAAATTCCATTAACTAAGTTAAATTGGACTTAATAACAATCACATAAACCAATTAGTTTCCATTTATAACTCTATTAGGAGCATTACTCATCACAGCATTGCCAGAGAGAGCTGTGCTTCTTCAAACTTTCAACAGATTAAGTAAATATAACCTGGGGTGCTAATCACAAAATGATGATGCAGGCACTCCAAGACGACTTCCCTTAATGTAGATATTATTTTTGTAAACTGGATTTTTTTTTCAGAAAATGTCCTTGGTCCAAGTTCTGCATTTTCTCATTTTATATTTTAAATGAGCAAAAGTCTCTAACATAGGAGTACATCTCTAGTAGCCTGTGGGTTTGGTGCTAATCAATCTGTTCCATACAAATCCAGATAACCTTTATTGTTGCATTCCCTGCAAAATACTGGGCTTCCCAAGTGTGATAATCTTTTGTAGCTTTATACTTATTTATGGTTCATAGAGGGAAATTAAACTGCGCCATGACTCATGCTCTGATCCTGGGAATCTACCATTGCTAGCATCCCAGAGTTTAGTGCAGAGCTCTTTCCCTCTGTTTATTGCACTTCTCTAGGTGGTCCTGCGCATGCATCAGAATCTATGTATTTAGAACTCGCAAATTTATAACTATGACCAGGACCTCTTCCAGAAACTCCAGACTGGTATATCTAAAGTCTGACTGGCATCTCCAGTTTGATATGGCAAAACAAAACTTTCAATTCTACCCACCAAATCTGATCCCCTTGTTTCCTCATCTCAGGAAACAGCACTACCATATACGCTCCAGCCCCAAAACACTCACTCCTTCTTGCAGTCCCCATATCCAATCTATCAGTAAGCCTCCCAGCTGCACTTTCAAAACATACCAAAATCTGTTCAAGCTGCTCCATGTCTACCATTACACCATAGTCCAAGTAAACCTCTGATCTTGCCTGGACTACAGGAAGAACCTCTTAACTGCTCACCCTATGTCTACTTTTGATCTCCTGCAATCCATATGGCAGAAAGATCTCTTGAAAATACATATCAGATTATTTTCTTAATTCAGCAATTCGTTGGCTTCCCATTCCACTTAAAATAAAATGTAAACAACAGTTCCCTGCCTGGAACACCCTTGCTGATCTCTCTGACCCCATCACCCAGCATGGTCTAGCCACACTGGCCTTGTTTCTGTTTTTCTAACATTTAAAACTTATTCCTACCTTTAAGACTCTTGCCTCATTTGTTTCTTCTTCTGCTGTTGCTCTCTTTCCTTATATTAGGTTGTCTGGAACTCTGAAAGATATGGAGCTCTTCTGTGACTAGCTAAATTATTGTAAATGCCCAGTCACTCTATACTTTGTGTATTTCTTTATTTGTATTCTCATTGTCTATCTTCTCCTTCCAGAATACGAGTGTCATTTTTGAGGCCAAGGGCCTTATCTGCCCTGTTCACTATTTTTTTCACCAATGTGGTCATCTGAGCTTGAAACATAGCAGACCATCAGTAAATCCTTTAGTTGGATGAAGACAAATAATTGAACTAGTGCCAAATGAAGACTCGTTGGTCCAAATTATGAAAGTATCAGCCAACAAACGCAGCAAGCAGTTTTAGAGATCTTTACTGAACTAGATAACAGTAATATCTAACACTGATTTTTTAATTTCCTCATACAAGAATGAAAAATTCTTATTTGTGTCCATCTACTGAACTGTGCCTAAACAATGGTGCTGACCCTCTGTTCAGTCTTTAGGGAGGGAAAATTCAAGATTGGTGGCATCCTAGCAGACAAAAATCTGACTTCGGGCTTAGAGTAGCTATCTTCCTCTCTTTGGCTGTGCTCTGTCTCTGGCATGTGACTCCATTGTTAGTTTCAGTTATGGAATCTTGGTCATGAAGATCTTACAAGGAGTCATTGAAGAAGAAAGGGAATAAGAAGAGGGGAAAGTTAAGAACAATGAAAAGAAAGAGAAGAAGGAAGAAAAAGGAGAAAATGAGATAGCAATATAAAATGACAGTAAGAGATGACATGTCTGGGTTCAAGATGGGTGACATTGGGCTATTTTTTTAAACATCTTTGAGCATCATTTTTCCTCCTTTGCAGAATAGGAATAAAAAACTCACCTCATCACGTTGTTGTGAAAATTAAATAAATAGTAGGAAGTTAGAGATTATAAAGAAGATATTTATTAGGAAAATTCGTTTACTTTTATTTTAAGAACCACAGCTAACCTTGTCCATGTTAATAGCATTCCGGCTTAGTGTTACACTATTAATATTATATTGAAGCAAGAGATATCCTGCCCAACAAAATTTCATTTAGTCTCATTAAACCCTCAAAAAATACTGTCTGTGGTAGTATTATCTGCATTTATAGTTATCATTGTTAATGATATTATCATTGTTAACTTATAAGAGTGAGAAATTGAAAAGCAGAGAAGCCAAGCAAATTGCTCAAACAATTTAGAGCTAGGATTTAAGTCTCGTCTTCTGAACTCCTGCACCTTACCATTCTGTTTCTCCCAATTCTAAAAAAATTCATATATTAAACCCATCCATTCACACATTTGATGTTGTAGGCATTGCCCAAATAATAATAAATATGTTTCAACCCTAAGCTTACCACATGCTTTTTTGTGTGTGACAGTCTGCCTCAGTGTGAGATATTTCTAGCTAGTATCACCTTGTGAAAGCTGAGAGCCACATCTTACCCTGTCACTCCCGTCTTTAAGTGAGCCTTGCTGAAGCCACCTTTTATGATTTTTGTCTACCTGGTTTGCCTATCTGGACCACCAGAATCTTGACTCTTAAAGAAATTTTAATGAATGCATAAAGAAAACTAATTTTTGATAAAAAATAAAGTCAGACAGTAGAATAAAAATATATTAATTAACTTGCAGTTAATTTGTGTACAGATTTTAGTTTGAATTCTTTACTGAGAAACAGCAAAGGCACAGGCCAGATAACCCAGGTTAGTAGCCCAAATTAAAAGAGTGTCAGACATATAAAAAAAACCCTCAGCACATGCTAGACATTATTATTTGTTATTATTACTAAGGGACTGTGCACTTCAATGCAAACTTCCAGTTTCTATTTACTGAGAACCTGGGACAACCTACAGCCAGATATATTTAAGTTCAGGACCATCTATTCCCTAAAGAATAACTCCTTTTATTTTGTAGATGTTCTTTGTTTCTTTCAAGTGGTGCTCTGGTTTTGCTTTCACAGCATTAATCTTGATGTCATTTCTTTTTACAAGACGCTGCTACTATTCTCAGATTTCTTCTGATAATTTGTATAGTGAATACATCCACAATTATTCAAAGTCCAGAGATAGCACTGAAAATCAGGGTATTCTCATGCACTGAACACAATTATATTCCTAAGAAGATGTACTCTTGCCAGTAAGCTGGAGGACCAGGATTGGCAAAACATTGCCACTGGGTATTTTTATAAATAAAATTTTATTGGAACGTACTCATGCTCCTTAATATATGTAGTATTTATGACCACTTTCACACTACAATGGCAAACTGAGTAGTTACAACGGGGACCATATGGCCTGCAAAACCTAACATATTTGCTGTTTGGTCCTTTAGAGAAAAAGTTTGCTGACCCCTGCTGTAAAAATTGCTGAACTCACTAGAACCTGCATCATAGCAATTAGTACCATATTCCCAATGAAACCATCAATTTAGTTTCAGTAAAGCATGTTATTGTACATTGATGGTATTTACTCAAATTCTCATTACTCTTGTAATTTTATTTTAAAATTTTTGTTTTATAGCTGTATACCTATATACATAAGGAGTATTTTTTGTTTGTAAATATTCAAGAACTTGATATTGCAAATTAGTTAAGGACATATTAGGGATCTGGGAGCCTTTGCTTTTCTTTAACAGAGTTCTCTGCTCTCATGTTTGAGAAACACTGTATTAGATAATTACCTAAAGATGCAATCAACTGAATTTAAGTTGATATTATCCTTGATAATCTGGGTGGGATGGTGGATCCAATTAGTTGAAAGACTCTGTGAACAGAACTGAGGATTCCCTGAGGAAGCAGAAATACTGCTTGTGGATTACAGATTCAGCTCCAGCCCTAGAATTTCCAGCCTTCCCTTTTAGACGGCCTGCCCTACAGATTTCAGACTTGCATAGCCAACCTCCACAACAGTGTAATTGCATAAACCAATTCCCTGTAATAAATCACAATATCTATACACATATATGTGTGTGTGTATATGTATATGTGTATGTATAAGTGTGTGTGTGTATGTACATATATCCTCCTGGTTCTGTTTCTCTCATAGAACTCTGACTGCTCCAATACTTCATATTGACTTATTGATTCTGCAGTGCAATACTAGCAAATTGCTTTCCATCTACTGGTGTTTGTCCGTTTATTGTTTTTATTGGTTTTGAAAGAAGTGCAGGAATTGAAAGTGCACATTTAGAAATTTTTGTATCAATTTGACATTGTAATAGCTATGTGTGTGGCCATTTTTTTCTAATAATTAATTTTATTGGTATTTTTAAAGAATATCTGTCTGTGACATATAATGAAGCTGGGTATTACTGGTTCTTCATCACAAATACTTGGAGAAGCTGCTATATAGCCAGAATATCAAGGAATGTCAAGGAAGATTTAAGAAACCCAGTGCTAGCTCACAGTCTTTAGGTAATTACCTAATTACCTAAATCTTTAGATAATTATCTAATGTAGTGTTGCTCAAATGCCTCCACAGCATTACCTATATTAAAACATGTTTGATTGAATAAATGGGTACTAGAGTCTTGCCTAGTTAGACATGCAAAGCTGACCATTACAGGTATGAGAGTCACTGGAAAGGCAGGGGGCATGGATTATCCCTAAATTAAAAGATCATCTGTATCCTTAGAGTGAGCTGAGGAATGTATACATTCCTTCCCATTTCTTGGGACAAATCCTAAGGACATTTAAATCTGTGTTGCATAGAGTCTAAGTTTGATCACTGAGGACCATGCTTGTTTGACAACAGATTTTAAAGTATTCCATTAATTTGCCATGGGTCTGAAAGGGAGGGGAAGGGAGGAATAGAATAGATGGAAATGGGGGCATTTTGAAAGTGATGGAAGTGTTCAACATGTTCTTCCAATGATGGACACAAGCCATGTTAAATTTCATCAAAATTTATAAAATGTATGGTCCAAAATGTAAACCATAATGTAAACCATTGACCATGGTTGGTAGCTAGGTTTCAATATTTTTATATCGAATGTAACAAATGTACCATGCACATATAAAATGTTATTAATAAGGGAAAGGGGAAAGGGGGGAGGATGTTGGGTATATGGGAGTCCCTTATATTCTGTACATGACTTTTCTGTAACCTGAAACTTCTTTGAAGACAAAATGAAATAATAAGACACTGGTGGAATAAACGGAAGGCAATGTCACCATACATATAAGACATAAGATCTTACACTGATGAAAGACATAATGTCAAAAAGAAATTTATTTTTTAAAATATTTTTCACTATTTTTTTATTATTCCAATTTTTTAAAAAAAATTTGTATTTTATTTCTTATTTTTAAAACTATCATTTTATTTTATTTTCTTATTAATTGTATCTGGCTATTTCATTGGCTTCATTTTTTGAGAAGTTTTGGATCACAGAAGGGTTACAACTATGACAGGGGCAGATCATTTGTGTGGGGGTGGGGGATACAAGGGATAAGGTTCACCTAAGCATAAATATAAGGCATATAAATGTGTTCAAATATTGTTGGTGCATTGTTACAGTGGGTGGAGATTCACACAATAACCAAAAGAATATCAAATTCCCATCCTAGAGAATGCCACATTCTCTGATGGAACAGCAAGAATCTTCTGAGTACAGGGGCAATGACTAGTGAAGAAAGATGATCCATTGATGGATCATTAATAATAATGACTATACTTATGAACTTTTACTCTTGAAATTGAAACTTAGCCTAGTATTATAGGGTTCCTAAGAATTACCTCCTGAAATCCTCTTTGTTGCTTAAATGTGGCCTCTCTCTAAGCTGAACTCAGCAATTAAATGCACTACCTTCCCCTAGGCACAGGACATGACTCCTGGGGATGAGCCTCCCTGGCACGAAGGGATTACTACCAAGCACCAACCAGTAGTGCAACTGGAAAAAGATCTTGACCAAAGAGGGAAAAGGTAATGACAAAAGAGTTTATGTGGCTAAGAGACTTCAAAGTGAGTCTGGAGGTCATTCCAGAGGTTATGCTTACACATGTCTCCACAGGATGTCATTGACTGCCAAAGTAGATACTACCTCAAACTGGGGGGCTTGTGAAGGTTCTGGAGATATCCAGACACTATAATCAGGGCAGATAGCTCAGGAGTTTGATGCCTTGCCAGAGGACCCTGCTTTGGAATTTATGCTCCCCATGTGACAGAGATGGGCTCAGTTGTGGTTTCCCTAAACATGGCTCTTCTGTCCCTTCTATTTGAACCTATAATTAATACTAGGGTTGATAGGTATACATCCAAGAGACAAAATCTTTGGGCTGTCCATGTGCCAGCTGGGCCCTGAATCTCAACAGAGTTGGAAAACCTACTGTCTAGTTCACTGGACTCACCCAGGACAACTAACAAGGAGATGATGATGGACAACAATCATCCCAAGAACCAAGAGAGTCTACAACTGCAAGCAAGAGAGTCCCATCCATCTGCCCCATGGGATCGAAGCCCTCTCTCAATTAGAGGTGCAGTGGGCATCACCATCCCAGAATAATCAGGATTGGGTAATGAACTATGGACTAAAGTAGACTTACTGGTACTCCACTATAGACTTATTGTGATTCTAGCAATGAAAGAAATTATATCATTGATGTGGAGGCAGTAGCCACTGGAGGTTCTGAGGGCAGGGAGAGGGAAAAACAGGTGTAATACAGAGGCATTTTTGGGACTTGGGAATTGTCCTGAATGACACTGTTATGACAGATAAAGGCCATTATATATCTTGCCATAACCTACAAAAATGTGCTGGACGGAGTGTAAACTACAATGTAAACTTTAATCCATGCTTATTGGCAATGCTCCAAAATGTGTTCATCAATTTTAACAAATGTACCACAGTATGAAGGATGTAGTTAATGTGGGAAAATATGTGAGATGTAGGGAACAGGGCATATGGGAATCCCCTATATTTTTATGTAACATTTATGTAATCTAAGTATCTTTAAAAAAAAATTATTGGAAGAAAAAAGTATGTCCATTGACTACTATAGTTATTTATTCATTCATTAAATCAACAAATAGTAACTGAGCACCAAAAATGTGACAGGAACTGTTCCAGTTCCTAAGGGTAAAGCCTTAAGAAAGATGAAAAGTCCTACTATCATACACGTAACATTCTTCTAGTAAGGGGAATTGGAAAATAAATGACAAAATAAATAAGTAACAAATAAAAGTTTAGAATAGTGCGTAGTACTATGCAGGGAATTAAAATAATGTGATTTGATGACAGTGACAGATTGGTAGCTCTGGGTAGCCAGAGCAGTCTGCCTGCACTGAAAAGTTGCCCTTGTGTATGAAATGTGAATAATAAGAAACATTATTTAGAGAAAAACATTCTAGGAAGAAAAATACAAACAAATAAATAAGCAAACAAAAAGACAGACAAAAACAAAATGAACCAATCCTGAGGGAGTGAAAAGTTCTCAAGGTGGTAAAGAGCTTGGGGTGTTAGCAAACGGAAAAAAGACCTTTATGGCTGAATTGTTGTAAGTGACAAAGAGAGAGTTAAAAAATTAAATTATCGTGGTAGCCTGGGACCAAATGATACAGGATTGTAAACGTCAGTAAAAGGAAATCAGATTCTACTTATTGTGCAATGAGAAGACTTTAGAGGGTTTGAACCAGCTGACATTTAAAAAATTTCACCGTTAGTTTCTTTGTGGAGAAAAGATACCAGGTTATGCAGAGTAAAAGCAGAGAGACCAATTAAGAGGGTATTTCAGCAGCCCAAAACAGAGAAGCCTTGGACTTGGGTGGTGATATAGACAACGGAACAATGTAGAGAATTTTGGGATATGGTTTAGAGGTAGAACTATATATTTTGCATGTGGAAAAGAAGGTGAGAGAATTTAACAGAATAGTTCTATTGCTCTGCTCCAAGGAAAATCAAGCCATGTGGCCATGTTTTTTCTTCCTTCCCTCCTCCCTTCCTTACTCCCTCCCTCCGTCCCTTGTTCCTTCCTTCCTCTCTCTTTCTTGTGCTAACAGTGAAACTTCTTAACATTTCCAAAAGGAATGGGAGATAGGCAGATTAGTGCTTTTCAACATGTACAACTTCTAAATGAGTCACCAAAAGATCTGAATTCTCAATGACTATATGAGGTTACAACTCACTAATACAGCCTAATAATGTCACTTGAGGAAGATAAAATTATTGCCACAGCAGAGACAGATCATACCGGTTCAAAACTATGCACTCTATTAACACACAGTCCAAAGGTATTACTTCCTAAGTACCTTGATAATCATTTCTTGTTTCGAGTCTTCTGTTAGTTTCTAAATTGTGTCCTTATGACATGACTACTGAAATCTGGCTCATGTCTTTTCATTTCACCATTATAATAAAAACTAACATTTATTGAAAAGTAGCAGACACCTCCAGCACCAACATCAAGACTTTGTGGCTTGCCTCTGAGTTTAGCCACAGCAAAAGGCAGACTCTTGTTTCCTGAGAACTGAGACCCATGTGGTTCAGACAGCATTTATCGTCACGTAAATAACCTGCATCTTTTTGCTTTCTGTCTTGGAGCTTCTATTTTAAAAAGGAGCCTGCTCTGCTTCCTCAGCCAAATGACCTGACAAATTCAAGTGCAACCTGGAATTGCCAGGCAATTCATGATCCAGGGGCAACCATGAATCAATGGAGAAAGGAAACCCGTGAATGAATGCTTCTGACTCCTGCCCTACAGGTCCCCAATTCTGAGATGCATTCCATAAGCTTCCTAAACAGTCCCAGCCAAGTTGATTTCCCATTGCTCACAATGGTAATCATTATAATGCATCTGTCTTATTTTCCATTGGCCGCTGTAACAAAGCTTCGCAAACTGAGTGGCTTAAAAAGCAGAACTTTATTGTCTTATAAGTCTGGAGGCTAGAAGTAAAAAATCAGGGTGTCAGCAGGACCATGCTCCATCTGAAGCCTGAAGGGAAGACTCTTTTCATTCCTTTCTCCTAAATTTTGACAGTGGCTTGCCGGCAATTCATGGCATTCACCGTATCAGGTATCACATGGCATTCCCTCCTCTGTCCCTCTCTGCATGTCCAAATTTCCTCTCCTTAGAAAGGCACCTGCCGTATTGGATTAACGACCCTCTTCACTCCAGTACGACCTCATTTAACTTGCCTAATTTCATCTATAACAACACTATATCCAAATAAGTTCACATTCTGAGGTACTGAGAAGCAGGACTTAAACCTACCCTTTGGAAAGGACACAATTCCATCTATAACAGCACCCCATGCATTGGATTTTCTTCCTTCCATCTCTCATTGTCCCTGGTTCCTCCCTTCTGCTTTCTGGAAAGAGCTCTCATCTGAGATGTCTGCAGATAAGTCCTGCTTCTGTCCTGACATTTTGGAGAATCTCAAAATAGGCAAATAACTACCTGTGATAGACAATCGTTAGATTATTTTACCTACATTATCTTCAGTTCTCACCACAAACTGAAAAGTATATATTATTTTCTCTGCTATAAATTAAGAAAATTAAGATTCAGAGAAATTAAGCAAATTGTCCAAAGTCTCGTAGTTATCAAGCAGCAGTGCGGTATTCCAATCAACATATGTCTGACTGCAACAGAACATGGTTTTGCTCCACCTTCAAGTACGTGCTGCAAGATATCACCCATTCCAATTTGGCTTGGCATTTTGGCAAGAATTTTACTACTCTGGTCTGGATCTGGACTTCATCTCTTGTGTTCACTCTTGATTTATTATTTTCTGGGATGTCCCTAGGTCCTCACCAGGATGGCTCATACTCCCAGAGAAGCTCCCCCACCACACACACATCTACACGACACAGTTTAAATCCTGTCACAGCCCAGTGCTTAGCAGTTAAGGAGAAGCTTGCCTTTACTGGTGATAGTCTTGGATAAAATTGACACCATGTGGCTTGTATCTTTGACTTTGGTGAGCAACAGGTTAGTTCCTACACGGAGCACATGCATTTTTCCCATCTATCTTTAGATGTTTATCTAAATTGCAATTAAAAAAATGAATTATTTTAGTTTCTTGTAGTGATAGCACAGTTAAGATATTATAATTTTTCAAAACCCTTAACAAGTTATATGTTATAAATCCACATGCATAAATAGTATATTTTCTCTGAACATAATATAAGAAATAGACACTGTGAAATTAAAATTTAATAAGTACTGCCTAATGGTTAACTTAAATTATGTACCTTTTTTTCCTATATCTGAGGATATGAAGTCATACTTTATTAATTTTCATGAACTGAATAAGTTTTTCCTCACAAATGTGTAACTAGAAATTGTTACAATTTATTGACTCTTCACTATGTACTAAGTTCATTGCCTACACATGGCAAGAACTGTATATTGGCTAAACCAACACCCAAAACTCATCCTGAAACTCATTCTCCCTTCTTTACTTCCACAATGGAGGCTGGAAACGTAAACATATTCTTAAGTTTCTTTGTAGCAATGGTGGCAAATGTGACATAATTCTGATCAATGATGACACGGTTCTGGCCAATGGCACATAACTGGAAGTCAGTTGGTGGGAATTTTACAGAAAGCCTTTTGCTATTCATGAAGGAAATGATAGATGTTGTTGGCATGACCAAATGCTCCCTGATTTCTGTTTTAAATATGGATCTGATGGCTAGAGCTGCAGCAGCCATTTTGTGACAATGAGGAAAAGACCAAGAAGATTACATTTGTTTTGATCAACAGAAGAGTTGTACAATTTTTCTTATATATTTACCAGTATAAAGCACTGTAGGGAGCACAGAATAGGTGCTAGTATGACTCCTGCCATAAATATATTGTATTTGTAGAAGCATACAAAAGAGAGTATAGTCAAAATTGTGCAATCATTAGATACCACGATAGCTGCCAAAGACAATCATACCCCCAAAGGACAAGATGTGGAGATCTTGTCAGTCAAGGCATGGAAAGCTGTATCATGATGGTCTTGGTACAATGTCCCACCAACAGGTGTGCTGATTTGGGGAATCATCTTTCCCATGACTTCATTCTTTTTCTCAGGAAGAGATCTTTAGTCCTTGTGCCACCACCCAAAGAAAAGCCCAGATTGTGTATTCCAGAACAATACTATGGAGTCGTGAGAAGGAGGACTCTAAATTTAAGAAGCAAATTACACTATTATTTCCTCCAATTGCTAAAAGCTCAGAGAGGAACAATATTTTCATCCAAATTGTCTGGCTTTTATTGTACATATTAGAGCCAGACATGTAGTAAACCAGATGCAATTTGAGACTTGTGGAATTTATTTCTCAGCCAAGCAAGAAGCTGAATTAATAGACTTTTACTTTTGTTGAAATGAGAAAGCTGAAGATTTTCCAGCATATTCCTACCAGATGGCATGCTCCATTTCCTACAATCTTGCTCCCTGCTGTGGAACACCTCCAAGTTGGTCTCCTCTAAGGTGAAGGGGAAAAATACATGTCTGCCTATTTGTATGGTAATCAAAGCAGGAGAGATAGGAAGGAGCAGTTTGCCTGCATTCCAGCTGTGGGTCAACTTGACCTAACCATGCAATTGTTTCAGATTCTGGTAGGATAAGATTTATCTTACTGGAATTTTAAAAACAAGGAATGATCATCATTTTGGAATGAGAAATAATGTTAATGGATGTTTGATGGCTAAAGACCTAAATATGATGTGTTGATTTATGAGGCCCTTCACTGATGATAGAAAAGAAGGACTTAATTTGTTAATCAAAACCAACTGAACGTATTTGCCACCTTAAAGACAGTGTTTAAATTGCAAGCATCAAAAATGTGTTACTCATATTTTCATATGAAATCTCTTAGAAGTTTTTGGTGTGTCACAAAAAGAGATATTAGAGACTATCTGTAGAGTTACAAATAGTAGTAGAATCAGGGAAGAGTATTATTGAAGGTTATATATAGGTCATTCTAGAGCACGAGTTCTTAAGGGGTCAAGGAGCTTGAATTTAAATTCAAAATAACATTATTCTTGTGGAGACGTTTGGTGCGGGTATGATGTATTTATTAAATAATACACACTATAGTGTGGACTTAGTAAGGGTCCGTCGTTTTCACGTGACTGGCAAAGGGGTCCATGGAACAAAAAAAGTTAAGAACCCCTGCTCTAGATTAAAACCTCACATTTTACCTTTCAAATAAAAGTGGTCCAGAGAAGTGAAGAACTAACAAGAAGTAAGAAAAGAGAATGTGTATATACAGGATTGAAACCATATTCTAATCTCTTCCTTTAGCTGATAATCACAAATTGCATCTATATAATTACCTTTACAAAAGTATCAGTAAATATTATAAGGGATAGTTTCCAAAAGGTCATGGCTCTGTGTAAAACCCCACTGATTTGCACCTTACATTTATATGGTGGCAAAGCTAATGACCATTTACCAGTGTAGAAACTTTCAGTGAAGGAAAGGCAATGTCATCAAAAACCATGTTGCTGATTTAAATGTCTAGGGACTGTCGAAGCTTTATTTCACTATGTCATTGAGTGCTCACAGATGTGAGCTTTCAGAGAGAAGGCGCTGGTTGCCATAATTCTTGAACCAAATTAATTAATTTTGGGCTTGGCATTTATAAGTCACACCCACATATGTCAGTTTTTTGGAACTCCTCAGTGCCTCTTCCCAACTCAGGTCTGCATGCAACTTTCTCAGTTTTCCAAGTCCATGAGGTGAGTTCTCTGGAAGTGAAGCTTGGGTTAGCTGGCTGCTCCTGGCTTTAACAGGGCAGAAAGCATCTTCTCTGATTCCATTAGCAGCCCTAGTACAAACATCCACTTAGGGTTATCCTACCCCAAACACAATACGCACAAGACAAGATGATTCCAAAATAGGTATTCAGACACAAATTAGCGAAGGGAGATGGGTACTGGGAAGTCAAAATACTGAAATCCACATTTATCCACTACGAAGCAAAACCAGGACCCTTGTCTTTTCACCATTGGCCTTTGGTTATTTCTGCCCCTCCATTCTTTCCCCACTGCCCTAATACTGATTATTTTCCTCTAAGAATCAGTTCCTCATATAAGCATCTATTTTTTCTTTTCAGTTTTATAAAATTTCAGAAACTAATTTCAGGCCCTGATTTGCCATGTTAGAAATGTCAAATTTATGAAGTGGGTGGCCTATATTGTCTTATTCCTCTATAAATATTACCTTGAGTATAATTCTTTATATTAAGTTCACCTGTCTTTCCAAACTGTCTTATCACATCTGCAGTTGCTCAGGGAATTCATTCTTGGGTAATGTCATATTATCCATATTAAATGGATAATTACTAAAAGTGGACTTTTGTGCCTTTTTTGAAAAGTGATTCAATGCTTATTTTTTATTATATTTTGTCTTTCTCTATATATGTGTGTATATATACAGACATATATATTTGTGATTCACTCCTTCAAATAAGTTAATATAGACATTAAATTAAAGTTAATTTCTATTAATCTTGTGCTACAGGAATACATATAAATCTTAGTAATATTTATAGGAATAATGGAAGTTTTAGGTGTTTAACTGCAGAGGAAATGAAAACATAATGGTTTATATCTTAAGGGAAATAAATTGGTATCATCTAACACAGTTCTCTCCTTTATAAATAAAAGGCCAAAGTCAACCTATTCTATATTAGCTCAGAATCCATTTTATCTATGGCCTCATTTGATTTAGATTATTATTTAGATTTAGATTATATAAAGGGTATAATAAGGCAAAGAGATGACATTTTTAAAGTATTCCTTCCATATATGACATGTATCATAATTGTTTTAACTGGCCTACTAAAGACAGAAGATACAGAACCAAGTGTTCTTCTGATTGCATTTTTCAGTTAAAGACTCCAGTCTTTTTCCACATTCCACCTTTCAGCTGAATTTTATACCCCAGGTCATTGCTATTCCTGTGAACTTTGAGCTATTTATATACCACACAAGAGTAACAAATGACCTCTTCTGACCAAAAACTACAGCAAAAGATAATCTTTTTTTTTTTTTTTTAAAGATTTTATTTATTTATTTATTTATCCCCCCCTTGCTGCCTGTGCTCGCTGGGTCAGCCAACCACGCCCTGCGGGCGGGCTTGCCTTCACCAGGAGGCCCCGGGAACCGAACCCGGGGCCTCCCACATGGTAAACGGGAGCCCTACTGATTGAGCCACAGCCGCTTCCCAAAGATAATCTTTAAAAAGCCAAAAAGGGGCAAATACTAATTTTCCAGTTGATATGAATTCACCCACTCTTCCCTTTATCAGCTAAGATAGAAACCACCTTGTGAACTATTCTGAATAATCCACTCTGCTCTGTGCAGTGGCTTTCCCCGTGTTTAGCTTTCTCAATTAGTAGGTGGAAAATCTCACTCTTCCACGTGCTTGGGTATTAAACTTTCAATTCATTGCCACAAAAATTGTCAAACAACTAGCTAGGCATACTACAGAAAGCAAATGCTACAATGATGAACTAAAATCTAATCACACTGTCAAGTTTGATGTTTGAATTGTGATATTGAAAGAAATTTGTGAAATATTCCATAGTTAGTAAGTCTTAAGTAGTTTAGGAGTTCTTTAAACCTTTTTCCTGAATCTGAGTTATATTTATAAAATTCCAGAAACTTTCATTCATTTCATTGCATTTGTACCCTCATGAAAAAATGAATGTGTGATTATCATGCAAGTTGTTTTGATGATTTGATTTTCTTTAAGCTCTGGTTGAGAAATTTTTTTTTTTTTTTTTGGCATAGCATAAAAAGATAAAGGTCAGGTACAAACAAAAAAATTTAAAACTTGTCACGGGAAACTTGTCACACATGAAAACGTTTTAATTTTTATAATAATCAGGGAAATTCACATACTTAAAAATTAAAATGCCATTTATAAGATCTCAAATTAATAAAGTTCCCCAAATTTCTTTTTATTTGGTTTAATGCAAGGCACAGTTCTGGCACTATTCAGGTCTCCTTAATTGACATTAGGTAAGTCACAGTATTTCTCATTGAGCTTCACATACTACCTGTAGAATAGGGCTTGCTCATTTTCAACTCTAAGATGATACTATTTTTCAGAGGGATAACATTTTTTGATAATTTTAAAAATTCTGAGGTATATTCTATATAAAACAGATTTTTTTAAAACACACACACACATGCATTAAGTTTAATGAATAGGCTAAAGGAAGCAAATGAACACCACCACTGAGTTTTCAGAAAAAAAACAAAATAGAATTTTGCCAGTAACTTGGAAGTTAAGAGTTCCTCAACAGAATTATTAACCCCTCCCTCTCCAATAGGTAGCTGCTATTTTGAGAGTTATGTTAAAATCTATTTCATTTTTTGGTTTTCTTTATGATTCCTCATTTATGCATCCATACTAAAAGGGCATAATTTAAGTTTACTGGCATTGAAATTTATCTAAATAAGACCACACCTTATGTACTATTTTCTGACAGATTTCTTTTGCTCAACATGTTTCTGAATTTCATTCACCTTGATGTATGTGTTCATAGTTCAAACAGTTTCATTGCTATATAACGGTCCGTTGTTTATCTGACTATAGTTTATTTACCCTTTCTACTTTGAATGATCATTTGGGTTGTTTTCACTTTGGCAATGTTATCAATAATGCTGCTATGATCATTCTCAGGTATGCATCCTGATGTAATAGTGCCTGCATTGTTCTACAAGTGGAATCATTGGGGCCCAGGAAATGCCAAAATATTTCCAAAGTGATTATATCAATTCATTTTCTACAACCAGGGTATAACAGTCCTGTTGCTCGACATCTCTCCAATGCTGGGGATTTTCACATTTTTAATTTTTTCCTAGTATGGTCATGATGTTTTAATTGCAAAGTCTGATTGCTGATAGGATAGTATATTCTTTCTGCAAAAATAGTGCTGTCATATATTCTTTATAGAGTCACTGACTATATGAGTGTTCACTCTGGTAAAGTCATCCTTTAGGTTTTTGGCTTATTTTTCTATTGGATTATTTGTCTTCTGTGTATTGATATGTAAAAGTTATTTCTATATCTTGACTTTTAAAAATTTTAATTAATTTTAATTTAATTAATTAATTAGTTGTAGGTTTCTAGAAAAATCATGTAAAACATACAACATTCCCATAACCCCCCTATTGTTGATATTTGCATTAGTGTGGTATCTTTGTTACAAATTATGAAAGAATATTAAACTTATACAGTTAACTATTAAGTATAGTCCGTAGTTTACATTAGGTGTATTTATTTCCCATATACCACTTCATTATGAACTCTTTGTATTAGTGTGGAACATTTGTTATAATTCATGAAAGAACATTTTTATACTTGGACTATAATACACCATTTACAATAGGGTTTACTGTGTTATACAGTCCTAAGTTTTGTCTTTGAATTTTTATTCTAGTAATGTATATATCACCTAAAATTTCCTCCTTTAACCATATTTCCATATAAAATTCTGTATTAATTATACTCCCAATAATATGTTACCATCACCACCATCCCATTCTAAAACTTTACAATGAACCTAAATAGAAACACTGTAAAAATTAAGCATTAACTTCCCATTCTCTCTGCCCAATTCAGCCCCTGGTAAACAATAGTCTACATCTAATCTATGAATTTGTTTATTAAAATTATTTCATAGCAGTGAGATACTACAATGTTTGTCATTTTCTCTCTGGCTTATTTCATTCAGCATAATGTCTTCAAGGTTCATCCACATTGTCACATGTATCAGGACTTCATTCCATTTTATAACTAAATCACATTCCGTTGTATGTATATACCACATTTTGTTTATCCATTCATCAGTTGATAGACACTTAAGTTGCTTCCAAGTTTTGGCAATTGTGAATAATGCTTCTATGAACATCGGTGTGCAAATATTTGTTCAACTTCCTGCTTTCACTTCCTTTGGGTAGATTCCTAGTACTGGGACTAACAGATCATATGATAAATTCTCTACTCAACTTTCCTGAGGAAACCTACCAAACTGTCTCCCACAGTGGCTGCACAATTTTGCATTACTACCAGCAGTGCATAAGTGTTCCTATTTCTCCACATCCCCTGCAACAGTTGTAGTTTTCTGTTATAAGTGGTCACCGTTCTAGTGGGTGTGACATGGTATCTCATTGTGGTTTTGATTTGCATGTCCCAAATAGCTAGTGATGTTGAGCAACTTTTCATGTGCTTTTTAGCCATTTGTTTATCCACTGTGAAGAAACATCTATTCAAATCTTTTATCCTTTTTTTCAAATTGGGTTGTCTTATCATTATTGAGTTGTAAGATTTATATATTCTGGATATTAAACCATTATCAGATATGTGGTTTCCAAATATTTTCTCCCATTGAGTGGGTTGTCTTTTCACTTTCATGTAAAGTCCTAGGATGCACAAAAGTTTTTAATTTTGATAAGGTTCTGCTTATTTATTTATTTATTTATTTATTTATTTTGTTGCTTGTGTTTTAGTTTTAAAGTCTAAGAAACCATTGCCTAGCAAAAGATCCTGAAGACGCTCCCCAACATTTTCTTCTATGAATTTCTAAGTCCTGGTCCTTATATTTTGGTCTTTGGTCTATTTTGAGTTAATTTTTATATATGGTGTGAGATTGGGGTACTTTTTCATTCTTTAGTATATGGATATCCAGTTCTCCCAACACCATCTGTTGAAGAGACTATTCTTTCCCAATTGAGTGTACTTGGCAGCCTTGTCAAAAATCAATTGGCCATAGATAAAAGGGTCTATTTCTGACTAATTTGATTCCATTGGTCAATATAGCCATCTTTGTGCCAGTACCGTGCGGTTTGACCACTATAGAACTGAAATAAGCCTTAAAGTCAGGAAGTGGTAGTCCTCCAACTTTCATTTTTAAGATGTTTTTGTCTATTCGGTTCAACTTACACTTCCAAATAAATTTGACAATTGGCTTTTTCATTTCTGCAAAGTAGACTATTGGAATTTTGATTGGGATTGCCTTGATGTAAATCATTTGGGGTAGAATTGACATCTTGACAATATTTAGTCTTCCAATCCACGAAACAGAATGCCCTTCCATTTGTATAGGTCTTTGATTTCCTTTACCTATGTTTAGTAGTTTTCCGTGTATAAGTCCTTTGCATCCTTATTATTCCTAGATATTTGATTCTTTTATTTTTGCATTGGAATTGGATTTTTTTCTTGATTTCCTCTTCAAGATTGTTCATTAATAGTATATAAAAACACAATTGATTATTGTATGTTGGTCTTATACCCCATCACCTCACTGAATTCCTTTATTAGCTCTAGTAACTTTGTTGCAGATTTTTTGGGGACTTTCTATATATGGGAATGTATTCTACAAATAGTGAGATTTGTAAAATGTTGACTAATAGTGGTGACTGTGAGCATCCTTGTTTTGTTCCAGATCTTAGAGGAAAATTTTTCAGTCTTTCACTTTTGAGTAGGATGTTAGCTATGAGTTTTTCATGTACGTCCTTTATCATGTTGAGAAAAATTTCTTCTTTTCTCATTTTTCCAAGTGTTTTTTTAAATTTCTAAATTTTATTTATTAATTTTTTAAAAAAGATAATTAGATTACATAAATATTACACAAAAAAATATAGGGATTCCTATACGTCCCACCTCCCACACCTCCCACAACCTCCCAAATAAACCTCCTTCTTTAGTGTGGCAAATTCATTACAACTGATAAGCACATCCTGGGGCTTTGCCATGAAGCATGGACCATAGGTCACATTGTAGACCACACTCCTTCACACTCAGTTCTGCATGTTACATGATGACAGAAAATGGCCTATATCTGTCATTGCAAGGTCACTAATGACTTTTGGGGTCAATTCTACCCCAAGTCCCGAAAAAGCCCCTTTTTCCTCTACCTGCCCCCAGAGCCTCCAGTGGCCACTGGCTCCACATCAATGTTGTAATTTCTTCCATTGCTTGAATCACAATATGTCTTTTGTAGAATACCAGTAAGTCCATTCTAGTCCATAGCTCAACCCCCATCCTGAGGAGTCTGGGATAGTGATGTCCACTCCACCTCCAGTTGAGAGGGGGCTTATATCCCATGGATAAGATGGGTGGGATTATCTTGCCTGCAGCTGCAGACTCTCTCCATTCCCTGGGACAGCCGTTGTCCATCATCATCTTCCCACCAGATTTGCTGCTCTACTGAGGTTCCAGGCCCAGCTGGCACATGGACAGCCCAAAAACTCAAGTCTCTGGATGCACACCTACAAACTCCAGCACCAAATATAGGTTTGAAAAGAAGGGAAAGCTGAGTCATGTGTAGGGAAGACATAGTTGAGTCCAACTCTGTCACTCTCAGGAGCACAAACTCCAAAGTAGGGCCCACTGGCAAGGTACCAAACTCCGGAGCTATCCACCCTGACATAGGACCTGGATGTCTCCAGAGCCCTCAGGAGCCCCACTATTTGGGGTGATATCCACTTTGGAATTCGATGACATCCTACTGAGATGTGCATAAGTGTTACCGCTGGGATGACCTCCCGACTCATTTTGAAGTCTCTTAGCCATATAAACTCATTTGTCTTTACCTTTTCCCCCTTTTTTCAAGGTTGTTTTCCAGTCACATTGCCAGTTGGCACTTGGTAGCAATCCCTTGGTGCCAGGGACTCTCATCCCTGGGAGTCATGTCCCACGCTGGGAGGAAGGTAATTCATTCATATGCTGAGTTTGGCTTAGAGAGAGGCCACATTTGAGCAACAAGGAGGCCCTCAGGAGGCAACCCTTAGGCATCCCATAACAATAAGCTAAACTTCAATTTCAAGAAAAAAGACTCATAAGGCTAGTCATCAATATCAAGGGCCAATCAATGGATCATCCTCCTTCACCAGTCACTACACCTGCACTTGGGGGGACTGTTCCTGCTCCCTTAGAGAAGGTGGCAGATCTCTCCAGGATGGGAATTCAGTATTCTCTCATTTATTCTAAGTGTTTTTATTAAGAAAAGATGTTAGAATTTGTCAAATGCCTTTTCTTCATCAATTTAGATGATCATGTATTTTCCCCTTCATTCTGTTAATGTGGTATATTCCAGAATTTGATTTTCTTATATGGACCTCCCTTGCACACCCAGAATAAAACCCACTTGATCATGTGTAATTATTTTAAAGAACTGTTGGATTTCATTTGCAAGTATTTTCTTGAGGATTTTTGTATCTATATTCATAAGAATATTTGATGTGTAAGCTTTCTATTCTTGTAGTATCTTTATCAGCTTTGTTATTAGGACAATGTTGACCTCATAGGATGAGTTAAGTGGTGTTCCCTCTTTTTAAAATTTTTGGAAAGGTTTGTGAAGGTTTGGTATTGATTCTTGGAATGACTGGTAGAGTTGTCATGTGAAGCCATATGGTTCTGGGTTTTTTTTATTGGGAAATTTTTCATGACTGATTCAAACTCTTTATTGGCAATTAGTCTGTTGAGAGCTTCCATTTCTTCTAGAGTCAGTGTAGGTTGTTCATGTGTTTCTATGAATCCGTACCTTTCATCCAGGTTGTCTAATTTACTGACATACAGTTGTGTATAGAATCCTCTTATAATCTTTCTGTGCTGTGGGGACAATAGTAATGTCTTCCCTCTCATTTCTGATATTGTTTATTTGCATCAACTCTCTCTCTTTTTTATTCTTTGTCAGTCTAGCTAAGGGTTTTACAATTGTATGGATCTTTTCAAAGAACCAGCTTTTGGTTTTGTTAATGGTTTTTATTTTCTTATTCTCAAATATATTTATTTCTTTTCTAATTTTTGTTATTTCTATCCTTATACTTACTTTGTGTTTAGTTAGCTATTCTTTTTCTAGTTTTTCCAGGTGTGCAGTTAGGTCTTTGATCTCAGTTCTTTCTTCTTTTTAATTTAAGCATTTAGGGCTAAAATTTACCCTCTCAGCACTGCTTAGCTGCATCCCATAAGTTTTGATATGTTTTCTCTTTTTCCATTTGTCTCAAGATATTTACTGATTTCCCTTGTAATTTATTATTTGACACACTGATTAAGAGTATGCTCTTTAACTTCTATATATTTGTGGATTTTCCAGCTCCTACCGGTTGTTGATTTCTAGCTTCATTTTATTATTATCATAGAAGATGTATTGCATAATTTCAAATTTTAAAAAATTTATTGAGATTTTTTGACCCAACATATAGTCCATCCTGGAGAATGATCCATGTACACTTGATAAGGATTATATCTTGCTGTTTTGGGGTGCAATGTCTATGTCTAGTTCATTTATTATATGATTCAAGTTCTCTGATTCCTTACTGATCTTCTGTCTAAATGTTCTATCTATTGATGAGAATGGTGTATTGAAGTCTCCATCTCTTATTGTAAAGGTGTTTATTTTTCTCTTCAGTTTACCAGTATTTGCCTCATATATTTTGTGGCACCATAATCAGATAAATAAATATTTATGATTGTTATTTCCTCTTGGTGTATTGCACTTTTATTAATATAAAGTGTTTTTCTTTGTCTCTTATGACAGCTTTGACTTAAAATTGATTTTGTCTGATATTAGTATAGCTATTCCAGCTCTCTTTGGGTTATTATTTGAATGGAATAACTTTTTACAACCTTTCACGTTTCACCTATTTGTTTCTTTGATTCTAAGGTTAATCTCTTGTAAAGAACATATAGTTGGAAGATGCTTTCTTATCCATTCTGCTAATCTGTGTCTTTTGACTAGGGAGTTTAATCCATTAACATTCAGTGTTATTGCTGTAAATGCAGTAATTACTTCAACCATTTTGACCTTTGTTTTTTATATGTAATATCTTTTTTTGTCTCTCTCTTGTTTTTAATTGCAATCTCCTTTTTCTGTATAGTTGGTTTCTATGATATATCTGTTGGTCCATTTCTCTTTTCTGTTTCTATATATTTTAAAAATACTTTCTTTGTGGTTACCTCGGGATTTATATTATACAACCTACATATATAACCTACTAATTTGAAAATATAACAACTTAGTTTCAATAGCATACCTGTTCTCTGCTCCCATATCCCTCTGTTTCTGATCTTTATGTTGTTTTTGTCCCAACTTTACCATTTTTGATGAGAAATCGGCACTTAGTCTTATTGAAGATCCCTTGCATGTAATGAATCACTTTCTCTTGCTGCTTTCAGAATTATCTCTTTAATTTGGCATTTGACATTCTGATTAGTATGCATCACAGAGTAAATCTATTAGGATTTAATTGGAGTATGTTGCATTTTTGGATATGCATATTTATGTCTTTTGATATTCCTGAAATATTCTTTCTGCCCCTTTTCTTCTCCTGGGATGCCCACCATTTGTATGTTTATGTGCTTTGTGCTGTCACTCACATCCTTGAGACACTCTCTATTTTTTCTATTCTTTTCCCTTTCTGTTCTTCTGACTGTATGATTTTGATTGTCCTTGTTTCTAGTTCACTGATTCTTCCTTTTGCCTGTTCATATTTTCTGTTATATGCCTCTGGTGTTATTTTGAATCTCTATTATTCTGAATTTCATCCTCATAATATCTGTCATTTCTTTTTAAAATTTTAAATTTTTTCCTTATGTTCACACATTGTCTTCTTAATATATTTTAGAAAATCCATATTTTCCTTCATCTCCTTGAATGGATTTATGAGATTTGTTTGAATTTCTTTGATTAGTTGTTCCAAATTCTGTGCTTCCTCTGAAGTTTTAATTTGTTCCCTTGCCAAAGTGATATCTTCCTGTTTCTTAATATGGCTTGTAATTTTTTGTTGATTTCTAGGCATCTGGTTATCTTGAAGAGTTAACTCTGAAGGTCAGTTTCTCTCTCTTTCCTAGGATTTTATTGTTAACTGGCTTTGTGTTAAGGCTGTTTTTTGATGCTTGGTCCAACCTGTTCTAGACCTTTAGAGTAACCAATGTTAATTGGATATATGGTAAAATTTTTAAGATTGCAATTTTTGTGCAATTGCTTCTTTTCCAGGAGAAAGCTTCCTTTCTTCTATTCTTCTGGGAATCTTGATCTGTTCTTTTTTTTCTTCTTGTACAAAATTTTCTCCCCAGTTCCTATGATTTATTTAAATTTCCCCCTCACTCAGTGCCCCCTTTTCCTTAGACTTCTCCAGTGGATGTCTTATATCACCATGTTTATGATGTCCTCTCTATATCATAAGTATTAATTCTACTTTGTGCCATGTTTTTTTCTAGAAAATATTTCATATCTTTTATCAGAACTTTATAACAAATTTCTTTAAATTTCTGTACAAACTACTCATCCTATTGTTGAAAGTCCTCTGTGATACTGCACCATTTATTTTTTCAGTTAGAAATTATTTTCTACACTATTCCTATAAAAACACTGTATTTTTAATAAATATTGTTATTTCATCAGTTATATAGAATAACTTACTAAGTTTAAAACTGTAGAAACTCATCAAATTTGTCAGGTCATATCTCAACTGAGACTTCCTCAAAATTGCTATTCTTGATGTTGATCTAAAGAAGAATTCTTCCTTATTTGCACATTTTTGCCATTTTTGTAAGGAGGGGCAGTAAAAGAAGACAAACATTTTATAACTATCCACTAAAAGTCAGACAATATTATTTAGCTTAGTTTTTAATCTTTAAGGAATAATGAGGTAGAAAGTATAATAAAGCATATTTAATAGTTGACAGTAGCTTGGATCCAGTAGGTAACTTAACCAATTAGTCCCTGACCATAATTACGGTGAAGCCAAATTTCAAACTTTCTGCCTGACACCAATGCTTGTGCCTTTTCTGCCATCTCCATCTCACCATGAGACATTTCACTATGTCCTTCAATATACTTATTTACATGCAGAGACCATAGCAATTCACTGCCACCTAAATACCCAGGTTTAAAATCTAGTTTATATAGTTTACTGCCATTTAATATAGATCAAAATGTTAAAACTTTCTGGGCCTTTATCTGTAAAATGGTGCTAAAAAGAGCAATCAGTATTTTTAATGATTAAATTATTTAATAAATGCAAAGATCTTAAACATTGCGCAGCTCAGAATAAGCCCTCAATAAATGTTAACTGTCTTGCCAAGTAAATTTTAAGCACTTTAAGAATAAGCACTATATTATATTTATTTTTAGATTGTGTCTGTAAAGCCTAGCAAAGTTCTCAAATATTTAGTAACATGAAATGGGGAATAGCTGGGATCCACCAATCAATTTAACTGTACCACAGAAATGCTAGAGCTATAGGTTGATAAGAAAATAACCATTATCTGGATATAGACCACACATTACTCATTACTTACATTTTTAAGAAATCATCTTCCTGACCATTGAATAATGCAGTGCTTTTTGAAAAAAAAAAAGAATATTAAATGTTAAGGAGACATGATTTCACCAAAGGGAAGATTATTTATTTGGAAAAAAAAAAGGAAAAAATACTGTTCTTTTCCCAGTATTGCCTTAATTAGTCCAAGATTATCAGTCTTTGAGAAACCTAATTCAACAATTTTCAGCAACATTAAATCTCAGGAACCCACAAAACGTGGGATTAGCTGTCCTTCTCTCTAGGAGTGAACTTCAGCAAAAGACTAGAACTCACAAACTAGCCAGAAGCAGCCCTGACTTAGCTGTTATTGTAGAGCAGATTACATCACCTGTTAATCTTAGCTTGCCCTCACAGGGTCTAGATGTTTCTGGGGTGTCTCTTTGGCTGGAGTTTCTTTTTTCACCTATTAAAGTACTTCATTATCTATGACACTATATTTCTGGGCTCCACCCAAGGATCTTGTATACCAAGGCTTCTTGGCTGGTAAACAAGTAGCATGAGAGATAATTGCATGGGACAGGACTTTACCAGCCTGGGCAAGGAGGAACTGGATGTTGCTGGAGAAACTATCCTTCTGGTTAAGTTTTTCAACCAAACCAAATTGCTTAAAAAATACTTTAAAAAATACATTAGTGCTTCTATTTTATAATTATATCACTACAAATAATAGAGGATATATCAGGAAAGTATCCAAGGCACTTAGCCTAGTATGGAATTAAATGATCATATCTTCTGAGTTCAAACACTGGTTCCACACTAGTTGTGAGAACCTGGGCAATTTATTTGACTTCGCTGTTATTCTTTTCCTTTGTCTCTAAAATAGGTTAACAATAATACCCAGTTTATGTAATGTTACAATAAGGGTGCAATGAGTTAGTACATGTATGCTACATAAAATAGGCACTCAATAAATGGTAGTTATTATTTTAATAACTATTCATCTTGAAGGATAGTTTAGGAGATGGGTTTATTGGCTCCAGAACAGGCAAAGTTTTCCTTTTCAGCAATGACTATACTTTTTCAAAATGGTTCACTTCAACAGAGATTCAGTCATGGCTCCTAGGTGCAGTGTCTAAAAAGGCAAAGAAATCACACCCTTTTCCCCCAACAACCTTCTAAACCAATTATAAAGTAATACATAGCCATCAGCTTTCTCATAGAGGGAAAGGTGGTGGATGCATTCCACACTCCCCAGCCCAAGGATTCACTTTGGAGTAACACCCACAAGATAAGGATATATCTGCAGAGTAGACCCAATTGCCAGGTTGACACCTCCCACTAGCCTTGGTGGAGAGTGAAGAAGCAAGAGACCAAAACCATCACACACACTCACTCCACACTGAGAGGCTTTCATAGCTGTTTTCACACAATTAAGAAACATGTACTTATTGCTGACACCAACAAGGCCAGCCTGAGCACCTCAGTAAAGGGTCGGGGTATTCAGGGCAACCCACATATGTGTAAAGAGAACTGGACAAAGTCTTCCCGGCTCATACTGGTGGCCATACAGGTGCATCCTAATGAGCTTCTCTTATGGTATTTTCACAAATTATCTTTTATTTTGTAGATACCAAATGAATTCTTGGGGGAAATATTTTTCATTAATTAATGCTTATCTCTTAACAAGTTGAGTGTTCTTTGTATTTTTTTTTTTGTTTGTTAAATTCTGCATGCTATTAAAACCAACAACAGCATAAACAAAACTAAAATTTCAAAATGTATTACAATAGTAAGGTGAATGTCATTGAAAATAATTATACCTCTTTTATTTCTATGACTTATATTCACCTAGAGAAAAAAAAAACTGGTTTATTTAACAAATGAGCTAAAAACCATTTGAAATATTCTTGATCATGAGTTGCTAGATGTAAGCACTGTTCACTGATGGAAAGAAGAGACTCTAGAATCAGACTTCCTGGGTTTGAATTCTGGCTTTACTCATTATTAATTGTGTGAACTACAGAAAGTTTCTTAACCTCTCTGAGTCTGGTTTCTCATCTATAAGGTCGTCATAACATCTATTTTAAAGGACTGATGGAAGGCTTTAAGGAGTAAATAAATGCTTTTACATGTAAGAGTGCCTACCACACAACAAATGTTCAATCAATGCTTATTACTGTTTCCAAAATTAATTTGTTTTTCCTTTGTAGCACCCACAGTGACTTGCACATAGCAGCTGTTCAAGTCATATAGTTGACGGCTATATGGACCAATATTGCACCGTCATATTTCAAGGGTTTATTTTACACAAGTGTAACAGAAGGAATCTGTAACTGAGAGAACCTCAGTAAATGTAGGCACCCACCAACCCAAATTTCATTTAAGTAGTGAGGACATTGCTAACAAAAATGAAAACAAAACCCTTCAATGAGCCACGTGAAAAAAAAATGTTGATCAGCATTTGATAGTGTTTAGGACCAATGTACCTAAATGGTTGCAGTCACTGGAGACATCTTAGTTTCAGAAAGAGCCTTGCCCTTTATGGATGCCTGAACTTCATTTGGAGAAACAATCTCAATGGACTCACCATTTGTAAATTGTGTAAGTGATATATAAATGTAAGGCAGAGGGAAGAAATGCCAACCTCATGCTGGGAACAGCATAAAACATTTTGGATATTCAATCTTACTTAATCCTCACCACCAACCTGTGAGACAGGTATAATTATCCGCTCCCCCATTTTTTACAGATGAGGAAATAGATGCTCCAAGGATTACAGGAATTTTCAAGATCACACAAATAGTAAGTGAAAGAGTTGGAATTGGCACTCAAATTTATTTCACTCCAAGTATCTTGTTGTTAGTAATATTGAAAGGAAGATATGAAAAGAGAGAGAATGTGCAAAATGTTACTGCAACTCAGAATGAATTTTCTGTTTCAGCAAAATATGCCTAAACATGCAATGACATTTTACTAAACATGTAAATGTCATGTTTAGGAAAGTAAAGGAAGATAAATAAAAATTCAGGGTTATTTGGGTATATAATTTTATAATTTTAATATAATCCCTGGGAAATGTTATCAGCTAGAATTTAAAATATGAATATACTTGAGAATTCTCATAAAGTTTAAGACATAATCATCCGAATTCCACTGAATGATATACACTCTCTTAAACCCGTCCTGCTATAATAACTTAAAATGAATTTTGCATCTAGACTGCTACCTGGCAAACTGCAGTGCTGGTATGCTCTGGAGTTTGCTAAGCAGGTAAGCTTGTGCTGCCAAAAATGCTTTTAAAAGACAAGGATGAAAAGAAAATGTGGTTGAATAGATTACATCAAATTGATAACTTCTAGATGAAGTTATACTAGTTGTATAAATATTTTAATATTGTGCCTACACTCTGCAAGAAGTATGGGGAGAAAGTAGCCAATTTCTGTATAACAAACTTGGCCTCACAGATAGAGGCCTACCCTCTTTTCAAACTATCCGTAATATTAAATTCCCACAGACCAGATCTTTACAATTACTCTTACTCATGTTCTCATTTGGGCCCCTTTGATAAGTATTATGCTGTTACCAAACAAATTTCCTTTTAGAAAACTTGCCAGAAAAATTGTATGGTAGAAAGTCTCTCTGGTAACCCCATGATATCCGCCTTCTGGTATTCACACCCTTGCATAATCCCCTTCCCTTGAGTGTAGGCATGATCTGCGACTTACTTCTTACCAACTAAATATGGCAAAGGTGAGGAGATGCATGTGATTGCACATACACTATTACATTATATAAATTGTAGACGCCCATGGTGCTGAGACTCCCTTGTTAGCTTTGAAGAAGAACCTGCTAAGTAATGCTTAGATTCCTGACCCAAAGAACTTGTGGGAGAGCACAATGCTGTGTTTCTGCTAAGGTGGACGTAATACTGTGTGTAGCCATAGGTAACTAATATATATTGCGTATGCGTATGCTCCTGATTTTGTGTCTTTGAACAACAGTTATTTATTGAGCAACTAACATATGCCAAGCGTCATTCTACTGTAAACATGTTGTTACCGGATTCAAGGATACTTATTCTCTTAGAAAAGACCTGTGTGTATCTCAGGGAGCAAAGGACAATACCTATACCAAAAGGTTTTTATAATGAACAGATGAGACAATGTGTGTGAAACACCTAACAGCAGTATGCCTGACACATAAAAGTTATTAAAATATTTAAAAAACATGATTTTGTGTAAAGTTAAGTGTTGTTTTGAATAAGTCTTTAGGAAAAGAGTTAAGAAGGAGAGATTGCTGACAGCTGGGAAGATATGAAAGTTCTCCTGCAAGGGGTAAGTCCCTATCCAACTTTAGCTGGCAAAAGCAGTAGTATGATTGTAGCTAAAGCTGTGAATTTTGGAGTCATAGAAAGCCCGCATTTGAATACTGCCTCGACCACTTACTTTGTAGCAATGTAAGCTAGGATAAATTACTTTAATTTTTTACCCCCAGTTGTCTAATCTAAATTTAAGATCATAAAACTACTAATCTCATAATGTTTTATGAGGATTAAATGAAATAATGCATGTGTGAAGGTCTTCACACTGATGTTGGTATGTGCACTTAATAAAGGCCAGAACTTATCATCAGTGGGAGTAAACAGTAATGTAGCAATATTATTAGAAATATCAGTAGGAGTAAGAGCAGGAGAAAGAGTATAAGTGTTATAAATAATGGTTTTTGTATGGTAAAGGAGAAAGGAAGGGTAATTGATTTTTAATTGCCTGAAAGACTAAACCCAAAGCTAGAAGGAATTTTACTAATTTATAAAGAGAGTGTTTGTATCATTGCAATTCAAAGACAATTATCTTTTAAAATTTGCCAAAAAAAAATGTTCAACCGAACCAGAAAATATTCAGGTGAGAATTAGTATATCTGACCTAAAACATTGTAGTTAGAATTATGTTTGAAACTTCAGTTGTAGCATTCAGCTGTAGGAAATCTATTGCCAATTCATTAGTTATTATTGGTTATTCTCAACTATGATCAGGAAATCTGTTGCCAAGTAAACCTTAGCATACTGCTCTATGATATACTCTAATGAATTTCACTTTGATTCTTAACCAAAATACTTAATTAATTTAAATCAGTTAATTTATTGCTTAAAATAACACAATACTTTAATACTTTATAAAACAGGGCCAGATTTATAGCAAGGAATTTGTTATTTGAAATAACCATTCAAACTATTGTAGACCGCAAGCTTCCATGAAATTAGACTTCACCAAAGGAAATTAAAGAATTCAAATTATTATTCAAAAGTAAAATAAAATATCAGAACAAAACAAAACTTTATTATTAGAGTAATCATATAGTTTATTATCCAACTTGGACACTTGTGATAGTGACAGGGCAAAGTCCAGATGAAATGCTCGAGTCCACTGACAGAAGCTGTGACAGTGGCAAGTACACTGGATGTATAGTCACCTTCTTTATTGCTCAGTATTAATGGCTATTATTATCAGTCTTGTAGTTGGCCCTCAATGACATATCAGTGGATATTATGAGCTGGAATAATGGAAACAGAAGGTTAAGTTATATTCTAGCTCATTGCTCTTAATAATAATAATCCTATATGCCAGTTCTTTATAAGTAATAGTTTTAAAGAATACAGTACATTAAGTAGTGATGTTTGACAACAGGTCTAAGATATAGGTGTGCATCTATTCAGTAAATACTCTGTATCTTTTATGTGCCAGGCACTGTTGAAAGGTGCTGTGTGTACATCAGACAAGAGAGATGAGGACCCTACTCTCTGAGAAAAAAAAAGTGAAAATTAATTTCATTGAAACAAAGCTAACCACTTAAAACAAATATTGAACCATTTTTCCAAGACTTATTAATGCCTTATGTTAGACAACTGAGCTAAACAACTGGTCATTTTGCCAGTTTATTCTTATCACCTTAGAGATAAAGAAATTTAATCCTTAAACTCACAAAGCAGTGCTGTCACTTGAATCTGTAACAGAATTTTAAAAAATGTTAAATTGGAGCCAAGTTGAATATTAAGATTGAAAAATATCTTAGATGTTATGAAAGAGACTGGAAGCAGGTCATCAAAATCCATATTTTCACATTCTTCCTTGTGACACAGAGAAACTACAAATCCAGCCTCTAACTGAGTTGAATTTGGCCATGTTGCAGGAAATCTAAGCAATGGAATATGAATAGAAGTGATAGATGCCATTCCCAGACCTGGTTCATAAAATTCCTCATCTGGGGCCACTACATATTTTCTCCATTCCAGCTGGAATTGAAATAACCTCCACTATCCTGGTCACTGAATAACTGCTTGGAAAGGTCATCTTATGAACTTCTTTACTTGCCCTACATGTTTGTGGACTGAGAAACAAGTTTCTATTGTGTTTGAGCCAGTACACATGTATGCTTCTATTTGTTACAGCAATTGCCTACCTTAAATAAAATTATAGATCTTCTGCAAACATCCTGAAATTGTACAGCCACTTGTCCCCACTACTCAGTATCCTTCAAAATCAAGTGCTACAGAGAACCAATTTCACTCATAAGAATTGTGGTCCAAAGTGAAAGCTAGTGGTCATTATAATAACCCCCTCTGATTATAGATGATAAAATATAGGCCAAGAGAGATCATGAAAGTTGCCCCAAATCACCTGATTAATAAGGTATAAAGGTCAACATAGATATCTGGGCCTATGTCTACCACAGAAGCCTGGAAAATACCACACAAATGGGAAATGAAATCTATTATCTAAACTTCTAGATAATGTATTAGTTTAAAATATCTTGGGGACTTACATTTGACCAAGATGGAAATGTAAAATTTTCCAAGGTGCCATTCCCCAACAGAACTTTGAAGAACTAGCAAAACCTGGGAGAACCACCTTCCTCAAAACTCTGGAAAACAGTTACAGTAACTCAACAAGTGCTGAAAAAAGAAAACATATATTTAAAAATGGTAGAAGAAGCCCTTGGCACCCTTGCTAACCCCATCCCTATCTCCTCTCTGGCACAGTGTGGAACCAGCCTATGCTATCATTGTGAGACCTGAAGGGGACAGAGAAAATATGTACATATGCTATGGTGCCTGTATTTCAGTACCAATCTACTGGTGGCAGCCTGAAAGACTAAGTCAGGAAACTCTCCTATGATTCACCTTCCCAAAACTTTCCCTGAAGTCAGAAGAAGCTTGCAGAAAGTTAAATCAGTGTAAGAAACAATTAAGTCAAAGTGGCCAAGGCAAAGGATTATCAGCATTGGGACATATAACAGAAAAGCTGGGAGTGGGGAAAAGTTTATTTAATGGGGAGTAGTGGGGACATTCCAATTTCCATAAAAACGGGAATTCGTAAGGTCATGAGGAAGCCCAAGCCCAGGAAAAGATGCAGACACAGAAATGATGGAGAGGACCCTGAACATTCAGTATCACGTAGGGCCAGACTTCTTCCTAGGAGGGCTACCTCTGAAGGAGAGCACCAGGCCATGCAGAGTGCATTTGCAAACAATGTGAAAGGTGTTCTTTTTGCATTGGATTATTTGTTTTCTTTAGCTCCTGGCAATCAAGATATCTCTGTCTGTCACTAGCTGGATACAAACTAAAGGAACCAATAAATCAGTAACTAAATCCCCATGTTAACATAATAAAATATTAAAATGTATAGTATGCAACTACTGACTAAAAGACACACACAGAAACAAGAAATGATTGTGATTCAAGCAATGGAAGAAATTATAACAGTGAGGTGGAGCCAGTGGCCACTAGATGCTTTCAGAGCAGGGAGGGGAAGGGCAGTTGTAATACAGGGGCTTTTTTCAGGACCTGGGGGTTGTCCTGAGTGACTTTGCAGTGACGGATATAGGCCATTTTACATCAGCATATACCATGCAGAACTGTGTGGGAGAGAGTGGGGTCTATGATATGAACAGTGGTCTATACTTAGTGGCAAAGTCCCAGGATGTGTATATCCATTGCAGGTGATATGCCACACTAATGAAAGATGTTTATGTGAGAAGTTATGGGAGGTGTGGGAGGTGGAGATCATGAGAATCCCTGTAATTTCTGTGTAACATCTATGTAATATAAGCATCTTTTAAAATATATATATATAAAAATAACATTTATGTAAGCAAATGCACATATATGCATATATATTTATATATATCATCCTACAAATATTGGTTTGTATTGTGAAAACTTTGATTTTTACCCACAATAAAAAAAAAAAAAAAATGATGGCTCATCCAAAGGAACAATTTGGATTTGTCTCAGGTATGCAAGAGTGGTTCAAAATAAGACAATCAATTAACATAAAACACCATTTTAAGAGAAGAAAGGAAAAAAAATTATATGATCAGCTCAATGCATAAAAGGCATTTGGGAAAATTCATTAATGCTTCTTGATAAAAAAAACACTTAGAAATTTAGAAATAGAAGGAATCTTCCTCAACATGATAAAGAAAATAAATGAAAAATCCACAGTTAACATCATACTCAATGAAGAAATATTTAAATCGTTCCCTTAAGATAAGGGAAAAGATCAAGGTGCCCATTGACACCACTGCTATTTAAAATGGCGCTGGCCATTCTAGTTAGAATAACTAGGCAGAAAATGAAATAAAAGACATGCAAATTGGAAATGAAGAGTAAACTTTCTTTTTTGCAGATGACATCATTTTATAGATAGAAAGTCCTGAAAAATCCACAAAACTACAAGAGCTAATAAATAAATTTGGCAAAGTGACAGGGTACAACATCAACACATGAAAATCATTAGAGTTTAGAGAAAGTGTAGGGTCTAGAGAATGGACAGCTCATGCATATTTGGTAAAGAGTTTCCTTTTGAGGTGATGGAAAAGTTTTGGAAAAGGATGGTGGTTATGGTAGAACAACATTTTGAATATAATTAACACCATTAACTTATATATTGGAATGTGACAAAAATAGGAAATTTTAGGTGCATACATGTGTTACCAGAATTAAAATTTTAAAATTCATAGGATTTGTACAACACCAACAGTGAACCTTAAAATAGATAATGCACTATAATTAATAGTATTATTGTAATAATAGTGCTTCTTGAATTGTAATAAAGTTACCACACTTAGGCAAAGTGTTGGTAGGGAAAACTGTGTGTGTGAATGGGGCATATGGGAACTCTATTTTCTGCATACTTTTTTCTGTAAACTTGCAAATTCTCTAATAAAAAATAAAATAATTAATATAAAAATTATGTTGGTATTATCCAATTTGCATTCTAGAATCTTATTAAGGTCACTTTTTTTCCATCAAGGATGAAAAGTAAGGTCCCATTTCAACAGGACATAATTGTATCAAATATAGCTTGAAATAATTTGGGAAAGGGCATGGTATCAAAGTCTAAGGCTAGTTTTTAGGTTTTTTTTTTAAGGAACTTTTAAAAATTAATATTTGTAGCAATAGAATTTTACTTCTGTTATGTTACTTGAAGCTAGATACAATAATAAATATAAACTTAGTAAGCACATGGAACATGAGTATTTAATATACAACAGCTATTTGGCAGTATTATCATAATCGTAATGTTAATTTTCATTAGAAAAGTTGTAGGTTTACAAAAAAGTCATTCAAGAAATACAGAAACTACAGAGTTATCATGTACCACCATATTATTAACACTTTGCATTGGTGTGGTATATTTGTTACAATTCATGAAAGAACATTTTTATAATTATGCTATTAACTGTAGTCCATAATTTATAATAGGGTTCACCGTTTGTGTTGTACAGTCTTATGTTTGTTTGTCTTTTAATTTTAGTGAAATATGCCATTCATACATGAACATACAGAAACAATAAGTGTATAGTAAAAGTTGTGAACTTCCAAACAAACATGCATAACATCATAAAGGGGTCACATACATCACCCCACTGCCAACACCTTATATTGTTGTGAAACATTTGTTACAAATTATGAAAGAATATCGTCAAAATATTACTTAACCATGGTCCATACCTTACATTTGGTATATTTGTCCCCAAACCCACCCTATTGTTATTGTTCTTAAATATTTATTTATTTATTTACTTATTTATTTTTACTGGGAGGTCACAGGGAATGAACCCAGGTCCCTCCATATGGGAGATGGATGCTCAACCATTTGAGCTACATCCGTCTCCTAAATATATTTTTATTACAGAATTTGTGAAACAACCATGCACATGTGTAGAATTCCTATACAACACCCTTTTACCAGCATACATGGTGGAACATTTGCTACAGATTATGAAATAATATCCTCAGACTATTACTACCAACCATGGTCCATAGCATGCATTTGGCACACTTTTGCCAACACCCCTGCCCCCAGTATCATGGATGAGAATTGTGGCTGATGGTACAGATGCAAGAGTGTCCTTCTGTGAGCTAGAGTGGATATACATCAATATTGCAGGGTTGTGGGAATGTGGAGAAGCACTGGAAAAATACAACTGGTGTGACCTATATTAATTTTTAAAATTTTATTTTAGTAATATATATACAGCCTAAAATTCCTACTTTTAACTACATTCACATGTATAATTCAATACTACTAATTACATTCATAGTAATTATTCATTCTTTTTATGACTGAATAATTTTACATTGCATGTATACACCACATTTTATTTATTCACTCATGTACTGATGAACACTTGAGTTACTTCCATCTTCTGGCAATTGTGAATAATGCCTCTAAGCATTGGTGTGCAAATATCTGTTCGAACACCTAGTTTCATTTCTTTGGGGTATATACTTAGAAGCGGGATTGCTAGGTCACATGGTAAGTCTATATTTAACTTTCTGAGGAACTTCCAAACTTTCTTCCACAGTAGCTACATCATTTTACATTCCCAACATAAATGAATGAGTGTTCCTATTTCTCTATACCCTCTCCAACACTTGTAATTTTATGCTATTTTTAACAGTAGCCATTCCAGTGGGTTTGAAATGGTATTTCAGTGTGATTTGGGTTTGCATTTCCCTAATAGCTAATGATGTTGAGCCTTTTTAAATGGGCTTTCTGGCCATTTGTACATCTACTTTGGAGAAATGTCTGTTCAGGTCTTTTGCTCATTTTTTAAATAGGGTTGTGTTTTTTGTTGTTGATTTGTAGGATTTCTTTACATATCCTGTATATTAAACCCTTAATGGATATGTGGCTTAAAAATATTTTCTCCCATTGAGTAGGTTGTCTTTCACTTTTATGATAAAGTCCTTTGGTTCACAAAAGTTTGTAATTTTGATTAAGTTCCATTTATCTGTTTTTTTTTTCCTTTGTTCCTTGTGCTTTGGATTTAAAGTCTAAGAAACCATCCTCCTGAGATGCTTCCCTACATTTTCTTCTAGGAGTGTCATACTCCTGGTTTAGGTCTTTGATCCATTTGGAGTTCATTTTTCATATGGTATGAGATATGGGGTCCTCTCTCATTCTTTTGTGTATGGATAGCCAGTAATCCCAGAACCATTTGTTGAAGAGAGTATTCTTTCCCTATTGAGTGGACTTGGCAGCCTTTTCAGAATCAAATGGGCATATATATATGAGGATATATTTCTAAATTCTCAATTCGATTCCATATTATGCTTTAAAACAGCATAAATTGTTTTTTCGTAGAGGACAATCAAATATAATTTCGTCATATCTCTTACAGTCTAGAAAGACAAACAAGCATATTTATAAAACAATAAATGATCGAAATGCTTTGTGTTATATTATTAAAATTGTCCACCCTGAATTCAAGAGACTTGTGTTCTATTTAGAAGCTGCTCGTCAAAAGGAAAAAGCAGGGTTTGAATGCTCTAAGAGGACCTGAGTTTGGGAGTTTTAAAAAGCCCATATTTAAAAACCACTCTTTCGTTCCCCACCAAAACTGTGAAGACAGGACTTGATTGCCATCTCCTTTGTCATATTATTCCAAGTGACTGATATATGTCTACCTTGCTTTGGGAATATATAAATAGATGTTGGAAAAATGAATGAATTTATGGCTATGAACAAGCAATTAAATCTATCCAAACCTTTATTTCCTCCTCTAATAAATGAGAAGAGCCCCCCAACCTGCAACATATTGTGTGGGATGATTTGGATACAGTACATAAACACCTGGCTCAAGAAGGCATTAGAAAAATATTTGGCTGTTAAAACTCTACACCAGACATTGTACTGCATGATACTTTATAATTACCTAATTTAAGTCTTACAGTTACATAATGAGATTGATGTTTCTCTTAGCTAAAACTCTTTGTTTGCTGAGAGAAAAGTCAATTTGAGCTAACCTAGGGATAAAGGGGGGATTTATTATATGAATACAAACATATCTCATGGAACCCAAGGGCAGGAACATACACAAAGGATTGGAACCAGGACACAAAAAATCATCTAGAACCAAAGAAACCTCTATCCCAAACTCTCTGGGACTCTCAAAATTACCTCTTATTGAGAATCTATCTGATCCATTTCTCTCTTCTGATGGCTTTCTTTGCTTTCCTGCACATAAGGCAGACGAAAGCTACCTTATACCACCTCAGTTCAAAGTCAAGCCAGACTAAATTCTGCCTAGTCATTCTAACTAGAATTCAAAATTTCCAGTAATAAAAGTGGGTTGGCCTAGCTTGGGACCATTATCCAATCTACTGGACCCAGAGAAGGCAAGGTCAAACAGTACAATATATTCTAGAACTGCACACTTAATGTTGGGGGAGATAGCTTGGATAATTCTATGATAAAAGATATTGTGGACTAGAGGTTACTCCATAAGTACTTAATACACTATTATATTCATATAGAAATAAGAAAACTGAGGGTCAGAGAGTTTAAGTTACGTGCTCAGCATCACACAGTAAGTGAACGAAACTGGAATTCAAACCCAACTGTCTGACTGTGATACGTACACACTATGAACTTGTCTCCAATTGATTAGGGGTGGGATCTATGGTCTCTTAAATGTCTTTGTATTAATCTCAAAGGTACCTTGAAAACTCTTACTTCAGTAATGCCTAATTCTTGTGTCTATTAAGCAATAAAGTTCTTGCTTTCCACTTTCCTTTATTTCCAGTTTTTTTCCTTCTAACCCTTATACCCACAGAGCTAAAAGGAGGCTAGTTTGTAGAAAACAGGCCTTATGAGGAAATCAGTTTTAAGAATATTAGGTACCAAAATTTTTGCAATTTTTTTCAACTATATTTTGAACACAGCTGATTCTGCAATTGATGTATAGTGTCTTGCCATTTTCTCTGCATTTCTAAGGACATTCAAAAAAAGTAAAATGATAAAAACAAAACGGTATGGATCCACAAGAACCTTCTCTGCTAATTAAAAATATTTATTTAAAATAATTTTACCAAATGGAGAGTAATATACATGTGAATATTTAAAGTATACTCCAACAAGTTGATATGGAAATTTTGTCCTAGTATTGACTTAGAGCTAGAATTTTCATCTAAGCTACCACTTTTTTGACTAAATGTGTAACCTTGGATAAGATATTACTGAGGTCAGTTCAAAAGGCTATGATTAAAAGGAGAACTTGCAATTTAAATTTATCTTACTTTTCCTTGTGTCTTTTTATTAGTTGGCTGCATGCAAGTGGAAAGGAAGATATTAATCAAAAATAATTATCTGGACAGAGAAACTTTCTTATCATTTTTCAAAGAGGTTGAGAAGAAAAAAAGAAAAGTTAAATGTTGGCAAACCAGCAGTGTGGAAACTTTGCTAAGACTTTGAAGTTTGAATGTGATCTGTAAGAAAACATTCAGGAAAAGAGTAAAATAAGTAGGTTTCTTTCTATTTAATGTGGCCTTTTAAATGTAACATGATGGAACTTGTAACCTAGAAATATTTTCTTAGCTATATATTCACTGGGGAAGGTGAGCATAATTACAGCTGTGCAGACTTCATCCAAACCCAGTTGGCGTTATGGACAATTAATCTTTTGAAACATTAAGATAGCTCTGTAATTTCTCACTTTTGTAAAAAGTAAGAGGAAGGCAACATAAATCAAAAATTTGGTCAGTAACACAGAAGTTTACTTAATTGACAATGTAAAACAAAGCCTCATTAAATTTGTATTTCATTGCAGCAACCCATAACTCATAGCCATAGGTATAGAGCCTAATTATGCTCTAATTGTTACTCTACCTAGGAGAGTATTAAATAGGGTGTTGGACTTTTTTTTCTTTTGTTTTTGGTGTAACTTTGAGATAATTCTATCAAAAGGAGGGAATTTCTTGAAGAAAGTGATGTTATGACATGCTCTTTGCACATTCATGCAGAATGCACTAGATGCTTGAAACCCAAACAATGGATTAAACATTTAATCAAAAAGAACCATGGCTCAGATGGCCTTGGTGAAATGGGAACAAGGAAGTTAGCTATGGACTTGGAAAAAAATCAACATACACAGTTTAAATAAAGTTCCTTGCCATTAAAGAAAGAGAATAATTTTGCCTTATGATGATGCCCAGTCAGATTGAGGATATATATGTAAAATGCTGAGTTTGATATAAAGAAATTATACAAGTTAAATTAGGGTGGAAAGAGGATCTATACTATAATATTAATAAAATTTTTTATTGAAAGTCAGTTCTATTAAGCAAGTTGCCTATAAAAATAAAGAAATCTACGGATTGCTCTATGCAACTCTTAATTATGTACCCACACTTAACAGAGGGAAGCTAATTACCTTGATAATATGCTTCCTCCCTTTTTCACTGGGAGTTTCTCAGCTTTCACCTTTGCCCTCTTTCTGTGCAGTACATTGCATGTTATTTTTAATTGCCAACTTACTATCAAATGAAAGGGAAATGTTGCTATAAGGATGGGTGGAAATTATAGGGTTTTCAACATTTCCCCAGATGGGCTGCCTGCTTGACTTAGGGGCCATATTTTCCAGAATATATGTTTTAAGGCTGTGGCCCACTTCTTGAGGCTGAGATCTATGAGTATCAGCAGAGCCTGTGGCTTGGAAAGCAACTTAGTGTAAGAGCTCTGGACTAGAAGTAGGAACTCTGGCTGTTAGGCCCACTTCCTCTGCTCTGTAACCATGTCACAGAACCTCTCTCAGCCTCAACTCTAAAATACAGTCCATGGACTGGTTAAATTTAATGCCTCTTTAAGTTATAACTTATCTTTTTCATCTAAAATTTATAATAGGTTCCTCCTCCTTTTCAAGATTTCTTCCTCTCCCCTCACCTCAAGGCTGAGTTATGTGCATTCTTCTGTCAAAATACCTATGGACTTACCTCCTAAAGAGAGACACCTGTCTCATTTATCTTTGGAACATCAGTTCTCTGCCTGCATATGATAAACACTCAACAATTAATTAATTCAATTAATTAATCCAAGAGAAAGAAATGAGTGACAATATCCATTTCAAGATTTCTAGTAACACTGGTCCTAATTCTTATTTCTTAATCTCCTGAGTCTAATATTGACACTAAGGGGCCTAACAGGTTAGAGAACCTCCCTCTCATTTCATGCATGTTGATTGAATATGCACAATTCTCTGAGATAGGTATAAGCAGTAAAATTTTATATAGGCAAGGAAACTAAGAGTTAGAATTATGTAACTTATTCCAACTCTCTCGGCTAGTAAGCAGTGAAGCCTGAATTTGTAACCATTGTGACATCAAAGCCATGGTTTAACCACTGCTTAATTCTGTCTCCAGGCCCTAAAGTCTACAGCCTACAAATGTTTGCACTAGGAATCCAAACCCAAACCTCTTACTCCATTCCCAGCACACTCTGTCAATATTCCTGGAAGCAGGATGTGCTCAAAACTTACTATAAATAGAGGTTTTGAAAGTGGACTGAAGTTAATTCAATAAAAATTGTCCTTGCCACCTATGAGTTACAAACTGGAGGAGTAGACTAAATCTACAAGTTTTCTCTTAGTTGATACAGTCACAAATAACAACAGAGCATCACTAACTACAAAAGAATATACACGTGGCATATAGGCATACACAGGTGGCCAGTAGAATCGTGATATTTCCATTTTAGCAGCAAAGAAAATACAATTAGTAAATGACATTGGTGAGATGTTCATAGATTCAAAGTAAGGTAATTTGATAGTACAATAATGACTAAGGATGCTTCTTAAAAAGACAAATAGGTATTGACTGACATAAAGCAAATAAACATATCTGCATGTATATGTCTGTGTGTATGATTTGTGAAAACTGACAAAATTAACCTATATTCCATAAATGTGTAGGCATGTCTAAAGAGCACCCAAAGTGAAGTAGTTTTCCCTTCCTGTTGTATGACTATCACCATGAACATATTTCTCATACCTTGCATACTCGATGACTTTGATAATGTCATGGCATGACTTTTGAATTTCATTTTTGTCTGGCCTGCTTATTTAGCCAGTCACTCCCCCACCCCTACTGCTGGATAATTTTGTGTTAAGTTTCTCCACTCCCCGTGAAGATGGTGCCATCAGTTGAAGGCAGTCATGTGTGTTCCCTTATGTCGGTCTTAGCTTTTTAACAACCATTTGCACTGAGATGGGAAACAGAGGCCTTTAAAGCCTGCTGTGATCTGACTTTTCTGCAGTATAATGCCTATGGTGTTGAAAATGATGACATTCAGCTAAGATGTTTTCATTAAGTGTCTTTTGTTCAACCACTGATAGGAAAATAGCACAAGGAAAAAAATAAGAAAAGCATACCTCTTTTCCATTTAGACTTATTAAATATTCAAGTGATTCCTCAAATATACTCAGCCTTGCTGTGGCTTCATTAAAGTGCAGCCCCATTTTACGATGGAACATGGTACAATGTGCTTCCTGCAGTGGCTACCCACAAGCAAACAGATTGCTGTGTTCCTCTCCAGCTAAAGCTCAAGAGTAGCCCAAAGTCAAAGTATTACAGCAATCAAGGCCGCAGGTTAGAGGCATGGGTAATGATGGTAAAATCCACATCAGTGATTAAAAAAGGCCACAACTTCCTCATCAAGTGCAGATGGAAATGAACAACAGCTATTTCTAGTCGATGCTTCATGCCTCTTATTCAAGAATTCACTTCTAAAGCTCTGCTTCACAAAGTCTGCAAGTTCATCAAGGGACCACGTTCACTGGAGGGTATTGGAAAACACTAAAATTACGTAGTCTTATAATTTGTAAGACTACATAACAAAAAACTGAATGTTTACCATGAAATATTTAATGAAAAAAAAATCACCATCAAGAACATGTATGCACTCTGATTGCAATTAATAAAAACTTGGAGTCATGGGGACAGAAATGAGTTAAAAATATAGCAAACAGTAAAACTTATAACATGGAGTTCCATTAGTTGAGCAGTTACTATAAGCCAATCATTTCCCAAAACTTTTTATTTGTAGTAGTTCATACAATTTTTAAACAATCCAGAAATATGGAGATTTGTACACATTTAAAAATAGGAAAACAATGCCAAGACTAAAAAATAAGTGAGGCACATAATGTCATATAGCTTGTTTAATATATAAAACGGTGTTCTGTCAAACTCCAAATATTTTCCAGTATGCTACACTGCTTTGTCATGGCAAAGAGTGTTCAGTTGGATGACAAGATTATATACATTTTACCACCTTTATTTTTCTAATTTTATTATAGTGACTCTAAATCACAAATTTTTAATCTGCTTTGTACTATATAAAAAATGTCATGCTCATCCACTGCAATATTTCAGCTTTAGTTTGCAGAGCTTTCTCTCATTGAAATGCACAGTCTGAGTCATACTGGACTTTGCTTTTATCAACTGTATCTCAGATTGTCTTTCTGTCTTTTCAGAGTATAACCTGAACACAAGTCCAGAGTGAGAAGTTGGCCAGGGGATTCAATTTTGAAATCAAATGTGCATCCTTTTGGGATGGGATTTTGAATCCATGAAGGAAGATGTGATATTCTCTTCCACAAATTCCTTTCTAAAAGCTGATGACATAGCACCACTGCTTCTGAGGGTCTAAGGAGATGCCATAGATACGTGGCAGGATGCGTTCCTACAATTTTTGGACCGAAGATCCTGAAAAATATTACTAAAAAAGTCACTCAAAGTAACTTTAATTCCTGCATTGGCCCCTTTCCCACACTTCTGCACAACCCTTAATTTTAGATTGTAGTTAGTCTTTTATTCATTGATACATTACAGAGATATCTGTTGTGTGCTCATACACTGTTGGTTACTATTTTAGGTCCTAGAAAAGAAAGAACCAGTTATTATCTTCAACAAACAGACTGCGTCTTAGAAGTGACAGAGAAAGAAACAGGCAATTATAATACAATTACAGGTGATTGGCTTTCAAAAGTTTCATCTGTTGGAAAATATGAACAATATTAATCCAAAAACAGAATCAGACATACCAAGACGAGTTTTACTCCTTCTGGACCACTATCTCACGAAACCAGAGTTGTTTTAGATATCCTGTTTTTCTTTAGTCAATTGGCCTTTGTCCAGGATGCCTCTGAAAATTCAGTAAATTAGTGTTAGTGAAGTTGTAAAGCAAAATATATTCAACCTGAGTGCTCTCAACACGTATTATTTAACTTTTTTGTGAGATGCCAAAAATTCTCTTTGCAACATGTTAATTTACCTCACCACCAAAAGAGAAAAAAAGAATGTAGGAAATTCCTAAATATACTAAGAGCCAATTAGGGAAAACTAGTGAAAGTTTCAAAAGCACACAATGATTAAGAATCTTAAGAATGACGGAATTTAAAGGGAGCATAGGATTATTTTGTCTAACCTGTTTTTTCGTTGGTTTAAGCATTTACTTGCTCAGTCAAAGAAAAGAAAAAAAATGTTCTACAAGTATATATGCTGGCATGGGTGTTTGTGGGTGGGTGTGATATGTGCCCAGTACATTTCTATTTCTAGACATCCTGTGAGTTCAGGAGTTGGGGAAGAAGATGGGGCAGTAGAAGCCAATGAAGAAAATAAGCAGATAGATGCTGAGATGTAGAGTTGAGTGCATATAATAGAAGTGAAAACTGTAAGGAAGTATATAATAAGTGCTAGAACAGAATAGATTGTTTGGTGGAAGTTTGGAAGAGGCAATAGAATGCCAGTGTCTGAGAAGGTTTTGTTGTTTGATATGGAATGAGAAACTAAATTGTAGAGAACTTAAATCCAGATTGTCATGGTAGATCCAATTAAAAAAAGACCTTCTCCCTGGCTTTTAATCCAGTGATCTGCCCCTATTCCACATGCTCCAGGGTGAAAACCATGATGAAAATCCTTTTTTTCCACACCAAAATATCGTATCTTAGACTTAAGAGTTTTCTGATTGGGAAGTAATTGCTACTAAAGATGGATATTAAGTTAAAAATTAGACATGGTATTTCATAGAGAAAATTAGCATCTTTAGAAATTTCTTAGTTTTTCCCAGCTATTTCATAGACAACTATAAAAGCAAATTTGTGCTGCATTATTTATTTTATGACATAGTCCATAAAATAATTATTAGAGAAATACATTGAATAATGTATTACATGGTTTTTAGCATTTTTTAAAATGTCAAATGATGAAAATATCTTTTTCCAATATTTAATAGTTTTGTTTATTTTTTATTCAATCTAACCTAAGAAAATGAACACAAATGGATAATAATGAAAACTTAAGACAATTTAGATAGATGATATAGGTAAGGTGATATATGATATATACGTGATCTATGTATATAGATTAGATATATAGAAATAGGAAGGTATAAGCATAGGTATTTTTGTAGGCGTAGGTGTGGGTATATAAAAAGAGAAAGATCTCACTAACATTTTTGTTGTACTTACCAAGTGCAGGGAATTATTCTAAGGGTATTATGTGGATCATCTCCTTAATAATCTTCATAATTTTTGAGATAAGTTCTACTGTTACACCAACTTTTCACCTGAAGTAACCAAAGCAAAGGTAACTGAATTGGTTTCCTGTGGCTCTTGTTAACAAATTACTGCAAACTGGGTGGCTTAAAACAATAGAGGTTTATTTTCTCACAGTTCTAGAAGCTTCTAGACTGGGCCCAAATCAAATTCTCTTTGATTTGACTTTACTCCTTCTGGAAGCTTTAGGGGAAAATCTGTTCCTAACTTCTTTCAGCTTCCGGGGGGAGCCAGCAAACCTTGCCTTGTGGCTGTACCACTCCAACCTCTGTCTCCTTCTTCACTTTGCGTTCACATCTTGGTGTGTGTGTCTTCTCTGTATAAAATCACTTTCCACCTCTGTCTTATAGAGACTCATCCAGATAACTAAGGATACTCTCTCCCTCTCAAATACTTAGTAACATCTGCAAATACCCTTTATTCCATATTAGATAACATTTATAGGTTCCAGAGATTAGGAGCTGATATCTTTGGGTGGTCATTATTCAGCCTAGTTTAACAGATTAGGTGACTTATGAGGAGATCACAATGCTTGTAATTTATGGAGTCTCTCAGATGCACAATACATCAGCTCTGTTTATCAATTATTATTCCTGCTAACTAATTAGGTCAGCAACTGATTTCTATGGATGTGGCAGAGTATGAACTAACTGTAAGGGAACTGAATGTTTCAGTTTTATAACAATTCGGACTTAAATGTATTCACTCCATTAGGGTCCGGCTCCTTGAAGGCCCACATTTACCTCAGAGTAATTTGTTTTGCATTATATTTCTAAATTTTTATTTTGAGTGTTATAAACAAACATCTAACAAGCAATATACAAAAGAGTAATTTATAGGGGCTGTAAACAAGAGGTACCAGCAGTGCTGCCTCACAGAAAATCAGCTCAAATTTGTGAAATTCAGGACCAAACTATGCCATGTAGCTCTAGTGCTCAAGAATTGATTTTCAAGTCCTTCTCTGATACCACTTCTAGGACATAGAGTAACAGAAATTCATCAAGATTTGTTTAAATTTTTAAACTTTATCTCAAAGGCAGACATTGATTCTAATAGCAAGACTTTTTCTTGCTTGATTCCTGGATAATTACTTCATGCAATTTGAAAGCATTTTTATAATTTCTTATTCATCTTATAATAATATGACAAAAATTTATAAGACAATAAGTTTATCAAAATCATTTTATAAATTACTGAAACAAATTAATCAATACCATATGAGGTTCTTTTGCTATTATAAGCTTTAAAATATTATGTTAGGAGATTTTAATATTGCTTTCCCCAAGTCCAGTGAGACCACTTCAAAGACCAGATGTTTGTATCAACTCCTCACAATGATGGAATATTACAAATAGCCTACTACTGAAGTTATTTAAATTCCTTAGTCACAGTGCTGCAATGAAAATTACTCAGAACACAAACTTAGTTAATTTTATTCTGTGTAGGAAGTTTGATATTAATTATAAGGTATGGTATAACTACCACTCTCTGGAAAGATTGCATAATCACCTGAATAATAATTTGCATATATTTAATAATCCAGTTTTGTGTGTTTGATTTTTCAAAATGTTAAAGTTTGAGAATTTGGTGCACATATATATATGTCAAATCTTGTACTTTCAGGGATATTCAGTAACAATTTGAATACGTATTAGAGGAAACTTTTCATGAACAAGGCTTCAGCATGAGCTGACCAGCAGCACAGAATCATGGTTATAGGATGACTAAAGCTCTAAATATAGGATTTATTTTCTGGCTATTCATCAATTACTGGCTGTGGAATCTTGGATATCTTTGCTTACTTCTCTGAAATTCAGTCTTCTCATCTGAAATAAAATCATTAGACTGGTGATACCTACCTCATAGGATTGTTGTGTTGGTTTGAAAGAAACAAAATTTACTTGTATACTACATTGCACCATCAAGAGTTAGCTATCTATACTCTTAATGTTCTTTTTTGAGGGGACTCCTTTACATATGTGCAATCCCCAACCTTAACCAAATGAAACTATTGCTAGTAGGATGCTCAAGACCCATCCTTTCTCCTCCCCCATCACTCTGACCCCACTCCTATATCTAACACTTACACAGAAACCCAGGGCTCAGAAGAGAAGTTTCAACACTGTTGATCAGGGGAAGTAAAACTATAAGCACACATTATGCCCTTTGTACCCAAAGATAAATGTTTCAGTTCCATTCTCCATGAAGCATGGATTTCCCAGACCTCTCCTAGCATTTCAGAAGGCAGGAGCAAGAAGAACAAATGCTGGCCCACTTAACATGTCTGAATTGTTATAAACAAACAACCTGTTAAATTGAATATATGTTCTTTCCAATATTGAAACACCTGCTTTCAAAGTGACCTGGAATGCCAGATTCAAACTGAGAACTGTGCAACTCCTTGGAGTTTGACACCTGGCACCTGACCCTCAACATATCCTCCTTATCATTCTATCTCCAAGATTTTCTCCTACCACAAAGGGCCATGAGCCCATGCAAGTGGACATTCCAGCCCATGTGCCAAATCTTCATCCACAACTCATAACAGCCCACTTTTGGTCACCCCTGTGACCTGGGGGTACTTATCTTATTAGAGTGGTTTTCCCTCAGCACTGATGTGGGAAAGAGTCCAAGCGGGCCGTGGAAGAGGGTACGAGGCCAGTGGGCCTTGTAATCCCAGGGTTCCAGGTTATTGAATTATGGTTTTAAAGGGGATTTTTTGCTAAAATGAACATATATTTTTAGCCCCTTTGACCCCTCACCCTATGGGGTGAGTAGTGCTGGAGGACTGCTTTTTAAAAAGTCTAATGTGGAAGAGAGTTCCTGAACTTAACATAGGTTTTTCTGGTGATGCTTCTTTTACCACAGAAGTGAGTTGTGTTGATCCCAGCACTTTAGCCCACTCAGATATTCCTGGACAGCAAAGTTACTCCTTGGACCAGTCTTCCACAAGGAAAGGGAAATTCTAAAGGCAAACTAGAGAGAATTCTTGACTTCTGGTGCTTTGGGCCAGGTCATATGGAACTCAATCAACAAGCAATTACTTTAAAAATACCACATGCAAAGGACTGTGATAGGCATCTTGGGGAAAGATAAGACTAAGTAAGGGGGATTAGCTCCACCCTCTCTCTTTCCTGTACCCATTCACTATCCTCCCCCAACACATTAGAAGTTGACTATCATAAAGTTCACATTACAACTTGAAAAAATTGTGCCAAAGTTTCTTATTTTCCAATAATGTTTTCTCATGAAGTTACCCTAAAATTGCACATCTTGCATTATCCATAGCTCATAAAAGAGAAAAAATCAAAATTTATTTACTGCTTATTCTCAATTCAGATATGCTGATAAGGGCCTATCATGTTCAATTTCTTTACTTAAAACATTTACTCAATTGTCAATGAAACTATATCAAGCGGATATAGCCTCCCTATTTGTTAGGGGAAAAATCTTAGTTTAAGTTGCCCAGGAACATGCAAACCAAAAACGGTGGGATCTTATCACATTACCTTCTGGGTCGCTGGAAAGAGATCCAAAACTCCAAAGCAGGTAAACTGAGATATTCCTTCTGCCTAGGTCAGAGTTAACTGGAGTAAAATGGAAAGAGTACATTTTACTCCAGAAGGTAGAGTTCCACTAATTCTTAAAGCAATAATTATAACAGAGACATCACCAGAGACCTGGACACTTCTGTACTACTTGTTCATACTGCAAAGAGCCTTGTATGACAATAAGCATTTTGATAGAAATTTCAGGCTATGTTTTAGCCACATGATTCCAGAGCACATTTATTACAAAGGATTTGACTGTTGTTCCCCCCTCCCCCCTTTTTCATTAGTTCATGCTTCAACATACTCCTTGATTACAATTTGGTGTCTTCCTAGAAGAATGCAAGAAGAAACAATGATGTCACAACAATGGTCTTTGCAATAATTAACAATTGTGGAAAATCACAGAAAATGGGAACTGATTGAGTGAAAAATATTGCTTAGCTCTTTTCTGGCAGTTATCGAAATTCTAATCATGATATCCTATCTCTGCTCTTAAAAATCCTTCTCTCCTTTGGAAGCCAGTCACAGAATCAAACGTTGACTGTGGGAGCCATTTCTTACTGCAGCATCTGGCTTCTCTTGCGGGTCCAGATGCAGTTTTATTGGTAGCGTTGGAGTTACCGCCGGGCTGGGGTTTTTGTGGGAGACTGCTGTTTGGATTTGGCTAGAATATCTCTCTTCCTGGAATCTGTTTTCCTTTGATTAACCTTCTACTTTCATTTGTGAAATAGGAAGAAAATGAAAGCAGAAACTCCTTTGCAATATTTGAGATAGTTAAGTACATATAAAGCAAGTCAGATATTCTAAAAATGTAAGAGCTTTATTAGATACTCTGAATTTAAAATATGCAATTATAAGTAGTTGTGTATATTTTTTCAATAAACGGTTTATTTTCTAAGGGCAATTTCTCTTTTAGAAATAGATTTAACAATAATATGTTTTAGAGGTGTTTTATTTTATGAACTTTTTCATTAGTACTTATAATATTAGTTTAACAGGTAATTAAGACATCATAAAACTGTCCACTTGTGTTTTGCCTAATGAAATTTGTTCCCCATTTTAACAATATCTGAGAATCAGAATTATTTTCATAAGAAAGAATGAGATACCCACGCAACCACTGGATAGTAGGAAGAACAGAAAGTTGAATGAAACTATGAGAAGAAATTACATTAGATCCAATGTGGACATGTTTCATGGGCCTTTAGAACATGCTAAATCATCATAATGAATTTACTATTTAAATGAAGAACTGAATGTTCATTTTGGGGTTGGAGAGGTGGGTTGAATGGATAAAGTGTAGAAAGTACAAATATAAATAGTGTGGCTCAAAGCATAGAAATAATAGTGCCAGAGTATCAATCATTAGACCTTCATAGATGGCATGGAAAATGGAATTTTTGGATGATTTTTGGAGAGAGATTTTTCACACCTAATATAGGAAGAATATTAAAATGGAATTGAAAGTGAGTTATAATGGGCCCTGAGCTTAGGCCAAGCTAAGTCTGAACTAATATAGATTGCATTGTCCAATACTCCTTGCCCTTTAGCTTGCTAGATAGTGATTCCATCCCACCACAACACATTGAATTCTATTTTATTACAGGCTTCCTTTGTTTTTTTGTGGCATAATTAGATGACTGGAGAAGATTCTGGGTAATGTTGCTATTTCTGAGCATGGAGGTCATAAAGTTCTAGGCACTCAAAAAGTTCATAAGAAAGAATGACTTGTGGCCTTTATCAGTCAGAGTTCTCCAGAGAAACAGAACCAATGGATATGTATACACATACACACACTCACTTAACCACTCACCCACCCACACATATCTGTGTATATTTAATTTATTTATTGTAATAAATTGGCTCACACAATTGTGAGAGACATCCAAATTCCATATGGTAGGTTGGGGCCTGGAATTCCAGGAGGAGTGATGTTGAAATCTTTATTCCAAGTATGAGAAGAATGGAGGGTGTAGTCTAGAGGCAGAATCACTTTTCTTACTTGGAACTCTCAGTTCTCCATTTTAGGACCTCCAAATGATTGGATGAGGCCTACCCACATTGTGGAGGGTAATCTCCTTTACTTAACCTGATTGTAGATGCTGCTTCCCTCGACAAAATACTTTTACAGTAGCAACCAGGGCATGTTTGACCAAACAACTGGACACCATAACCTAGGCAAGATTATGGTGAAATTAGCCATCGCAGTCTACCCCTTGTCAATTTGGCAACCATTCACATCTCCATAAACCATTCTTAATCTCCCAATAAAGACAATAACATAGGCATACTTCCACCTAACATGGTATACCTGTCCTGTGTGCAGTTAGAAATACACTAGACATTTCCTGGAAGAGGATGCAAGCCCCTGGGTGATGTTTAGTCTTCTTGAGATCCTATAACTTAAATTCTATGATGTAAAGTTAATACCACTTATGTGTTGCCAGTCAGGTGCCAGTCAGGACCTGGGTCCATGAAAACGGTGCTGTGGATGAGAAAGAAAAAATAAGACAAGAAGAGAAGAGAGACTGGGATCAGGGGACTCTCCGTCCGATATGGATAGAAGAGCCCAGCCACCTCATAGAGCGTGGCTTTTATTCGTTGTTTGACAAATCAAAATACATGTGCACATGTGTAAGGATAATAAATACTTAACAGTTTCACCTGAGCTGAAATCAACAAATCTTAAAGGTCAATGACTCAGCTCTTTTACATTTCAAACATTGTCTCAGGCTGTTTCCCCATCCAGCTGGAGAGCTTGTTTATTATATTCCCAGGTGACCTGCTTTTCCGTCAGTATTCAGTCTGAAACTCCATCACTTATGTTATATAATAAGGGAATAAAAGCAGGAAGAAAAAATATATATAGTTATAGTTATAAGCCTTTATATATGGGCTTATTCATAACAAAATAATGAAGAAATACTCCTAACAAATTTAGTCCTAGTTTCTGCAACTGGTCCCATGGTCACAGCTGGTATTTATAGCTACCTTCTTCCACTACCTATTCAATATTTAGTTACCCTCAGCATGGCTCTTAAAATTCATGTTTGTGAAGAAGAGTGATAGTGGTGCAGAGAGGTCCTGCCTAAGGACACAAAGGTTCCCAATAATTTTTTCTCTCCTGGAAGAATTTGGGACTGGAAGATCAGGGAGAACAATGTTGAATACTTGTGAGTGGGCAAGGAGAGGTACCAATGTCCACAAGCTCACCAGTGTATGCCAACACACGCACACATACAACACACACAGGTTTGTAATATGAAATATAGAATATAGGATTTGCTGACAGGTAGACCGGGATTCACAAGTCAGATCTACCACAAACTTATTTAAGCTCTAAAGGCCTTAGTTTCCTTACCTGTAAACAAAGGATAAATGCCTTACTTCTGAGGATTGCTAGGAAAATTAAATTAAAAATAAGTAAATGTACAATGTTTCTAGTGGGAGGTCTGTCACAACGGAAGTACCCAGTCAATGATATCTACAAGCATGGTTTTACAGACGTAGCTTTGTTAAAGCTAATTGCTTTAGCCCATCTTGACACACAATATCACACATTCCCAGGAGAATAGCATGAACCTCGATTAGTAAATTCTTCTAAGATTTGGAACACCTGATTAGCCTCTGAACTTGCTAACTTTCAACATGAATTTACAATTGTGTGGCCATTGGGATGCAGAAAGGAGTATAATTTCTTTGTAGTGCGTGCAGGGTCTGCTTGCAGGGTCTTTATCAGCATCTTCCATAGGTTAGGCGTCAAAAACTTGTTCTGATTTGCTTTTCCCCAGAGTTTGCAATCTCTGATAATCACTGACCTCAATGTTAGGAAAGATAATAAATTTTGCAAATAAATCATTTACACATATTGAAAGATATTGCTTTACTGGTTTTACAAATTTAAGGTCTGGAAAATATTGGTAGGGATTCACAATCGGTATTGTGTATATCGATAGAAGAATTCATGTAACAAATCTGTGATCTTTACTTCTTCTTGTCTGTTCTCTTCAGGTGTTAAGTCAGCCAACCATGGATCATTTGTGTTCCTTCTTTTGTCTTGCATACTTAAACGATTGTCTCTACAGTGGAGTGCTCCCAGACCCAATAATGAAGCAATAAGTGACAGAGATTTTAAAGCATTTTACACATTTGTATAGTTGAAAGAATCGTCTTTTTTCATTATACATCTTTTCGTATATTTTACAAGTTGTATTCTTATGAAGATTCCCTCTAACATTTAGTGTAAGCTCCACCCCAGTGTTCAGAGAAATGCGCAACCAAGAAGAGATTATTTTTATTTCTTTTCTGAAAAACATTTTTTTTGCTTCATGTGCTTGATTGTGTAAGTGAATAGAACCAAGATTCATTATTTTTACTAAGAACTAATTTTAAAATATACTTTACAAAAAATGTTAAAGAATGTCAAACCACAATACATGTATTTTGAGGAAATGCTGCAAGAATCATTTTCAGATGAATATATTTTCGGATGAATTATTCTTTAAAACTGAATAGAATGTCATAGATTCTTCAAAGCACTGCAGATTGTTTTCAGATAAATTTGCCCATTTGTTCCTCGCATCAAGGCTTTCTCCCATCCCTTTTTCTACTTGAAAGGACAATGATGCTCATGAATTAAGTGTATAAAGTACCCAGTAGCCAGAGCACAGAGCTGGGTCAGATGAGAATTTGGCTTTGAACTTCTGACTTCTAACATTAATTCAGTACACAATCTACTGAACATGAAGAGACCCACAGTGAAAGTGACACATTCATTCTGCAAGTGTTTATTGCATACATCCTTTGGGCCAGGTATTGAGGATTCAGTTATAGTGTGGCAAACTTTATGCTTTTCACCAAAGTCTTTACAAACTAGTAAGTAAATAACTTATACATACTGTTATATCATTTAGTACTTATAACAACCCTAACAGGCATGTTTCATTACTTTCTCTACTTTTCACATGTGCAATTTAAAAGGAACTTTGAAAATCTTATTAAATGCCACTCAGTTAACAGTATAGCTAGGATATGAACCCAATACTCTGTAACTCTGGGACCTGAGATATTATTCTACTTTTTATTGATAGCATGTTGAAGATACCAAACAATTGCTTTCTGGCTCCCAGAATTTCTGTTGATAAGCCCTCTGGCAGTTTTAGTGATGCTCTTTGAAATATGTGCTTTTTATTTTGTTTGAGCACACGTTTTTTTTTTTTTTTTTTACCGGGAGGTCCCAGGGATCGAACCCGGGTCCCTCCATATGGGAGACGGACGCCCAACCATTTGAGCCACATCCGTCCCCTGAGCACACTTTTTTATTTATTGCCACCAAATTTACGGTGACATAAATAGGCATGGCTTGTCTTTGTATTTATAATGTGTGGAGCTTATAGCACTTTGTGAATAAAGGGCTTATTTTAGTTTGCAGAGGGCTACCAATGCAAAATACCAGAAATGGGTTGGCTTTTATAAAGGGGATTTATTTGGGGTAAAAGCTTACAGTTCCAAGGCTGTGAAATGTCCAAATCAAGGGGCTATTAGACATGCTTTCTCATCAAAGTCAGCTGCTGTTGATCCTGTTGTTTCACCATGTGGTAAAGCAAGATGGCCACTGATCTCTGACAAGGTCTCTGCCTTCTCTTCTAGACTCTACCATCTCCCAGAGCTCAGCTATGGACAACCTGGCAAAGTTTGTCCCTTTCCAGGCCTCCTCTACCAGTCTTAGCTGCTTTCTTTCTTCCCAAGTTCAGATGCAAGCTATCAGACATATGTCTCATCATTCCCTGGGCCTCAGTTCTTTGAGCATTTGGGGGGCTTCTTTCCTTGCAACTCATATGTGGATGAAACTGGAGTCCTTTTTCTCATATTACAAGATCAAATATGGTAGCCTCTTTTTCCTGTGTGTGTCTCCATTTTTATCAGACCCAGCAAAAGGGTGGAAACTCAAACTGAGTCATGCCTTACTGATGTAGTTCAATCAAAAAGGATCTCACAACCACAAGAATAGATTAGTTAGAAAACATGATCTTTTGGATAGATAGTATGATATGTGAATGTATCTCAATAAAACTGCTTAATTAAAAGTAAATAATGGTGCACAAATAGACAGAAATAGCAGCTAAGTACAGCAGGAGAAGCATAGAGATTTTGAGGTAAAGAATTTTCTTGTTTGTTTGTCTGGTTTTTGTTTATTATTATTGAAAAATGAAAATGTTCTAAAAATGATTGCAGTGATGGATGCACAACTTTGTGAGTATACCAAATACCACTGATTGTACACTTTGGATGAATTGTACGCTTTATTAATAGGTATAAATAAAATTCATTTGTTAAAAAAAACATAACCTTTCTATTTTGGGGATTCATAATAGAATTTCAAACTGCCAGAGGGATTTACATCCTTCCTAAGTTTTGTAAAAGTCTCAGACATTATATTTTCAAGAATTTCTTCTGCTGCATTCTCTCTCTTGTTCTGTGATTACAATAACTTTTAAAGTTCAATACTTTCAATGAAACACACCAAACTCTCTTCTTTTCCATATTTTCTCTCCATGCTGAAACCTCTATTTTCATTTTAACTGATCCATCTTCCAGTTCACTAATCTTTCATTTAGCTAAGACAAAGCTGCTCAATTGGGTTTTTAATTTATTTGTTGTAATTTAGGGATCTGAATTTAGTTTTATTTCTTTTCTATAGATTCCAGTTTTATGATAAGTAAATAAAATCCTTCACATTTTCCTCTATTATTATGAGCATATTAATCACTGTTATTTTTAAAAATGTGTCTGACATCTGCATATCTGTATCTCCAGTAAGTCTATTTCTATTTTTTTCTGTTTTTACTCTTGTTTCAGTAACTTCATCATGTCTCCTTGTTGGCCTCTTTTTTCTGTTTTATTCAATATTGGACCTTGTTTATGAAAAATTGAAGAAATGATATAGCATTCTCCAAAGATGATACACTTTTGCTTCTGAAAGGCAGTTACTAACAGCAGACCATCTTTACTCATTCGGAATTGAAACTGTATTACAGTCATTTGGAGGGTTTATCTATTTCCATTTAAACATTACTCCTAGTATATCCCAGCTGAAAACTCAGAGTTTGTCAAATTCTTCTACCTTGGCAAGCCCTAAGTTCTGATTTTTTCTCCACCTTGCTAACAGACTTATTCAAAATCTCTGTTCATATTCTCAGCACCTTAGATTCTACTCAAGAATTGGCAAAAGCAAATGCCTTGTATACACTTCTTTAAACACCTCTTTAAATGCTGTGCTCCCCTCTTTGTGCTTATTTTCCTTTCTCTGTGCTTTTGTCCGGGATCTTGGCCCCTCACTGTCTCACTGACCTGGTAGCTGGTTTATGCCTTCAAATAGATTATTGTTTTCACCCCCAACTTTTTTGATAGTCCTCATTGGGAGGGTTAATAGGATATGTTGGTCCCCTGAAGTGGAAAATTGTTTATTGATTCATGCTTTTAGTATATAGTATTGGAAGAGGTGAAAGTCATAAGGTTTTCTTTGGCAATTCAATTGTATACAGATAAGAGTGGATGCATTTCTTTCCATGAGAGTGCATTTGTGTAAACCTTTTCACTATCTTGGACTATAAAGGATTCACGGAACAACTGTAAACAGTACATTCAAAATATAAAAAAGTGAGAATGAAAAGAGGTGTTTTCCCGATTATGTGATGATCTTGTTTCTTAGTAATAGTCACTCACACACCTGCCTTTTCAAGGATTCCTGCTGTTGGATAGGCAAATGAGACATTGGCAGAACAGACAAGGAAATCTAGATAAAAAATGTTTCGTCCATTATTGATTTTGGCCAGGCTAAAAATCAGCAGATCACTAGGGCTACACAACATCCAGATTCTCCATACTCCTAGACTAATTTCCCATACCGGACAGCTGCTACAAGTTGAATAGTACTCACCCTTGCTTCCAAATTGGTGATCTCTAATTTTTCTTGTGTTTACTTTTATGGGAGAAACACTATACTTGCCTACTCATTCCACTGAGCTCATAAGTGGAAGTCTATTTCCACTGCCTATACCATTTTATTGTTTCTAAACCTGCTTTATGGCTCATGTATATATTTTTTTCAATTACATTGAACCTCAATTCTTTTCATCCCCAAAACCTGATATTAGAACTCTATAACATCCTACATTTTTGTTAATTGCCATACCATATGTGTTTTCCACATTTCTACAAATTGAGCATCCAAAGTACTTTATTCAAAAAGTAGCCATTTGTATCAAGATATTTCATAATTGAAGGTATATAAAGACCAATTGTATTAACCAATAAGAAATAAACATCTAATAGTTTCTATCACAGGCTACTATGACAAATACCACACAAGGGGTTTTCTTAAACAATAAGCATTTATTAAGTCACAGTTTCAGAGGCTAGAAGTGCAAAATCAAGGCATCAGCATGGCCATAGATTCTGGTATTGGCTTGTGGCAATCCTTGGGGATGTCTTGGCTTGTGGATGCATCTTCACCTCAAGTACATGACAATCTCTCTCTCCTTGTGTCTGCTCTTGTGACTTCCTCTGATTTCTGGCTTCTGGCTCCTTTAACTGAATTACTTTTGCTTATAAAGGACTCCATTAATATGGATTAAGGCCCAATGTTTTCATTTCCTTGGCTGCTCAAGCATACCATGCAATGCGCTGGTGTAAACAATAGGAATTTAATGCCACACAGTTTTGAGGTTAGGAAAAGAGCCCAAATCAAGGCATCATAAATGTGTTGCTTTCTCCTCGAAGAATGTGACATTCTGGAACTGGCTGCTGGCAATCCTTGGTCCTGGGCTATAATGGCACACGACACTGGTCATGATGGCCTCTCCCTTCTCTTCTAGATTCTGTTGATGTTCAGCTTCTGGCTTTTCCATTAGTGGTTTTCTTTCCCTCTGTCTAAGCACCATTCCACTTACAAAGGGCTCCAGTTATAGAATTAAGACCCATCCTGGGTCACACCTTAATTGAAGTAACGTCATCAAAAGTTTCGATGTACAATGGAATCACACCCACAGGAATGGATTAAATTTAAGAACATGTTTTTCTAGGGTATATACAGCTCCAAACCACCACACCCACCCTGATTCAGCTGGGGCACAACATAACTAACAATCCATCTTCAACGTGTCCTGTTTATAAATAAGTTCGTACTCACAGCAATATGGATTAAAACTAAGAACATGTTTTGTGGGGGTATATAATTCAATCTACCGCACCTCAAAATTAACTAGGCATTCCTTATGATAAAGGGCCCTTACTGCCCTTTGCGCATGTAGGATTCTATACAATGGTTTGTCCATTTCCACCTTAATATGTAATTACAACTTTAAAAATTTCAGAATTATTCTATTTTGGAAGAGATGTGTTTTATATAGTTATCTAGAACTAGGAAACTCATAAGAACACTTAAATATTTCTATCCTCTTTAGTTTTTTTGTTAATTTTAGATAAGCACAGAACCTTTTGTAAAAGTCTCCAAAAAGAACTGCAAGATCATTATTTAAGAAGTTTGCATACCAGTCAGTATCTATATTCCAAACACTTTTGAGTGGAAAATAAATTTCATATTTTATTTAGAGAAAGCCAAATGTTAAAGTTTAGGTTTTCAAGGATTACTCAACAATGTCCATTTATTGTGAATACTTTATATAGTCAGGAGATTACTTCTGAAGATTATGTATGTATAGTTTTCATGAAATAAAATTTTAGATTGTCAATTCTTTTTTTTTACTTGATCATCTATTTCTCATTGGTATCTAAAAAGAACCATAGAGACATTAAATGTATTTATGATAAATCTATGGGTTTCTTCTTCCTTCTAGTTTGACAGTTCTGAAGGAAAATAACTCTCTAGGTTCTGACAGATAAGCCAAAGAAATCTCAGGGAAGATACTTACAGGGTGATGGTGTATATTTCACTGTTGCTTGGAATTTTAGTTTGGTCATGAGTCAGAAGTCAGGGAGCAACCTTAGAGGATGGGATGGTATTCTGAAAAGTTGCAATCATGTAGATGCTCAGGGACTTGAAAATAAACATTCAATTGCAGTGGTCTTGTTTGTGGCTTTGGGCACCTTGTTAGGAAAATAGCATAACCCACTGCTCAGTGAATCATGAAATGGGTCAAGAGAGGTGAATGTAAGCTCATTGTTGGGAATCAAGCAATTTTGTAGTGATGAAATTTATATTCCTTGACAATAAAGTTGAAAATTTGTGGTGTCAAAATAATAATATAAAAATAAAATAAATCCATTGCACCTTGTCTTGTACAGTGCATGGATACCATTGTCTGAATACAGATTTTAAAAAAATATTACTGACCTGTGAGTTAGGTAGGGCAGATCTGGAGCCAATGACTCAAGAGCTTGTATAATAAGCTAAAATTAAAAGTATAAAATATAGAGCATCAGATTTGGAATTTAAAATAAGCCTGCCATTTATTTTCCAAAAGAGTGCTTGTTTAGCACCTACAGGAGGGAAAGTGAATTTTATGCTAGGGAAGCATTAATGACCAAGAAGCAAAGTCTCAAATTCTAGTGGTATCAAATTATAGTGAAAGAATAAAGCTATACAAATTATTATGCTACAGTTTAAGTTACTTTTTAGCAGCCAAAAGGAATGTGAAATAGTAACACACCAAAACAAATATGGAAAAAATGGGATTTTTCTAGGATTGCTGAAGAGTCATTTATAGGTCATCTTGTTGAAGAAGAGAGGGAATGTGATTTCAGATGGAAAGTACAACATGTTCCAGGGCACAGAGGACAGAGAAACCTTGGCCTATTCAGGGAGTACACAAAATTTGACATTGCCTGATCATAAAGTGTGAGTTTATATGTGGTATTTTGGTGAGTAGAAATCAACAGGGCTAAAATCATAATGGGCCTTTCTCTTTCTACAATGAAGATTTTACTGAATGTGTGTATGCACTGCCTAGATGTAAAATTTGCAGGAATAAAGCTCACATTCATGCAACTCTTGGAAGTGTCAGGATTTACAGCTCCCAGCTGACTCCCTCTAGGGGAATTGTCCTCAGCTGAAGGGCGCTCCATCTCCCATGGTCAAGCCTATAGGCAATTATTGGTCAATATGCGCAAATAAAATCCAGGCCTTCTTACCTCTATGAGACACTCTGAAAGGTGTTACCAGCTTCAGAACTCCCTGTAGGATCAGCTGAGTTCTTTGCTGTGTCTGCTCTGAAGCTCACCAAACCCCCTACCCAGTCATGTGCAATCATTCTCACATAGCTTTTGATCCCTAGTGCTTCCCAATACACTTCCTGACACAAATCTCTATCTAAAAATCAATTTGCCCAGGAACCTGTATTGCAACAAGTGCCCTAATCACATTTTCCAGTGTTATTAAAATATATATGAAATTAAAAATGTGAAAAAATATTTCCACAATATGAAGCACTACACAAATGCTAATTATTAAATCAACTGTTATACAAAACAATTATTAACTGTGAATAATAGCTTTAGAGCCTGTTTAAGAAGAACGGTTGTAGTAACATGGGACCATAAATATGATGGTTAATTTCATGCATCAGTTTGGTTGGGCTCCAGTTGTTTGGTTAAGCAAGCACTGGCCTGAGATTTTAGAGGGACTTTTGAAGATGGATTGAAATGTATAGTCAGTTGATTGTACCTATGGCTAACTGCATCTACAATAAACAATTGCCCTCAACGATGAGGGGTGTCTCCTTATCCAATTAGTTAGAGGACTTAAAACAGAACTGAGGATTTTGCCAGAAAGAATTTCTGCCTCTTCAGCCAGCCAGCTTCTAGCAGGGAATTCAACTTCACCTTCATTGAAGCTTCCAGCTTGCAACCTGACTTATGAAATTCGGACTTGCCAATTTCCATAGTCATGTGAGCCAATTCTTACAACAAATATAATTGCAAGCCAATTCTTATAATACATGTGGCAGTTTGAGATTATTTATGAATCCCCAATAAGAGAGACTATGTTTGTAAACTGGCCTCTCTTTCTGGGTGTGATACCCTTTGTTTGTATTAAATTCAAAGGTTTTAAGTTTACTTAATAAAATCAGTTTAGGGCCTTTGATATGACCACATCAGTAGGGTGTGAATCAGGGTTGAACTTGGTGGGCTGATATAAATCACTCAAGAAGACACAGGGAGAGCTCCAAAGACACGGCAGAGGAGAGAACTTTGATTCTGTGGGCCTGGGAAGAAAGATGAGCCATTTGCCTGATAGTTTGCAGTGATAAGAAAACCCAAAAAGAAACAAGCCCTATGCCAGCCTGTAGCTGAGAAAGGAAGGCTGAACCCTCACAGAGATTGGCACCCATCTTACTTCAACATGTGGCAAATGACTGTTGAGAAAGGAACCTTGAGTTGGACTCTTTAGGGACTTGTAACTGTAAGCTTCTACCCCAAATAAATACCCTTTATAAAAGCCAACAGATTTCTGGTACTTTGCATCAGCATCCCTTTGGTTGACTAATACAATACATTTATTATAATTTAGCCTGTTATATTTCTCTTGACCATCCTAATATAATAAGTCCAAACTTTTCAGCTTAATCCACCATACTTTTTTCAAACTTTTCATTTTTATTTTATTTTTTTAATAATTAACTTCATTTTTAGAGAAGTTTTAGATTACAAAAAAGTTACATCAAAAGTATAGAAGATTCCCAGATGACCCCCCCCCCCCCCCCCCACACACACACACATACATTTCCCCCTATTATTAATTCTTACATTAGTGTGGTACATTTGTCACAAATGATGAACAGATATTGAACCATTGCTACTAGCCAAAGTCTATAATTTACATTATGGTTTACACTTTGCACTGTACAATTTTATAGACTTAGGCAAATGTATAATGCCAGGTATCCATCATTTCCATATCATACAAAACAATTCTAATGGCCTAAAAATGCCCTGTGTTCCACATATTCATACCTCCCTCTCTCCCTTACAGCCTAGTAACTACTATCTTTAAATCAACGCTACAAGCTCTTCAGTTACCATACAATAATAACTACAATAACAATAAATCTACTTCGTCCATGGTTATACTCTCCTCTTATGTTGGTTCATTCCTCAATCTTGAGGAATTTGAAATGATGTCCACTCTGAAGGCTTCAGATTGAGAGGTGGCTTAGATACTATGGAGCAGATGGAAGTAACTGTTTTGCTTGCAGTTGTAGATATGTCTAGTCTTTTGGGATGGAATTTGTCCATCATATTCATTTTATTAATTGTCCAGGGCAAGTCAGAAGAACTGGAAAGTAAGAATTGGCCATAACTCTGCTGGGATTCAAAGCTCAAAAACTGGCATATGAACACATTGAAGATTTAAGTCCCTGAGACATATATTTAAGGGTATAGTGATAATTATAGGTTCAAATAAAAAGGAGTAGATGAATCATGATTAAGGGAATTATAAATGAGTTATAACTGTGATATTGGCAAAATAGATTATCATACATTACCGAATAGGGCCCTCGGAGGGGGTGTTGGTTTCATGAGGCTTGTCTATAGTGTCCTGACATCCCTTGAGCCCTTGGGAGCACTCTTGTTTGAAGCTTTGTTTACTGTGGCAGTTAGTGAGATATGCCTAAGACCTGCATATGTGTAACCTCTGGAATGAACTCACAACTCACTTTGAAATCTCTTAGCCAGAAAAACTCCTTTTTATTTAATATTTCCTCCCTTTGGTCAAAATCTTTTACCCAATGCATCACCAGTTGGTGCTTGGTAATCATCCATTGGTGCCAGGGAGGCTCATCCATGGTAATCATATCCCACTTCAGGGGGAAGGTAGTGAGTTTATTTGCTGAGTTCAGCTTAGAGAGAGGCCACATTTGAGTAACAAGGAAGTTTTCAGGAGGTAACTCTTAGGCATTAATTATAATTAGACTAAGTTTCATTTTTACAGTACAAGAATTAAGTTCAAGGCTTCACATGTTGACCTGTTTATTTATTTATTTATTTATTATTAGGCACTGCCTTTATATTCCAGAGATTTTTGCTACTTTATTTGAGAAAGTAGCAGGACTCTCCGGGATGGGAGCTAATTTTGTTGGCTACTGTGTGGGCATGTCTGTTGATAAAGCATACTTATCACAACACAAATACATTCACATCCCATAGAAGTATGCTTTAGATGCATTTTCCCATATGTATCACCTCATTATCAATACCCTGTACTAGCAATATACCTTTGTTGTAGAGAATGAAAGAAAATTCTTATAATTGTATTCTTAACACCAATCCTTGGCCACCCCAGGGTTCATTGAGCTGTACAGTCATCCATTTTATCCTCTAGCTTTCCTTCTATCATCATGGAAAGCCGTAACCTTCTCCTTTAAACTACATTCACACTCACACTTCAGTGCCATTAATTGTACTCATAACACTGTGCCACCTTTATCTCCTTGCATTTCCAAACTGTTACAACAACCTTATTATAAATTCTGCCCAGATTAAGCATTGGCTTACCAATCTCTACTCCCCGTCTATTTCCTGGAAACCTATCATCCAATTTCTGCTTCTGTGACTCTGCTCAATATCCTTACTTCATGTAAGTGAAACCATACAATATTTGTCCTTTAGTGACTGGCTTACTTCATTCAACCTAAGGTCCCTGAGGTTCATCCATGTTGTCACATGTTTCAGTACTTCAGTACTTACAGCTGAATAATATTAGATCATATGTATATAACACATTTGTTTATCCATTCACTTGTTGATGGACACTTGGGTTGCTTCCATTTTTTGGCAATTTTGAATAATGCTACTATGAACATTAGTGTGCATTTATCTGTTTGTGTCCCTGTTTTAATTCTGCTGGGTACATACTTAAGAGGGGGATTGCCAGATCATATGGCAACTCTATGTTTAGCTTCTTGAGGAACCACCAAACTGTCCTCCACAGTGGCTGCACCATTCTACATTCCTACCAGCATGAATGAGTTTAATTAAACACATTTTTATTAATTCTTTAAGAAGAAAATAGCAAAATAGTAGTTGCACAAGCTTAAAACACAAGAAATTGTATGGAAAACCATATGATTAAAAGTAGTAGCCTCTTATGAAACCCCCATCACCTACCACCCCTACTAGCATATAGCCACCACCTGTTTCCCATTTCTTAGCCACAACCATTTTTTAACAATGTTTGTGTTTGTTTTCCCAAGGTTATCTACCTAATGCTAAATTATATGCTTTACTACCCATTCTTGATTATCAATTTAATGCATTGTCTTTTAACTTCCAACTTCAAAAGGTGAGGCTTTAATTCACCTTCAACCGCTCTTTCTACTCCAAACTTCTGATAGTTTTAATACTAGTACTTTAGTGAACTTGGTGTTTAAATGATAGTCTTAATGTCTATCTCTTATTTTATAAATTTAGGTAATAACTATTGATTATTTAGCAGGTCTTTCCTTCCTCGGCTCTTCCTTCTACTTCCTATCTCCATCTGCTGTAAATTGTCTTCATTGTCAAGGCATCTTTATGCTGGGTAACCAGAATGTAGTCATTTATCATATGAAAACCAACAGAGTTTGCATTTTGTGACAATTTCAATATTTTTATTGCAGAACGAAGGTTAGTGCCAAAGTTACATTTACTTCACTCCAGGCTCAGACTCATAGCTTCAATGCCACTCTGAAAAAAATATTCCTGGTATCAGGCCAAATATATATCTCTTTATTTATATTCCAATTTATTGTTTGAACTCATACCATACATTTTTCCATAATATTTTGAGAAGATATATCTCTACTTCTCCTCACAAAATCTCATTTTTCTTTTTTTCTCTCTAAATTTTCCTCAACACTGCACTGGACATGCCCAATATTAGCTATCACAGTTTTCAATGAGCTTTCCTTTCCAGACACTTCTCTCATATTTACCAATTTCAGAGTTTCTCAGCCTTATCAATTTTGACATTTGGGGCTATATCATTCATTGTTGTGGGGAGGCGGGAGGGTTGTCCTGTGAATCTTAGGGTGTTTGGCAGCATCCCTGATATCTATCCACTAGATGCAGTACCACCCTCCTACCCCAGTTGTGTCAACCAAAAATATACGGACATTTTGACAGCTATCTGGTATTTAAGATCACCCCCATCTGAGAGCCATAGATATTACTTATATAACCTAACTTTCACTGCATGTATTTTTGGACAATGACAAGCCTAGATGTTTCTCTTTGGTGAACTGCTTGGTCCTGCCTGGACTTTTGGACTGGTTCACAGGGAATGGACTAGAAGCCATTGTTCCTGGTTGGTCTTTTGGAGGGTGTGTTCTTCTTGTAGAAAGATTGATAGGCAGACTGATAAATTTATCAACAAGTCTATCATATCAGCCCTAGCCTTGGGTTGATAAGGTTAAATATAGTTGGCAAGCCCTGCTTCCTCACAAAAAGTCATGTCACTAAAGTAATTATAGTTATAGGTACGTGATTTCATCTTTGTTTTCTTCTCATTATGAATTGCAGTGTTGATTATGAGCATCAACTAACAATGAATAAGTAGAAGGGTGTTTAATGTAGAGCCAAAGCAGAACTTGATTGTTTTCATTTGTCAGCAAGGGAAATAACTCCAAGATTTAATGATCTTGCTGGTACTAATAGTCCCAGTCCCTCCACCCCCCAGCTTTTCAAGAATTATAGAAGGGAAATCTGGATTGCATTTTAAGAAGAGGAAATCAAGCTTAATATCCTAAATTCAAACCAGTAGGCTTTGAGAATAAATTTTCCCAACTTTTATTGCCTAAATCAAGAGAAAATTGCATATTCAAAACCTTTAGAAGGCAGGTGACATTTTTTACCCTCTTCTAATTCCAGATACTCAGTGAGAATTTTTAACCTAATTAATCCTTTTTGGGCCTGCACTGTTTATTGTCTCAACCCCAACTCCCCCCAGAGAAGTTGAGTAATGTAGCCATAGTCTTACAGCTAGTAACAAATAGCACCATGATTCACATCCAAATATTTCTGTTAACAGAGCCCACTCTTTCTGCTCTGCAAGTCTGCCTTCAATGACAGTGAGAGAGATTATCTTTTTACTGCATGTGGGTATACACAGCACATCTGATCAGGATGAAGGTAATTGTTTCTTTTTGCTTATTTGACAAGAGGCATACTTTATATACTTCTACTGTGAGGAATGGGGCATAAAGATTCTCAACACTAATGAATTGCTGCTGGTCTCCTTACTAAACTTTAATAATTCCATTCAAAACCATATTTATGAGTGATGGAATAACACCATTCAACTACAGTACATGAAGTATGCAAGGAGGCACAGAGGCTAACAAAGAGTGGAGATTTATATTTTTGATTCTATAGAGTTAACATCTATTGCCTGCCTGCTTCTTATATGCCAGACTTTGTGCTAGTTGTTTGGGATACAAAGTTATATAAAAACTTACAGTTTGATATGGAGAATTGACGGGCAAACAAGTAAGTGATAAAATTTTACAAGTGCTATGAGAAAAGTCTGCTCAGGTTATAGCAGTTTCACAAAGGACTAACCCACATACCATCTGGAGGAAATTCAAGAAAGGCTTCACAGAATAGGTGATCCTGAGCTTGGTCTTGAGAGAGAAAAAGAATGAGAACTATACCCACACATACTTCCTAAGCAGCAGTAATAACTAATGCACTGTATCCCCTTGCCTGCAGATATGCCTTGTTTGGTGGACATGTTTGCCTGCACAATGTTTAAAAAGTAATTGAATTAGTTGCCAACATTTAAATCATGTGACATTTCACAAAATCCTCTGGATTTCCTGCTTTTTGGGAAAAAGATTTAGCAATCTTGGACCAATATTAATGCATGACAACAATCAGCTGGAGCTGAGTGGAAGTATCCCCTTTGATGGGACCTTTGCTTGGTGTCTAGTTTTAAAATATCCATCTCATCTGTATTATAATCAGGGCAAGAATCAAATGTTATATTTTTGTTGTACCTCTGCTCTTTTCAGTATGGTAAAGCAAAGAAAAATAAGTATATTTATTTTACCCCATCTCTACTAAAAGTGAAAAAATATGTGATAGAACTAAGAAGGCTTTGTAATTCAAAAAAATATGAGTGCATACTTGTTTATGGAAGGGAGGAATATTTTTATTTCTTTAATATGCAAAATGTTCATGGGTTGAAAATAGACGTTCTTATCTTTGCTCTGTTTATTCATTTATGTTCCCTGAACAGTTTGCATCTGTGAGCTATTGAGTTGCTACCTTTACATCTCAAATGTAGGAGGATATATAAAAATGGCATGACATGAAAGAACAACATAAAGCAGAATTAAAATATAAAATCATAAATGAGTTAAACATAGTCAAAAGGAATGAAAAATTTAAAAATATTTCAGAAAATAATGCAAAACCAGAAGGAAATTAAGAGCTAATATATTTAATAAAATAATACCTCAAAAGCATAGAATATTAAATGCAGGAAGATTTTCAAATTGTGAAAAAGAATAAAGAAACAAAGAATTCAAAGGAAAGGGATATATTGATCATATACAGATATATACAAAGAAGATGCAATTTACTTATATATGTCCCTGAAGAATAAAAACAAAGCAAAGAAAGAGAAGAAATACTAAAAGCTACAACTCAAAATATTTTTCTATAATTAAAAAAAGAAAGAGAGAAAAAAAATTGATATTGAGCATTTATGCTATGTACCGGCTCAAAAAAATATTACTAAAATCCAGTAGCAAATCTACCCAAAGCAATTTACAGATGCAGTACAAACCTGATCAAAATTTCAACAGCTCCTTTGCAGATATTGGAAAGCCAATCATCAAATTTATATGGAAAGCTAAAGGGTCCCAAATAGCCAGAATCATCTTGAAAAAAAGGCACAATATTGGAGGTCTCACACTTCCAGATTTTAAAACTTATTACAAAGCCACTGTAATCACAACAACACAGTACTGGCAATAGGACAGAAATTAAGATGTGCTAAATTGAATCAAGAGTTCAAAAATAAACTCTTACATCTATGGCCAACTGAGATTTGACAAGTCCACTCAATTGAGAATGAATACTCTTCCACAAACTGGGTTGGGAAAACTGAATGTCCATATGCAAAGGAATGAAGGTGGACCTCTACCTCACACCATATACAAAATTCAACTCAAAATGGATATAAGAGCCAAATGTATAAAACCCCTAGAAAAAAATTAGGGAAACATTTTTAGGACCTTTTATTAGGCAGTAGTTTCTTAGACTTCACACCCAAAGCAAGAGTAACAATAAAAAAAATAAATAGGGCTGCATCAAAATAAAAAACTTTTATGTATCATAGGACATCATCATGAAATTAAAAAGACAATCTATAAATGTGGCCTTTCTCTAAGCCAAACTCTGCAAATAAACTTACTACCTTACCTCCAACATGGGACATGAGCCTCCTTGACACCGAGGGATTATTACTATGCATTAATCAGCAATGCATTTGGAAAAAGAACTTGACCAAAAGGGGGAAACATAAAATATAAAAGAGGTTTTATGGCTAAGAGATTTAAAAATGAGTCAGGAGGTCATTCCAGAGGTTATGCTCATGCAGGTCTCAGGCAGATTTCACTATTTGACACAATAAACAAAGCCTCAAACAAAAGTGTTCCCAAGGGCTCTTGGGACATCTGAAAAACAGGCAACACACACTGCATCATGAAAACAACACCCCTTTGGCATGCCTTATCTGGGAATATATGTTAATCTATTTTCCCAATATAAGATAGTTATACTCATTTATAATCCCCTAATCATGATCCTTCTACTCCTTTTATTTAAATCTATAATTTTCAATGTACTAATTAGGTATATTTCTCAGAGACTTAAACCTGAAGACTGTTCAAATGCTGATTGAGCCCTGAATCCCAGTTCTTCAGGCTTGCCCATGACAACCAACAAAACGATGATAATGGACAATCCCATTCCAAAAAACAGGGGGTGTTTGCAGGTGATATCTGGATCCCCGCACAGCCTGGGACTGTCAGAGGAGACATTTTGGGGAAATGAACAATTGTGGGGAATTTGTGGACCAAAGTAGATTATTTGTTATTGCGGATGTCATTTTCTGTTGATGGAAGAACTTGTAGCATTGATATCAAGATAAGGGTTGCCAGGGTTTCAGAAGGGAGGCTGGGAATGAATCGGTGAAACTGATTATATTTGGGGCAGTGAAATTCTTCTGTATAACACTGCAATGATGAACACATAACATTACAAATTTGCCAAGGCCTATGGGACTACACAGTACAAAGTATAAACCATAATGTACACTACAGCTGTTGGTTAGTAGCAAAGCTACAGTTTGGTTCATGAATTCAATTAAATGTACCACACTAAACTAAATGTCGAAAATAGGGGTAACTATGTGAGTGAGTGCAGGGAGTTTATATTGAAATTCCCTATGTGTTTGATGTTTCTGTAAATGTAAATATAAAACTTCAATAAAATAAAGTTAAAATGAGAGAAAATATTTGTAAAACAGATATCTGATTAGCTTTTAATATCCCAAATATCTAAATAAATTCTACAACTTCACAAAAGGACAAAAAAGTAAAAAATGGGCAAAAGATGTGAATAGACATTTCTCTAAAAAAAGTTAACAAATGACCAAAAAGCACAGGAAAAGATATGTAACATCTGTGGTGGTTTGAAGCTATAGGTACCTCAGAAAAACAGGTTCTTAAAATTAGTTCATCCCTGTGGGAGATGTACCCATTGTAAGAAGAACTTTTTGATGAGTTTACTACTGTTAAGGTGTTGCCCACTGTAGCAGTTTGGTATTATTTATGAATTCCAAAAGTAGATATTGGATTATGTTTGTAAATTGGTCCATTCTACTGGGTACATTAAATTGTATTGGATTCAGAGTTTTCACTCTTATTTGATTAAATTATGATTAAGGTTTTGATTGGGCCACATCAGTAGGACATTGAGTACCTGCATGGCAGAAGAGAAAGTTGGAGTTTTGATATTGGAGGCCCAGGAAGTAAACACACAGAGAAGCAGATATGTGAGAAAAGAGAGAAGGCTCCATTAGACATGGCAGAGGCCCCGGGAAGAGAGACGAGCTGTTTGCCTGAGAGTTTAGAGCTGACCTTGTGGAGAGAGGAATGCAGCTGAGCATGGAGAGAATCGAGCCCCGAGGAGAGAGACAAGGCCTAGAGAGCCTGATAGTCTAAAGTTGGCTTTGTGGAGAGAACAGAGCAGCTGAGCTGGAGAGGAACGATCCCCAAGGGAAAGATGAGACTTATCACTGCCTATACCTAATTTTGGAAAAAGCTGGGACCATGGAACTTTAAGAGGTAGAGGAAGTCGGAACCCTTGCAGATGTTGGCAGCCATCTTGATCCAATACATGGCAACAGACTTTGGTGAGGGAAGTAACCTACTCTTTTGGCCTGGTAACTGTAAGCTTCTACCCCAAATAAATACCCTTTGTAAAAACTAACCAATTTCTGGTATTTTAGATCAGCACCCATTTGGCTGAATAATACACCATTCACCTTAATAATCATGGGACTATTACTGAAGTCCATTATAAGTAGAATGAAATTCAGACAGAGGGATAGAAAGGCATAGGGATCAGCCAGAAGTTGAACATCAATGGAACCTTGAAAAGAAAGGAGAAAGCAGGAGACAGTTTGGTAGTTCCCTAGAAAGTGAAGTATAGAATTACCATATATCCCACTTCTAGGTATGTACCTAAAAAATGAAAACAGGGACTCAAGTAGTTAATTGCACACTGATGGTCTTAGAAGTATTATTCAAAATTTCCAAAAGATGGAAGCAACCCAAGTGCCTATCAATCAACAAATGGAGAAACAAAATTTGGTATCTTCGTACAGTGGAATATTATTCAGCCAGCAAAAAGGAATGAAATTCAGCTACATGCGACAACATGGATGAACCCTGAAGACATCAGGTTGAGTGAAATATGCCAAACACATAAGGACAAATATTGTGTGATCTCACTGATATGAAATAATTAGAGTAAGCAAATCCATAGAGTCAGAAATTAGAAAATAAGTTACCAAGGGCCAGGGTGGGGTAGGGATTGGGGAGTTAGTGCTTAAATTGTACAAAGTTCCTGTTTGGGGTAATGGAAAATTCTTAATAACAAATGGCGGTGATGGTAGCCCAACATTGTGAATATAATTAAAATCACTTAATTATGTATTTGTGTGTATATAATAGGTTGTATATATGCTACAAGAATAAAAATTTTAAAAAGCAACAACAACATGGGACTGTGCTACCCAAACAGTTAAAAACCTATTATAAACTATGGACTATAGTTAAGAGAACAATTATAATAGTATCATTTCATCAGTTATGACAAATGTACTATTGTTAATGCAAGGTGTTAATAATAGGGGTTATATGGGAACTCTGTATGTTATGCATGATATTTCTGTAAACCTACAACTTACCAAATAAAAATATATCTAGTAGTGAAAAGATTGGGTGTTAAAGAAAAAAAAAAAACTTTTAACAGTAAGACAAAAATAACACATGGCAAATAAGGGAAAGAAAGTTAGATTATCACCAGGTTTCTTGACAGCTTTACTTTATGCTAGAGAAAAAAGAGCAAAATACTTAAGATATTTAAGAAAGAAAATGTGAACCAAAGAATTTATATTTGGCTAAATTGACCTTCAAGTAGAAAAAGCATGAATAAATAGTTATTAGCATGCAATAATTCAGGTAAAGGCATTTTCCTGAGACTTTCCTGAAAATTGAGCCTCAGACAGCTAAGATGACTTGTGGGACATTTATATCAAGATTAATGGTGAAAAATACATGAAATATATATATATATATATATATATATATATATATGGATTTAAAGGGAAAGACTAGGTTGCATAATGACTATGTGGCCTGGCAAGGTAGATGTAGTAAAGCTATAAAAAAGAGGAGGATTGGCAAAAATATTTGCAAAACATTTTCTGTTTCAGTAATCAAAATTGGTGGTGTTAATATTGATTCTGAGATAATGTATGTATAATGTGGAGTAAAGTAAATGAGTAATTTTTTTTTTCATTTTTTATACCTTTGAGAAACAAGATTTTCAGTATGGACGAAAAGAGATAAAGATGTAAGATAGTAGAAATTAAGTAAAAATCCTGAATTCCTGAATTTGAATTGAAAATATTGGTATGAACTCTAGCCATATCTAAATCTTATCTATCTACCTATCTGTCTTTCTATTTATCTATCTATCTAATTATCTATCTATGAATAATGAATAGCCCAGTAACAGTCAGCAACTCTCATACCCAGATTTCAGTCTTGAATGTTATTTCTTATTAAAAGATTTTGATGCTTTTTGGAAAGAAAAATGTAGATGCCAAGTCTACAGAAATGTACAAGGAACCTGAAACACATTGAAATACCAGCTCACAAAGAAGCTGTCAAAGACTACTTAGGGTCAATGTCAAAGGACTCAGATGCAAATGTGAATGGCCCTCCACTCGCATCAGATGGGTAAAACTGAACTTCAATGAGCATAAGTATTGTAATAGATTGAATTTCATTAAATATATTTAAATCCATGAATTTATAAAAACATTTTAAAAAACATATTTTTCATTTTCTGAGGATCACAGGGTACCAATTTATGATCTTGAAAACCTTGTACATAGTAGGAACAAATCAAGCGATATCTTTCTTTACCTATAATAACTTTAAAATTGAGTAAACAAATAGTGCATAAATAAAATGATTTTCTTATAAAATTATTGCTGTTAAACATGAAAACAAAATAACAAAATTAGAACGCAAACATTTTTATAATCTGTAACATTGAGTACCACTGCTAACAAAACCAAATGAATGAACCAAATGAATGAACAAACTCATGTATGGTTTTATGATAAGAATAGAACTTGAGTTTCATCAAGTCTACAGAGGCAATAGTCAATCTGAAGTAAATACAGAGATCAAAGGCACAGGAACAATGCACAAATATTCAGTCACAAAATCCAGACTATGGGAAATTCCATAGGTAGAGTATCTTGGATTTTTTATTTGTGGGTTGGGGTTAACTACAATTTATTTGAAGGAATGGTACAAATGAAAGAACTTGGTGCTGCTGAAAGAACTTAAGGAAAAGGTTAAAAGTAAACCTAACATGTATGCACTGCCATGGTGGATAAGGAAGTCATATCCATGGCTATGGGGAAGCCAGCCTAAGGCTTAGCTCTAGCCATCACTCTTTCCCAGGGTGTGCCTGTCAAGTCAGTTTCCATTGTCCCCATCTTGTGCAAGTTGGTTATGTAGTCATCCAATTCTTGGAAGGATTCTACCTACTCATTCAGGTCATGAGTCTCATTAAGTCACATTTGTGGGTATCGTTTTTGTCAGTAGCCAGTTGGTACAGTTCCAGTAGTGACTGATTCATCCTTTTTTCCATGTGTAATTCACACTCCACTGCATTCAGTCCACTCTCCCAGTCGTCTTGTTCTGGTTTCTTATATCCTGAAGGAGGATTCGGCCACAAATTGGTTCTGCAGCGTGATAAGTTTATCAGCAGGTTTCCTCTCCTCATGAGATAGATAAATTTTAAGGATAAAACCATGTGGAGGAGAGGAAACTAAAGCTTTAAAGAGAAAAGTTATCAAGTTTAAAAAAATTGTTGGTCATGCTCTCCACAAGGGAAAGAATAGTCTAAAATTTCTATCTTCAAGTCACGTGACAACCATACAGTTACTAGAGTTTGGCTTCTTTCCAGCAATTCAATAAATGTTGTAACTTTCTTGAACTAGAAGGTAATTTTTTACCTTAATAGTTGTTTATAAAATATATTAGTGAGGTTTTTAGGAAAAAGGTGATTATATATTGATTTTAACTTGATACAATCACCAATACTAGGGGCCATTCTCCACTCCTCTATATAAGTAAGGGATGTGTGTGTGTGCATACTTTTTAAACCACTAACTCATCAAAATCATGTAATTTCAAGAGCATTCTTTGGCTATAACCAACGAATCTACACTACCAAGCAAAGGTGGCACATATTTAAGAATGTCAATAAGACTGGCAATGAAATCTCAATACAATAATTTGAAATTACCCAAATCATTACACTTGTTTTGATGGATGGCTATTATGCAATGCTTATATAGTGAAATATTTGGGGTCTTGAGTTTTACTAAAGATTATGAACATTATATATTGCCATTTATATAATATAAGATATAAGTTGAAATGAAGTAAAAAAAAAAAGACTATTCATTTCCTTCTCCTCTTGGTAAATGTCTTGAGAACATAATTCCAAAATTCAGTAGAGCCAGATAATCCATATTTTTTAAAAATTCATGTGTTTTGATGTTATGGGTAAGAAATGATCAATTTTGTGGATCTTAGTAGTTAAATTTATCATTAAACACATTTATTTCAATGCTTTCTTCAAACAAGAAGTCTTTCAAAAGAGATATATTTTTCATTCATAGAGTATATACAGTCATAATGTCTTTGAACATGTGCAAAGAAAGAAGTGACTTCCTTACTTTGTTATATGGTTAAATGCATCCTAGAGCTGGGTTCTTTCCCTTGAGTGAAATTAAATTCTTGTCTACCCTATAGCCTCTACTCATTTGGTTTTGTCTTAAACACTGTCAGATATATAAAATAAGCAAACTGCAACTCCCGAATGATAGCCATACAGTATTTTGAAGGATGTATATATGTGTTGTTTTCTCTAGGCTATATGTTCTTAGTTTCTTCAAACTTTCTTCCTTTTGCATTACCTCTGGACTTCCTATGCAGTTTCTCAACAATTCAGGAATTGCCCTTGACTCCTCCCTCTCTTTCACTTTCAGCCTACAAAGAATTACTACCATGAAGAGACCTGCTTATGTCTCCTGTCTCTTTGCAGCATCCTAGTCCAAACCACCACGATATCTCACATGGCAAATGGCTTCCTAACAGGTATCCCTATGCACAAAATTGTCCTTTCATCCAAAATGCATCAAGTCAATTATCTGTTTAATGTAGCTAATGGATTCGATCGTGTCTGCAAGATCTAGTGGCTAGCCTATGGCATCATCCCCTTTGCTCTCCTTAATCAGGACACACTGTCCTTCCTTCAAGTCCTTAATTTAATACTCTTTCCCACCTCCAAGTTTGCAAATATTCTGTTTCCTCTGTCTTGAATTCTACCTGGTAATTTACCATCTCTCAAATCTGGGCCTGAAATGTCAACTCCCAAGATTTCCCCAGAAACCTTTTGTACTTAAACATTTTCTAACTAAATAAACTTGTGTTGGAGGAAAACAAAAGAAAACTGTGTTTTGTTCACTATGGACCATGCTTTATACAGTTGCCTATATGAGAATTGGCTGAAACTCTAGGTCCATAATTTGTGCATCTCATTTGAAACCACTGCTTTTCTTTTACTGTCTGTGAATATGCAGACCCATGGCATGTCTCCGAAAGGCCTCTCATTAAACCTTATTTTTAGCCACTTTTCATTGACGTACCACCCAAAAACACACAAACACAGTATCTCAAATTTAAATTTGCATATGCTATATAACATTTTTTAAATAATGTCTTCTGAAATAAATTCTCCAATTTGCTTATACTTTGTTTAGTCTTTTTTTTCCTTATGTGACAACATACATACAAAGAAACAAATGAACATAAGCTTTTGCATTATTTGTATAGATTTACTTGTTTACATTTTTAATCCCTCAATATAATTCATGAAAGCAGTAACTATATATAGATATATATTTTATCATTAACTCCAATACCCAGCATTGTACCTGGTACATAAAAGACTCTCCATATCTGTCAAGTAAGTGCCCAAGAGAAAAAATAAACATAAATTGTTAATATTTCTCTTCAAGTGCATCATCCAAAATAAATACATGATACTGAATATAAGCTAACTAGCACAATAGTTATATGTGTTCCCTTGATCTGGATTTTATAGTACTATTAATGTAGGTTGTATGTTATATAACTTTATTTTTTTCTTGTCTAAACAATATGGCACAAGGTCAGCTCAATTAATGAAATCTTCCAATTTCACAAAGCTTTTTTTACTCATCTACTTCTCTTAATCAACTTTTAATTTGATAATTTTTAATACAACACAATTTAATTGTCATTTATCTCTGTAAATTTCCTCTTACATTTATCAGTCCAGGAATTCAACCTGTTAAAATCTTTTTGAATCTTCCAAAACATGAGCTATCTTTCCAGGAGTTATATCAGAAGGAAATTTGTCTTTATACAAAGAATAAAATGAAGATATTGCAGGATGAAGCCCACTTCAGAACTCTGAAGGTTCAAATGTCCTTTCCCAGGTAGTCGTGGATCTAAAAATAAACTGCATCTGCATAACATACTTATACAAACTGGTATTCTTCTTCAAATGTTAATGTAATCCAATATTATTCCTCCTATTTCTAAGTGTAAATTGAGAAGCTTTGTCAAGTTATGGGCTGAAGACAGAACCACATTGAAAGAGAGAGAAAGATGAGAAACAAGAGAAAAAAAGGAATGATAGAGAATGAAAGAATAAGAGAGAGAAACTGATTAATATGCAAAAATCAATTGTGTTTCTATACACTGCTAATGAGCAATCTGAGGAGGAAGTCAGAAAAAAAAATTCCATTTACAAAAGTGACTAAGAGAATCAAATATTTAGGAATAAACTTAACCAAGGACCTAAAGGGCCTGTATTCAGAAAACTATAAAACATTGCTAAAAGAAACCAAAGATGATCTAACTAAATGGAAGAATATCGTATTTTCATTAAGATGTCAGTTCTACCCAAACTGATCTATAGATGCAACACAATCACGATAAAACTTCCAACAGCCCTCTTGTGGAATTGTAAAAGCCAATTATAAAATTTATCTGAAAAGGTCAGGGCCTCGAATAGCCAAAAATGTCATAAAAAAGAATGACAAAGTTGGAGGACTCTCACTTCCCAATTTTAAACGTATTATCTAGCCACAGTGGTAAAAACACCAATGCACTGGCATAAAGATAGGAAGATTTACCAATGGAATCCAATCAAAAGTTTGGAAATAGACCCTCACATCTATGTCAAGTGATTTTTAAAACCTTTTTTTAATTGAAGTTTATTTTTCATATATGAACAGCTTTAAACAACAAGTGTATAGTATATGTTGTGAACTTACAAAACAAGCATGCATATCATCATACAGGGCTCCCATACATTACCCCACCATGAACAACTTGTATTGTTGTGAAACAATTGTTACAAACTATGAAAGATCATCATCAAAACACTACCACTAACTATAGCCAATATCTAACATTTGGTGTATTTTTCCCCCAACCCACCTGGTTAAAGACACCTCTATTAGTATTATATATTTATTATAGTTCATGAGGGAATCTTCTCACATTTGTTCTGTTAACCACAATCCATCTTTCACCACAGAATTCATTGTGTTATACCATCCCATTCTTTGTACAATCCATTCAAAGTGTACAGTCAGTGGCTCTCATATTCATCACAGAGTTGTGCTGTTATCACCTCAATCAATTTTAGAACATTTTCATTATTCCAAAAGGAGTATAAAGGGATATAAGGGTACACCTCCTTATACCCTCTTTTATTATCCCTTAGAATTGATATATCTTCAATGCCATTACTGCAAAAATATTACAATATTACTGTTAACTATAATCCATAAGTTACATTAGTTATAACTTTGCCATGTATCACCATATACGTAACACTTTGTAAAGGAAGAGCATTATTATACTATTAACCACAATCGTCATCCACCAATAAAATCACTATATTAAACAGTTCCTACATTATTCTCTAGTTTCCTTTCCATTGAAATATTACATCCACAGACTACCCCTTTCAGCCAGTCGAGAATGGGAGCGATGCTTAATGTATGTAGAATTTTTAATTAGGTTTAAGTCAAGTGATTTTTAACACGATTGTCAAACCCACCCAGAGGAGTCAGAACAGCCTGTTCAACAAACGGTGATGGGAAAGCTGGAAATCCATAACTAAAAGAAAGAGGACCCCTATCTCATACCTTATATAAAGTTTAGTTGTAAATGGATCAAGGACCTAAATATAAAGATTAGAACCATGAAACTCTTAGAAAAAAATACCAGGAAACATCTTCAAGATCCTGTGTAGGTGGTGGTTTCTTGGACATTACACCTAAAGCACAAGCACTGAAAGAAAAAAAAATGAGACTTCCTCAAAACTTGACACTTCTGTGTTTCAAATGATTTTAAGGTGAAAAGGCAGTCAACTCAATAGGAAAAAATCTTCTGAAACCACATGTCCAGCAAGGATTTAATTTCCATGTTATATAAAGAGATCACACAACTTAATGACAGAAAGACAAGCAACCCAATTAAAAAATGGGCAAAAACTTGAATAGACATTTTTCCAAAGAGAAAATACAAATGGCTAAAAGTCACGAAAAGATGCTCAACATCACTCGCTATTAGGGAAATGCAGATCAAAACTACAATGAGATATCATTGCATGCCCTATAGAATGGCCATATGGAAGGAAGGAAGGAAGGAAGGAAGGAAGGAAGGAAGGAAGGAAGGAAGGAAGGAAGGAAGGAAGGAAGGAAGGAAGGAAGGGAAAACTACACGTGATGGAGAGGATGTGGAGAAATAGGAACACTCCTTCACTGTTGGTGGGAGTATAAAATGGTGCAGCCTCTGTGGAAGACAGTTTGGCGGTTCCTCAGGAAGCTAACTATAAAACTGCCATATGCTCTGGTAATCCTAGCAATATATTCAGAAGAACTGAAAGCAAGGACATGAACAGATATTTGCACACCATTGTTCACAGCAGCATTATTCACGATTAAGAGATGGAAACAACCTAAGTGCCCATCAACAGATGAAAGGATAAACAAAATGTTGTATAGACACAAGATGGAATACAATTCAGCTGTAAGAAGAAATCAATTGGGGAAGCACATGACAGCATGGAGGAATCCTGAGGACATTATGTTGCGTGAAATAACCAGACATAAAAGACAAATATTGTGTGGTCTCAGTGATCTCTAAATACAATGATCTCTAAATACGATGAGTAAACTTATGGAGTTAGACTATGGAGTATAGGTTGGTGGGAGGCGGCATGTGGATTGAGAAGGGGGAGCTGATCCTGGGTGCTTAATTAGGCCAGTTGTAAACATGTGGTAATGGATGGAGTTGGTAACATGTTATAATGAGTATAACAAATGCTGCTGATTTATAGATGTGATTGTGGCTGAAACGGGTAGTATAGGGACATTAATGTTAGTTGGGGTACAGCTGGAGGATAATCTAGGGACTATTTAACAGTGATTTTGGTGGTATATGAGGATTATGGATAATAATATGAATATAAGAATGTTCTACAAGATTTTAAGAATATGGTGATCCATGGTAAAAATATAACTCATGTAATTTATAGACTATAGTTAACAATAATATTGTGATATTTTTGTAACAAAGCAAAGAAGTTTCTATATCAATGGTAAAGTTTAAAAAAATTTGGGTTTAGTTTTATGAGATATGAATATTATTAAGCCTTATTTTCTTCTTCATTTTCTTCATTAACAAGGAGGTTTTGATCAGGTCATTTAACCAATCTGTGTTCATCTGTGTATCTTTTGGAACACTGGAATAGCAGTTGAGTTTGTTTCTAGGATAAGATGAGATAAAAGTTTCTGGACAGAATTTTTTGGAGCAATGGTTCCATAACTTGTTAAGCTGCCTTTTGCCTGTTATTTTATTTTTGAATTTGAAATAAAGTTTAATTAAAAATACAATTCATTAATATTGCCAAATTGAAAATGAGAATCATTTGATATAGTTTTTAAACAGGTATTCTGGCTTCCTGCAATCCCTCCTTTATTTCTGAGTCCTCACAAACCATCCAGTTAGCATATTTTCTAGAAATTTGTAGAAATTGTTAATTTTATCCCTTGGTTTAGAGTTTCTGAAATGCATACTTTCTTTCTTTCTGAAATCTGAGAAAATATTTACCTAACACAAGCCTTTAACAATCCTAACCTTTTTTTATTCTGCTTGATGAATTGCAATATCCTTTATATTGAAAAGATAATCTATTTTAAAATTAAATGCATTTTGATTAGATGCTGATTTTGTCAAAGTATTAGAAAACTAGTCGTGATCTAATAGATTTTACATAGAATAGCTGCATTTATGTGTTCAACAAATATTTTGGGAACTCTACTTAGTGCAGGATTTGGTAGAATGTACAAATTTTATTTTCATGTTCCATTTACTTTATGTGGTTAAAACATGCTTTTTAGAAATTATTATTAAATTAGCAAGATAGTAAATTTATGGGAGACTGTTTTTTTTTTCCCAAAAAAGAAAATGATAGTTTGTCTGTGGAATGCTTATGGAAAAGTAAGGTGGTTACAAATTAGAACCTCTTCTGGATCGATTCTGAGTTTTCATACTTTGACTGCAATATTAATCATACTATTGGCACTTACTTGATATATAAACTTTGGAACATTCCTTAAATTTGCTGGGATTTCCCCCCATTTGTATTAATGGGATAATGTTACTGTGTGTAATACATTTTTTGGAACATTGAAGTCAGATGGTAGATGTAAAGCACCTTTCAACGTGCTTGACATAGAAATATCTCAGTAAATGTTTCCTCTTCATAATGACTTTCATGATAAATGAGTAAGATTTCAACTTCTTATTAATTTGCATTTGAGCAATTCATTTGTTAATTATAAATGAGTTAGAGTAGAATGCAAAATCATAAGATCCATTTTTCTGTGTGAATATCTGTGTACCCTCAAACTATTTTGAATCACCCAGACTAATTCAATCCAGATTTGAAAGAGGGCAGAGAAAAATTAGGTTAGGTGTGGCCTTATACATTTCATAACAATAGGAGACCTGTTTTTAGGGTAAGATTTCTTTCAGCCAAAAAAACTAATTCTGAAGGAACAACGATATATGTGCTAAGACTTGGCCCCAAGGACATGAAGCTTCATTAATTCAGTCCCCCCACCAAAAACTTGTTAAAATATGTTTTTGTTACTTCTTTTCCAAAGAACTGCAGCAAAGTCTATAACCATGCTTATGGAAATGAAAAAGAGCCCAAAGTTCAAATGAGAAAAAATGTAGTTAAATATAGGAAGTGATGGGCTCGAACCACTTGTCATTAATATACATTTTATAATAAATGTTCAAATCAATGAGATTTTCTTGAATATCTGGGTTTCATGGCAGTAACTGGAAGAAACACTTTCATTATATATAAAACATATGGCTGCCATATTAAAAATGAGAAATACTGGTTTTCTTACTCTTTGAATATTGTGTCATCAGGCTTAATTTTACTTTTCAATCTGGATTATGTAATGGGAAAGAAAAACCATGAAAGAAACTATAATTAGGTTTATTTTCTTTTGCAAATATCTTTCCTTTTTTAGGAAGAAAAGTTAAGACAAAAGCCACATTCTTCCTAATTATCAAAGTACAAACTCTTTGAAAATTTTCTGAGAAATGTCTGTAATTCTGGCAATAGTACTCAGAAGAATACTTACAAACTGTTCTCATTTATTCCACAGTTTAGCTACTGAGATGCCAAACATTATGATTGATTTCCTATCAGACACTATGATACAATTCTTAGCTCTACCACCTCCTAACTATGGTAAACTACTTAATCTCTTAAAGGCTCAGTTTTGTCACCTGTAGAATGGTGATAATTAAACTTGTTATAAAGATTAAACTTGTTATAAAGATTAAACATGATAAGGAATCTAAAGTACTTAGAGCAGTGCCTGACATGTCAAGTGTTATTAATTTTATTTGGAAACAAACTGCCTGATTGTAAATCCTGACCCGGCAACTTACCAGTTGTGGACTCTTTATGACTTGGTTTCTTCATCTGCAAAATCGGAGTAATAATATTACACACACTTATATTTTTTTGTGAGTACTAAAGAGTTAGGGCATGAGAAATGTTCATATGTAAAGGGCCTGGCACATAGTAAATACTATGTAAGAGTTTGCAACTATTATTATTGATATGGTTATTATTGCTTATTATATTACAGAAAATTATTTGAATTTTTCATCTTTTTCCACTAAATTAAAGTAGGAAAATTTATAAAATTAAAAGGCTAAATACAAATTATAATAAATTAAGAGCATATTTTAAATAAAATTTTTAAAATCTGAGAATTTAAAAAAATTTTAAAACGCATTTCATATGTATGAATATAAAGCATAATTTTAGTATTCAATATACAGTTTCAATTGAAACATTAGAATAGACTTTTTTGAAGTTTAAATCTACATATGATTATTGCTATATAATATATATTAAAATGTATACAATATGCTATTATATCAGATTTATACACTATGCATAGATGATGCATCTATATACACACATGCATACATATGATTCATCAACCACATGTTGGAACACTAGGAGAAACAAGAAAATGGATGCCTTTTGTTATGCAAGAATATGTTATAGTCATGCAACCTGAGATAAAGAATTTGACAACTCTTTGCTCTTGTGTGTTTCCACAACCAAATCACTGCTAAACTCCAAAGCAGCCTCCATCTCAGACATCAAAATCAGCACAAATTATAAGCCTTTGCAGAATTCACATGCATTTGCCTTTTGTTTCAGGCCACAGGGTCAGCAGACTAGAGAAATATTTTTCTGGGACCTGAAGAGTGTCCATTTTTTGAGGTAGAGACAGGTGTTTAGAGTTTCCAGACTGTGCCTGAATAGTTTTGGCCATTAGATACTGAGTGACAGACACATCCAAGTTTCTTTAATAAATTAATTTACTTTTTTTCTCTTTGCAATATGTTAGGCCTCCAAATCAAGAGGCTCAGGGAAAAGGCCCCTCTTGCCTTGATCTGAATCTGCAGCCTCTTGCATATTATGCAAGTATTCAAGAACTGTTCTTATGTCTAACAAAATGTTAGTCACTTAAAGATGAAGACTGAGATTTTTCATCATTTTTCTCAAGCAGAGCAGTTCCTGATATAAGAACTTACTTAATGTATACTTTTAAATAAATGAAAGAACAATTGAATGGGTGGTCAATGCCCTTGTAGTATACTCCTTCTAACGTCTGTAGAAGCTTTTTAAAAAGTGCTTGCTTTCTATTTGGACTTTTAAACTCCAGTGTATCCTTTCTCTTCCCATTTTTATTTTCCACTACAATTATTTTCATTGACTTTATTAACATACAAGAGCAAAAATTTGATTTTTGTGTCATGTTAACTCATTTTACATAAGAAAACTTTCTTGGTTTGTGGCAGCATATCATTCACATTCTATTTTCATCCCATAAAAATTAAAACACTGACCTTGAGCTATATGTATCATATTGCATAAAAACCTGTATTTTTCAATATTTTGTTTTATGGAGAATATGTTTTTTTCTTTATGTTTACTTCAAAAATATAAACTACAAGGTGACAAGATTACTGGATGGCTTGAAATTTTAGCCTATTTTATAATGAAGGCTGGGGTTATTACACCATCCAGAAAAACCATATCTTTATGTTTTTCTAAAAGATCCGTGATTTTCTGTGCTTATATGCTTGAAACACACAGAGACACACAGACACACACACACACAGTGAACATCACACGAAACTAGTGCTCTAGGATGAAGAGGCATCAGCAAAGCTCACCATGAAAAGCTGTCGTGTCTTTGTTTGTGCATTACCTGTATTATCAACAGGTGTCCCAAGAGAATTAAATGAAACCAGACAATGTTTTCTCCGCTTTTTAGAAAAGTTTTCCTCTTATTAGATATTCTAATATTAGATATTAGATAGTAGTTGTCAAAGTTTCTTTCGCAAGGTCACTTAATGTACTGTCTCCACATGTGTTAAACTTATGGCTCACTGCTCACTTGCAGACAAGAGGGTATCCAAATGGCAAAGATTTCAGTGAAAGGCAGTTTTATTCAGTTTCATTGTGAAGATATTTGTGAAATATTCTTACTCAAGAAATTTTAACAAGGTTACTTCATATGAACTTCGGTTTAACTTTAGAGACTCTTTCCACTAATAAAATCTAGATGTTTCACGTGTGTGCCTGTGGAGGCTTCTTAGAACATATTCTTTATCTTTATTCTATAGTTAAAGGCACAGACTTCTGTATCTTTCAGTGGTTACAGGCAACAAAACTAAGTCAATATGCAACCTAAAAATCCCTTAAATGTATTGCCTACTTAGTGCAAATATTTTACATGTAAGCTCATCATTCCTGATATTTTGCACCAGTGACTCCAAACAAAATTACAGATTCTTAAAGGAAAATTAGCAGATGTATTTACACTCTCATGACTGTGATACTCCACTTGCCTTGGGGGAAAAATAATCTAGATTTTATGGCCAAATTGGCTTCTTTATTCCCATGTCCTCTCTCTCTCTCTGCCTCCCCCTCCCACACACACACATACACACACTTATTATTTCTTGTTTAACTAAACTAGCAATTGAGTGCAAAGTATGTGCTATGCACTATTTTAGATGTTTGAGTTAGAGTAGTAAACAAGATAGAGAGGGTCCCTAATAAAACGAAACTCATATTTGAAGAGCTACCTGGACTATAAACAAGTAAGCAAATTAATAAGTAAGATAATTTCACAGAGTGGTAGTTATTAGGAAGAAAACAAAAGATAGCAGAGGGCCAGAGATATGTAGGAGTGCAGGAATATGAGGTAGGATAGACAGGGAGGACCTCTCTCTAAAGTAGCAATGAAAGCAATATGCAGTCTCCTAAATCTTATACCTTCACCTGCTCTCTGGATCCGGTCCAGCTTTCTCAGAGGTCTTCCTCTACTGATATAGCATTTCTCTGACATATCTTTGATTCTTTCTCTATAATGGAATCTATTTTTTTTTTCTGCCAAACCTCCTTTCTTACCTCATCTTGAAAGAATACTGCCACTCTACTGGGAACAATTCATCCACCAACTTGAATTGTTCCCATTGTGATCTAAGTCAGAGCCCTCCATCCTCTTGCCCCATGGTGGCACATGTTGCAAGCCTGGTCAATTATAACTTACCATCCTTCAGTCATAGCTGGTGGCCCAGATCAATATGTGAGCTAGATTTCATCAATCAAAGTCTTTCTCTGAGATTTTATATCCTAATAATTCTTTCCATTCTGTAGTTAAGCTTAATCCTCTCCTGTAAAAAAAATATAAAACTGATAACCTTCTCCAGCACCATACGCTCACACAGTTACCATTACTCACTCTCTTGTTCTCTCCCTCTCCCACTTTCTCTTCTTCTTCCCCAACTCCTTAAAAAAAAGTTGTGCACCCTTGATATCTCTACTTTTGCCCCTCCCATTAATAGTTCATATTTTAGTGTGGATTATGGTCCCATCAGACAACACTGAAATTAGTTTTGAGCAAAACACCAGTGATGTCCTTGTTGCAAAATCCAAAGGGCACAGTTCAGACCTGGTTGTACCTGTCCTTTCAGCAACATCTGAAATACTCTCTACCATTTTCTGCAAAGCCATCACTCTAACTTGATTTTCAACCTACTTCTCTTTTTTTCTCTCCCTCTCGTTTATTTTTCAGCTTTATTCTCTGTGTTTCTCTGAAACATTGTTGTTTTCCATGGTTCTCTCCTTAGCTCTCGTTATTCTTCCACCATCCCAGGCACTCACAGGGCTTCAATTGCCATATATTCTTAAGGATTCCCAAATCACTATTTCCTACCCCAAAACTGACTTTGAAGACCCAGAAATATATGTACATAACATATATTTAAAATAATCTCAGTTCGTTTAGTTCAACAGGACCTCAAATTAAATATTTGTCAAACTGAGCTTATTATATTTTTCCTACAGCAGCTCACCCTAACTCCTCTGTTCCCCATTTCAGCAAAAAATGCGACAAATCACATTGTGTTGCAGGCCAGATGCTGGCATCTATGAGTTGCATAACCTTGCAGGACTATTTTGAAAATGAAATAACATAAGTAAATTACTTGATATACTGCCTGGCCCAAAATGTTCAACAAAGAGTAGGCATGAAAAGTATGTTCATAATGAATGAATAGAGAAAAGTCATTTTAAGAAATCGTATATACCTAACTTCCAACATGCAAGTCAGCCAAATAAGATCAAGGCCACAGCTAATTCATTTATTTATTTAGTCTTACATTAAAACAAAATCATCTAGACTTCTCAGGCCAAAACCCTTTCTACTTCCTTTTTCAGGCTGTATGTGTGCCTGAAAAGTCCTGCTCATCCTTCAACTTGCTTGCCAAGCACCAATATCTCAGAGAAGCCACATGGAATTGATTACTCCGCACTCTGAGCTCCCTCAGCTTCTTGCTCATTCCTCTGTATAAGTATTTGTCACATCATACATCTATTATTTGTTTTTAAGTCTGTCTCCCACTGTAGACTTTGAACTTAATGTGTTGGAGGGTTCTGTCTTAACACCATTACATCTCTGAGTTTGAGTTTATAGAACTCTGTGAAATATGTAAATTTTAAATAGACTGTAAGATCTGCACTCCCGTAATTACTAACTTCTGAGCTGTGAGACTTTTCCTAGAAAAGCAAAATGACTAGAGTATGTCTCTGGTATTTCATATCCATGTAGTAAAGCAATGTTTGCAGATTACCTTCCCCATAGTAATGAATACAAATAAATATGGACCATTTAATGGACAAGTCCTCATTCTGAATACCTGCAAAGTTGTTCTTGGGATTGGCCTTGGCAATCAACTCAAATTTAGGAATTTGTTATTTCTAAATATTTCTGAAGAATATTTTATCTCAGCTGTCTTTGATTTACTCTGTAGCTTGACTCCCAAGTGTAATCTTCTGATTTGAGTTCAAGACTAATCCTGTAAGATGCTGATTGCTTGAATTATTATTTTTTTTTTTTTTTGCTCCTCAAGTCATTCACATGCAATCACTAACAAAAGAGCAAAACAATGTCAGCTTTCCAAGATTTAGAACACTCCGTGAAGTGTTCTTGGGTAGGCCAAATAAGAAATGATGAAAAGTGACAGCAGGAAAATGTTCAACCCCAATGAACCTTTGTGAATCAGCATTTTCAAGGTCTCCATTCAGATTTTTGAAACTTTTCAATAAAATTTTCAAAATACAAGATACAGCCTACTTTGTAGCATTATGACCATCAATATATATTCATGAAAATATATGCATTAGTTTTCATTGATGCCATAAAAAATTATTATAAATTTAGTGGCTTAAAACAACACATGTTTATTATCTTATGGTTCTGGAGGTCAGAAATCCAGCAGGAGTTTCACAGGGCTAAAGTGAAGGTGTTGGTAAGGCTGCATTACTTTCTGGATGAGATAAGGAAGAGTCTGCTTTCTTGCCTTTTCCAGCTGCTAAAGATAGTTCAGTTTCCTTGGCTCATGGCCCCTTTCTCCATATTCAAAGCCACCGCAGTTGTGCCAAGTCCTTCTCACATTGCTCTTTCTCTGATTCTCTCTTCCGCCTCTCTCTTTCACTCATTAGGACCCTTGTAATTACTTTGGGCTAATCCAGATAGTCCAGGATAGTCTCCCCATCTCAAGATCATCTGATTAGCAACCTTATTTCCATCTGCGACACAACATCATTCTCCTTTGCCATGTAACTAAACGTGTCCACTGTTTCCACAGATGAGGGCAAGGACCATTATTCTTCCTACCACAATACAGAAGAAACATCTTCATAGAGAGTTCCCAGGAATTTGGGTTGCTAGATAAAATATAGGATGCCCAAATAAATGCCAATTTCCTATAATCAATGAATAATATTATTATAATTACGCCATACACATTATTAAAATAAGTATATACTGAATGTTGCATGAAACATAGTTATACTGAAAATTATTCATTATTAATCTGAGATTCAAATTTAACTGGGTGTCATAATTTTACATGTTAGACCTGGCAATCATAGCAGAAATACAGATAAGAAAAAGTTACCATAAGACCAAAAATAGTCACTCCATTGCCTTCCATACTCATTATAGTATTATTTTAATAGTCAAATTTATGACTCCAAATCTACAAGGAATTTTATATAAAATGTGAAATATCTATATGATGGAATATGTACCAATAAAAATGTTTTTTCATTGATTTTCCATTTTGACATAGAAAATTATTATTATGTAAGATTATATGAGAAAGCAAGAAAAATTACATATATAATATAATTACAACAGCATGAACAAAATAGTTTATACCCTTAAAGTTACTGGAAGCAAATATTCTAAAATGTCAAGAGAGGCATTTTTCCTTGGTGAGAGTAAGGATAATTGTTTTAAAAATCTTCTTTATATGTTTTCCCTCTGCAATTTCTTGATTGAAAATGTATTGCTTTCATTTTGAAAAATGTAATGAGATGTTACATGAGCAGATAACAGAAAAATTTATCTTATTTCTCATAGTAATACTATTTTAATGATAGAACTAGTTAGGCTACTTTGGAACAATAAAGGGATTATTTTTATATGTGCAAAGTATTTATCATCAATGTACTGGAAACATTACACCTTGTAATTCTTTTGAAAAAGTTTTACACTCTTTTCTGTCTGAAAGTAAACAGGTAAAATATAGAATTTATTTATTTTAAAGTTATTCAGATGTCTTTGGATTCAATAACATTTCAGAAAACATCATACTGGGAGTTTTTAAAGTTGTGGTACAATCATGCAGATGACAATGTCAGAAATTGCTGTCTTAAAACTGCAATGCCTTTACTAATTAGCAGTACTTGTGAGAATCTGGTCATATACAGCAACATCCTTTTTCGATTAATGTATGTTAACCCATTCCTTGGAAATCATCACAATCAATTCTAATGGACTGTCAATTATTTTCAATCAAACCTAGAGACCTGAAATATTACACATTTGAACATTCAGATTTACTGAGCATTGGGGCATAAGATATGTGTGAAAGGTAAAAATGATAGGAGACTTAACCTCATTTCTTTTAGGAAGAAAGAAGGTTTTCTTTCCTAATTATGTAGGTATTCCTTTGATTGGGCTATTCAGTTAAGCCTCCGTACATGATGCAAAACAGCCAGCTACAGAGTGGAAAAATAAATTACAAATTAGTTGTTGGCATAATGCAGAAAAGGAAAAGGATGTTAGATTGAATTTAGTAAGAAACATAAAAACAAATAAAACCTGACATTGTAGGCAGACATTCAAGAGAAAGGTCACTTAAAGAAGAATCTAGAAAAGACTTAGAAAAGAGGATGAAGGAGAACTTTGTGTTTTTCTTACTTCCTTCACTCTTTTTTTTTTTTGACCCTTAAAATTTTTTTGTCTGTCCCCCCTCGTTTATTTTAATTTTTTTTTTAAGTGAGGTACATTCATTGCAATTGATGAACACATTTTGGAGTATTGCCAATAAGCATGGATTAAAGATTACATTGTGGTTTACACTCTCTTCCACACAATTCTGTATGTTATGGCTAGATTTATAATGGCTTATATATATGGTTGCAATGTCATTCAGGACAATTCCCAAGTCCCCAGAATGCCTCTGTATTACACCTGTTTTTCCCTCTCCCTGCCCTCAGAACCTCCAGTGGCCACTGCCTCCACATCAATTATATAATTTCTTCCATTGCTAGAATCAAAATAGATCTATAGTAGAATACCAATAAGTCTACTTTAGTCCATAGTTCATTCCTCAATCCTCAGGATTCTAGGATGGTGACGTCCACTCCAACTTTAATTGAGAGGGGGATGTGATCCCAGGGGATCAATGGGTGGGACTCTCTTGCTTTCAGTTGTAGACTCTCGGTTCCTTAGTATGGTAGCTGTCCATCATCACCTCCATATTTGTTGTCCTGGGCGAGACCAATAAACTGGAGAGTAGGGGTTGCAACTCTGTTGAGATTCAGGGCCCAGCTGGCACATGGAAAGCCCAAAGAATTAAGTCTCTTGGACATACATCTACCAATGCTAGTAGTAATTATAGGTTCAAATAGAAGGACAGAGAAGCCATGTGTAGGGAAACCACAACTCAGTCCAAGTCTGTCACTCTGGGGAATATAAATTCCAAAGTAGGGCCCACTGGCAAGGCACCAAATTCCTGAGCTATCTGCCCTGATTATAGTGTCTGGATGTCTCTAGAGCCCTCAGGAGCTCCACTATTTGGGATAGTATCTACTTTGGCAGTCAAAGAGATCCTGCTGAGATGTGCACAAGCAATACCTCTGGAATGACCTCCCAACTCACTTTGACGTTTCTTAGTCATATAAACTCACTTGTCTTTATCTTTCCCCCTTTTGTTCAAGGTCTTTTTCCAGTTGCATTGCTGGTTGGGGCTCGGTAGTAATCCCCGGGTGCCACCTATTCCCAGGTGTCATGTCCCATGCTGGGGAGACGATAATATATTTATATGCTGAGTTTGGCTTAGGAAGAGGCCACATTTGAGCAACAAGGAGGCTACAGGAGGCAACTCTTAGGCACCCTATAATACTAAGCTAAGTTTCAATTTCAAGAGTAAAGGTTCATAGACACAGTCATCAATGATCAGTCAATGGACCATTCTCTTTCACTAGTCATTGCCCCTGTATTCGGGGGATTCTTGCTCATCTATTAGAGAATGTGGCAGAGCTCCCGGATGGGAATTTGATATTCCTTCTGATAGTGTATGAATCTCCACCCATGGTAACAATGACTCATGAACACATTTATATGCCTTATATGTATACAGAGGTGAGCTTCCTCCCATGTATCCCCCATCACTGACTGCCCGCACCAAAGATCCATCCATGCCAGTTATAACCCTTCTGTGATCAAAAACTTCTTCAGAATGAAGCCAATAAAATAGCCAAATACAATTAATAAGAAAATGAAATAATAATGATAATTTTAAAAATACGAAATAAAATCAGATAATTTTAAAAAACATAAAAATAAAAAAATTAAAATTTGAGATAAAAAATAATGAAAAAACATTTAAAATTTTTTTGACATTTTCCCTTTCATCACTGTAAAAGCTGTTGTCCTATATGTACAGTAACATTGTCTTTCATTTATTCCCCCAGTGCCTAATTTATTTTTATTTTTTTCATTTTGTCCTCAAAGAAGTTTTAGGTTATAAAAAAGTGATGTACCAAATAAAGGGGACTCCCATATACCCAACATCATTTCCCTTTTCCCCCGTCCCATATTACTAACATTTTATATGTGGATGGTATGTTTGTTACAACTGATGTACAAATATGGAAACATAGCTACCAACCATGGTAAATGGTTTACATTATGGTTTATATTTTGGACCATACACTTTTATAAATTTTGATGCAATTCAACATGGCCTGTATACATCATATCAAAATCATGTAGAACACTTCCATCTCACCCAAAATGCCCCTTGTTCCATCTATTTGATTCCTCCCTCCCCCTCCCCTTGGGACTCATGGCAAACACCAGGCTTCACTCCTTGAAGTAAAAAATTCATAGTTCCTTGCAACAACACTGAGGGCTTGACACTGGTCTCCCCTCCCCTATTAGGAACCACCCATGCTCTCAAAAGACTCCTTCCTGCCCCTCTATTTGAGAACATAGCAGGCCTCCCCAGGATGGGAGTCCACCACCTTTCCACTCATTATGTGGGTCCCCACCCATTGATATTACACACTATAGCAAGATGAACACTCAGGTACTCCCTAGAAACCTGCCCCAAGTGAGCCTTGTCCCAAATGGCCCCCATATCCAACACCCCAAACCAGCAACCCTCACTTGCCATATTGCTGAAAGAACATTCCCAACATTGTAGTTTCAACCATGTACTTGCCAATCCCCAGTGTTTACCTTCTCCCTCCCCCAACCTTTCCCCCAGTTTCATGGACAGTCCAACCCACAGTGCCCACCGCACCCCTGTGACAAACCAGCACCACCTAATGTAAAAGTATCATTATACCACTGTCATGCCTCTCCACTGTACACTGTACACACTGTACACAGTTCCCCCTTATCATAGATTTTGCCCATATGGGCGTTGGCTCACAACCTTCTTCTTCCTTTCTATCTCCCATAAACCTATCTTTCAGACTCTAGCTCTGTGAATCTGCAAAATTTGCTTAATTCATATCAGTGAGGTCCTGTAATATTTGTCCTTCAGTGCCTGGCTTGCTTCACTCAATATAAGGTCCTCGAGATTCATCCATGTTAGCCCGTGTGTTAATACTGTATTCTTTATTACAGCTGAATAATATTCCCTTGTATGTATATAAAACAATTGATTTATCCATTTATCTGTTGAAGGGCATTTTGGTTGATTCCAAGTTTTAGCACTAGTGAATAAAGCTGCTATGAACATTGGTGTGCATATATCAGTTTGTGTCCTTGCTTTCAGTTCTTCTGGGTATATACCCAGCAGTGGAATTGCTGGATCCTATGGTAGTTCGATAGTTAGTTTTCTGAGGAACTGCCAAACTGTCCTCCATAATGGCTGTATAATTCCACATTCCCACCAGCAGTGGATGAGGGTTCTCATTCCTCCACATCCTCTCCAACACTTGTAGCCCTCTGTTTTTTTAATAGCCACCAGTCTAGTGGGTTTAAGATGATATCTCATTGTATTTTTGATTTGCATTTCCCTAATAGCTAGTGATGTTGAGCATCTTTTCATGTGCTTTTTAGACATTTGTATTTTTTCTTTGGAGAAGTATCTATTCAAATCACTTGCCCGTTTTTTAAATAGGTTGGTTTTTCTTTTGAGATGTAGAATTTCTTTACATATGCTGGATATTAGGCCCCTATCAGACATATGGTTACCAAATATTTTCTCACATTGAGTAGGCTGCTTTTTCACTTTCTTGACAAACTCCTTTGAGGTGCATATGTTTTTAATTTTGGGGAGGTCCCATTTATCTATTTTCTTTCATTGCTCGTGCTTTGGGTGTAAAGTTCATGAAACCATTTCCTAATACAGGATCCTGTAGATGCTTCCTTACATTATTTTCTAAGGTCTTTATGGTCTTGGCTTATATTTAGATCTTTGATCCATCTTGAGTTAATTTTTGTATAAGGTGTGAGATGATGTTCCTTTCTCATTCTTTTGGATATGGATATCCAGTTCTCCAAACACTATTTGTTGAAGAGGCAATACTCTCCCAGTTGAATGGGCTTGGTGGTCTTCTCAAATATCAGTTGACTATGTATGTGAGGATCTATATCAGAACTCTCAGTTCGGTTCCATTGGTCAGTATGTCTATCCTTGTGCCAAAACCATGCAGTTTTGACCACTGTAGATTTGTAGTATTTTTTAAAGTCAGGTGGTGACTTTCATTTTTCTTTTTCAATATGTCTTTGGCTGTTTGGGGCCTCTTGCCCTTCCAAATCAATTTCATAGTTTGTTTTTCCAATTCAGTGAAAAATGCTTTGTTGATTTTTTGAGGATTGCATTAAATCTGTAGATCATTTTGTGTAAGATAGAAATCTTAATGATGTTTAGTCTCCCTATCCATGAACAGGGGATATTCTTTCATTAATTTCGGTCTTTTTTGATTGCCTTTAACAGTGTTGTGTAGTTTTCTGCATACAACTCATTTACATCTTTAAATTTATTCCTAGGTATTTGAGTCTTTTGGTTGCTATTATAAATGGGATTTTTTTCTTGATTTCCTCTTTAATGCTCATCATTTGTGTACATAAATGCTACTGATTTTCCCACATTGATCTTATACCTGCAACTTTACTGAACTCATTTATAAGCTCTAAAAACTTTGTTTTGATTTCTCAGGGCTTTTAATGTATAAGATCATGTTGTCTGCAAATAGTGAAATTTTTACTTCTTCCTTTCCAATTTGTATAACTTTGATATCTTTTTCTTGCCTAAGTGCTCGAGAAAGTACTTCTAAAACCATATTAAAGAGAAACAGTGAAAGTGGGCACCCTTGTCTTGTTCCCAATCTTAGAGGGAAAGCTTTTAGGATTTCACCATTGAATATGATGTCAGCTGTGGGTTATCTCATATATACCTTTTATTCTATTGAGGAAGTTTCCTTCTATTCCTATCTTTTGTAGTGTCTTTATCAGTAAAGGTTGGTGCATTTTGTCAAATGCTTTTTCTACATCTCTAGAGATAGTCATATGGTTTTTCTCTTTTGATCTGCTTATATGGTGTATTACATTGATTGATTTTCTTATGTTGAGACATCCTTGCATACCAGGGATAAAACCCACTTGGTCATGGTGTATAATTCATTTGACGTGTTGTTGAATATGGTTAGAAAGTATTTTGTTGAAGATTTTAGAGTCTAGTTTCATTAGAGAGATTAGTCTATAGTTTTCCTTTATTATGGCATCTTTGTTTGGCTTTGGTATTAGGGTGATGTTGACATCATAGAATGAATTAGGCAAAGCTCACTCTGATTCTATTTTTGGAAGAGTTTAAGCAGGATTGGTGTTAGTTCTTTCTGGAATGTTTGTTAGAATTCACCTGTGAATGTGTCTGGTCCTGGGCCCTTCTTAGTTGGAAGGTTTTTGATAACTAATTCAATCTCGTTACTTGTGATTGGTCTGTTGAATTCATCAATTTCTTCTTTTGACAATGTTGGCTTCTTGTGTATTCTAGAAATTTGTCCATTTCCTCTAAAGTATCCATCTTCTTGGCATATAATTTTTCAAAGAATCCTTTTATGATATTCTTTATTTCTGTGGGATCAGTGGTGATATCCCCTTCCACATTTCTTATTTTATGTATTTGCATCTTCTCTTTTTTTTACTTTGTTACTCTAGCAAAAGTTTATCAATTTTATTATTAATCTTCTCGGGGAACGAGCTTTTGATTTGTTTATTCTTTCTAGTGCTTTCTCATTTTCTATTTCATGTAGCTCTGCTCTAATCTTTGTTATTTCATTTTTTCTACTTCCTTTGGAGTTAGTTTGTTGTTCTTTTTCTAATTCTTCCAGGTGTGCAGTTAGGACTTTGATTTTTGCACTTCCTTCTTTTTTCATGTAGGCATTTATAGCTATGAATTTCCCTCTTTTTACTGCTTTTGCTGCATCCCATAGGTTTGATAGGTTGTGTTGTCTTTTTCATTCATTTCAAGGTCATTATTGATCTCTTTTCAGATTTCCTCCTTGACCCATTGTTTGTCTAAAATTGTGTTGTTTAACTTCTATATCTTTGTGCCTAATCTCGTTCTCTGCTCTTTCCTGATATCCAGCTACATTCCAATGTGGTCAGAAAAATTACTTTGTATAATTTCTATCTTTCTGAACTTGTTGAGAGTTGTTCTTTGGCCTACCATGTGGTTTATCCTGGAGAATGCTCCATGTGTACGCAAGATGAATGCATACCCCACTCTATTTGGGTGTAATGTTTTGTGTATATCTATTAGGTCCAGGTTCTCAAATGTATTAATCAAAGTCTTTTGTTTATTGATTTTCTGTTGAGATATTCTGTCTAATGGTGGTAATGGCGTATTAAATTTCCCCACTATAATTGTAGCAGCTTCTATTCCTCCACTTTTCCAGTGTTTGCGTTATGCATTTTGAGGCATCTCAGTTAGGTGCATAAAAGTTTATGATTGTTCTTTCTTCTTGGTAATTTACCACTTTTAAAAATATATAGTGTCCTTGTCTCTTATAATATTTTACATTTAAAGTCTATTTTTTTTTATATTAATATAGCTACTCCCACCCATTTTGGGTTATTGTTTGCATATAAAATTGTTTCCCAACCATTCACTTTCAACCTCCTTGCATCCCTGGGTTTAAGGCGGGTTTCTTGTAGACAGCATATGGATGGGTCATATTTCTTTATTCATTCTGCCAATCTGTTTCTCTTGACTGCTGATTTTAATTCATTAGCATTCAATGTTATTACTGTCAAGGAATGACTTAAATTATCCATATTTTCTTTAGGTTTATGTATGCTATATATTGTTTTTATTTTTCTTTTTATATTTTTAGTTACTCTTGCACTCTCCTCCAACTCTCTCTCTCCTCTTTTTTCCTTTTCACTGGCATAACTCCCTTTGTTATTTCTTGAAATGCAGGTTTTATACTGACATATTCTCTTAATTTCTGTTTATCTGTGAATATTTTGAGCTCTCCCTCAATTTTGAATGCCAACTTTGCTGGATAGAAAATTCTTGGCTGGAAATTTTTTACTTTAGCACTTTAACTATATCATACCACTGCCTTCATGCCTCCATGGTTTCAGATGAGAAATCAGCATTTAATCTAATCAAGCTTCCCTTGAATGTGATGGTTCTCTTTTCTCTTGCTGCTTTCAGTATTCTTTCTTTGTCTTAAGCATTGGACAATTTGACAAGTGTATATCTTGGAGTAGGCCTGTTAGGATTTATACCATTTGAGGTGCACTGTGCTTCCTGGACATGTACGTCCATCTCCTCAATAGGGTTGGGAAGTTTTCAGCCATTATTTCTCCCAACACTCCTTCTGTCCCCTTTTCCTTCTCTTCTCCCTCTGGGATGCCTATAAGGCATATGTTTGTGCATTTCATGTTCAAATCCGTAAGTCCCTTCTGGATTTCTTCTACCTTTTTATCTATCTGGTCTACTAGCTATTTGATTTCAGATGTATTGTCTTCCACATCGCTGATTTATTCCTCTGCCTGTTCAAATCTGCTGTTATGTGCTTCCAGTGTATTTTTGATTTCTTGGATTGTGCTATTCATCACCATCATATCCATTATCTTTTTAGGTATGTTTTCAGTTTCTTTGGTGTGTTCTCCCAGTGTCTTCTTAATATGCTTACTCTCTTCCTTCACTTCATTAAGTTGATTCATGATATTTGTTTGGATATCCTTTATTAGTTGTTCCATGTTCTGCATCTCCTCCTGGTTTTTAGTTTGTTCATTGGACTGGGCCATGTCTTTCTGTTTCTCAGTGTGGCTTGTCATTTTTTTGTTGTTGTTTTCTAGTCATCTATCTTGATGGGTTTGTTCAGTTGAATAGCTTCTTTCTCTATTCTATGGTTTTATTTTGCTGTTGTTTTTGTGTGTTTGAAAAGTTTTCCCTTTGCACTTCATTCCTCTTATTCTATTTCCTTGTTGTTGTCTATGTTCCTTTGAAAGATATGAAAATTAGGCCCAGAGAAAAGGAATGAGATAGGAAGAGAAAAAGAATAATAATAATAATAATAGTGAAAGGTGGAAGAGGAACTGTACAAGACCTAGGAAATTGAAAAAATAACACAAGTAAGAAGCACAGAAGAATAAGATTATAAAAGTGGAATAGGAACAGTGAAACAAGAAACAGAATAGAGAAAAATCCATAGAATGAGTTAAAAGGCTGCAATGGTGAGAAAAGGGGAAAGAAAAGAGAAAAGAGATCAAGAATAAAGTAAAAAAAGAGAAAGTAAACAGAGAGAGAGAGAAATAAAAACAAGAAAAATTGGATACCAAATAAAGGAGGTGGAATGAAATAAAAAGAGAAAACAAAAGATATAAAGACGAAGGAGAGAAAAAATAGCATAGGTAGAGTAGATCAGTAAACAAAAGAAAAAAAAGAAAAAGAAACAAGCACTGAAACAAAGGAAGAGTATACACAACAAGCAAGAAACAAGACAGTAGCAACTCATTTAAAATATGATTAAGAAGAAAAAAAATAAACAAAAAGTAAACACGGAAAAACAGCCTTCTCTTAGAACCTAAGGATCTTCTCAGGCTGCTTGTGTTCATCAGTCACTCACACTGAAGCCTGCCCTTTGCAGGTTCTGAACTGGGTTTTAGTGAGTCAAATAATGGAAAATTTTAAAAAAGAAACCTTTTTTTAAAAAATAAAAAATAAGATATCCAAGAAAAGCTAATACAAAAGATAATGTCTATATGTTCCCTGTCATTAAGTTTCAGCTGGATGCCTGATAACCTGGTGGATCACTTCTCAAGGAAGAACTGGAATAAAACCAGGGACCTTGTATATGCTATGCAAGAATTCTTCCACTGAGCTGTTCTTCCTCTTTAGGATAATTAGCCTTTCTGAAGGCTATCAGCCCCTTTTCCTTAAGGCAGATTTGATTCCCTGAAGTCTGTTAGGAGTCTTGCTGATCAGCTTCTTGTCTTTGCCTCCTCTCTGATTCCTTTCTTTACCTAGGTGGCTGGGTGTGACAGTCTGCCTGAGGAGATCCTCCTTCCTTCTCCCTGTCCATTCGGGGTCCCTTCTGATATTCAATGGGGCCCAGCTGGCTAAACTCACAGCAAAGAAATCACTCTCCACCCTCCCAGAACCCTCTTCCTCACAGGGAATCTGCCATCACCTTCCCATTTGGAGCAGGGGGTCAGGGGTTCCACTTAGTCTATCTGTCCTGAAGGCCAGTTATGTGTGCTGCTTCCAGCCACTGAGGCAAGCAACCCATGATTTTCCCCTGGCTTCCCTATCTGTCCAGTACCCTCCTAGATGACTCATAGCACCTTCCCATTCTATATATATCCAAAGGAGGAAGACATCTGCTCTCCTTTCAGTTAGATACAATTCCGCAGCAATTTTACCCTCAGTTAATATCTCTGGGGTGGGAGAGGGCAGCCCTTCCAGGCAGCCAGAGGTTTAATAACTCAAGATTACTTGTTTTCGATTCTTTGTCTTTCTGACCCTCACTCTTCTGGGAGTTGTGAAGCAGTGTCCTGGCTTGTTGTACCCCGAAGGAGGTTCCCAAGGCAGCCTCTGGCTCTTTCTCTGTTGTTTTAGTGACAGCTGAGCCTTATCTGACTAACCCTTCAGCCATGTTCCCACAATTCCTCTCCTTCATTCTTTATCATTTACTATTTCTAGGATTTGCTTTTTGGAGATAGATCAAAAGCCAAATGATACTCAAACCACTGATATCAGAGAAAATGTCCCATGTCCTAGAGTTACCTCCTTTAACAAAGATAAATATTTTGATAGCTTTGGAAGGGTCTCTAGTGAAAGAATTGGAATACATCCTTTTCTTCATGTCCAATTAACAGTTCTATATCAAATTCATTCATTCATTAATTCATTCACTCAAGCAAAGCTAATTATTGATTTCTTATTTTGTGAAACGTACTGTTTGAAGAGTTGCCAAATGGGCAAGAAATATTAAGACCCTGCCCTCAAGGCTTATGTTGTGTAGAGAAGAGAGCAGCAAACACAGAAGTAATTGAATGAACACAAAATTCAGATCATTCTAATTTTGAAGGAATTGTAAAGAAAGTAAAAAGGATAGAGACTCATGGGTAGAGGGGGAGTGTTATTTTAAATGGGGTGAGTGAGGGAGGATTTCCTGAGGATGTAACATTTGCCCATAAACCTGAATGACTAGGAGGAATTTGGTAGGCAAAGATCTGGGGAAAGGATGTGCTGAGCAGAGGATGCTGACTCAAAGCCTCTAATGTAGAAAAGGGCTGTCTGTGTTTGAGGGGCTGAGAGAGACCTAAGGGTTTGGAGCAGCGTGAAGTAGGAGCTGTAGGCCAGGTGGGGCCATGTCTCAAAGGTCCTTGTAAACCATGGGAAGGGGTTTATTCAGCTTGCACTAGAAAGCAATTGGAAGTGTGTTATACAGGTCAGTGACTTGATCTGAAAGAAACATCTTCCCATGACAGAGGTACCAATAATGGGTAAAGACAGAAACAATTGATGGCATAAAGAGGTAGGTTCGGAAATCAAATCATATATTTTCCATGTCTTCGTTTTTCAACAAAACACATTTATTATTTAACAAGAAGAAGTATAGCTTTGGTTTTCTCTGTGAAACTGATTGGTTATTCCCAAATGTCACTTCTTATAATATATTGTAATAATCATCTATCCTAACAAACTTGTCTCTGAAACAAAAGGAAGGTTTCTGGGAGAATATTTGGGACTCTCAGCACAGATAGGGTGTTAGATCATGGCAAAGACCAGAAGCCTCAAGAAAATAGGCAGGGGTAGTCCTCCTGAAGTCTCACCACAGCATGCCTCTCTGTCTACCACTGATCCTTTATGAGACTGGCTTCAAAACTCACTCTCTGTCTCTGTGCCACTTAAGATTCAAAGCCCTTGGATAAGCATCTGTTGGGAAGAGCCCCAGTGGGAAGATTTGGGGGATATAACCAGAGATTAGAAAAATGACAAATTCTTATGAACTCTTTTATTGAATGCAAGAAGAGATTGGTGTCTGGTATCACAGAACAATTTGCTCAAGATAATAGAAACTAATTTCAGGTAGGAATATAATTAGAGTAAATAACTTCATTGAAGTATGTCATTCATTCATGAACACACATAAATAATGTGTATAGTGAAAATTGTGAACTTACAAAACAAACGTGATAACATCATACAGGGCTCCCATACATCAGCCACCAGCAGCACCTTGCATTGTTGTGAAACATTTGTTAACAAACTAAGAGAATCATCAAAATATTACTACTAACTATAGTCTATATCCTACCTTTATTTAATTTTTCCCCCAACCCACCCTATTATTAACACCCTGTAATAGTATTATACATTTGTGATAGTTCATGAGAGAACATTCTTCTATTTGTTCTGTTAATCACATTAACAGATTCACTGTTATAGAGGCCCATGCTTTGTAAAATCCATTCAAATTGTGCACTCAGTGCAGGATCTCTATTTTTAATATAAAGAACGTTCTAGTACAACACAAGGCTTGTTTTGTTTTACTTTTATGGGAACCCAAGGCCATCTACCTGTCAGTGCTTCTTTCCAGCACTTTGTCCCTCCTTATTAATGCAAGGAATCGATAAGACAAACAGCCACCTGATACCACATCATTGATCAAGCTTTAAAACAGGCAAAAAGCCTTTACCTTTGGTAGCTTTAAAAATCTTAGGCAAATATTTTGTGTATATGTACAGATAGATGATTGGATAGATAAATAGGTAGATTAAATAGAGAGACATATATATAGATATAGATATAGATATACTAGATAGATGTTAAGATACAGATGTAGATGTAGATATTTATGTATATTTATATCTATAATAAGATTTTTAAATTAGACATTTTTAAAGCTTTTATCGGGTTTTTCATTGATCATTGTTTCCTAGAAAGATTAATAAAATGGATATGAACCACAGAGAAATTCTGAAAAAAAAAATGTTGACCTAAACCAAGAAATAATGTGCTATTATACATGATATATAGTTGTCCTTCTTCGTGCTCAGCATGATAACATAGATTTCAATATCTGAGTAATTATGTAAGACGTATTGGGTAAATCTTTTCTTCATACTGCTAGAAATAATTGTAGTGTATGTGAGAACTAGACTGACTTTTCACACTTGCAGGAAAAGAAAATTAATCACTGGGATATAGCGGTCCTGGCTTCTAATTCTTGCTAAATTCTAGTTAGCAAGTTATTTGCTCCAGGAGAAAATACTGGATAGTTTTATTCCTCAATTATACCTCTGTAAATTGAAGTAGTTGTAGGAAATGCCTTCTGAAATCCCTGACAATTCATATAACTTGATGAGGTGTTGCATAAGTGAAAAGAGCTATGGAATAAGAAGTCAGTCTTAACCATGCCATTAATTCGCTGTGTGACTTTGTGCACATCTCCTTCCTTCTCTGGGCTCCAGCCTTTTGAACTATGTACATCAGGGACTAAAACTTGTAGTTTCCCTTATAGATTAAGAATTCATTTTAATGAACACAAAGAAACTAAGGATTCTCACATTATTGTGTTAACCTGATGGTGACACATCTGTGCTGTATCTGCTTTCCCTGGCTCTTTGGCCACTGAATATGTAGGTTTATAGGGTGAAAATCCAGAGTTTGCATCATTTCTCCTTGACTCTGTAGGGCGCTGTTCTCACCCTTGCCTTAGCCAAATCTCCATACTACTGCGCTGTAGGCTATTGCATGCCATCAAATAATGTAAGAATGGAAGTAACAAACAAACCCGTGATTTACAAAGCTGTTTCTACTAGGAAGGAAATATTTGTTTCTTCTCTGACAGTATCTTTTTCTGACTATATTGCAGAATCCTTGAATTATAATACAGAGAATTTTTATTTAAATTTAGCTGAATATTCTTTCCAGATCATATCTACAGAAAGCCCCAGCAATTGTTTAAAAGGTGTTTTTTTTAATTAGAGAAGTTGTGGGATTGCATAACAATCATGCATAAAATACAGGAGCCCAATATCCTACGCTATTATTAACGCCTTTGATTGGTGTGGAATCTTTGTTACAATTGATAGCACATTTCTATGAACTATAGTCTATGTTTTAATCTTGACTAAACAGACATAGCACTGTTTGTGCTATGCAGTTTCATGGCCTTTAAAAAATTTTTATTCTAGAAACAATCATACAATCAAAATTTTCCCCCTTTAGCCACATTCAGATATATAATTCAGTGCTGTTCATAATGTTGTGCTACCATCACCACTATCCATTACCAAAATATTTCCACCATCTCAAACAGAAACTTTGTACATTTTAAGCCTTAACTCCCTAATCCTTACCCTCATCCCCTGGAAACCTATATTCTAGATTTTGACTCTATGAGTTTGCTTATTTCATAGCAGTGAGTTTATGCAATATTTTTCCTTTTGAGCCTGGCTTATTAAACTCAACATGATGTCTTTAAGGTTCATCCATGTTGTCACTTGAATCAAAATTTCATTGCTTTTTATGGCTGAATAATGTTGTATTGTGTGTATATACCACGTTGTGTTTATCAGTTCACTGGTTGATGGACTGTGACAGTTTGAAGTTACCTTATGAATCACAAAAGGAAAATTATCATGTTCTTGAACTAATCCATTCCTTTGGGTGTAGACTCTATTGATTGGTCTACTGTGGTGAGATAAAACTCAGGTTGAGCCTCCACCCTCTCGTTGGGGCCTTATATAAACAGAGACACAGAGAAAGAGACAGACAGAGAAAGGAAGCTGCCATTTTGACCCAGCCATATGAGAGGGAGGATTCAAGGATCCTTAGCCAAATCCGGAGGCTGGGCCCACAGAGCTGATCAAGGCTGAAGAGAAAAGTCATATGCCTATAAGCCCAGAGCTGAACTTGAGAAGAAAACAGAGCAGCTGGTACTGACAGAAGAGGCCCAGAAATAGACGATCCCTATGCGTGGTTGCCCACAACTGAGCTCCGGGAGATGGTAGATACTGGAGGAAAATGCAGGAACCTCGGCAGAGATCAACAGCCATCTTGCTTTGTCACATGGCAGGACCCTAAGATCACCAGTCAGAATTGGTTAAGAAAGCACCTCTGATGTTGCTTTGATTTGGACATTTCATGGCCTCGAAACTCTCGAAACTAAGATTTTCCCCTAACAAAATTCCCATTATAAAAGCCAACCCATTTCTGGTACTTTGCATTGGCAATCCTGTGGCAAACGAAGACATAAGACTCTAGTGGTGCTTGCATCTTTTGGCAATTGTGAACATTGCCATTATGAACACTGGTGTACAAATATCTGAGTCACTGCTTTCAATTCTTTTAGGTATACACTTAGAACTGGCATTGCAGGGTCTTTGGTAATTCTATACTTAACTTTCTGAGGAATTGCCAACCTATATTCTACAGAGCAGCAGCACCATTTTACATTTCCACCAGCAATGAATAAGTGTGCGTACTTTTCCACATCCTCTCAAACACTTGCAATTTTCAATTTTTTAAATAGTAGCTATTCTAGTGGGTGTGAAATGGTATCTCATTGTGGTTTTGATTTCCATTTCCCTAATGATGTTGGGTATCTTTTCCTGTCTTTTTGGCCATTTGTATATCTCCTTTGGAGAAATGCCTATTCAAATCTTTCACCCACTTTTAATTGAGTTGTTTGTCTTTTTGTCACGTAGTTGAAGGAATTCTTCATGTATTCTGGATATTATGGATATGCAGCTTCCAAATATTTTCTCTCATTGTGTAGGTGGTTGTTTTACTTTCATGATAAAGTCTTTTGAGGCTTAAAATGTTTTAATTTTAATTAGGTCTTATTTATCATTTTTTTCTTTGGTGCTTGTCCTTTGCATGAAAAGTCTAAGGAAACATTACCTAAAATAAGGTCCTGAAGATACTTCACTACACTTTCATCTAGGGGTTTCATAGTTCTGGCTCTTATATTTAGGTCTTTGATCTATTTTGAGTTGATTTTTTGTTTATAGTGTGAGGTAGTGATCCACAATTATTTTTGTACAAATAAAGATACAATTTTCCCAGCACCATTTTTTGAAGAAACTGATTTTTCCCAAATGAATGGTCTTTGACCCTTGTCAAAAAGCAGTTGGCTATAAACGTGAGAGTTGATTTCCGACCTCTCAATTTTATGCCATTGGAATATATGACTATGTCTGTCCCAATACCATGCTGTTTTGATTACTGTAGTTTTGTGATGAGTTTTAAAACCAGGAAAAATGAGTCCTCCAAATTTGTTTTTCATTTTCAAGATGGCATTGGCTATTCAAGGCCCTTAGCCTTCCATAAAAATTTGATGATTGGCTTTTCTATTTCTTCAAATAAGGCAATTGAAATTTTAATTGGGATTACATAACTTTGAATATTACTTTGGGTAGATTTTCTATTGAATATTATTAATATTTATTTATGTCTTATTTGATTAATTTTAACAATATTTTGTCATGATCTGGGTACAAGTCCTTTGCATCATTGGTTAGATTTTTTTCTAGAAGTATTATTCTTTTAGTTGCCATTGTAAATGGATGTTTTTTTCTTGATTTCTTGATTTCTTTCAATTTTTCATTCCTAAAGTATTGAAACAGTACTGATTTTGGGGTGTTGATCTTGTTTTTATCCCATTGCTTTGCTGAATTCATTTATTAGCCCCAGGATCTTTGCTGTGGATTTTCCAGGATTTTCTATATATAGGAACATGTCATTTGCAGATAGGGAAAGTTTTAATTCTTCCTTTCCAATTTGGATAACTTTTATTTCTTCCTCCCTCCCTCCCTCCCTCCCTTCCTTCCTTCCCTTCTTTCTTTCCCAATTGCTCTGGCTAGAATTTCCAGTACAATATTGAATAACAGTAGTGGCATTAGGCATTCTTTTCTTGTTCCAGATCATAGATGCAAAGTTTTCGGTCTCTCACCATTAAATATGATGTCAACAGTAGCTTTTTCATAGATGCCCATTATCATGTTAAGAAACTTTCCTTCTATTACTAGGTTTCTAAGTAATTTTTTCAAGAGTAGTGCTGGAGTTTGCCAAATGCCTTTTCTGCATCAGTTGAGGTGATCGTGTGCTTTGTTCCCCCTTTATTCTGTTAATGTGGAGTATTACATTAATTAATTTTCTTAAGTTGAAATACCCTTGCGTAAATAAATCCTATTTGATAATGGTGTATAATTATTTTAATGTGCTGTTGGATTCAGTTTGGCAGTATTTTGTTGAGTATTTTTAGATGTATATTCAAGAAAGATAGTGGTCTGTGTTTTTCTTTCCTTGTGGTATCTTCATATGGTTTTGGTATGAGGATGATGGCCTCATGGAATGAATTAGAGTGTGTTCCCTCTACTTCAAATTTTTGGAAGAATTTGAACAGAATTGGTGTTAATTCTTCTTGAAGGGGATTGGTAAAATCCCCTTGTGAAGACTTCTAGTCTGGGCCTTTTATATTGTTGGGAAGCTTTTAATTGCTGATTCAATCTCTCTAGTAGTTATTAATCTGTTGAGATCTTCTATTTCTTCTTGAGTCAGTTTGATAGTTTGCGTGGAACTTGGAATGTGTCCATTTCATCCAAGTCATCTAATTTATTTGCATACAGTTGTTCAGAGTATCCTCTTATAGTCCTATTTATTTCAGTGGTCTTGGTATTAATATCCCATTTTTCACTTCTAATTTTAGTCATTTGCATATAAGATCTTTGTTTTCTTTGTCAGTCTAGCTAACAGTTTGTCAATTTTATTTACCATTTCAAAGAACCAAATTTTTATTTTGCTATTCTCCCTATTGTTTTCTCTTACTTTCTAATTCATTTATCTCCACTTTAATATTTGTTATTTCTTTCCTTCTGCTTGCTTTGAATTTAGTTTGCTCTTCCTTTTTTAGTTCTTTTAGTTTGAGATTTGGTCCCTAATTAAAATGGCTCTTCTTTTTTAATATCAGCATTTAAATCTATAAATTTCCCTTTCAGCATTGCCTTTGCTGCCTGCCTTTAGTTTTCGTTTCGTTGTATTTTCATTTTCATTTTCATTTACTTGAAGGTATTTCCTAAATTCCTTTGGTATTTCCTCCATAATCTATTGGTTGTTTAAGGGCATATTGTTTAATTTCCACTTAAGGGTGAATTTTTCATTTCTCCTCTGTTATTGACTTCGAGCTTCATTCCATTGTGGTAAGAGAAGATACATTGAATGATTTAAATATTTTTAATTTATTGAGACCTATTTTGTGACCTACCATATGGTCTATCCTCAGGAAAGATCCAAGTGCACTCTAGAAAAATGTGTATTGTGTTGTTGTTTGGTGGAGTATTCTATGTATGTTTGTTAGTTCTAGTTGGTATTGTGTGTTACTCAAGTATTATTTCCCTGTTGATCTTCTTTCTAGATGTTCTATCCATTATTTAAAGTGGTGTATTATAGTCTCCTACTATTAATGTAGAACCATAGTTTCTCTGTTCAAGTCTGTCAGTATTTGCTTCATATATTTTGGAGCTCTGCTGCTAAGTGCATGTATATTTATAATTGTTACATCTTCTTGTTGAATTGTCCTTTTCATTAGGATACAATGACCATCTTTATCTCCTGTGGTGTTCTGATGCTGTACATACCCCAAACAGGCATGTTCTTAAATTTAATCCATTCTTGTGGGTGTGGACCTATTGTAAGTAGGACCTTTTGAGGAGGCTATTTCAGTTAAGGTGTGACCCATCCCATTCAAGAAGGGTCGTAATCCTCTTACTGGAGTCCCTCATAAGCAGAATGACTACAGAGAGTTTCCCAAGTCAGTCTGTCCCCACTGGAACAAGGGCAGAGATGCAGAAAGGGAGCATCAACTGACTCCAAACTGCTCTGGAAAGGAGATAAAGGAATAGCCACGAAGGGCACCAGGAGCTTCTTCAAGATTACCCAAAGCTTTACTTTTTTGACCTGCTCAGCAGATACAGCCTTTCAAGTATCCTCCACTGCTCTGAGGAACCATATTGTCTTTAAGTCTCCTCTGCTACCTTTGTTTGCAGAGGGTTGTAACAATGGCTGGGCCATAGGTGATCAGGAGTGGCTAATCAAAAGTTGTGATGATCCATTGACCTGTATCTACTCTGGATCTTGAGGAAGTGGATTTTTATATCCCTTTCTGGCATCAGCAAACTATGCTAGGGGCTGGACCCCACTGCTGCCTGGCACTAGAGTAAGGGCTCTGCAATGTTACTCCTAACAGAGAGAACAGTTTACTGTTATTTACTGTAATTTATGAGCCTCTTCCTCTTGATATTCCCTGGATGCTGTACAATGTCCTACCAGACACTGAAGTTTTTAAATAGTTGTTTCACTCAGTTCCTGCCTGGTTAATAGTTGTTCTGGTGAAGGGACTGAATTCTGGATCGTCTTACTCCACTATCTTCCCACAATCCACTCCTAAAGCTTTATTTTTGACCACAGGCCAAGAAAAATGGTTTTCTCACAAACTTCTCTCATTTATCACTTTTTCATTGGGTCCTCAAACAGATATTCAAATTTCTTCTGTGACTTTAACTTATTTATACTAGTGATAATATTTATGTTTTGGCTCCACTCATGAATAGCATAAAATATTTTAAAAATATTGATCAGTCATTGAATTTAATAATTCCACGGCCAAACCTGTGCCTTACATGTAGACCTTGGTTAGTAAATAAAGGAGCCACTTTTAAGTCTGTTAGCATTTCAGTGATACGGCTTCAGGGGCAGGCAGATTTTCAAGAGAAAGAGGCTCCAGCTGAGTATCTTGAAACCATTAATTAATGGATTTTTTCCTCAGAAATTAGAATATGTGGGTAAAATATCCTTTGAGTGAACCTCAAATCAAACCATCTTACTCTTCCTCTAGCTGCTTTAACTAACTAGACTTTTTCAAAATCAATTGAATTATTTGTTCCACTTTGTAGAACCTATGGTTTAAAATATAGAAATGTGAATAACTTGGAAAGTGACCAAGATAAAACAGTGGTATTGATTAAAAGGTTAGAAAGTAGGTCTAAAAGAAAACCAGGGGAGCTGGGAAAAGTGAGGAGGAAAGTATGTTTAATAAATCTTTGCATTCTTGAAAGATGTACAGGTGGAGGCAGTGAATATGTTTCCTTTCTTCCCATTTAGACCAAAAGATATGCTAATCCTGAAGTATTAGGAATTAAGGACAGACATTACATATAGAAAGGGAGGGCAGACTATATAGGATATACACACACACACATACATATGTAGAGCAAATATTATAATCACAACACAAAGGAAGGAAGTTATAGAAACTATTCTGAAGTCTGTATTTTTAACATAATAATTTATTCAATTTAATTAGTATGACACAAATGTATAACTCAAGTACTCAAGTACTATAGAGATAGAGATAAATAAGACATCCAGCAGCTTATGCTCTATTGAAGTAATAAAATATGGACTTATTATGCTCTGTGTAGGTGTCAAAATAGAGATAATTGAAGGGAGAGTGTTTTCTTTGCAAAAATGTTTAAAAAATTAAAAAGAGATAATTATAAGGGTGAATGGCAATACTGATAAATATAGAATATATTTGGAAACTGGAAGTAGAAACCAGGAGCTAGAGATAATCATGTGAGGGTCATCAGCTTATGGGTGATATCTTAAAGAAGTAGTAATGAGTCTTCTCCAAAGAAGACTCAGCATATACTGAGTTACTAAGTACTGTGTTTTCCTCAGTGAAGTTAATTAGCTGATGAGACCATAGATTTTTCTATTTTGTGTTCATAGAAGAATTTCCTTCAGAGAATCCTGATATATATTATAGGCAGATATATAACTTATTTTAATGTATGTTTCCTTAACTTTGTGTGCATGCATGTGTACAAGAAAGATAATAGGAGATAAGGAAAAATAGTGTTGATAACCCTAAGTAGAATCTACACAGATTTGTACATTGGACAGTCAGGCAACATGTGTTGAGAACCTTCTAAAGGTAATAGGTGAAATAGTGATAAAGAGTTTAAATCTAACTCTTTTAGAGTCTTTTTAGAGTCTCATGAGCTGGGGATCAAAAATATGGTATCCAAATCCTACCAAAAGTGGGGGCCTGATTAATCCCACATATACTAGGTTAGGACCTTGAAAGGCCATATCTTAAAGAAAGGGTCAACAAGAAATAAAAATAAAGACTTCAGCAGGAGAAGAAACTAGCTTCTACACATATCTACACTTAAAAATGGACACAGATGATATTAGATAAACAATATCCCTCACCTCCTAACAGAAGCAAGTGTCTATCTTCTCTGGAGAAATATAACATTATGCTAGGTTTCAAATTATCTTTACAATTTATTCATATAAAATGTCCAGCAGTCAATTAAAAAAAAAACACTAGACACACAAGAAAACAAGGCAACATAAACGCTACAGACTCACAGAATCCAAATTATGTAATTATCTGAACAGAGTATTAAAAGAAGCTATACTTAATATGTATAAAGTGATAAATGATAAAATTTAGAATTTTGGCATAGAACAGAAAGTTATTTTAAAATATAATAAAAGAATTAATAAAATCCTAGAAAAGAAAAAATACAATATCGGAAATTAAGAATTCAATGGATTAATTTCACATAGGGTTTGACAGAGAAAAAGTAAAAATTAATAAGGTAGATAATAGGTCAGAATAAAAATCTTAGAATAAAGAAAGAGGAAATAAAAGAATGGAGAAATACAAATGACAGAATAAAAGATATAATGAATACAGGTGGAATAAATGACAAGCATAATTGGAGTCCCAGAAAGACACAAAAGAGAAAATGAGACAAAGAATATGAAAGAAGACAATGACAGAAAATTAACAGATTTTCAAACCAATCAAATTAGGGTATCAGGGAAATCTATTGGACTTCTAACTCCATATTCTATAGTAAGCACATTCCACCACATTCTTCTCACAAATCCTCCAAAAAACTAGAAAAAAAAATTGTAAATCAACTGACAGCTTACTTTGAAAGGTGGAGAAAATGAGGACTGTCTAGGAATTTTGAAGCTTGAGGAACAACTCAACAGAATTCCTTCTCTTCAGTTGCAGAGACCATACTTTCTTCAAAGCCATGAAACAATGAAGCAGTGCATAAGTCTTTACTATCTAGAGAGTTGGTGGAATAATTCGGAGTTGAGAGAAAAGCATAAATGGATTTTCAAAGTCTGTGTGAATAACTGAGCAAATCTCTGAATACTCCTTACATGAAACTGATTAGAAAAATAAAGCTGTGTAGATGGCGTTAGTGTAGGAGG
>JAKSZT010052319.1:11378697-11443202 GCA_026826555.1 Tolypeutes matacus | reverse complement strand
CACCATATCCATGGGATATAAGCCCTCTCTCACTTGGAGGTGGAGTGGACATCACCATCCCAGTCCCCTCAGGTTTGGGGGAAGAACTATGGACTAGAGTGGACTTGATGGTATTCTCTTGTTCACATATGGTGATTCTAGCAAATGCAAGAAATTATAACAATGAGGTGGAGCCAGTGGCCACTTGACACTTTTGGGGTAGGGAGGGAACGAGCAGTTGAAATACAGTGGCTTCTTTGGGAGTTGGAGGTTGTCCTGAGTACTGTTGTGGCAACGGATGTAGGCCATTTTAAATCAGCACACACCACTCAGAACTGAGTGGGAGAGAATGTGGTCTACAGTGTGAACTGTGGTCTATGGTTGGTGGCAAGGCTCCAGGATGTGTAAGTTCATTGAGGGTGGTGGGCCCACACTGTGGGAGATGTTTGTGTGGGATGTGATGGGAAGTGTGGCATATGGGCAACATGGGAATCCCAGTGGGTTCCGTGTAATATTTTAGGTAATCTAAACACCTCTTAAAATATATGTATATATATATATAAACAACATTTTTGTAAGCAAATACACATATATGCATATATATTTATATATCATTTTGCAAATGTTTGTATGTATTGTGAGAATTTTGATTTTTACCCATAATAATAATAAAAAAAAATACAGCTGTAGCTGGGAGCTGAAAATTCATCTGAGACACCTACCAGGATTCACCTTAGCCTCTGAAAACTACACAAGTGGGGCAGACCAAAAACACTGCAAAAGCTTTGAACACCAAAATGATATTTGAAAAATAGCTCACAAAGTGATTCAGGACATATATTCTAGACCTAAACAATTTTACTGCCTGCTAACTTGAAACTTTAAACAGGAGACAGATACTCATAAAATAATATGCATAAAGCCCAGGACAATGTCCAACATTGTTAATTATAACAATAAATTTTATAATCTCAATTTGAATGAGAAAAGGCAATTTTTAAATACCAACATTGAGATGACCTAAATATTGCAATTATCTGACAAGAATTTTCAAGCAACCTTCAAAATTTATGAATCTTCTTGAAACAAATTAAAATATAAATTACCAAAAAGGAAATAATAGATATAAAGTAGAACTAAAAGAAATTTTGAACTGAAAAATTCAATAATAAGAACAAGAACAATAAAAACAACAAGAACTCACTGGCTGGGCTCAATAGTAGAATGGAAATAACAAAAGAAATTATCAGTGAACTTGAAGACCAATCAAAATTAATTGTCCCATCTAACAACTGAAAGAAAGTAGATAGGGAGAAAACAAAACAAAACAGAAACTCAAAGAACTTAGGAACAACAACAAAAGATCCAAAATGCAGGCAATCAGAGTCCCAGAAGGAAAGGAGTAAGTGTGAGACTGAATAATATATGTGTGAGATTGGTGTTAAAAGTAGATATATAGAACAACAGATCAGAATAAAGTTTGAAATAGATCACATATATACAGTCGATTGATTTTTGTCAAATGTACCAATATAATTGAATGAGGAAGGAAAATCTTTCCAAAAAATGGTGTAGAACTAGATATCAATATTGTTTAAATGAACGTAACCCTACCATACAACATATATAAAAGTTAGTTTGGAATGGAATATCAACCTAAATTCACAATCTGAAACTATAAAAGTTCTAAAAGAAAACACCAAAGGAAATATTTGAGACCCTGTGTTAGACAAAAATAATTTTACACATAGACCCAAAAGCAAAAATATATGTATAGAAAGAAAACTTGATTAATCAGATTTCACAAGAATGAAACCTCTGCTTCTAGAAAGAAAATGTGTAGAAAATGAAAATACACACTGAAAGAAAATACTTGAAAAACATTTGTCTAAGACTTGATCAATATTATATAAATAATTCATCCTAAGAAGACGAGGAATTTAATTTTTAAGTGGGCAAAAATTTGAATAACACTGCATCAAAGAAGATATACAGATGACTAATAAACACATTAAATGTGCTAAAAATCATTGGTTATCAGGGATGCAAATTAAAATCACAAGAAAAAATAAAATACTCACTAAAATGGCAAAAATTACCAAAAAATGTACAATAGGAAATCTTGGCAAGGATGTGGAGCCACTGAAGTTATTATGCATTGCCATGGAAAGTGTAAAATGTGAAAATCACTTTAGAGACCCTAAGAACATCTTTCAGTATTTCTTATAAAGTTAAACATCCAATTTTGGAATGGCACAGAAATTTCACTCCTAAGTATCTACCAAAAGAAATGAAAATATGTGCCACACAAAGATTTGTACAAGAATGTCCATAGCTTTATTCATAATAGCTCCATATTGGAAATAACCCAACAGTCCATCAGTAGGTACATAGAAAAATAAACTGTGGTATTTGTCCAATTGAATTACTGCAACAAAGGGAAAAATCATGGATGACATTCCAAAGCATTAAGATGAATGAATGCAGAAATCCAAGAAAAAATACATAACAAATTTTCTCATATGTATGAAATTCTAAAATGGGGAAAATTAATCTACAATGGCAGAAAGCAGACCCATGTTTGCTTTTTCTAGAATGTGGTTAAGGAAATTGAAATGATGGAAATATGATATATCCTGATTGTGATTGTTGTTAAAATCATTATACATTTTTTAAAATTCATCATATTTTACACTTAAATGAATCTATTTCTCTGAATATAAATTATACCTCAATCAAATTGTATGTGTACATATATATATGTATGTATACACAAACACATATAGTTTCACTAAAAAGTTAATGAAAACTTTATTGATGTGCCCTAAAGAGATTACTATTGACACGTGAATCTTTTAGAATGTCTACTATGATAATATATCTCCCCAAATAAGAAAACTAAGTAATATCCACAGAATTAGATATTTTGTAAATCATAAACATAATTATTGTATGACAGTATTCTCAGCTATGCACTCAGCAGCTTCTGTAATTTTTTAACTTAAAATAAATTTTTAAGTGAAGTAAGTTATACATTATTTAAAACCAAGAATGGAAAGTATGAATACTGATTTTCTAAGGCAAACAATTTTATCTTGATGCAACCATTTGGTAAAACCAAATTATTATTTCAAGATATTTAAATATATTATTACATATTATGGACACATATGGAAATTATTTATTTCATTTTCTTCTGATAGCAAGATGGCTACCCATGCTAATACCTTTATAAAAATTTAAATGATCTCCTGTAATCACTTTCATAAAGTTGTTGCTTCACTATTACATTGCTGCAATATTATTTAACAGACACATTTTTACATCTTAATTGATTATTAAATACAGAAAAATAAACTGCAAATTTAATGTAAAAGAGATATATATATAAATCATATATGGGTAATGTGTCCTTTATGTAAATGATACATGTAAATGATATATGTGTAATGTTTCCTTTAGTGACAATTAATCGTTTCATTCCTTGTAATATTCCCAAGGCTCTAGAGAGAGAGATGGGGAAAAGCTTATTAGATTATTTCCTTTTCTATTTTCCTTTTTTAACATCTGTATTTGGGTTAAGGTTCTTTTCCATGTCACGTGTTACTGATTTTACAACCCCTAAAGTTTTCAATATTTTAAACATTAACTTGTGCATCTCAACAGGATCTCAATGACAGCCAAAGTACAATACAACCCCAAATAGTGAATCTCCTCAGGGATATGGAGACATCCAGACACTATAGTCAGGACAGACAGCTCAGGAATTTGGACCCTTGCTGGTGGTCCCTAATCTGGTATTTATGCTCCCCAGTGTGACTGAGTTAGACTCACAGTGGTTTCCCTATGCATGACTCTTCTGTTCTTCTATTTGAACCTATAATTAGTACAAGAGTGTATAGGTATACATCCAAGAGACTTAAATCTTTGGGCTGTCCATGTGCCAGCTTAGACCTGAATCTCAACAGAGTTGCAACACCAACTGTACTCTCCAGTTCAATAGACTCATTCAAGACAACTAACGGGGAGGAGATGACAGACAAACAACATACCAAGGAACCAAGAGTTGCCTACAACTGCAGGCAAGAGAATCTCATCTATCAGATGTATGGGATTGAAGCCCCCCTCAATTAATGGTGAAGTGGGCATCACCATCCCAAAGTTCTCAGAATTGGGAAATGAACTATGGGCTAAAATAAACTAACTAGTATTCTACTATAGACTACTTGTGATTCTAGTAATGGAAGAAATACCATTGTTGTGGAGGCAATGACCCATGAATGTTCTGGGGTCAGGAAGAGGGAAAAACAGGTATAATACGGTGGCATTTTTGGGACTTGGGAATTGTCCTGAATGACATTACAATGACGGATACAGGCCATTATATATCCGGCCGTAACCTACAGAGTCGAATGGGAGAGAGTGTAAACTACAATTTAAACTATAATCCATGCTTAGTGGCAATGCTCCAAAATGTGTTTATCAGTTGCAATGAATGTACTATATTGATGAAAGATGTTGCTAACATGGGAAAATTTGGGAGGTGTGGGGAGTGGGGTATATGGGAGTCCCCTATATAGTCGCTGTAACATTTTTGTAATTGAAGTATCTTTAAAAAAAAAAAAAAAAAAGGTAAAAAAAGTAACTTGTATTTGAGATTTCCAGGTCAATTAATTTCACTCTTGTTTCCTTCTTTGTAAATGTAGTTAAGCACCTTGAGAAGAATAAAGAACAACCCCCCAAAATGTAGACAAAATTAAGTACCATTTTTAGTTTGTAGCTAGCAGTAACACATACTCCTCAACTCACTGTTTTACTTCAAACAGACTTATTGACGAAATTTGAAGGGCTTAATAATATACAATGAAAAATATTGCCTCTGGGAGTCAAGAGCCTTTTGTGTTGTGAGCCAAACCTGTCTTCTGTGTTCTAGATAGCTCTCAACTTTCTGGTGGGAATTCTGCAACATGCCATTTTTATTAAGTTTAAGAATTATTGGAGTGGCAGCAAGATGGCATCAGTTTAAAAGGGCACTCACCATCTCTCTCTCAAGGGAAGGCTGAGTGGGGGTAAGATCCTGCCTGAGTGGGCTGTTTTGGGAACTCACAGAGTGGGAGACTTCGGGGCATTGATCTGGAGGGAATTGAACAGGGGAATAATTTGCTCAAGGTAAAACCATGAGTTTCTCACTCTGTGGCTGGAAACTCTGGATGGCTAAACCCTACCTTCAGGGCAGGAAGCCACTGTGAGCCTTGACTCCTGCTGGCCACCAAGCAAGAGGGACCATTCTCCAAGAGTGGGAGGGTTCTGGCGAGGGGTGGAGATGGATTTCCTTTCTGTGGGTTTGGTTGCCAGGACCCCATTTGAGCTTTGGGGTGCATACCAGCCAGCTCGAGGTGGCACCAGGAAGAGGAGAGAGGCGAATCTGCTGAAGAAGCCTGATTTACCTAACCTCCCTGGGATAGAGAAACTCGGCCTGGGAGGGGGCAAAATCAGGCAATTGACTAGTCCCATGCTAAAAACTATCAAAAATTTCAACTCCGGGCACTAGGAACACTTAATAAGCTTCCAAGAGTCTATTTAGGGTCTCCTGAGAGGACAGAATAGTCTGGAAGAGGGTTGAGAGTCATTTTTCTGTGCTGAGTACAGTTGCTAGGGCCCCATTTGAATTTCAGAAGGGAACTCAACCTGACCAGGAGAGGTGAGGGGGTCATCTGCTCACACAGGCTATTGCATCCTACAACCCTGCGAGAGAAAGCAATAAGAATAGAAACGGGGCAGGGATAGACAGGCAGGAATCTACCCATCTGCAAAGAGCCAAACCTGTCCAAGGGAAAATGACTGGATAGATTTCTGAAGAGCTAACAGACCCAATGAGAAAGGCTGGCTCAGTAGAGGAGATTCTACCTTGAATATATGAGGTCCCTAGTTCAATTCCTGGCTCCTCTTAGAGAGGTGATCCACAAGGATCTCAAACAGTCAGCTGATACTTCAGGACAAGGAGAACATAGACATTATTTTTGCATTAATTTCTCTTGGATCTCTATTTCTCCTAAAAGAAAAGAATACTTTTTTAAAATTTTAACTTAGTTTACTCACTAAACCTGGTTTCAAAACCTGGAGAGGGCAGGCTGTAAGGTAATTGCTTGATGAACACCTGCAGCCTGAGAAGCTCCTTAGGGGCCTAAGAGGGAAGGTTGTTTTTCCTTAGTTTGTGTTTGATTGCTTGCTTGTGTGCTTGTTTTTTGTATTTTTGTTTTTCTTTTCTCTTTCTTCCCCCCTTTTTTTTCTTTTCTCTTTTTTTTAATTAGGTGCTGCTGGCTTGTTTCTTGTTTCCTGTGTTTCCTCTTCCTTGACTTCCCCTTTTCTTTGTATACCGATTTTGTCTACCATGTTATCTCTTTTCCTTCCTTCATCTTTCTAATTTCTGCTTTCTGTTGTTGTTCTTATATTCCACCTCTCTTTGTTTAGTCCTCAGTTTTTCTGGTTTTTATTTCTATCTTGTCTATCCTGTTTTCTTTTTTTAATTAACTTTTTTCTTTTTGTCTTTTCTTTTCTTTTTCCCTCTCTTCTTATCATTCTGGCCTTTTAATTCATTCTATAAATTTTTCTCCATTTGTTTTCTTGTTTCATTGTTGATATTCCACTTTTTAATTCCTATTACTTTACACTGCTTACATGAGTTAAATATTCATTTTCCAAGGTCTTATGTGGTTCCTTTTCTAACTTTTACTATTATATTAATATTATCCTTTTTTTAAAAAACCCTTTCACTTTCTCTGGCCCTAATCTTTTTCCTTCAAGGGAACATAGACAACAGCAAGGAAATAGAAAAAGAGGAACAAAATGTCAAAGAGAAAACCTAACACACACACACACACACACACAAACAACTAAATAAAACCCTAGAGTAGAGAAAGGAGCTAATCAAATGAATAAACTAATCAAGATAAAAAGATCACCCAACAGCAACAAAAAATTATAATCCATAATAAGAAACAGGAAGACATGGCCAGGCCAATGAACAAAATAATAGCCAGGAAGAGATGCAGAACATTGAACAACTAATCAAAGCTGTCCAAACAAGTATCATGGGCAAACTTAATGAAGTGAAGGAAGAGATCAAGCATATTAAGAAGACACTGGGAGAACATACTGAAGTAATTGTAAACATACATGAAAAGAAAACGGGTATGATGGTGATGAATGGCACAATCCAAGAAATCAAAAATACACTGGAAGCACGTAAAAGCAGATTTGAATAAGCAGGGGAAAGAATGAGCAATGTGGAAGACAGTACATTGGAAATTAAACAGATAACAGAACAGACAGATAAAAAGATAGAAAAAATCCAGCAAGGACTTAGGGATTTGAACAACGAAACAAAATCCACAAACATACACATTATAGGCATCCCAAAGGGAGAAGAGAAGGGAAAGGGGACAGAAAGAGTGTTGGAGAAAATAATGGCTTAAAACTTCCCAAGCTTATTGAGGGAGATTGATATACTTGTCTAGGAACTGCAACACACCCCAAACAGTATAAATCCCAACAGGCCTACACCAACACATATACTTGCCAAACTGTCCAATGCTCAAGACAAAGAGAAAATACTGAAAGCAGCAAGAGAAAAGAGAACCATCATATACAAGAGAAGCTCAATAAGATTAAGTGCTGATTTCTCATCTGAAATCATGGAGGCAAGAAGGCAGGTTATGACATTGTTAAGGTACCAAAAAAAAAAAAAAAAAAATGTCCAGCCAAGAATTCTCTATACAGCAAAACTGGCAATCAAAAATGATGGATAGTTCAAAATATTCACAGATAAACAGAAATTAAGGAAGTATGCCAATAAGAAACTTGTCCTTGAGAAAATATTAAAAGGAGTTCTCCAGTGTGAAAGGAAAAAACATGAAAGAGTTGAAGGAGAGTGACAGAACAATTAAAATACAGAAAGAAAAATAAAAACAACACATGACCTATATAAACCCAAAGAAAACATGGCTATTGTAAGTAATTCCTTAAGAGTAATAACACTGAATGTTAATGGATTAAAATCTCCAATCAAGAGACACAGATTGGCAAAATGGATAAGGAAATGTGATACATCTATATGTTGTCTACAAGAAACCCACCTTAGACCCAGGGACAAAAGGAGGTGAAAGTGAATGGCTGGGAAACAATCTTACAAGTAAACAATAACCAAAAAAGGGTGGGAGTAGCTATACAAATATCAGACAAAATAGACTTTACATGCAAAACCATTGTAAGAGACAAAGACGGGCACTATATATTAGTAAAAGGGGTAATCTTTCAAGAGGAAAGAACAATAATAAACATTTATGCACCTAACCGAGATGCCTCAAAATATGTGAGAAAAACACTGGAAAAATTAGGTGGAGAAATAGATGCCTCTTCAATTACAGTGGGGGACTTTAATACACCATTATCACCATTAGACAGAACATCTATAAAGAATCTATATAGAAGCAAATACTTTGAATAATACCTTAGAAGATCTGGACATAATAGACATATACAGAACAATACATGCAAATACAGCAAGATATACATTCTTCTCATGTGCACATGGATCATTCTCCAAGAGATAGTATATGCTAGGCCACAGAAAAATGCTCAATGAATTCAGAAAGATTGAGTTATACAAAGTAATTTCTCTGACCACAATGAAATGAAGCTGGAAATCAGTAAGGGCCAGAGAACCAGATTAGGCATAGATATTGAAGTTAAACAACACACTTTTAGACAAACATTGGGTCAAGGAGGAAATCTCAAAAGAAATAAGTAACTACCTTAAAATGAGTGAATTGAACAGCACAACATATCAAAACCTATGGGATGCAGTAATAGCTGTACTGAGAGGGAAATTCATAGTCATAAATGCATATATCAAAAAATAAGGAAGAGTTGAAATCGAAGACCTAATTGTGCACCTGGAGGAATTAGAAAAAGAACAACAAACTAACCCCAAAGGAAGTAGATAGAAAGAAATAACAAAGATTAGAGCAGAACTAAATGAAATACAAAATAAGAAAACACTAGAAAACAAAAACCAAAACAAAAAACTGGTTCTTCAAGAAGATCAATAAAATTGACAAACCCTTGGCTAGACTAACAAAGAAAAAAAGAGTCAAGATGGAAATACACAAAATAAGAAATGAGGAAAGGGATATCACCACTGAAAACACAGAAATAAAGAGTATCATAAGAGGATACTTTGAAAAATTATATGCCAACAAGAAGAAAAATTTAGAGGAAATGGAAAATTCTTAGAAACTCACAAGCAGCCTACATTAACAAAAGCAGAAATTGATGAAATCAACAGACCAATCACAAGTAAAGAGATAGAATCAGTCATCAAAAACCTCCCAACTAAGAAGAGGTCAGGGCCAGACAGCTTTACAGGTGAAAACGACCAAACATTCTGGAAAGAATAAACATCAATCCTGCTTAAAATTTTCCAAAAAATAGAAGTAGAAAGGAACATTGTCAAACTCGTTCTATGATGCCAACATTACTGTAATACCAAAGCCAATCAAAGATACCACAATAAAAGAAAATTACAGACCAATCTCTCTAATGAACATAGATGACAAAATCCTCAACAAAATACGTGCTAATAGTATTCAACAACACATCAAATGAATTATACACCATGACCAAGTGGGTTTCATCCTGGGTATGCAAGGATGGTTCAACATTAGAAAATCAATGTGATACAGCACATACACAGATCGAAAGAAAAAAACCACATGATCATCTCTATAGACACAGAAAAAGCATTTGACAAAATGCAGCACCCTTTCCTGATAAAAACACTGCAAAGGATAGGAATAGAAGGAAACATTCTGAACATGATAAAGGGTATACATGAAATACCCACAGCTAATATCATATTCAATTTTGAAGCCCTAAAAGCTTTCCCTCTAAGATCTGGAACAAGACAAGGATGCCCACTATCACTGCTCCTATTTAACATTGTGCTAGAAGTACTTGCTTGAGCACTGAATCAAGAAAAAGATATAAAAAGCATCCAAATTTGAAAGGAAGAAGTAAACATTTCACTATTTACAGATGACATGATCCTATACATACAAAGCCCTAAGAAATCTACAACAAAGATTCTTGAACTTATAATTGAGTTCAGTAAAATCGCAGGTTATAAGATCAATGCACAAAAATCAGAAGCATTTCTGTACACAAATAATGCACAATCTGAGGAGAGAATCAAGAAAAAAATAGCATTTACAATAGTAACTAAAGAATCAAATACCTAGAAATAAATTTAACTAAAGATGTAAATGACATATACACAGAAAACTACACAACACTGTTAAAGGAAATCAAAGAAGATTAAAATGAATGGAAATTTATTCCCTCTTCATGGATGGAAAACTCAAAATCATTAAGATGTCTATCCTATCCAAACTAATCTATCTACTAATTTTATTGTGCTATCCCAATAAAAATCAACACAGCATTTTTTACTGAATTGGAAAAACTAACTATGAAATTTATTTGGAATTACAAGAGGCCCCAAATAGCCAAAAACATATTGAAAAAACATACTACAAAGCTACAGTGGTCAAAACTGCATGGTATTGGCACAAGGATAGACATACCAACCAATGGAAACGAATTGAGAGTTCTGATATAGATCCTCACATATAGTCATCTGATATTCGACAAGGCCAAGAAGCCCACTCAACTGGGAGAGAATGGCCTCTTCAACAAATGGTGCTTGGAGAACTGGATATCTATATCCAAAAGAATGAAAAAGGAACACCATCTCACACCTTATACAAAAATCAACTTAAGATGGACCAAACATCTAAATATAAGAGCCAAGACCATAAACACTTTGGAAAATAATGTAGGGAAATATCTACAGGACCTGGTAATAGGAAAGATTTCATGAACTTCACACTCAAAGCACTAGCAGCGAAAGAAAAAATAGATAAATGGGATCTTTTCAAAATTAAAAACTTTTGCACCTCAAAGGAGGTAACAAGAAAGTAAAAAGGTAGCCTACCCAATGGGAGAAATTATTTGGCAACCATATATCTGATAGGAGCCTAATATCCAGCATACATAAAGAAATCCTACACCTCAAAAATAAAAAGACAGTAACGCATTCATATAGTATTCAGGCAAACAAGAAAAAATAAAAATAAAATAAAATAAAAAGACAAATAACCCATTTGAAAAATGGGCAAGCAACTTGAAAAGACACTTCTCCAAAGAAGAAATATAAATGGCTAAAAATCACATGAAAAGATGCTCAATATCACTAGCTATTAGGGAAATGCAAATCAAAACTACAGTGAGATACCATCTTACACCCATTAGACTGGCAGCTATTAAAAACACAGAGGACAACAAGTGTTGGAGAGGATGTGGAGAAATGAGAATCCTTCTCCACTGTTAGTGGGAATGTAGAATGGTCCAGGCATTGTGAAGGACAGTTTGGCAGTTCCTCAAAAAACTAACTATAGAACTGCCATTTGATCCAGCAATTCCACAGCTAGGTATATACCCAGAATTGAAAGCAAGGACATGGCCAGATATATGTACATCAATGTTCATAGTGGCATTATTCACTATTGCCAAAAGTCATAATCAACCCAAATGCCCCAAAACAGAAGAATGGATAAATAAAATGTGGTACATACATACAGTGGAATATTACTCAGCTGTAAGAAGGAATACAGTGCTAACACACAGGATAACATGGATGAATCTTGAGGGCCTTATGTTGAGTGAAGCAAGCCAGGCATCGACATACAAATATTACATGACCTTACTAATATGAATTAAGCAAATAAAGCTATTGTCTGGAAGATAGGTTTACAAGAAATAGAAATGGAGAAGAAGGTTGTGAGCCAATGCCCATTTGGGCATAATCTATGATAAGGTGGAAGTGTGTATTTGGGCATTGGAGGGAAATGACAGGAGTGTAGTGGTACTATTGGGTTGGATGGTACAGGTTTAACAGGTAGGTAGAGTGGGGAGGGTGCTTTGGATGGTCCATGGACCTGGGATAAGGTTTTGGGGGAGGGACCAGGTGAACACTGGGGATTGGTGGGTGTGTGGTTAAAGTAAAATATTTGGAACACTCTTATGGCAATATGACTAGGAAGGGTTACTGGTTTAGGGTGCTGGATTGGGGTATTTGGGACAGGGCACATCTGGATTAGGCTTGTTGGGAGTGTGCAAGTGATCATTTTGTCATAATGTGTAATTTCAGTGGGTGGAGACCCACATACTTAGTGGGAAGGAGCTGACTACCATCCTGGGAGGATATGTTCTCAGAGGGGCGGAAGTCTCTTAGGAGCATGGGCAGTTCCTAATAGGGGAGGACAAACCAGTGTGTCAAAACCTCAGTGTTGTTGCAAGTAACTATGAATCTTGTCATACAAGGAGTGAAGCCAGGTGTTCAGCATGGGCCCCGAGGGGAGAGGGAGGAAGGAATAGAATAGATGGGACAGGGGGTATTTAGTGGGAAATTGAAGTGTTCTACATGATCTTGCAATGGTGGACACTGGTCATGTTAAATATCATAAAAATTTATAAAAGTATATGGTCTAAAATGTAAACCATAATGTAAACCATTGACCATGGTTAGTAACTATGTTTCACTATTTGTATATCAGTTATAACAAATTTACCATTCACATGAAAAAAGGTATTAATATGGGAAGGGGGAAAAGAGGGAAGATGTTGTGTATATGGGAGTCCCCTGTATTCTGTATGTGACTTTACTGTGACCTAAAACTTCTTTGTAATCAAAATGAAAAAGAGTAAGACACTGGGGAATAAATGGAAGAAAATGTCACTGTATATTCAGGACAAGAGATATTATAGTGATGAAAGGCAAAATGTCAAAAAAAATTTTTTTTTAATATTTTTCATTATTTTTTAATATTCCAGTTTTTAAATTTTATTTTAGTTTTAGTTTTCTTTAAATTTTTATGTATTTTATTTCTTATATTTAAACCTACCATTATTATTTCATTCTCCTATTATTTGTATTTGGCTATTTTATTGGCTTCATTTTTGAAGAAGCTTTAGATCACAGAAGGGTTACAAGTGGGGCAGGGGAGGATCATTGATGTAAAGTATCAGTAATGTAGAATACATGGGAGGGAGTTTGCCTGAGTATACATATGAGGTATATAAATGTGTTCAAATGTTCATAGGGCATTGTCACAGCTGGTGGAGATTCACACAATAACTGAGAGAACATTGAATTCCCATCCTAGAGAGCTCTGGCAGATTCTCTAATGGAGCAGCAACTGTCCCCCAAATGCAGGGGGCAATGACTGGCTAAGGAGGATGGTCCATTGATGGGCCCTTGATATTGATAACTATGCTTGTGAGCCTTTGCTCTTGAAATTGAAAGTTAGTCTAGTGTTATAGGGTGCCTAAGAGTTGCCTCCTGACAGCCTCCTTGTTGTTCAAATGTGGCCTTTCTCTAAGCCAAACTCAGCATATAAATGCAATACCTTCCCCACATCCACCAACCCAGTGTGGGACATGACTCCCAGGGATGAGCCTCCCTGGCACCATGGGATTACTACCAAGAACCAACTAGAAATGCAACTGGAAAAAGACCTCAAATAAAAGGGGGAAAAGGTAAAGACAAATGAGTTTAAATGACTAAGAGACTTCAAAGTGAGTAGGGAGTTTATCTCAGAGGTAACACTTATACACATCTCAACAGAATCTCACAGAGTGCCAAAGTGGATACTACCCCATATAGAGGGGTTCCCGAGGGCTCTGGAGATACCCAGGTCCTATGGTCAGGGCAGATAGCTCTGGAGTTTGGTGCCTTGCTAGTGAGCCTTACTTTGGAGTTTGTGCTCCTGAGGGTAACAGAGTTGGACTCAATTATGGCTTTCCTACACATGGCTCCTCTGTCTCTTCTATTTGAACCTATATTTGGTGCTATAGTTGGTAGGGACTTGAATCTTTGGGCTGTCCATGTGCCAGTTGGGCCCTGAGCCTCAGTGGAGCTGCAACACCTGCCCTCCAGTTCATTGGACTCACCCAGGTCAACTAACGAGGAAGTGAGGATTGATAACCAACACACCAAGGAAATGAGAGAGCCTACAACTGCAAGCAAGAGAGTCCCATCCAGTGGCTGTATGGGATCGAAGCCCCTCCTAATTTAGGGTGGAGTGGACATCACCCTCCCAGAATCCTCAGGACTGAGGAATGAAATATGGACTAGAGTGGACTTATTGGTATTCCAGAATAAACATGTTGTGATTCTAGCAATGGAAGAAATTACAGCATGGAGGTGGAGGCAGTGGCTACTGGAGGCTCTGGGGGCAGGGGGAAGGAAAGACAGGTGTAATGCAGTGACTTTTTCAGGACTTGGGAATCATCCTGAATGGCTTGCAATGACAAATATATGCCAATATATGTCTTCCCATAGCCTGCAGAATTGTGTGGAAGAGAGTATAAACTACAATGTGAACTATGGTCCATGCTCAATGGCAATGCTTCAGGATGCATTTATCAATTGCAATGAGTGTGCCACACTAATGAAAGATGTTGTTTATGTGGGATCATGTGGGAGGTGTGGGGAGTGGGGCATATGGGAATCCCTATATTTTTTTTGTGTAACATTTGTGTAATCTAAGTATCTTTAAAAAAAATTTCTTAAGTACATTAAAAAAAAAAAAACAATTATTGGATCTAATGTAAATATAAACCCTAATTAAAAAAAAATAATTAACAATGCATACTTGAAAAACAGTTATTTTATTTCCTTCATGTCATTTGTTCTTCAATTTGTTTTAAATTTCATGTGGCTCTTCAAAGTGCTTACTATGCCAGCCAGCAGTCATGGTAACATACCCACTGAGTCTAGCATGTGACCATTCTCTAACAAAACAAATCAGGAGTCTTTATTTTTCCTTTTCCCCACTGACTCAGGAATAATCACACACACAAAAATAAAAATGGAATAATTTCACTCTTCTCCAACTCACACTTTCCCCTTCCTTAACCCCAGCCTCATCACAAACATCATGAATTTTAGTGTACATAGAATGTTTCGACAATTTTCTAATTAAATTTGGCTGCCCAATTCCCCAGGCAAGCCCCAAACCCTCCAGGTCTTAAAAAGAAATGACTTCCAAAACAAAAAGCTAGTAAATAAGTAGTTTGGGACCCAAAAGAAATTATCATCAGAGGGAAGTATCTTGCTAAAATCTATCGCGAGCTGGCTAGTTATGGTCTTCAGTAATTGAAAGGCAGACACACAGCAATTTCAATCCTAACCACTCATACTAAGGCAATTTCTTCACGTTGTATAACATTTACGTAAAGGTATTTATGCTACAAATGCCTAAATAGCAACAGTGTTTGTCACTTACAAAAATATTTGGGAAATGAGATGATTTTATTTTAAACTGCATTTAAATAATTCTGACTATATTACCAAGAATTTTAATTGGCTGTGTACTACAATTCAGTTCTGAATATAGTCATTATTTCATGCAAAGCACTGTGCTTCAAAGTGCTTCAGAAGGAAAAGGATTATCAAGATTTCTAAAATACAAAGAATTTAAAATTTGCAAGGGAAGGACTCGAAATCTAAGATTATAAGGTATCAAAAAAAATTCTGTAAACAAAACTGCAAAGGTCCATAGGTTATAAAGGATAGGCAACATCTGGACCTGGGGAGAAAGAAAGGTGGTAAGAAAAAAGGAAGGATTTCATGTAGAAAGTGACATTTGAGATAGTCCTTATAAGACAACATTATTTTCCCTGGCAAAGGTGGAGCAAAAGGGCTTTCGAAGAGGAAACCGAATGGTTAGACACTTGGAGAGGGATGATTGTGAGATTATGTCATCAAAACACAAACTGCAGTTTCACTGGAAGAAAGGACCAGAAGTGAGAGAAGTTGTGGGTCACTAGAGGTTACTAAAATGAGAAGTTAGAGAAAATGAGAGCCTAGGTGGCTCTGATACCATTAGAGTGGTGGAATGGAGTAAAATATGAAAGGTGTGGCATAAATGTGAAAGGTTTACAGAATGCTTAAAGAAGGTATAAGTAATATGGAGGGGGGTTAATTATGATTCAAGGTTTAAGGCCTAAAATATTGGCAAGGTGGTTGGATAGAAACAAGTATAGGGAATAAGTTGGGGATACATTTCAGCTGAAATGGCAATAAGTGTAAAAGAACAAGAATTTCTCTCTCCAAGCAGCTGGTGAGCATGTGCAAACAAAAAGTCTCCCAGGAAATAAAAGAGACATATGGCAGAACTGTCAGCAAGAGGTATTCAAAGCCAACCCAGTCTCTGATTGCTGGTCACCTAAATGAGAGGAGTGGGCATTTTTGAATGTTGACCCCATCTGTCTCCAGGGCAGGATATCTTCATAGGGAAGTAACCAGAGGCACAAAACCTCATGGGGGAAAAAGATGGTTTACTGAATTGCTGTTTAAGGCCAGATGGGTTCCAGGACTGAAAAGTTTAATGAAAAGGTGCACTGAGTGAGGAACAGGGGTTAAACAAACCATAGGAGCTGGGAAGAAAATTCTGCACAAAAACAAACAGAAAAGATAGGATTCACAGAGAAGGAACAGTGGAAAGGAAGCTTTGTCCTGGAGGTGAATTCATTGTACATAAAGGGGCAATATTAAAAGTTATATCACATGTTCAGGGCATGAAACAGGTGTAGAAGACCTGAGAAAATCTGAACAATTAAACACAGGTTACTCAAAGGTTCAGTATAAGTTAGAAGAAGCATCAAAGATGAGCCTTATCACATAGCCAATCTACTATAAAAAGCTGGGCAAATGGGAGAAACTGACCTTCAGAGTTAACACATCAAAATAATCAGATGCCCAGACATCCATAAAAAAAATTAAAAGCTATATTAATAAACAGGAAGATATGGCTCAGTTGAGGAAGCAAATTAAAACTTCAGAGAAGACACAGACTTTGGAACAAAGTCAAAGAAGATCAAACAAATATCTTATATCTATTTAAGGAGATCAAGGAAAATATGGATACAAATTAACTAATGGTGTATATAGAACTGACATTGAAAAGACAGTTTGTGAGAAAAAAGAAGAATCAGAAAATGTCAAAAGGAACACAACAGAAATATGAGATGAAAAATGCTATAATGAAGATTAAAAATACACTAGAGACACACAACAGCAGACTTGAACAGGAAGAAGAAATAATTAGTGAACTAGAAAACAGAGCAATCAAAATCATGTAGTCAGAAAAACAGATAAGGCAAATAAAAAATTGAACAGTACCTCAGGGACTTAATTCACATCATGAAGCATGCCAGCATTTTCATCATGGGTGTCTCAGAAGGAGAAAAAAAGTAAAAAGAGGCAAAACTAATTTCTGAGAAAATATGGCCGAAAATTTCACAACTCTTATGAAAGACATAAATATACATGTCCAACAAAGACAATGTACTCCAAACAGGCTAAACCTTAATAGACCTATGCCAAGACATAACTAATCAGAATGTCAAATGCCAAAGACAGAATTCTGAAAACCAAAAGATAAGTGATTTGTCACATATAGGGATCCTTAATAAGATTGAGTGATAATTTCTCATCAGAAACAATTGAGGTAAGGTGGAAGTTGTGTGATATATTTAAAGTATTGAAAGAGAAAAACTGGCAGCCAAACATTCTTTATCCAGCAAAACTGTCCTTCAAAATGAAGGAGAAAAAAATCTATAGGATATGTTACTGGGAGATAAGATGAGGGCTGAGAAGGGGTACTGATGCTTAATGTAAATAGAATTTTAATTAAGTTGATTGTAAATGTGTAGAAATGGATACAGTTGATGGTAATGCATTATAGTGAGTATAACTAACACTTCTGATTTACAGATGTGATTGTGGCTGAAAGGAACAATCTAGGGTTGGAAATGTCAATAGAAAGAAAACTAGAGTATAATCTAGGAACTGTATAACATAGTGAACTCTGTGGTAGATGAGGATTGTGGTTAATAATACAAATACAAGAATGTTCTTCTATGAACTAGAACAAATGTATGTCACTATTACAAGTTGTTAAGTGTATGGTGATAACATGACAAAAATACAATTAATGTAACTTATGGGCTATAGTTAATAGCAATACTGTAATATTCTTGCATCAATGGCAAAGAAGGTACTATACCAATGCTAAGGGTCATTAATAAGGCGGTATGGGATTTTTTTCTATTGGAGTAAGGAAAATGTTCTAAAACTGACTGGGGCAATGCCAGCACAACTCTGTCATGTTCCACAACAATGAAAGATGTTGGCAGTGGGGTGATGTATGCTAACTCTGCATATTATGTATGATTGATTTGGAAGTTCACAAATTCTCTAATAAAAGTAAAAATAAATTAAGGAAAATTTAAAATACTCACAGAAATACAGAAACTGCGAGAGTTTGCCACCAAAAGACCTGCCCTATAAGAATTGCTAAAGCAAGTTCTTCAGACTGAAAGGAAAAGATAGGAAAGAGTAGATTATAGCAGTGTGAAGAAGTGAATATATTCACTAAAGTTAACTGAATGGGTAAATGCAAAACCAAATAGTACTGTATCCTCAACATGTAACTCTACCACTTAATTCTTATGAGTTAGAATGTAATTGAATAAGAAATAGTAATATTTCCTGATAATGGACATACAAAATAAAAAGAAGTAATTTGGCACAAAACAAACACAGAAAGAGGAAATTGTAGGATATGGAGGCAGAAAATGTTTATGCTATGAAGTTAAGTTGATATCTTTTCAAATTATAGATTTCGGTGTGATAATACAAGCTCCAGGGTAACCACAATGAAAGTATTTTAAAATATATATAGAATTGGAAATGATAAAGGGATCTGACAGATACATCACAAATGATCAACTATAGAGCAAAGAAGCCTGCAAGAAAGGAAAAGAGAGACAAAAAAGATGTAAAACATATAAAAACTAAAGGAAAAATGGCTGAAGCAAATACTGCTTTTACAGAAATAACACTGAATGTTAATAGATTAAATTCCCCAATCAAAAGATCTAGATTGGCAGAATGGATAAAAAAGCATGATTCAACTATATGCTGTTTACAAAAGACTCATCTTAGACCCAAAGACACAAATAGGTTGAAAGTGAAAGGATGGAAAAAGATAACCTCTGAAAATAGTAATTTTTAAAAAATCTGGGTAGCTATAATAATATAAGACAAAATAGACATTTAAGTAAAAAGCTGTTTCAAGAGACAAAGAAGGACACTATATATTAATAAAATAGAAAATCCATAAAGAATTAATAACAATCATAAATAGTTATGCACCTTACCATGGTGCCCCAAAATACATGAGCAAACACTGGAAAATATTGGAAAGAGAAATAGACACCTCTAAAATAATATTTGGAGCTTTCAATACAACACTTTCATCAATAGATACACCATCTAAACAAAAGGTCAATAAGGAAACTGAGAACTTGAATAATATAATAAATTAACTAGTTCTTTCTCTAACAACAATGGAATAAAGCTAGAAATCAATAAGAAACAAAGAAATGGAGAATCCACAAATATATGGAAATTACATAACACATACTTAACTATAAATGGGTCAAAGAAGAAATCACAAGGAAAAATAGTAAATATATGGAGACAAACATTAACAAGAGCAAAATATATCAAAATGTATGGGATGCAGTGAAGGCAGTGCTCAGAGGGAAATTTATATCCTTATGAGCTTACATTAGAAAAGAAAAAAGAGCTCAGATCAAAGAACTCACTGCACACCCAGAAGAACTAGAAAAATAATATGTAACTAAACCAAAAGAAGGATAGAAATAAAGATTAGAACATAAATAAATGAAATAGAAAATAGAAAAAAAACAATAGAGAACATTAACAAAAGCAAAAGTTTGTTCTTGGAAATGATCAGTAAAATTGATAAAACTAGCTAGATAGACAAATAAAAATAGGTGAAGCAAATAAAATCAGAAATGAGTGGGAGGACATTACAACCAACCTTACAGAAGTAAAAAGGATCATAAGAATATACTTTGAACATCTGTATGCCAACAAATTAAACAACCTAGATGAAATGGACAAATTCCTAGAAACACCCAAACAACCTACATGACTCTAGAAGAAGTAGAAGAATTCAACAGATCAATTACAAGTACAGAGATTGAATCAGTAATCAAAAACTTCCTGACAAGGAAATGTCCAAGACCTGACAGTTTCACAGGTGAATTTTACCAAGCATTCCAAGAAGAATTAACACTAATACTGCTGAAAGTCTTCCAAAAATTGAAAAGGAGGATACAATCCCCAGTGTATTGTATGAGGCCAACTTCACCATAACACCAAACTTGATAAAGATACTACAAGAAAAGAAAACTATAGACAATACCTCTTGTGAATAGAGATGCAAAAATTGTCAACAAAATATTAGCAAACCAAATCCAACAGTACATTAAAAGAATTATATACCATAATCAAGTGGTATTTATCCCAGTTATACATGGTTGGTTCAACAAAAGAAAAGCAATTAATGTACTACACTGTATTAACAGAATGAAGGAAAACAACTCATAATTGTTTCAACTGACACAGGAAATTTATTTGACAAAAATCTAGCACCACTTCTTGATCAAAACACTTAGAAAAACAAGAAGAGAAGGAAACTTCCTCAACATGATAAAGGGCATATATGGAAAACCCACAGCTAACATCCTACTTAATGGTGAAAGACCGGGTGCTCTCCCTCTAAGATCAGGAACAAAACACACTTCTAGGCATATGCCCAAAAGATTTGAAAGCAAATTCGAACAGATATTTGGACACTGATGTTCATGGCAGCATTATTCACAATTTCTAGAAGGTGAAAACAACCCAAGGGTCCATCAACTGATAAATGGATAAATAAAATGTGTTATATACATACAATGGAATATTATTAAGCCTTAAAAAATAATGAAGTTATGATACATATGACAAGATGGATGAACCTTGAAGGCATCAATTTGAATAAAATAAGTCAGACACAAAAAAAACAAATATTATGTGATATCACTGATATGAAATAATTAGAATAAGCAAACTCATGGAGTCAAAATCTAGACTGGAGTGGGGATAACGAAAGGGGAGTTAATTTTAAAATTGTACAGAGTTTCTATTTGGGTTGATTGTAAAATTTTGGTAATGAGTAGTGCTGATGGTAGCACAATATGTTGAATTTAACATCACTGAAATAGATATATGAATGTGGTTAAAAGAGGAAATTTTAGGTTGTATATATGTTAATAGAAAAAAAAAAAACAGGGCTTTACAACACAGTGATCTTTCTTATGAACACTGCACTATGATTAACCATACAGTTATAAAAGTGTTCTTTCATGAATTGTGACAAATATACCACACTAATGCAATATATAAGTAATAAGATGAGATATGGAAAGTCTGCTTTTTTATGCATGATTTTTCGGTAACCTACAACTTTTCTAGCTAAAACTAAAAATATTAAAAAAGAAGGCATTTCAGAGAACACTGACTATAGCTGATTGTTGAAGGATGAAAAGTGGGTAGACCTATTTAGAATAGGGTGGGAGAGAGAATGGTAGACATTGAAGGTGTGGGTGCAAAGGAGTGCAGGATGATGAGAATGAGAGAGAGGACTTGCTAGGCAGTGGGAAAAGATTGTGCAAAGGCCAGGAGGTGAGAAGCTAGGCACATCTGGAGATCTGCAATCTATCATGAAGCTTATTATATTGTCATAAGAAGTGTCTCTGGGGAAGAAGGCACTATTATATCATGCTGTCATTACTCTTAGAAAGTTGTTAAGCTAGACGCAATTATGCAGGGGCCTTAACTGAGTCAGATTGTCTCCCCAAATATTAAATTTTAATAAGAAAAGAAGTATGACAACGTTCTTGCAGGCAGTCTCTGCAAGATTGAGCCTCAATCTATCATCTGTTAAGTGAGGTTTTTCATGAAAATCCCTAGAGTCCATTGATAAGGGAGAAAACAAACAGTGTTTCTTTGATTTGCTGTTTTGTTTTTTCTAATATGATACATGAATCCCAGTTAGTAAACTATTTGGAGTGATATGTAAAAGCCATGCTTTTTTTTATTGATACAGGGTTTTGTTGGGGTAGGCATGGCAATCAAAGTTTTTTTTTTTCTGTGATACTATATCATTAGAAGAGAAGGGAGTTCTGGTTAAAAACAAAACAGAACAAAACATTGACTCTGAGGCACACTCCCTGGGTTTGTATCCTGGTACTGACTTTTATAACTGTGTTATTTATGACAAATGTATTGGTCAGCTATTGGTTTGTAACAAATTGCCCCACACTTAGCATCTTAGAACAAAGACCATTTATTATAAACCAATGCTGAGGGTCAGAAATCTGGGAACTACTTAGCCTGTGGTCCTTGCTCAAGGTCTCTCTCTCATGAGGGTCCATCATCTGAAGAGGACAGAGAATCCAAACTCACTCCTGCAGCTGTTGGTGGGAGCAGGGTTTTTCCTCCTGGCTCAGCCCATATGCTCTGATGGCTGCTCTGAAGTCTTCTTCTTCTAAAAGTTTGTGTAAGGCCAATTATTTGAACATGAAATACACACCCCAGCAGCTTCCTACCACACAGCTGTTTCTGAGTGCCTTGTTTCTTGTCTCTGAAGAGGATATCATCAAGGGAATGTTCTTTCAAACACATGAAACCTCCTTAAATCCCAAAGAGTAGGACCCCTTGCCTTTGGCAGGCAGTGAGGTGATTCAGCTTTCATGATAGAATTGTTTCCAAAGTCTCCAAGTTACTGCGGAATTCCAGTAAAATAAAGGTATCCTTCCAATGTAGAATTTTCAATAAGGTCTTCATGAACATGAGGAAAATATATCAACATATTAGGCCCCATTTTCTTCTCCAGCTCTGTACAGGACAATAAAAAATAGTAAGAGGCAAAAAAAAAAAAATCTTTGAGCAAAAAACTAATAGAGCTATCTTCCACATTTATCAGCAATGTCAGAATATTCCTTTTAGATGTATTTTTGATGTACTGTGTCCTTTGAAAAAAGCAGAGCAACAAGAGAAATAGTGGGACAAGTAATAAGAAGAATTGAATACATAAAAGGTATTCAGTAAATTGCCTGGTAAGTGAATTTGTTGATCAATGAAAGAAGCAAGGGGATGTTATCATTTGCATAAATCAGACTTTCCTTAAATCTCCGTCTCTCCTCAGACTCAAATTTTACACCTGAAGACATCTTTGAAAAACTTTTGGCCTAAATAGTACTGACATTGAAACTACATGATGGTTTAGGTAAGGAAGAATGAGATGTTCTACAGCAGTGGTGCTTTTTATTTTATTTTAGTTTTATTTTTTATTTTTATCGGGAGGTCCTGGGGATCGAACCCAGGTCCCTCCATTTGGGAGATGGACGCCCAACCATTTGAGCCACATCCGCCCCCAGCAGTGGTGCTTTAACTGTGTTGTTCATAAGAATGAGATGGAGGTGCTGGTGCTTTAACTGTGCTATGCATAAGGATCAGGTGGAGGGCTCTCAGAGTTTCTGATTCATTAAGTCTGGCACAGAGCCTGAAAATTAGGTCTTGGACAGGGTCTGAGAATTTGCATTATTGAAAGTTCTGAGGGAATGCTGAGGCTGCTGGTGCAGGCACCACCCTTTGAGAATCTCTTTGCTAAGGGAATAAGCAATGTTTGAGAGTTAGAAGGGCTTTTTTTCTTTTATACCTGGATTCTAGGTTGGATATTCCATTAATATAAACAAATTACTTCAACATAATAAACTATACATATCTACTACGTATATTTGTACACATTTACATTTCACAAAAGTTTAATAGATATTATGAGTTGGAGTCTCAAAACGGCTCAACAAATTAGAAAGGTTAGCAATTATTAAAATGATACTTTCAATGGATGAGGAACATTAAACACAAATGGTATATGATAGTGATCACGTCTTATTTATAGTAAGGTCCTTAAAACGTAGCAATGAGAACAAGACATATGCAGCTTTCAAGAAATGTTTAATCAATTAACTAGGTTTGCACAAGGACAAAGCTTGTAAGTGGTGGAACCAGGGCTCAAACAGTCATATGGCACCAAATCCAGTGCTCTTTCCAATCCTAGTGATACCCTCAAAACAGAGAATCTCTGCCATTATTTCCTTCTGTTTGTATGTAGAGGGTTAAATCCACAATATGGAATGAGCCATGAAGCTGTAAGCTATTTAAAGGCAAGGACAATGTCATCTACATCTACCCTTGCATAGCAGTACACTACCCATATTTGTGGGATTGACTTGCATGTCCATCTTCTCCACCAACTATAAAACCATGACTGTATGTATCTGCCATCACAGAATTACTGGCAGGCATTGTGCCTGGGGAATGAGTTTCAGGGAAACCACAAACTATGGAGAAAAGCCACATGGGGTTTGGGCCACATGGCTCTTGCTCCTTCAGTGGGAGGCAAGAAGCCTCCTCAAACCAAAAAGTTTGGGAGGGGAGCCTGCCAATTCTGCTAAATGGCAGCCCCAAACTATAAACTTTGATCATTCTCTGCTGTGCTTCCAAGTCCCAAATGTGTTTAAATCAAGGGAATGCTGGAGAATTGAAATGAATTTCCCTATCACTGTGAAGAAACAAGGCAAGCCGTGACTTTGACTTCTAAACAGAGTCTCAGAGGGAGTGTGCCTAATTAGACCATGGATCAAACTTCTTCATGCCCTGCCAGAGAGGTCCACTGAATTTCTGTGAGCCTATGGCCGTAGAATCTCTTTCCTGATCAAAGTGGCCTGGCTTCGCAGAGCAAAAACCATAATGCATATTATCTTATCCAAAGAATTTATAGTGTCGGAAGATGTTCCTAAATCACTAACGGACTAAACCCTTTGTATTTCTGGTATTTTCACAAAAAGAAACAGCTCTCATAAATGCCCCATTAATCATATTTATGCATTTCATTTGGTTATTTGAATAATTATAAGCTAAATAAAAAATTAGGCCTTCACAAATTATTAGCAACTTTAAAATAGCATCCATAGAATCCAAGCCATTTGTCTCTGTTTACAAAACTAGCTGTAATATTAATATGAGAAAAATCACCATATAAAACTGAAAGTTTGCTGGAAGCATTTTTATGTATAAAATTTTTTATTAGCGAAGTTGTGAACTTACAAAACCCTCATGCATAATGTACAGAATTCCCATACATCACTACTCCACCAACAACTTGCATTGTTGTGGAATATTTGTCACAGATTATGAAAGAACATCATCAAAATATTGCTAATCACTTTGGTCCATAGCTTATTTGTGTATATTTTCCCATACACTTCCTATTATTAGCATCATGTGTTAGTATTGTTCATTAGTTATAGTTCATGAGAGAACACTCTCATATTTGTAGTGTTAACCACAGTTCATCATCCTAAAACTAGCGATCACATTCTGCTTCTTTAAGGAGCTCATAGCTTAAATAGACATAAAATTATTTTTTACTAAATATGAGACATAATTATATAAATATTTTGCTCTAGGGATTCTCAGTGACTAAGCATTGTACTTATGAATATAAATGAACACATTAGCGCACTCTGTATTACTATTATTAAACTCCTCACAATGGAGCTATGGCATTCATCTTTATGTCCCATCCAGCTAAAAATGCCGGTTGTCCCCAGGGAAGGACTGAGATTCTGGAGAGCCAGAAGGGCAAGTTGCCTGGGAACAGATGCATTGAGCCAAGAGAGGAATAAGCAAGAATGAATATCAGAAGTGAATGTTAAAGGTGCTTTGTAAAGGCCAGCTACAGCTGATTCAATATCAAAGCAAGAGAAAGAAAGAAAAAAAAAAAATGCCAGGGAAGCAGGGACAGAAAGTAGCCGTACAAGAGAAAGTACATGAAACCACAGTCAAAGTACTCAAATGCAGTCTATTAAACAATGAGTGACACATTTTAGCTGCCATATCTTGCCTCTTGTGGTCTGAATTTCTCTGCTTTAAAGACACAGAAATCATAAACTGCTGGTGCCTGACATCTACATAACACCTACAAAACTGTCTTGTAAGAGAAGATTAATTTATGCAACAATATTCATTCAGCATTAATATATACTAGATGCTATACTACATTCTGGTAATACATAAAGTTTGCACTGTTGAAACACAGCCCAGGAAGGGAGATAATCATTTAACATTATTTGGATCCCAGAAATGTTTTCTGCATTATTGACTGAATGCATGTGTGTGTATGTGTATTACAATCAAAGAAACCTATAACTGGAATAATTTCATAGAAATATCATAAAGTAATTAATATATTTAAATATTTAACAAAATAAGTCAACCACAGCTGATCCAGCATCACAGGGGAGTGGCTAAGGGGGCTCAGGTTTTGGTGTCAGGGAGTTTTTATTTTTATCTTGCTCCTATTATTTACTAGTTGAATCATCTGGGACAGATTTCTGAACTACTTGGAGTCTTGGTTTTGCCCCATCTCACTGATTTGTAGAAATTAAATTGTATGTGTGGCACATAGAAAATATCTATTAAATTGTCACTATTTGCATAATAAGAAGGTGCCAGCACCACTACATGAACTAACCAAGGATCTTATCCATCCTCTGAGTAGACAGAGTGGAAAGATCCCATCAGCTGCTACCAAGGGCTGTGTGGGTGTGCAGAGGAAGGAATCCTTCACAATTCTTCTCTAAACTCCTTACACTTGCCTACCCCAAGTCCTCTTTGTCACCAGTTTGCCAGGAGTGGTGTAACTTCATTAACTACCCCCAACACACACACACACACACACACACACACACACTCACAGGCATACATACCACTGCCAGCACGATTTTTTGAAGTTTTAAGTTTGTACATGTCACCACCGCCATTATAACCTGCGATAGCATCATAGCCTATGAAACAGCAATTATCTGTTTATTTTCAGTCCTGCATTGTGTATGGAAGACAGTGCATTGCTAAAAGTAGCTCTCTGGAGCAGGCATTTCAGCTCAACAGGAGGGCCAGATTTCCATGGTGTGTTCAGATATGAGTGTGGAGGGCAGTTCTGCAGGTGTCTGGAAAAGTGCACCAGAAGAATCTCCTCTATAGAGGCATGTGCAACACTCCCTGTTTCAGGCCCTCTGAAGCCATGTGCTCTACTTACACTTTCCGGTATTTACTTGTATGCCTTTTCACTTCGCTGACAACATTTTCTGCCTTCTACTACTTTTCAACCTGATAGACTCCTTTTCATTCTTCAAGGAAAGGTACAAATTCCCCTTTTTCTCTTTAGCTTTTTTTCTTGCATTTACCCAACAAATCAATGGAGAATTAATCCTGAGTTCATATACCATTTTTTATATTCCTCTACCATAACACAAAACATAATTTTAACTAGATAGATACACAGATAATAGATAGGTATGCATAGATGATAGATAGGTAAATACAGGTAGCTCAATGATGGATGAGAGAAAGAGAGAGAGAGAGAAAGAGAGAGAGAAAGAGAGTCAGACAGACAGACAGACATTCTGCCTCACCAGAATCTCTCTCTGAGGCCAAGGACAGTTAATTATTCATATCTTTCCACTACAAGTACAAGTACAGTACTTGGCACATTTTAGGGGCCCCATTTGCTCTTATTGAACCCAGCCATCTGTTGAGATAAATTAAAGGTAGAGAATTTGTTACCACTCAAAAACCTTAAAACAATAGATTTAGATATGACTGCCATTATAGTGTGACCAATCCAACTTCCCTATATGGTAAGGATATAGGAAGAGGGAAGGTTGAGAATGGATTGTGGAATAAGGTCAAACAGGACAAGAAAAATTGGTTTCCTGTTTTGCTGGTGATCCTACCCCAGAACCTGGAACACTTCCTACCATATCATAGGAATGAAAAATAGATATCCTTGAATGTTGCATGAATAGCTTTGTTGGTCAAAGACCAACATGCTGAACCAATTTCAGTTCCTAAATACAACAAGATTTTTCTGTAACTAAGTCCTGCTCTGAACTATCACCTCTGTGTGGGCTCTTCTACATACTTTCTCCACTTTTCCACTTCACTAACTCCTAGTCAACCTTAAGATATCTGCTTAAACATTTCTTCTTTGTTATCTGTGCCTCCCATACTCTTTACTCAATATTTTACTTCCAAAAATCTAGCATACTACTTGGCATATAGTAAGTGATCAATGAATAATTGATGTTTAGAATAATTAATATATTTCACCCTGTTCGTAGAGCCACTCTAGCTCTTAAAACTCTTAGTTGTAATAATTCCTGAATGAGTGATACATACACAGAGGCTAAATCTATGCTCTAGAACACAGTCTATAATAAGTCTTTGGATTTAATATTGCATTCATAAGACTATTTACCATTTTCAACTCCTTAGTCTGTGGTGCAAACAGAATGGACACCCTAGATTGAAGCTCTCTCTTTTATTGGAAAAATTGCCTCTAATATAAGAAGGCATCTCACATTTCATCACCTTGAAGACAGCTGTTATCCATTTCCCACATGTTCTAGTTGCAGCTTCTGGTCTTCTGCTGAAAGAATTCATTTCATTATTTATGACTTGACCTATTAAATGTCAATGGGAAGATTCCCTGGAAAGGTATGTTACTGTGGTTACCAAGAGCCTCTCTCATCCCAGGAACAGTCTGCTTTCTGGGTTGCAGAAAGACCTTTAAAATCAGCAGGAACCACACATGCTGAAGCAGAGAGGTGTGATGGGCACAAAGAACCTGATATTATTTTCAAAGCATCCTGAGAAAGGCAGGAAGGATTCTACGGTTTTCTTCCAAAATGATGACTTAAGGACAGTCTGAGGCAAGCAATGGAAATTAAGATTTGATTCTCCTTTCATAGATAGAACAGTGACTTTTTATTCTACTGCCATCTTCAGCACCTCAAAAAATGCATTTTTTATGAGAAAGTCAAACGGGCCTTGTCTCCCAGGCAAACACTCCTCATAGAAACACTTGAGCCTTTTTTGTTAAATTACAGAAACAGTGAAAGATTTATGATTCCGCTGGACAAAATCCTTTTGTTTTAAATAGTTGCCATTTTTCCATGAAGAAATCAGACACCTTGTTGGTGTTTTCTTATAGTAAACACAAGGTCACCAAAAGGAAACAGGCTAGATGAAAGATCACCACAGTATTAAATTACTTCCATCTGCAAACACTGTAAATCCCGTAGACATAAAAAGAGAAGTTATGGTTAGAGCTCTAAAGTGTCATGTTTTTGGACTTGAAAAAAGTCCTTCTGCAGAGGACTTTATTCTGCTGCCAAGATTAAGAAACATGAAGTTGTGATGCAGGAACTGGACCATGTCAAAAGCAGTCTACAGTAGAAATCCTGCCCTCATTCCCTCAGCCCCTTTCCTCCATTCATTTCTTGCATTATCTAACATTCAAGTTTACATTGGAAGAAATTGCTGTCAAAGTCTTATAGCATTAGCTCTCAAAAGATTTTAAAGAATGTATTGAAAACATGTGATTGTTCTCTTCAGTTTGTCTTTCTACTGATTATAGCGTGTTTATGCTTGGGATGTAATTCAAAATGGTATCTTTTCGAAACAAGGCTATTTGCATTTGTAATCAATTAATGCTATTCACAGTTAAGATTTTAATTAAATTTTATGATTGTCTTTAAGTAGGACTTATTTTTTTTTTCCAAGGCTATAACTAGTTGCTATAATAGAGTACAGTGATCATTTGTGATTTTTAGCTGCTAAGCATCTGAATCCCTTCCTTAGTTTTGAGAAATCTCTTGTGTGAAAGCAAGACAGATACTTGCTACCTAATATGCAAGAAAACAAGGCATGTGCATGCAGCATAGCAGGTAGACTCAGATATCAATAACACAAGATTTGAATCTGTAATGAGTGATGCAAAGTAGTGAGGTGGTTTAGAATTCATTTTGCAAGCATTACTCAGCACCCAGTAGGGGGTGAGAGGGCACCATATAGTAATGAGTGGAAGCAGTAGTGGCATCCTAAGGGGGAATGTCCTTATGGCATGACCTAGACTTTACCACCTTATCTATTTGTGTCCTTGATCAAAATCTTTAACAACTCTACCTCTGTTTCTTCCTCTGTAAAATAGGGATAATAATAGCCCTTACCTTAGAATGGTGATAAAGGATTCAGTTGGTTAACATGCATAGAATAGAGTCTGGTTGGCTCATTAAAAGCTCTTCACTGGCTTAGTCTTGTCTGAGGCATTATAACCCTCTCTGGGTTATGAACCCATAGACTAAACCACGTTCCTCAGCCTTCTTGCTGATTCTTTCCAATATTCCTTTTTAAGTTAACAAGGATAATTTTGTTGAATACAACCAGCAATCCGGACTGAATGCCACTTATAACCTGATGTGAATTTGAACTCTAAAATACTCTCAAACTACAGTCTTATTTCAAGTGCATAACTGGGATATTTATAAGAAAATAGTTTTCTTCCACAGTGCTCTATCTGTAATATGCTATCAAATAAAAATTCAGTGTTTAACTTTGACAATAACCAGATTGGTAATAATGTTATATTTATCTCTTCATGTGATGCAATTTAAAGGGTGATTCCAGAATCTGGAAGCAATGGCTAGAACTTTTGAAGTTATTATGTTAAGGTAGAATGATTCTTAGAGTTTTGCTTACTATAGAGATAGACAGGTTGTTTGTCAATTTGTTTTTACCTATGAGTCCCTGAGGACTTCCCCTCAGGGAATGAAAAGCAGGCAACTTTTATAAGTTCACAAGTATGATATGGATTTTCAATTCCTGAAAACATGGGTCAAAGGTGAAAGCCTTGTTTGGATTTTGTCCACACTGCCTGAAGATATTGTGGAAAGACCATTAAGGGGGAAAATAGCCATGTAAAACACATCAGGACTGTCAAGAGTCTGGATCTATTTTTAAAATTCCAGAAAGTTGTCTGGAAAATAGTGACACCAGAAGCTTCCTTTGATTCTTCCCTTGATATGATTTATTCTCAGAGCTTCTGAAGGGAAAGAGAGAGATAAAAGATGATATTGACAAAAAGTTTTAGCTGCTTCAAAGGAAATCCATGTGGTTTGCAAGCCTTATATAGCTCTTCCTAAAAAAGGAAGACAGCTGTTTGCTGAAGGAAGGCCCAGACTGCTGTGGCCAGTAAGCTTGAGGCCACTAATTATAGTGACAGAGGCATCAGAAAAGGCAAACTCTTTAAAATCCATCTCCTGTCCTTCAATATCTTCAATTTCTTCCAAGGATGGGCTGTTTCTCACGACTTCAGATTAATCTAGAAGAATCAGGTATTTCTCTACCTTGCTATGGAGTCATTGTAATTTTTAATTATTAGGAGTGGAATGCAGAGCTCTTGATAAGTATTTGTTGAGTATCCACTGCACATCGAGTACTAAACAAATGTTGCATACATTTTGATAAACAGTTAAACAGAGAAACTTTTCTCCATTAACATTGACACATGGACACTGTGGCAGCATGGTGAGGCTAGACGGTGCCAAAACAGGACTCAGGTCACCTTAGCTCTTGGTCAAGCCTGAATATTAATTACCTGTATTGCCTTGTAAAAGGCCCTACACCACTATTGTCATTGGTTTCCTTACTTTAAAAAATGAGAGAGTCGACTTAGATCATCTCCAAAGTACTCAGCAAGTCAAAATCCTGTACCTTTCAATTTCAGAGAAAAAATTTTCCCTAGTTAAACAACTACAACAACAGCAAAAATTTACAAAACCCACTTAGGCCACATATATCAGAAAAGTATACCTATCATAATAGTTACAATTACTCACTTCATAATATTGATAGATACATGTTGACGTATATTATGAAGACAAATATTTTACACTTAAATGTTGATAACAAGTTTATTGATAATAATTGGTATTAAATATCAACCCATCCATAAAGATCATATAATGCATTGATAATGATAATGATGATAATAATCAATAGGTATTATTTACAGAGTTCTTACCATGTGCCAAACACTGGTGTAAATGCTTTATACATATTCATTTATTCATTCTCAAACTGGGATTGGAAACAAGAATTATAACTCTTATTTAATAAATTAAAAAAATGTTAGGCAAGGTCAAACAACTAAATGTAAGGGAGCTAGGATTTGAACCAAGCCAAGCCTGGCTCCAGAGTATGTGATCTTTAGCACATTATGGTAGCCTTTTTTAAAAATAAAATTTTATTGAGGCCTATCACTCGTATATGAACATACATAGATAATAAGTGTATAGTGAAGTTGTGAACTTACAAAACAAACATGCATATCATCATACAGGGCTCCCACACACCACCTCACCACCAACACCTTGCATTTTTGTAAAACATTTGTTAACAAAGTATGAAATAGCATCATCAAAATATTACTACTCAGTATCTCCCATATTTTATGTTGGTATTTTTTTCCTCTACCCCTTAAGATAATGAACACTCCGTGTAGTAATATACATTTGTTATAGTTCATGAGAAAACATTCCCATATTTGTCCTATTAATCACAGTCCATCTCTCACTACTGGATTCCCTGTGTTATACAGCCCCCTGTTTTGTACAATCCATTCAAAGTGTACACTCACTGGCTCTCACTTTCATCACAGAATTGTGCTGTCAACACCTCAGTCAATTTTAGAATATTTTCATTACTCCCAAAGAAAAAATCCAATACCCCCATATAGTTGTCTCTTAGATTTGATATAACTTCTTTGCCATTGCTGCAGATATATTATAATATTACTATTAACTATCATCCATAAGTGACATTAGTTGTAATTTTCCCATGTATCACCATATTCTTAACATTTTGTAAAAGTAGAACATTCTTATATTTATACTATTAACTATTAGCTTCATCCACCACTGAAATCACTGTTATACATATCCTAGTATATTCCTGTTTCCTTTCAAATGACCTTTATATCCACAGACTACCCCTTTCATCCACAATCTCATTTTTTAAATCAGCAGTGTTAGTTATACTCACTATAATGTGTTACCATCAGCTCTATTCATTTTCACACTTTTACAGTAAACCTTATTGAAAATCCTACATACATTGAGCATCAGCTGCCAGTCTCAAACCTCATTCTCTTTCCTAGTAACCTGTGCTCTGGAGATAAACTCTATGATTTTAATCATTGTATTTAGTTCATACTAATGAGACCATACAATATATGTCCTCTGTGTCTAGTTTATTTCACTCAACATAATATTGTCAAAATTGATCCCTGTTGTTATATACATCCTGATTTAATTTCTTCTTACAGCTGAATAGTATTCCATTGTATGTATATACCATATTTTGTTCAGTCATTCATCAGTTGATGGACACTTGGGCTGGTCACATATTTTAACAATTGTGACTAATGCTGCTATGAACATCTGTGTGTAAATGTCAGTTTGCATCCTTGCTTTTCAGTTTTTCTGAATATATTCTTAGTAAGTTGAAGGTATACATGAATAGCAGGTTAACCCAACAATTTATTTTGTAAGACTGTGATGAAAGAGTCCAAATTAGAATTAGCTCATACCTTAATTGTGTAATTTGTTAGCTCTGTGAACTGGAAAAACTGTTGAATTCTCCTAAGATTCATTTTCTTAATCTGTAAATTGGGGATAATTCACAGAATCATCATAGTGATTTGATGAGGCCAAAAAGTGAGAAAATATCCAGCTCAGTTAATTAAGTTTATTTATTTATTCAGCATATATTTATGGATCACATATTATGTGTCAGGTACTGGTTTAAGTGATACAGCAGTAAATAAAACTAAGTTGGCTCCATCATGGAACTTAAAATCTTGTGGCGAGGTAGAGATTTGTAAAAGCATGCAAATAACAAGAAAATTATAGATTGTGATCAGTGAGTAGATATTTTCTTTATTTATTGCACTGTAGCAAATGCAGCAATTCTGTGAGTCAAGAATTCTGAAAACGCACAGTGAAGATGGCTCTTTGCTCCATGAAGCCTGGGACCTCACCTGGAATGACTTGAATGGCTAACAGGTAGAATAGGTGAGGTTGGGGAATCTGCTTCCAAGAGGACTTCTTTACCAACATATCTGGTGCTAGGATTGAGATGAGTGAGTGCCACACAGGCTAAGCAATGACTTTCAACTTGAGGAATTAGATGTGTCATCTCCAGCATGGCAATTATTATGCAGAGAATTAATATTGGATAATATGATCCTGAGTTACCAGGGCATTTACTTGGATTGTGTGTCTGAGGAAAGTCTGTATTAGGGATTAATGAATTTGAGACCTTAATATGGAGAAGGATCCAGCCAAATGAAGATGTGAGAGAGGAGAATTCCAGGTAGAGCTAGTGCAAAGTCCCTGAGAGGAGAATGTGAAGTGAGGCAGGGATGTGGAACGAGATAAGGCCAATTGATATGGGGAGGGACCAGATTAAGTGTGGCTTTCTACATCATGTTAAAGAATTAGGATTTTATTGTAAATCCAATGGGAGAGTTTTGAGGAGGGAAGAGACAGAATTTTAAAACAAAAGAAAGAATATAAACACAATTTAAAAAATACAAAATAAAAATGGAATCCTACTCCAATTTCCTCTGACTGTATCTGTTACAATCCACCTCTCATGCATGCACAGTGGCTCCTAACTACTTTCTTTGTCTCCTATTCTGATCATCTATGAAATAGAACATTCAAATATTTCCTTCCTCCAACAATATGTGTATAGCAAATTTATAGCATGAATATACATCTGAAATGGGAACAAAATATTGGGGGGCCAATGAATTTCATTAAAGTATATTAATTTAACTCCAAATCTAGATAAAAGCATTTCATTTGTCTATTCATTCCTTCAGGCATCTCTTCACTCAGCAAACTTTTCCTTGATCACCAAATATCAATAGATATCAATAACATAAAATGACACTGCTTCTGTTTCAGTGGCTTTCCATGAAAACGGTGAATAATAAAATTTCTATACAAAGTGATATTGAAACTCAAAGGAATAAAAACACTACTTGGTACCGCAAAGCAGAAAATATTGAGGACCATTTAGCATGTTATGAGTCCTGGGAAAATACACTTAAACTAATTAAAGTACAATTTCTGTCAACTATGTATTGACTCAGCAAGCTCTTGTCATTATAGAAACCATTGCGTTTAGGATCTTCTATCAGGTGTTACTTAAGCAAACTAAAAATGGAAGTCTTCCTTATGGTTTATCAGTGCAAAGGATTTGTCCATCATCAAAGGCCTCAGGAGCTGGATTCCTCCCACATAAAAGAAGTTCCAAAACTCAACACATTCCTTAGCTTCCAAAGCAGAACCAAAAACAATTGGTTTTGATGAATTGTTCCAGATGAATCTCTCTCTCTCTCTCTCTCTCTCTCTCTCACACACACACACACACACACACACATATACATGCATATACACACTTAATTTGTGTGAAGAGTACTGGTGAAAAATGCCTTCGTAATTATTTCTTTTGGTTTGTTGTTATCTCTAATCCTGCACGAGAGGAACTCACCTGAAAAGAACTATAGGTTTTTTTAGGTAAATATACTTGTTAAGACCTAAAAGCCAGAATTGAAAAAAAAAAAAAAGTTTTTAAGGATAGGACTGGCCAAAATAAATATTTAAAACTTTGACTTCTAAGTGATTAATTGGGTCTCCATAATTTATTCCTGGCTATCCAAATGGAGCAAGTTCCTCCATTATCATATCCACCCCAAAGGCAGGGGTGATGGTAAAGTCTCAAAACCAAGCTCATTGGATGTCAATCATTTATTTTTGTTTTTTTCATAATCAGACCTTTAAAGCTGTGGGGCTAAGATTTTTCCTATGCTGACTTGACCAAAAATATGGAAGCAGAATTTCTGTCTCTATCTATTCTCCTTATAACTTATGCTCCCATAACCCATGCAGGCACCCATACTCACATGTAGGTAGAGCCATGGTAAGCACGTTATCCCATTTTCTCTCTCTATAGCCTAGGGGCTTAGAACATGGTGTCTAGAGTCAAATACCTGGGTCCTAATCTTGTCTCCACAACTTATTTGCTATGTGGCCTTGGACAGTTAGTTAACATCTGTATTTCAGTGTCCTAAGGAAAATATGATAAATATTTAGGGTTATTTTGAGGATTAATTCAGTTAGTGTCTAGGAGCACCATTTATGTTTAATCAATGTTATTAATCCTCGGAATTCAGCCCTGACCCCAGCCTGGGCTCTCATTTGGTTTCCTATGGTCCTTGTCTACTTTCCTGTTTCCAAAACTAGGATTACAAACTCTCATCCTCAAGAACATACAGTTTATCACTTCCCTTTGTTAAAGGCCACTGAAAACTTCATACAGAAGTTCAAGTATTTCAAGTAAATGAGATGAACTGAGGAGAATATAGTGGTGGGGGTCAGGGACTCTAGCATTAGAGGTGCAGGAGTTTCCAGAGGACTAGGTATTATGTAGCATAATGGCCCATTGTCATAGAGGTATTTGACCATATATTACACAGGCTTTCAAACAGTCTATTCACAGATACATCAATTCAACATTAGAGTCAGACCAATGGGAGAAATCAAATCATAAAATATAGTCCTCCTGACACTAACAAGCTTTTAGATGACTGCACATATGAAGGGCAGAAAGGAGACTGATAAATCAACTACTCAAAATTACATTGTCTTATTAGTTATGCTTCCTTTAGGGAATCCTGGCAGATGAGAGGCAAGAAAAAATAGACTTTGTAGAGGTAGGAGTAAGGAAAGGAAATTGAAAATATCTAATGAATAATTGTCACTGAGCAATCTGGATATTGAGGAAGAGCAGAAAGATTCTACTTGGAGAATTTAAGTAGATTGCGATGGGAGATAAGCAAGTCTCAAAAATGCAAATGGTGGCCAGATTGGGAGGGTCAGAAACACAAGGACCGAATTTTCTCTCTTAGGACATTTTTACAGTGAACACTGCCTTTGGAAGAACAAAGCTAGAGCCTGTTATGGTTCATTTGACTGACAGTTACCCTCATCTTGCTCAGGGCCAGGAAAGTTGATCTGTCCCTATTTTCAAACCAGATTTAGCATTCACACTTCAGCAGCCAGAGGAGCATGAGATGGTGCCATACAATGTGTTCTATAGTGATGCTGACCAAAAAAAAAAAAAAATAAGTTGTATTTTTATGGACCTATGAGCATCATTAATTATTGATCATGGATTAATACATTTGGCACAAATTTTAAGCACAAACACTCCACCAAAGCCTGTGCTCATCACCAAGTATGTAATGGCTGAGATTGCAGCCCCACACATTTGGAAGGTTTGAAGTTGTTTTCCCAAGAATTTGTACTATTCTCTCTGTTATTACAACTTACCTGCCTATATTTTAAGCAATCATCCATGGACCATCAGCAAAATTCCCACTTCTGCTCTGGTTTGCTCATCTCAGAGCCTTCCAACTAAAGAATGGGCCAGGATGCATGGCTAGAGCATGTCTGTGTTTGAGTTATCATTGCATCCACAGTACCCAACACAGTAATAAGCAGAGAGAAGGTATTCAACCCAGTTTTGTTGAATGAATGAATGAACTGTTGAGAAGATGGAGGAATGAATCATTAATTGAATGAGTGAACAAATAATAAGTATGCCACAGATCTTTGCTGAATCAATGAATAACTACATGAATGAGTGAATTAATGTATCTTGAAAGCTCCTGAAAACTGCTATGATATAAAGAATAAACTATAGATTTAATAAAGTTATGTCGGGTGTGATCCGCTGGTTTCTTTTGTTAAATATGTGTGGGGCTCTGCATATCTTTCTGCCTCATTGAAGAAAGCTTTGTTGTAGTTCAATTGAAATTGATCCTTGAAGAAGGCCATCCAAAAATAGCCCAGCATGGGAAGTCCAGCATGCTGTTTCTTTCACTTCCTTAGGCTACTCCGCTATGAAAAATATTTTGATTTAGTTGGTTCATTTCAAGTGATGGCAGTATGAATGATCACTTTATAGCGAACATCAGCAAAAAGATAGGAATTCACCATTAAAACAGAGTGAAATTGAAGCAATTTTGGCCTCCCTCTGCTTTCCTTGAAGATAAATGATTCTGATGTCAGTGCAATTTGAAAGAATATTAAATCAGAGGCTGAAAATACCTAGCAGTTCAAACTCCCTCATATCACAAGGTCCAAATTCTCACAGACTCTAAAACTAGGATGATTCTTTCATTCTCATTATCATTCTCAAAAATGGAGTGGCTTTTCTGTAACTAGTTTCATGACACATTGAGTGGAAAATTCCTCTCCACTCATGATAGTTTGACATTTAAAATGACTACACAATTTTTTCCCAGATGGTACCTACACATAACTCAGATAAATAAAACAATACACCAGACCCTAAACAGCCATCAAAGGAGGAAACAAACATGCACTTTTGCTTTCTTGTAGCTTTTAAAGCTTTTTCATTTTACACTCAGAGGTTTCCTTCAGGATCTCCTTTTGGACTTCTAACTAGATTGTTCAAGGTGATAAAAAAAAAAAAAAAAAAAAAAACTGGGGAAAATAGCAACTAAGACCAATTTGCCTCCTATTCTAATGGATAAGAGGGGCCAGGGAATGATATTTTTGTATGGCTCTTTGTGTCAATACTTTTTCTAGGTATCTGTGGTAGGATAAATAATGCCCCCTCAAAGATGTCCATGTCCAATCCCTGGATCTTGCAAATATGTTACCTTATATAGCAAAGGGGACCTTTCAGATGTGATTCAACATCTTGCAAGGGGGAGATTATCCCAGTGGGCCTGCTTTAATCACAAGGGGAGGAGGCAATGTGATGATGGAGGCAGAGATTAGAATAATGTGGCCATGAGCCAAGGAATCCAGGCAGCCTCCAGAAGCTGGAAAGAACATGTAGCAAATTTCCACTATTGCCTCCAAAGGAACCAGCTCTGCTGACACCTTGATTTTAGTCTGGTCTCCAGAACTAGGAGAATAAATTTGCATTGTTTGCAGTTTTAACTTACTAAATTTATTTCAGTGGAAAGAGTAAACTAATATAGTATCTCTACATTTTCTCATGATGGATTCAAAACAATATGAGGGAGAAGTACTATCTCTATTTTATTGTGACATCCAAGACCAGGAAATCTTCATTCAAGTATACACAGTTAATTCTTTGAATCCAGATCAGTCAGCCAATAAAATATATGATTTTTCGACAGCGTCATGTAGACAATGATTTCGTGCAGATTTCCCCTACTTATCCACCAGTGTCAACCAGGTGGATTGTTCACACATATAGGTTACCTAGGAGTCCATTTCACCCCATTGACCATTGCTTCTATGGATGAATATCACTCTGAAATCTTTGATTTATAAAGGCATCCTTCACCCAATTGTAAATAATGAGTTCATCTGCTTTGCATGGAGGTAGGGAAGAAAATGAAAGTGCAGACAGCTCACACTGGATGAACTATGGCTGAGAACCTGTTCCTCAGCAGTGTCAGGATCTGCTGGAAAGCTCTTAGGCTTTTTATTTCTTCTTTATAACTTCAGTAGGGAGTTACTCCAACACGCAGCCTCTCTTACCAAAAAAAGCTGACTTTGGGAGCTGATGGTGGAAATGATTGAAATGTATCCGCTCTCTGTGCATTACCAGGGAGCTGAACCTACATCTTTGAGGGCCCTTTGGCCTCCTTCCAGAAAAGATGCTATCTAATTTACAGCAGTGCCTACTGTGATGCCTTTGCAGGCCTGGCTTTCCACCTGACCAGTGGGAAACAGCTGCAAGCATCTCCCTAGGCAGCCTCTTTCCAGCAGGAGGGTAGAGGCCAGCCCAACATCTGTCTTTCTTATCTGTTACTGATGTGGACAAAAGTGCACGTTTCTTGGTTGTTGTTTGGCAAAGAGCCTTTCAAGCATGGAAGGCATTCCTGCCCTACTTCTTTAGATCCTTCTGCAGCTCATTTGGAGTTTTCAAAAGGTACAAATAATTCCCCCTTCATGAAGCTCAACTAAAGGTCATTAAAGCAGACACATATTTCATGAGTTAGTCCTTCCTAATATATTTCCATTGTTTTCATTATACAAATGAAATCATGGGGCACAGGACCAAAACACAGGGATATTCACCATTCCAGCCACTATCCCTCTGGTAATAAGACTTAGGACCTTGGCAAAAGTGAGATCAGGGTGCTAAGTGCAACAATAGTATTCTCTTTATATTTTTCAATCATCATTTATCCTACTGCTTTTTTCCCCATCATCAAATATTTGCAATCTGAGAATGAATAAAGCAGACAGAAGCATTTTTTATTTATACCTAGCCAAGTTGATCAGTTCCAACTTTGTATCATTTTATGCAATCCTAATGTTCTGATGTGTACAAGTGGAAAGAGGAGGGAAAGATAATACAGAGTGGGAGAAATTGATGACCAGTACAGAGTACCTAAAATCTTTCATATAAACCCATGTATTTAGCATTAAGATTTTTGATAAACATACTCTAGAAAGACTATCTTAAGCTTTTGATCATTTTCTTATTTGTGATGTTCTAGTTAACTAACAAACAGAGGAAGCAATAAGAAGGAGAATCTGATGGATGCTAAGGAAGTGGAAGAGGAGTTTAAATGGATAATGTGAATTTGAGGAGGAACATGTTGGTGAGAAGCGTACAGATGATAAATAGTCTGGAATTTTTAAAAAAAGTTTCAGCCACTGGGAACTATCAGTAGATAACATTAATTACTTTGATTTCTAATTTTAAAATGTTTGGAGGGACAATTTGGAAAGAAAGTGAAGTTTATCAGAACAGACCTGCTTATGTTTCATATAAACGTTTCTTTGATATGTGAAAAATGTTTTAGATTCACAGCTGCTAAAAGAAATACCACACAGTGGGTTGCTTAACAGCAGGAATTTATTCATACACAGTTGCAGAGGCCAGAAGGCCTGCTTCCTCCCAGGGACAGATTCTTCTAGCTGGCTGGCAGTCGTTGTGGTTCCTTGGCTTTCCCATCACATGGCAATGCACATGGAGCTGTCTTCTCTGTCCCCCAGGTTCCATTGACTTCTAGCTTTCGGTTGCTCTTGTGTCTTCCTGTCTGTGTTCAATTTCCTTTGCTTACAAAGACTTCGGCCCTATTGGATCAAAGTCCACCCTCATTCAGTTTAGGCATATCTTAACTACAAACACTCTCAAAGATCCTATTTACAAGTGGATTCGCACCCACTGGACCAAGAGGTTGGGAAGAGAGCATTATTTTTGTGGGAGGCATGATTCAATACCCAACAAAGAGAGGTGACTTGGAAATTGATGTGCATTTCTAGAGGAGAGGAAAAACATGAGGTGGAATTTGTTAGAAGATGATTCTGAAACATTTTTGGATAAAACTGCTCATTTTTTAATTTTTTTAATTTTTATTGTGGGTAAAAATCAAAATTCTCACAATACATACAAACATTTGCAAAATGATATATAAATATATATGCATATATGTGTATTTGCTTACAAAAATGTTATTTATATATATATATACATATATTTTAAGAGGTGCTTAGATTACCCAAAATATTACACGGAACCCACTGGGATTCCCATGTTGCCCACCTCCCAAATAGAAAAAGATGATAATGCATACCTTTGGATAAGATTTTGCTCCCTATGAATCAATTTATACTTTGAAGCTTGAAAGATTTTGAAAACTTCCATTGGTTTCTTGATAAGGCAAAAATGTTTTATTGACCTTGCCACATGAAGAATTCCTCCATTTCAGCTTTCGTGGGCTACACTTAGTTCCCCAAGTATGCACCATCACCCCACCTGGGCCTTCTGTTCCTTTCAGACCTGGCAAATACTGATACATTTTCTCAGCATCCATTTCAAACACAACTTCCTCCATATAGGGATCTTTCATTCTTTAACCCAGAATATGATGTAACAATGTATATGACACTTTAAAAAGTCTACTTTAATCACATTTATCTGTGTATTTACTTTTTCTATTGGTTGGCAAACCCTTGAGAAGATGAATTGTGTCATTTTTATCTTAGAATATCTCAAGTGTATCATGCCCTGACTAGAAAAAAAATGAATATTTATCACAAAAGGTTATGTTCATCAGTTTGTTTTTGGACTGTTCATAACTTAAATGCATATGTATAGATAAGTATGAAATAACTGATAGAAAAGAAGCAAATATAGATAATAGCTACCTTTTATTGAACCCACTATGCTCAATGATTTATGATAATCTTTCTATTTAGATTACCTCATCTGATTCTTATAATTATCCATTCCTTCAAGAAAGGTTTGAGTACCTATATGCAATATAAGTGTACACTATATTCCCATTTTGCATATGAGGAAAATGAGGCTTAGAAATGGATAAGGTCACAAAACTAGTAAATAGAAGCAACAGGATTTTAAATCACAATCTCCCAATCTTTTCATTAAAGGAATAATCAGAAAATAACTGTTCTTAGCTATAGCAAAGTAAGGAGGAGATACCTTCAAGATCTTTTTGTTTTCTGTTTCTTTTCCATTCTCTCTCTCTCTCTCTCTTTCAACTTAGCTTTCCTCTATGTTGTTTCCATTCTCACAGGCTCTCTCTGAACTTAGCAAGATAATTGCAATATCTACAGAGCTATACCAATACTCTCAGCAATGCTGTAGAAAAAAGAAGGCCTTTTCTTAGTCCAAACAAAAGTCCCTGGAAAAAAGTTTTATTCGCTCTGTTTGACAAGGTCTGCTTCATTTTCCCACTCCAGGAGAAAAGAGGAGTGATGTCAGTTCCATCTGAACGACATGGACTGAGAATCAATTCTGGGTGGTGCCCTAAGGAAAACATATTCAATTAGCTGATGAAGGGGAGATTAGAAGATGGGCAGGAAGTAACTCTATTGGATCCACAGCATCCCCTCTCAGCCAACTCCTTCTCAGGTGAAAGATCTATTTTTTAACACTTGCTTCCTTAAATTCTTTCCTCTTGGCCTGTAACTGCATTCATGCATAATTGCCCAGCTATTTATTTGTGGGCTTATGCAGTAAATATGTAAGCTGGGTAGTATTTATTAATTAGTACAAAACCATGTAACTACCACACATGGTAGTATATGTTATACCAAAATGTATCCAGAATTTTGATCAAAATATAGTTTCTGATAATTCCGTTCTCATTTCCTTTATTGAAGCCAGTGACTAAGGAGTAAGGTACCCACACTACCTGAAAAAAACTGATTGCATTGAACTTATGTTAGACCCAATTCACATGTATTTCTTAAAGGAGAAGGAAACAAGCATATTTTGCCTTATCAGGTATTAGGCCCTTGTGCTTGATGCTGTTACAGAAGCCACCTTTTATCATCAGAAACACTTCCTCTATAGGCAAGGTTGCTAGGCTCAGTTCTGTGAAGCAGCTCTATTCATTTATGAAAAAATTCATTTAGCACTCAAGAAAGTGTTTGCTCTGTGCCAGGCCTGTGCTTGGTGTTGGAGATACAGTGCTCCCAAAGATAGAAGGTTATCAGAGAGGTAATTAATGCATTCACTCAAAAAATACTTCTTTAAGGTGTTTTCATGCTATCACTGCACTAGCTTAAGGAGGAAAAAAAGCCCTGTGTTTATGGAGCTTTTAGTCAAGGAAGAAGTATTTCAGTGCAGTATGCTAAGTACTATTATCGAGGTAAGCAATTTGTCTCAGTAGAAGACATGTGGAAGCATAGGTGAGGGTAGGTAAACAATGGCATATTGGTGACATCGTCAAGGTTGATGAAATGTGTTTGAGGGGATCAAGGGAATTTGGAAGTCATTAGGGCAATTTACTAATACCTAGTTTACTCTAGTCCTCTGGGCACATATTGGATTGTATTCCTCTGATCTGTTGACTTCAAGAACTGTGAACTGTGGGTGAGGGGGACACTTATAGGTAGAAGTTTTAGGAGCTTGGTACTGGAGAAACATCCAGTGCTCGAATGTAGGGCGTCTCAACTTCCTTTCATCAGAACCATAGTTGCCTGTGATATTGATTGGTAAAACAGATGTTGAAACTATTGCAAGAAAGATGTTAACTATGTACCTTTACCACAGAACTTCCTAGAACCCTCAAAATGCTCATTTCTTTCATAGCGTTACAAAAGAAAGGCAAATACATAGCATTCCAAATATTTATTTAAGCCACATCATTACATCCAACAGATATTTTCATTATTTGATAGCTCAGAGGTATTTGCCATTGTTGACCTTTCCTAACCTGTTCTGGATCATACATTCATATATTAATTCATTAAAGTATATATTCATTAATTCATCAACTATTGATTGACCGTATTTCATGTACTTGGCTCTAGGCTAGTCATTGAAGGTAAACAAGTGAGCACAAACCGGCAGGATCTGTTGTCTCACAGAGCTTATGTTATGGAGTTTTACTTTAGCAAATGGATGTTTAGTTAAGTCTAAGATAAGTGTTCTGAAAAGAAGACTCATAACCAAGGAGCCTGGCCTATCCAGAGGGATCAGAGAAGACTATGAGCTTGAGTTAAGTGTGAAAGATGGGTAGGTATAACTTTGGCTAAGGAGATAACAGGCAAAGGAGTAGAAGAAGGAGCATTTTCAAGCATCTGTAGTTCATAAATGAAGAACAAGGCAAACCTGAAAATTGTGAATAAGTCTAGGATGGCTCAAACACAAGAAAGAAAAACAAAATCATGAAGACCTGATGTAGGTGGGTTTAAGATCCAATTTCTTTATCCTAAGCAATCTGGCAAGTCATTGAAGGAATTTATATTGGAGAGAGGGGTAGTGGAGGAAGGGTAATATTTATACATGTATCCATATACTTATTTGATTATGTAGGCTGCTCCCATACGTGTTCCACAATTTGAAAAGCAATGCTCTAATTTTGTGCTTTTCAAACTTTAATGCTAATATGAGGGACCTGAGGACCTTGTTAAAATGCAGCAGATCAAGGGTGGGGCTTAAGGTTCTGCAATCCTAACAAACTCTCAGGTGAAGAAAATATATGAAGAATATATTCATATATTTCTATATTAACAGTAGAAGGAGACTTCATTATGCCACTTTCAATAATAAAGAGAACATCTAGACAGAATATAAATATGAAAATAGAAGACTTGAATGATACTATAAACCAGATAGACCTAACAGAACACTTCAAACAGCAGAAGAATACATATTCTTCTCTAGTGCATATGGGTCTTTCTCCAGGATAGACCATATGTTAGGTCACAAAAGAAATCTCAGTACATTAAAAAATATTGAAATCATTTTAACACATTTTCTCCAACCACAATGGAATGAAGCAAGAAATCAATGAGAGGGAGATCTGGAAAAGTCTCAAATATGTGGAAATTAAACAACATAATCTTAAACAACCAAAGGGTCAAAGAAGAAATCACAAGGGGAATTTTAAAAATTCTTGAGGTAAATAAAAGTGAAACACAACATACCAAAACTTATGGATTCAGCAAAGGCAAAGCTGAATGGAAAATTTATGGCTCTAAATGCTTACACTGAAAAAGAAGAAAGATCTCAAATCAGAGACCTAACCTCAGAATTGGAGGATATAGAAAAGGAAGATTAAACTAAACTCAAGTGAGCAGATGGAAGGAAATATCAAAGATTTTAGTGGATATAAATGAAACAAAGAATTAAAAGGAGAGAGAGAGAGAGAGAAACTCAATGAAACCAAAAGTTGGTTCTTTCAAGATAAATAAAATCTACACACAGAGTAGAATAACAAAGAAAAAAAAAAAGATGCAAATAACTAGAATCAGAAACAAAAGTGGGGAGGATTACTACTAAACCCATAGAAATGCAAAGGATTACAAGACAGTGCTATGAACAACTGCACAAGAAATCTTCCTCATCATGATAAAGGGCATATATGAAAAATTCATAACTAACATCCTACTCAGTGTTGAAAGACTGAAAGCTTTCCCTCTAATATCTGGAAAAAGACAAGGATGCTCACCATCACTACTGTTAATAAACATTGAGAAATAAAAGGCATCCAATTTGGAAAGGAAGAATTAAAATTTTCCCTATTTGTAGATGACATAATTTTATACATGGAAAATCCTATACAATCCATAAGAAAGTTACCAAAGCTAATAAATGAATTCAGGAGGGTGGCAGGGTACCTATCAACACATAAAAGCCAGTAATCTTCTAAACAATAGCAATGAACAATCTGAAAAAGAAATCAAGAAAAACCTATTTACAATAGCAACTAAAAGAATCAAATATCTAAGAATAAATGTAACCAAGGATGTAAAAGATTTAGGCATAAAACTTCAAAACATTGCTAAAAGAAATCAAAGAAGACCTAAATAAATGAAAGGAGATTTTGTGTTTCTGGATTGGAAGACTGAATATTCTTAAGATGTCAATGCTTTAAATTTGGCTTTTTCTTGGCTCACCACTGGCCCTACTACTGAAAATCTTTAACTGTTTTTCTGGAGCTATGAGAAAGATGTTTCTGCCAGTTCTTGTGGTTTGTTCAAACTTCTGTGGGGGATGGATTTCTGAAGCTTCTGGCTTTACCATCTTTATCAGGGCTCTGACACTCGGTGTGTTATATTAAGGCACACCTCTGTATTGCATTTAGTTAAATCCAACCACCTTGCCCTTTCTCCTCTCTCACTTCTCCAGGCCCTTGCCAGCCCCTACTCACATTACTCATTAGCCCAGCACCCGCACAGATGGTGCTTGCGGACAAGCTGATGACTTCCATCACCAACAGGCTGTTCAGTGCCCGAGGGTACAGCAGGTAAATCATCTGTGCAGGTGTAATAGGGAAAGAAGGATTGATGCTAGGAGGAATGTCTTCTCTTGTGATATAATCTATCAAAATAAAAATCCCCTCTGCTGACTTGCAAGGAAGTGTACTTTTTCATGTTAATATGAAAGTGAGCTAATGACACCTACATATATTTACCTTTCTTTCTATTTTTTTAACCATCCAGATGTTCAGAAGCTAGGTATTCAATATCCCTTGTTTGACTTTTCTGTCCTCTGCCATCTGCCACACAGAGTGTTTCAGCCAGGTAATGTGAGGAGGAATTTTATAACAAATTGACTTCATCATGACACATTTTGATGACCCCAAGTCAAAGTAAAAATTACAACACTAACTCTTAGTAAAATAAGGGTTCTCACTTACCTCCCCCAAATTTCCTGATGGCATAAGCTTGTTGCCACGGTGTGATAAGATTACATCTCAACAAAGTCTGTTAGGTCTTTACCATTTTCAATGGTAACAGGGTTGACCTACTTCTAATTTAGAAGTGTAATCACATTTGGTCTTTAAAAGGTTAAGAAATTTGCAGAAAATACTATATCAGATACAAAAATTTTAAAATAAGTATTGGTAATACCCAAGTATATGGTAAGTAGCTTACTTTGACAATCAGAAAATTAATGCAAACAATATCACATTTGAGGGAAAAGAAAAACAACATCCTAAGAACAAGAAGAGTATTGCATCTTTCTATGATAATTTCACTTGGGCTCTGTTACAGATCGAATTGTATCCCCCAAAATATATCTCCAAATCCTCACCCCCAGGGTTGTCAATGTGATCCCATTTGGAAATAGAATCTTTAAAGATGTCATCAGCTAAAATGAGGCTGAACTGGATTATGACTGGATGACTGTTCTCATAATAAGAGGTTTTTTGGGCACAGAGAGTCAGAGAGAGAGGACAGCCATGGGATGGAAGCAGAGGTTGAGTTATTCCATGAGTTGCCAGCAAACTGCCACCAGAACCCCACGGACTTCAAAGAAGCATACCCTTTGACACATTGGTTTGGATTTCTAGCCTCCAAAATGTGATCCAATAAGGTTTTGTTATATTTAAGCCACTTCGTTTGTTATATTTATTACATAGTCCTGGAAAACTAATATAGGCCCATGTGCTAGATACTACAAAATGCCTCATTGATAGCTCTTTCTTGTTAACATTGTTTCACATTAATGTGGTTCTTTTTTAAAAATCTCTGTTTTAATCTATGTTTCTTTTAGCCTGAAAGGTGTTTATTGTTCTTTTTTTAAAATCCATATTTGCTCTTTCTTTTTCTCCCTGATTTTTCATTTTGAACACACAGAGATCTCATTAGGCTTGTTGTTTGATCTTCAACCAGAACATGACTAACTTCACTTTCACTTGGATAATAACATAAATCTTATCTCTGATATACACTTGAGGACAGGTATAAATACAATTCATGTTTCTGGATATAATAGGAATTTACCCAGTGCAAGGAATGTAAATAGTGGTTGTGCATTAATTAATCTCTGGACCATTTGATATGAGGAGAATATTTATTTGAGGGGGATCTGTAAAGGCCTTTCTTGGTTCCAAAAGTAATCTCCTGGTATTTGGGTGGGTGTGGTAGTAAACTTTTCAGATTGGCCCAGGATTGGGATCTTTCAATTCAGAATTTACAACTGGGATATGTGAAAGCCTTTTTCTATTCTTTGCCTCTCAGGCCTTGTTCTCTTTCACAGCTTAAATCCTGAGTTGATATTTGGTAGTGCCTCAGTCATACTGTATGTGTACTCCACTTAGAGAGAGTTCCTCCTAGAGACTAGAAGAGAGTTGATTAATATTCTTAGTTTCTAGCTTATTTGCTATTCTGAGAACTTTTTAGTGTGACTTTATGTGAAATTAGGAAACTAGGAGTTGAATGAAGTATAGTTGGAAGCCCTTGTATTGATGATTATCAACAGAGTATGTCCATACTTATTGATCTGATAGTACCAATAGAGACAGAAAAATGCTCATTAAATTCTTCTTTGCATTTTCAAAATAGCTAGTTTCCTCTTTGTAGAAAGTCTGAAATAATTCTCCCTCTGGAAGGACATTATTTTCTTCTCGTAAATTCTCCCTAAATGCACCTGTCTTTCTGAAAATGGCTTTTATTCCTCTGAGTTTCCCTGTGGTCTCCTTTTTTAAAACTAGAATTAGCTTGTTTGTTTCAGTTATTATATACTTTTGTTTTATGCTGCTTGTTGGTGCTCATTGCTATGTATTGTTAGAATTTGAACCAGGATTTGAATCAGGATTTGAATTCTCCTTCTAGATGTGTTAACATTGGATATGTTTCTTGTCCAATTGTACCTTTGTTGCAATGGAAATAAGCGTAGATTTTTTTTTTTTATAATGTCACACTTACTAAAGAGATGATGCATATGAGCTATATGTGTTTTTCCTTGTATATAATCCATCCTAACAAACATTAGATATTTTCATTATCCTTATCATATAGTCTGTAGGACTATCACTGTCTTATTTAATGTTTTGACAAGCCAACATTATTTTGAGATGCATAAGTAAAGATTGCATATAATAATTTAAAATATAAACAAATAGATTCCCTTATACGTAGGATGATTTCTAAACTTATCTCTGCATGCCAAAATTGTATTGATTTTCATATTCCACATTTCAAGATCCTCTAACTTTTTCTCAGTTGGCATAATTTACTTATGTAAATAGATAAATATAATCAAGATCCTTTAAGAAAGTAAAAAAAAAAAACAGATTAATAGATTTACTCACTACACTAAAAAAAGTTATCCCAGCTTTATAGTACCTATATCAGAATCAGTTCCACAAAGAAATTAGAATAAATTTCTTAAATGCCAGGTTACTAGATGGAAACTCTGCAAAATAGCAATCCCGGATAAGGGCAGGGAGCTCTAACCTCCTGACAATTGCCTGATTACGTTCAGAGGTATTTCAAATCTGACTTGCTATCATTCATCAATCACTCAGTAAGTGTCTAAATCATAGAGATAAAGAATTCATAGTGTTTTAGTACATACAAGCCTATGGATTCATGATATTAATATCTGTTTAGCAGGTGCCCCACAAGTCACAAACTCTGAGCCCTATTTACAGTTTTTATTAAGACTTTCTGGACCTTTACAGGAGTTGTCCTTATTCACTTAGATTCCTCTTAGTTACTGAGTGAATTTCCCCCTTTCTTTCCCATTTATTCTAGTTCCCTTTTTTGATGGAAGACCACTGTTATGGAGAACAATGGAGCTGATTATAAGGTACTGCTGCCCCTGTCAATGGTGCCAACATCCTAAGTCAAGGGTTGATGCCACCTTGTCCACTGAAATTCCTGGTGGTGCCTTGCATTCCTGAGGTATGGTGAGATTGCCAAGACAAGGTTCTCTTACCCTGAAGCATTGAAAGTGGACTTTTCTGGAGTTCTTAGAATCCCTCTCTAATGCTGAGCTCAATTTTTAAAATCTTTTTAATATACTTCTTGACTTTCACTTCCTTGAGATAAATTATTACTGGGGAGTTTCTTAATCCCTCTTTTAAATAGTCACCTAACAGCCAGCCACACCTCTACCAATCCTAGCATACCAGGCATTTCTGATTGCCAGGGAAGATCTAGAAGATATCCATTGTAGAGGTTCCTATAACAAGGTGTTGTCACGTAAATTAGAAGTATCCAAAAGCCCAACCATCAGTAAAATCTTAAAATACATCAGTGTAATTTGAATTCTAAATGCACAGACATGAGTAGTGTAGTTATTAAATTATTCTGGTGTGATATACCAGAAAGAACACTGAACTAAAAATCAAGAGAGGGATTAGGGCCTGTTTGGCCCTGAATTAGCTTTATAAGCTTGGGCAAGTCTCAAAATTCCCAGTTCCTTTAAAAAATGAAGGGGTTGGACTCATTTCTCTAACATTTTCTCCAATGTTCTTTCAGTTCCAAATGAAAACACTTTAAGAGACCTTGTTTCAAGGAAGCAGACTGGAGAAGGGACTTGGCAACTAAATTTGCGTTCTGTAGTTTAATACTAAGGCACTGACTTGCATGATCTGTTTTAGGAGAGCTAAAAAGAGGAACCATATCAGCCAGATGTTGTATGACACACTTTTAAAATTTGTTTCAAAGCTTATAGGTAGAAATAGGCTTTAACATTGCTTTCAAGTTAAATTTCTAAACATGAGAGAAAATAGGTCTTCAAAAGAATACCAATGTCTGGGAACTGTCACAATGCAATTTAGGAAGGACTGTAAGCAAAACAGTTTAAGCATAAACTATAAAGCAGAAAAGCAAATTCAGAGATGGAAAAAAGATATACATGTAGTGAGAACCCTCAGCTATTTTCTATTCAATGAATATAAATCTTTTGAAAAAGCTTCCACTGAGCTTCAAATTACATAGGCAGAGAAAGGGAAAGAATATATGGATATTTACGGCAGTGTTACTAAGGTAAATGCAAATATCACTACAAAATGTCTGTGTAATGGCATTATGTAGGTTATGTGCATTTTTTCTAGCATCTTGAAAGTAAAACTGCAATTATAATTCAAGGTGAAGAATGGTAAATTTTCCTATCTAGAAAGAAGATTAATCTTTCTTTAATTGACTCTTTGATCAGAATAAAGATTTATAAGAAGAAAATGCAATATGCCTCTGATAAGGAATTAGGGATGATGAATGGGGGCGCCATTAGCATTATGGGAATTCCCGGAAGGCACATACGCTGCACGATGAAGTAACCTTTATTGATGCAAGATTATTTAAGAAGTGAACTTTTTGGTTGGATTCAAAGTTATTTGCAATGTACTTCTTAAACTTCCTAGTAACAAAACACCAATTCTCTCGTTGTTACAATAGCAATTTAGAGCAAGTTCTTCTTGTCTTTATTAGGTACTTGACAAAAACAGAGGGTAACCCATAAAGTGCCATAAAAGTAGAGAGAATGTTGTTTATATTTTCCATAAAGGTCTCAGCTCGCTATGAATGCTAAGTGGATGCTAAATCTGAGTCATGAAAATGCCTCTCTTATGAGCGCTAAAGAATTCCCAGAGTAAGATCAAGTCTTTGTAAGCAGTGTCAAAAATCAACCTTTCCTGCCTTTGTATCAAAAGGTTTCCAGAAGCTCTCTGCCCATAATCTTTTATCATCCTCAGACCAGGTACTCAGTAAATGTTAATTAAATTAATTTGAGAACTTTGTTGAATTAGGATGGTATGCAAAGAGAATTCTTAGCCAAACGCACATTTCTAGTTCTATTACCATAATGAAAAGGTTTTTGTATTATTTTTGTTTTGAAATGTTATGACACAATGCTAGTAAAACTCCAGCTTCAATTTCACTGACAATCATTATAATCATTCCCCTGCATATAGTCTTAACTCTTTCCCCCTCTCTTGCTTCATTCTACTCACTTCACAATGCCAGCCCTGTTTAAATACTACTTTGCCTTTGCACTCTCATAGCTGACATACTGGCTGGTCTCACTTTAAATTCATGATCACTAACCTCAAAAGGGCCCAACACTCAGCCCACATTGCCCTATTCTAATTACTTTCCCTCACGCCTAGACAACTGTACAACTATGGCCTAATGTCTCTTCCCTTCTCAAGCATTCATTTTCTCTTATATTCTCACTTTCTGTTGATGACTATATAAGTCAGGGCTCTCTAGAGAAAAAGAACCAACAGAAGATATATATATATATATATACACACACACACATACATACATATATACACACATACATACATACATATATATATATATAATTTTTTGCATGGAATTGGCTCATGGCACCATGGGGGCTGGCAAGTCTGAACTCTGTAAGGTAAGCCCCAAGATGAAAGCTCTGGTGAAGGTGATGAAGTCCTTAATCCAAATTCCCCAGAGGAAGCTGAATGGCTGGAAATTCTGAATTTGCTGAAGTTGAGGCAAAAATTCTTTCCTGACCTCAGAAATCCTCAGTTCTGGCTTTTAAAACCTCCAACTGATTGGATGAGGATACCTCACTTTGTTAAGGGAAATCTCCTTTGTTGATTGCATATACAATCAAGTGATTATAGATGCCAATCCCATCTATGAAGTACCCTCAGAGTAACAAACAGGCCACTGATTGATAGTACAACTGAATATCCTTACCTAACCAAACTGACACATGAAATTAACCATCACAATCACCCTGCGTCTTATCAAACTTAAAAAACAGAAATAATCTCATCATTATATCTACCCATATAGCAACAGCAGTTTAACATATTCTGTTTTCTCTCCTAAAACACTTGATGAAATTTCCCCTCAAGGACATTGCTCCAACAATTCTCCCCTCTCTCCAGCAATTTTTTTTCTATCTGCTGGATCATTACCATCAGTACACAGACATGCTGTTATTTGTCTCATCTGAAAAACAAACACAGAAACAACAACCACAAAACCTTTTTCTTCCTCTCTCAATTCTACTCTTCCAACTTCTATCCCTTTTCCCTTTTCCCTAAAATAACAAGATTCATTAAAAGAATTGCTTACAAAAAAGGTAAAAATAAAATAAAACAAAAAAAGAATTGCTTACATTTGCTATCTCTGATTCTTCTCTATTTTTAACCATCCCACTGAATAGGGATGGTTTATGTCTCTACCATCCCGCTGAAACTATTTTTTCAAAATCACCAAGACATTCATATTATTAAATCCAATGATTGGTTCTCAGCCCTCATCTAACATGATCTATCATCATTTGACAGCAAATCCTTCTTTCCTCTTTTAATCACTTTGTGCACTTGCCCTTACTTTTCTCACATTAATCTTATCTTATTGGCCTTTCTTCCTTAATCCCCTTTTCTCGTTTGTTCTTTTCTCTCCAGTTACTTAAAGTAAGAAACGCAGGGCTTAGTCCTTTGGCTTCTTCTCCTCTTGGTGATCTGATCCAGTCATTGATGACCACCAAATTTCTAACTCTGGCCTAGAATTCTCAACTAACTCCAGAATCATATTCAATTGATTCTCATTATTCATGGTAAGTTGCATCTATAAAGTCAACATGAGCACTGAGTTAGCAACAGAGCCATTGCTCCTAGGAGAAATATAGAGTTAATGCTACAAGGCATTAGTTGCAACATTTTCCTACACCAATCAATATATAGCTATGTTTTATGTGTGTTTCAGTTTAAAGCCATTTTATTTATTATATATTATGTTTTCATTACCATTGAACCCACAGCTAACAGCACCATAACTCATCCCTGAATAAAGTTCATCAAATACACATATTCTCTCCATATCGCATATCACAGTCTTCTTGCACTTAGGAACACTAGATAGCACTTCAGGACTACACTTGGAGGGCATATTATTTTAGTTTTTTTAATTAATTAATTAATTAATTTTTATTGTGGGTAAAAATCAAAATTTTCACAGTACATACCAACATTTGCAAAATGATGTATAAATGTATATGCATATATGTGCATTTGCTTACAAAAATGTTATTTATGTATATATGTAAATATATTTTAAGAGGTGCTTAGATACCCAAAATATTACACGGAACCCACTGGGATTCCCATGTTGCCCACCTCCCTACCTCCCACCACATCCCACACAAACATCTCCCACAAGTGTGGCCCACCACCCTCAATGGACTTACACATCCTGGGGCCTTGCCACCAACCATAGACCACAGTTCACACTGTAGACAACACTCTCTCCCACACAGTTCTGAGTGGTGTGTGCTGTTTTAAAATGGCCTACATCTGTTGCCACAAAGGTACTCAGGACAACCTCCGAATCCCAAAGAAGCCCCTGTATTTCAACTACTCGTCCCCTCCCTGCCCCAAAAGTGTCTAGTGGCCACTGGCTCCACCTCATTGTTATAATTTCTTGCATTGCTAGAATCACCATATGTGAACAACAGAATATTATTGGTGGGAGGTGTCTGGGAGGGGGGTTTCATGGGAATTAGTTCATCCGAACATACATGAAAGATATACAAAATCATTCAAAAGATCAAAAGATGGGGCATGGTCATGATGGGTGGACAATCACACAATAAATGAGGGAATCTGAATTCCTAGCCTGGAGAGCTCTGCCACAGTCTCCAAGGGAGCAACAATAGTCCTCTGAGTGCAGGGACAGTGTCTGTCAAAAGAGGATGACCCACTGATGTGTTCTTTTTATTGATGACTACCCTTTTAAGTCTTTGCTCTTGTAACTGAGACTTAGCCTGCAGTTGTGGGGTGCCTAAGGGTTGCCACCTGGGAGCCTCCTTGTTGCTCAAATGTGGCCTCTCTGTAAGCCAAACTCAGCATATGATTGCATTACCTTCCCCCCAACGTGGGACATGACTCCCAGGGATGAGCTTCCCTGGCAACGAGGGATCAATACCAAGTGCCAACTGGCAACACAACTGGAAAAAGACCTTGAATTAAAGGGGGAAAAGGTAAAGACAAATGAGTTCAAGTGGCTAAGAGACTTCAAAGAGAGTCGGGAGGTCATCCCAGAGGTAACTCTTACACACACCTCAGTAGGAGCTCATAGAACCTCTAAGTGCTTATCACCCCACATAGAGGGGCTCCTGAGAGCTTTGGAGGGCATTTTAAATAGTGGAATCAACAACAAAAAGAAAAAAATGTGAAAAACATGACACTAAATATATCATAAATGATACTTGTTTATAGTACGAAAAGTGGAATATGAAGGCAGAGCTTCAACTGGGAATGTGTGCATTTGGTAAATCAAATTTTTTGTTGTTCTGTGAATGTCCATGAATGACCACAAAATCACCATGAATATTGATTTTGGGGTTACAAATAAATTTTAGCAAGTTGGCAAATTCTCAAAAAACAAAATCTGAGAATACTGAGGACTTACTGTATTTAACTGTCCAGTGAAATTTCTACATGGATGACTAAGTGGAATCTCAAAATTAACATGCCAAAAAACAAAATCTTAATTTCTACTCCTCCTGTTAGCTGTCAAACTTCCTCTTCCAGTTAATGACAACTCTATACTTTTGGTTTCCTGGACAAAAAAAAAAAAAATTGGAATCATTCTTGACCCCTTTCTTTCTCCTCTCACACCCAACATTCAGTCCTTAAAAAATGTATTTTTTCTACCTTAAAAATATACATCCGTGTCTGACTACTTATTACTGCTTTCATATTTGCCATCCTGGTCCAAGCTTCTCTAATCTTACAACAAGATTATTACAATATCCTCCTAAATAGTCTCTTCACATCTACACTTATCACCCAACATCTATTCTTAACACAACTAGAACTGTGACATTAATAAAATGTGAGTCAAATCATGCCTTTCCTTAGATACTAGCATGGAATTTTTTATTTGGTTATCTAGAACATTAAAAAAAACACTAAACCATAATGGTTTTAAACAATTATTACCTCTAATGGATTTGTATGTTTACTAGTCTTGTTTGAGTGGTTCTTGCTTGGGGTCTCTTGTGTCATTGCCGAGTACTAACAGATAGTGGTTGGGACTTAAGTCATCTGAAGTCTTGACTGGGCTGGATGTCTAAAATAACTCATCCACATGACTGACAGTAGATGCTGGCAGTTAACTTGGAGTTCAGCCAGCTGTCAGCCAGATTGCCTATACTTGGTATCTCTATATGGCTTTGGTTTCTCAAAGCATTATACCTGGGTTCTAAGAATAAGTATTCTACATAACAGGAAATAGAAGCTGTCAGTCTGAAAACATATTGGCCTAGAAACAGACATAGTGTCACTTCTGTTGTGTTCTTTTGGTTAAAGTAATTGCAAAGTCTACCCAGATTCAAGGGGCAGGGGAATAGACCCTACCAATGGAAGGAATGTCAAGAGTTTTGTCCATTCATAATCTCCCACAGCATCCATTTCATTCAGAATAAAAGGCAAATTTCTTACAGTGGATTTCAAAGTCCTACACAGTAAGGACTCTGGTGAACTCTCTGACTTTATCTTCAACTAACTTCCCATTTTCTCACTCTACTCCAGCTACACTGATCTCCCAGCTATACCTCAAAACCTCAAAACCTTAATATTTTCTTTTTTCTCTTTCTAGAATCCTCTTCCTTCATGTACATGCATATAGCTTGGACTCTCTTTTACTCTCTGCTCAAATGTGACCGTTTTCAGTGAGCTCTTCCCTAACAACCCAATATATATTTTTTGTTTATTTTCTGTCTCTCATCACTAGATATAAAGATCCAAGGAAAACAGATTTATGACTGATTTGTTTACTGCAGCATCTGTGGTGCCTAAAATAGTTCTTTGAACATTGAGGAAGCTCAATAAATATTTTTGAATGAAAGAACAGTCTCTATATCTCTTTAATTACTATTAGTAATTTCATTCCATTCGACTAAAGCAATTTAGGATTTTGCCCAACTGAGCTACTTTGAACTAATTAGTGACCTATTTGTGGAAGGGGTGCTCATCACTCAACTGTTTGACAACAACTCATTCAAGTACATTCAGCATTCAAAGGAGCATTTTTCCTTAAAATTTAGTGATTGAAATATTGACTATGACAAAGCTGAAATCTCATTAGGAAGTAAACTTGGCCATAGAAAATAATAAATTCACTCCCTAACACCACCTTGGAATTTGAAGAATCCAAATAATTAAATTGTCTGCTTTGTAGTATTTTAAGCTTTTGAGGTCCTTAAGCCTACTTCCCAGGATTTATATATGCGTAGATTTAAAGCTGGCTAAAGTCAAAGGATGCTATAATCTCAGAAGCCATCCATTGAGGACTTTATGTTCTTTCTGACCTTCAGTCTAGTTCTCAGCCCATCCAAACCCACTGCAGAATCCAGATACAGTAAACTAATCAGAGCCTTAACAGGTGAGCATTAGCGATTGCTCCTCAATTGTGAGGGCCTCCTAAGACTTCTCATAAATTCAGCTTCATTTAAAACTGAAAGATATAAAGAAATAGTTGAACTGCCAAAAGTGCCCTTTACACCCTGGCCATCAGTCATTATTAAAGGTTGTAAATTTCACTATCGATTTATTCAAATTTTTTCCTGCTTGTGCTGATTATTTTTCAGAGTTAAGCTGTCAACACACTATTGTTTGGACTCTGTTCATTAGGTAACTTATTGCTACTGCAGCTGATACATGGAACACACAATGAAGTTTTCCAAAGTCACCTTTGCTTGAACAAAAATTCTATCTTTGTCCATGAGACTCCAGCACTATGTGTCAAAGAAATTAAAAGGGAAACTTCTAATTTAAATATATTATTAGAGGCAAAGTCACTGGGTGCTTAGCAACAGGGTCCTCAGAATCCAGGAAATTCATCCTAAGTTTTATTTGCAGATCAGCATTGAATAGTAGCTTCTGTTGTCTATAAAAGGTTATACCGATACAAAAGAGTCAGAGTGCAAGTTTGGCAAGAAGGGTGACCCTGCAAAGGATGTCATTCAAAATTCATTTGAAGGATGCTGGAGAATCTTCTAGTCAGTCTGTCACTTCTCCTGGTATCAGGAGATGATTATTCACTGGCCAGCAAATTCCAGGAACTGTTTCATATTCAGTAGGTTAAGATGCTACAGGGTCCTGCATTGATTATAATAATTACAATTCAGTTAAACTCTATTGAGGAATTAGTGTGTGCCAGAACAGGTAGTTGCATACAGGCATTATATCATTAATCCTAAAACACTACCAGGCCCTTTGCATTATTCCTCTAATGGCTATTAATCCACCCAAACCAGCCCATCTCCATGTGCTACAATCAGAATCAGTATTGTCTCTCCCCTGAAGTATTTCAGTGTCATCCAGATGGTTCTCCTTGCTTCCATTCTTACACCTCAACCAGTTCTCTATATAGCAGAGAGAATGACCTTTATATGGGGTTGTGACATATCTCTGCATGATATGGCCTCTGCTTACCCCCACCAGCTCCATTTTACACTGCCCTCCCCTTCAATTCCTGTTTTCCAGTTGCATTAATCTTTTTTTTCTTTTTTCTTTACTTTTTTATTGCAGTTACTCAAATATGCCTTATCACTTTATGACTTATAGATGCTTTCCTATAGTAGACTCGTTATTCACAGTCATTCCCTCCTGTGTTTTCTGGCAATCTTATGCTTTTTATTCTCCCAAGTCTTAGTCTTCAATAAGACCTTCTAATTCTATGCTTCTCCTTCATAACAGTTAATGCAATTGATTATAAATAGTACTTTGTGCAATTATATTGTTTCCATCTCTGATGTACTAGAATGTAAGCATCATAAAGGCAGGGACCACATATTTTGGACAATTTCCTGTATTGTAATATGCAGCTGTTGTGGATTGAGTCATGTCCCCTACAAAGACATGTTCAAGCCCTAACCCCCAATCTTGTGGGTGTAGACTCATTTGTAAACAGGATCATAGAAGATCTTATTTAGATGAAGCCAAATTGATCAGGGTGGGCCTTTATCCAGATGACTGGAGTTCTTATAAGGAGAGAAAATCTAGATGGAGATACAAATGACTGACCTGGAGAAATAGAAGCTAGAAATTGAAGCCAGAGAAGGAGACAGATACCACCATGTGACGAAGGCAGAAATGCATTTACAAGCCACGAGACCCCAAGGATTGCAGCAAACCAGCAACGGAACACTACAGATGCAGGCAGAAAGCATGGCCTGAGGATACCTTGATTTGGACTTCTAGTTTCCAAAGCTGTGAGACAATAAATTCCTATTGTTTGAGCCAACCAGCCTCTGGTATTTGTCTTAGCAGCCTTGGCAAAGTCAAACGGCAGCTAATTGGCTTGGAGAGCCAATCATAGTTTCTTCTTCTTCTTTTTTTTTTTTTTCAGGTGACTCTGGCATCTCAGATTTATCATATCCTACTCAAAATATGTATTGAATGCCTACCTATGAGTTAGGCATCGGTTGGTTTTCTGAAACAAATGGGGAATATCTATATCCTCACTGAACATGTAGATGAGTACAAGAGAAGCTGCAAACCAATAAATATAAATACATTAATAATAATCAGATAGGTGTTTTAAGTAAAAAGGCCTATTTTGTTAAGAGAAAAGGCAGGAGACAAGTTCAATGGCGGTCAAGGAAGGCCTTTCTGATAAAAAGGACTTTCTGCTAATTCTTGAAGATATGCATGAGTTAGACATGCCAAAAGTATGGAGAAGAGAAAAAGTCTGGCTTTATGACAAGAATGAATAGAAGTTAACTGGTTGGGAAGATAAACTCTAATAGGCCTCTTATTTCCAAAATCTCTGGCCATCAGATAAATAAGCTAGGAATCCCAGATGGCAAGTGAGAGATTCAGGGTGGCTTTTTGACAAGGGGAGGGGTATGACCTCCCCAGAGTTGTGAGATCTCCAGGACCTAAGAGGAAACCTGCGGCTCTGAGTAGAGGTGGCAGGAATATTGATGGGAATAATTGGAAGGGTGACTATATGGGCCAGATATTAATTGTTGGTGAACTTTCCTGTATGCTAGCTTGATGTTGAAGAGTTGGAACCTACAGATTCGCTGGAGCAGTGGTCAGCAAATTATGGCCCTAGGGCCATATCTAGCTTGTTACCTGTTTTTGGAAGTTTTAGTAAACACAGCCATGCTCACAACTGTTATCTATGGCTGCTTTCTTGCTGCAACATATAAAGTGTAAACTATTTATTATCTGGTCCTTTTCAGAAAAGATTTGCTGACCAGGGTTCTAATCCATAGTTGCTATGTCTTTTGTATGGATTGTCCTTTATGCTATTTTGCTTACCTAGAGAACCCCTAATCATCTTTCAAGACCGAACTTAAGTATCACTTCTCAGAATCCATCATGACCACTCTGACAGAGTTAATCACCCCTTCCATAGTCCTGTTATCTTACCTAGCACTGCACTTATCTCACAGAATTATACTCATTACATATTTGCCTCCTCTAATAGTTTCTGAATATTTTCAGGCAGGTGACTATCTCATTCACATCTATATATTCATATATCTTGCATAATATCTGTCACATAGTGGTATACAATAAATATTTGACTGGTTGAAGGAAGGCATCAATGCTAAACAGATTGGAGATTATTCATTTGAAAGGTGTATTTCTCCTCCTTGGTTATGTCTCATTTTAATTGTAAGCAAACATTATACAGTATTAATGGGTCTTTCCTAGAATATTTTAAAACATTTCGTTTCAGAGATCATAGAAGTTAACTTATACTATTAACATAAAAGACGGGGATAATTTTCAAATTAAAGATTTGTTTTTGTTTTTCCTGGGAACTAAATCATTATTTTTGCATTTCCATAAAATACTAATATGTTTGCTAATGTTATTGAGCAGTCCTCCTCTAGACATGCAATTAAAGTCTACTCCCATCTAAGCCACCATTTATCAGAAACTTACTGGCCCTGAAGGTCATCAGAATTTAGCTCTAACAGAATACAGAGAGAGCAGATGTCCCTTTGTAGAGAATTACACAAATAAATTTTTCTGAATACGGAATTAACAAAAAGCATTGTAATAGCTCACAAATGCTAGGAGGGCTCAGATGGAAGGTGATTTTCCTGACAATTATTAAGAAAAAGGGATTTCAACCATAAACGTTCATTAACTTTTCTCTTGATTTCAAATAGCTAATTAGTCAGAAGTGGTATTCACTGATGAATTTATGCCAAAATCATCAGAAAATACTTATTGCATTTCCATGTTTGGCATAAGATAATTTTTATGCTTAGCATCAATGAGACATTAAGAGAGTTCTCATAATAATTGCTGAATAATAGTAAAAGTAACAGTTACCAAAGAATTTCTCAAAGAAAGTTTAAGTCTCCTTAGGTGATAGTATTATCTTTATACAACTGTAAATGGTGACCTTAAAGACTTAGTCAAGGACCAACAAAATGATCAAAAGTTACTTTGAATCAGTAGATTCTGAGCAATGAATTCATTTATCTGTTTTCTTCAAATGATTATTTACTAAACATATTTGTGAATTAAGCAAAATTATAGGAAAAAATAGATAAGAACTAAAGTATCCTGGAGGTGCATTCTTCTTAAAGTTCACTTAACCATGTTTATGGTCACACCATCTTTAATCCTTGTGAGTTCTTTCTTCATGCTAGAGATTGGTGACCAGAAGTAGAGTCTTTGTCTCAATCCTGGTCCTTTTCATGGTTTCTATTTTTTCTTCACACTACCATAATTCATAGTCAGTTGTGGGGACCATCAGGTCCAGGCTTTGCCCCGACATCGAGTATGATGGATTAGACCTTTTTATACTTATCATAATCTGTACTCTTCATCATGGCTTCTCTTACTCTGTTTCCCTTGCCCTCCACAGTGTGTACCAGTATGACATCAATCTAAACCACACATCCTTACTGTGTTGATCTTTGAAACTTCTCTCAAGATAATGTTTCTTCTTTGATCATCAATCTTAAAAAGAGGTTAGAGACTTCTTAATATGCTAAAGAATCACACTCTTGGTGGGATTGTTTCAATGACCTCATTGGTAGCATATCTCTATAATGCTCCTGATCACACTACGTGCCTTAATTGCACTGCTCAAGTATCAAATCTTGCTGTGGTCTGCCTTCCCATCAATAATTATGTCTATTGACTCTTAATAAATCCTGTGATGGAATTATCTTTCTGTGGAGTGGGGATGAATAGCTCCATTTAATCAATGCATAAACTGAGTCTTACTAAAATCAAGTGACATGTCTAAAGTCACCAGCCAATTATTAATTGCCAAATTCAGCATCTTTTATTGAAACATAGCCCAAGGACATGCCTCTTAGACTTGCTCTTACAAATCTGTCTCATCTCAAATGCAAAATGAAGGTTAGAAAAAAGAAGCAATGTGATGACAATAGATGATAAGAAAGGTGAAAAGAGCCTAGAACATTATGGAATTGACTGAGCTACTGAACTCATGGGAAACTGATTTTTTCTGAATTAATAATGATTTGTATTATTCCAGACACTGTTATTCAAATATTCTGTTATATGCAGATTCAATCTTTCCTGTCACAATGCATAAAATACTGTATATAGATATAAAACATGGTATAGGGGAGTTGATGTAGCTCAAGTGGTTGAATGTCTGTTTTCCATGTATGAGGTCCCAGGTTCAATCCCAAGTACCTCCTAAAAAGCAAACAAACAGTCAACAACAACAACAAACATGGTATCTAAAAACAAAAATGTAATAGGCACTGGCTTAGTTTGGGATATATTTAATTTAAAGTTCTGGATCTAAACATAAATGTATAAATGGTTCCAAAATCCCATATGCATGATCTGTTCTGTATCTAAGATGGCCAATAGGTGTTGATTAATGTCTCATTTTCAACAAGGAAAGGTGATATCTAAGAGGATATTCATGTCACTTTGCCCTTGACTTTGTTCTAGCAAAAATGTTTTCTTAGGTTATTAAGATAAAGGCAAAGTAAGTGTACTTATTAGATATTCATGAGAACCAAATGTTAGATAACTGATACCTTACATAAAATAATTTAGAGTCTAAAATTATTCTGGTGAAAAAAATAATCAAAAAATTATCAGATAAAATTAAATATCGAAAAAATACAAGCTTCTACACTGTGGTTCATGAAACAACCACTCAATTAGTGAAGCAAAAAGATATGGCTTCACAGCAGCTGATGTAAAAATGACACATGTTATTTAGGTACTTTTAATCTCAATATAAATCTAATGTATTATATATATATTTTTATTCATCCAGACCTCATGCTAAATGGAAGGGAAAGAGGCACAACTAAGACAAGATACCTGAAGATCTTAAAATGTGTTCATGGATATCAATAAGTAAATCATTGATTACAAATGGTTGATGCCTTTTAAAATATTTTATTTGAATAGAAGGGACTGGTGAACCATGTGCAGGGGGGGACTTATTTGAGTCTAATTCTGTCACTCTCAGGAGCACAGATTCCAAAATAGAACCCACTGATAAGGCATCAGTCTCTGGGGCTATCCCCCCTTATATAGGACCAGGGTGTCTCCAGAGCTCTCAGGAACCCCACTGAGTGGGGTGATAGGCACTTAGATGTTCTATGAGCTCCTACTGAGGTATGCGATGCTGGAGTTTTTAGGTATACTTCCAGAGACTGGAGCCTCCCGCCTTCCTATGTGCCAGGTGTTCATGAAATCAGGGGGAGCTGCAACTCCTACCCTACAGCTCAATGGACTCATCCAAGTCACCTGGTGAGGAGACAACGATGGGAAATGGCCATCCCAGGGAATGGAGAGGGCCTGCATCTGCAGGCAGGATCATCCCACTCACCATATGCATGGGATATAAGCCCTCTCTCACTTGGAGGTGGAGTGGACATCACCATCCCAGTCCCCTCAGGATTGGGGGAAGAACTATGGACTAGAGTGGACTTGATGGTATTCTCTTGTTCACATATGGTGATTCTAGCAAATGCAAGAAATTATAACAATGAGGTGGAGCCAGTGGCCACTTGACACTTTTGGGGTAGGGAGGGGACAAGCAGTTGAAATACAGTGGTGGGAAGCGGCTGTGGCTCAATCAGTAGGGCTCCCGTTTACCATATGGGAGGTCCCGGGTTCGGTTCCCAGGGCCTCCTGGTGAAGGCAAGCCCGCCCGCACGGCGTGGTTAGCTGACCCAGCGAGCATGAGCAGCAAGGGGGGGATAAATGAATAAATAAATAAAATCTTAAAAA
>JAKSZT010052319.1:11250028-11378597 GCA_026826555.1 Tolypeutes matacus | reverse complement strand
GTGGTGGGAGGTGTGGGAGGTGGGCAACATGGGAATCCCAATGGGTTCCGTGTAATATTTTGGGTAATCTAAGCACCTCTTAAAATATATGTATATATATATATATATATATATATAAACAACATTTTTGTAAGCAAATACACATATATGCATATATATTTATATATCATTTTGCAAATGTTTGTATGTATTGTGAGAATTTTGATTTTTACCCATAATAAAAAAAATAAAAAATAAAAAATAAATTAATTAAAAAAAAATAAAATAAAATAAAGCCTATATGAAGAAATAAAGAAATCTGGTAAAGGTATTAAAAAAAATAATAAAAATAAAATACTTTATTTTAGAGATATAAAGGATGCCTTTTGTTCAGTAGGCAAAATACATCCTGACAAACCTCTTAGTTAGCAATAACATAATGAAGTTTTCCACTTGATTTGGATGGCAACAGACTAATATCAAAGCTTGTACACTTGTACATTCCAAAAATATTTATTAAACACCTACTGTGTGTTAGACACTGTCTTAAACTCTGTAACTACAGTAGTAAACAATAGAGTTAATGTGCTGGCCCTTAAGAGATTTAAATTCTGGTAGGAAAGAGAGATAATATATGAATAAACAAATAAATAAAAAGTATAATGTCAGGGATTGATGAGTATTAGAAAGGAAAAAAAAAAAAGAGTGAAAGGAGTTTAGAGACTGAAGAAGGCAAAAAATTTAGATAGGGTGGTCAAGCCTGGTCTTTGTGAGCAGGTGATATTTGACCAAAGTTCTGAAAGAAGTGAATAGCAAGTTTGTGAAAATCTAGAGGAAGAACAGGAGTTCATTGTAGATAGAAGAAGGGGAAAGTTCAAAGCCCTTCTTCGGGCAGAAATGATTAGCATGTTCTAAGATTCCCAAGAATGCCAGTATGGCTGCAGTGAAGAATGAGAGGAGAGGGCTCTGAAAAAGATTAAGGCAGTAGATACAGCTAGATAATAATGAGGTATTTTAGCTTGCCAAAGGGCTACCCATGCAAAGTACCAGATATATGTTGGCTTTTGTAAAGGGTATTTATTTGGAGTAAAAGTCAAACTCAAGGCACCATAAGAACTGTTTTCTCACCAAAGTCAGCTGCCACGTGTTGAAGGAAGATGGCGGACGATCTCTGCCTGGTCTCTCCTCCCTTCCCTTCCATGCTCCCCCTCATGCTCAGCTTCTCTGCTTTCTTTCCGATTTCAGCTACAATCTGGCATAGGGCTTGTCTCTTTGGGCTTCCTATATCAGTCTCGGCTGTTCCATGCTGTTCCCAAGTTCAGCTATAAGCTATCAGGCAAATATAGGTCTGGTCCCCTCTTGAGTTGCTCTGTGGACACAGTCTCTTGGGACTTCATGCTTAAGAGATCTTCTCTTACATGGCAGGATCAAACGTGGTAGTTCCCGTTTTCCTCTGTCTGTCTATCTGTCTGTGTGAATCCATTTATATCATACTGAGCAAGGGGAGAGTGACTCAACCTGAGTCATGCCTTACTAACATTGTCCAATAAAAGGCCCTACAACAATCTTAACAGGTAATCTAATCAGAGGCCCCTCAACTGAATTTGATGTGATCAAAGGATATCTCACCCAGAAGAATAGATTGCTTTACAAACATAATCTTTCTATTTTGGGGCCTCATAAATTAATGTCAAACTGCTACAAGAGGCTTATCAACCATGTAAAGACAAGGTGTGGTCGGCAGTTACTGAAGGGTTTTGAGCAGTGTAATGACATGATCTGACTTATATTTTATAATAATCTTTCTGATTTTCCTGTGAATAGAGTGGAAATAGGGAATCCAGTCATGAGATTGCTGTAATAGTCAAGGTGATAGAGTTATGGATGGATGGACTAAGGTGGAAAGATTGACCCCGAGGCACTTTAATAATTAGAGGTTAAGAATGGAGAAAGACTAACCAATGAAGTAGTAGTGGCATTCTCTCAGGAGAGAGGGGTGTCTCAGAAGCCAATAAAACAGTGATTCAAGATGGAAAGGTTTAACAATTATATCTAATGTTAGTGAAAGAGAGATAAAGAAAAGCAATAAAAATTTACACTGGAGTTGGCAATATGGTGGAAGTTGGAAACTTTTTCAATAGACTAAAACAAATTAATGCATAACAGGAGAAAAGTAGAGGAAAGAAAGTGGAGGAAGCAAGTACAGGCAAATGCTGTTTGAACTTTATGTATAAAGGGTAACTTAGAGAGAAAGGGAAAGCTGGAGAGGCAGCTGGTCTGGAAAGGATTTTGTAAATGGACAATACTATACCACATGTGTGTATTGATAGAAATGATCCAACATAGAGGGAAAATTTACTAACAAAGAAGGAAAGGGGAATATTGTAAGAACAAGACATGGAGAAAGAGGGCATGAGATGATAATTGTTCATTACACATGTAATATTTTCCATTTTAGCAGAAAATTATGCTGAACACATAAGTATTTCTGAAGGTGGTTGTAGCCTTTGGGCAATTTGATGTAATTATGAATTCCAAAAATATAATTGGATCATGCTTGTAAACTGATCTGTTAATCTGGGCATGATTAAGTTATGATTAGGGCGTTGACTAGGCCACATCAATAGGGCATTGAGCCCCACCCCTTGGTGGGTAGGGGAAGAAAATGTAAAAGGCATCACAAAGAACAGAGTTGCAGCAGTTTTTGAGAAGCAGTTTTGATGCTGGAGTTTTGATGTTGGTGAGAAGGCCCCAGGAGAAGAGAAGTGAGCCATTTGCCTGACAGTCTACAGCTGACCTTGTGGAGGAACCAGAGGAGCTAAGCCCAGAGAGAAACGCAGCCCCGGGAAGAGAGGAACCCAAGAAGCCTGAACCCTGGCAAACTTCGGCAGCTGTCTTGCTCCAACACATGGCAATGGACTTTGGTGAGAGAAGAAACTTAACTCTTTATGGCCTGGTGTCTGTGGACTTCTACCCCAAGTAAATACCCTTTATAAGGACCAACCCATTTTTGGTATTTCACATTAGCACCCCTTTGGCTGACTAATACAGTGGGTTTGTAGAATTGGTGGAAAGATAAAATTGTTACCTTCTAATTGTTACTATTTCCTCAATAAAATAAGAAGCAGATCATATTTTAGGCTTTAGGATGTAGAATGGAAGGAAGGGTTGCAATTTTCATGAGAAAAATAGCTTTGTATCAATCAGGATAACATGTGATACTGAATTAATGAACAACTCCAAGTTTCAGTGTTTAACACACAATGTGTTTTTCACTTTTACTAAAGTCCAGCATAGGTCAGCAAGAAGACTCTTTGTATGCTAATCATTTAAACACCTACAGCAATAGTCTATCTTGATATGTTACCACAATTGCACAGTGAGAAGGGTATGTGTTCACTTGTGCATTGGTTCTTAATAATTTGCCTGTGCTACTTCTTATATGGGTAAAAAATAATTAGAGTTGTGTAATACAATATGCATATTTAACTTACACAAATTCAACCAAACATTCTTGCTTGGAAGTCATTAAAGCAGGCTGATTGTGTCTCACATCTGCATCTATCCTGCAATAGAGAGAATTCGCTGCCATTTAGTAAACTTATGACAAATAATTTTAAGGCTTTTTCTTGATGATTATAAGCATTTGCACTTTATAGGTAATCTATGTCATTTTCAATGGGCATTTTTTACTAATTTCTCACTCTCAACATTGATTTTAAATCTCTTCTCCAAGTAAAAATAAAACTGAACAATAAGGTCCTTCATCCCAAGCTACTTATTATCCAAATTGAAATCTTATTTGAACAAAATATTTGGCTCAGGAAATTGGGCAAAATAAATAATCTTAGTGAGAAATAGTTAATTTAAAATCTAGAATTTATCTTCACTAAAAGTGCATTCTGTTCATTTCTACATCAAAATCCTTACCACTCAGCAAGCTGCTCACTGATTTCCTTTTAAATTTTGAATTCATGAGAGTAGCAAAAACTAAGATGTGTTCCTAGAGAAGGGTATAATAAATTCTACAAGGGAAGGGTCTCCAAATGTAGTATGTTCAATTATGTATGTCCCCAAGGAAAAAAACAAACAAACTTGTTCTTAGTCTTAATTCCATCCCTGTAGGTATGAGCCCATTGTCAGTAGGATCTTTCGAAAATGCTATTCTTAGATAAGGCATGGTCAACTGAATCGGAATGGTCCTAGTCCTATTACTGGAGGCCTTGTAAAGAGAAAGTCTTGGAGAGGGGTCCAGAAGCTGTGAATTAAGGGAATCTGGAAGAGAAAGGAGAGGACATCCCAATGTAATGAGAAAGCCATAGAACCCAAGGATTGCCGGCCAGCCAGAATGCTACTGACCATTGGAGGAAACCAGTCTTCTAGCCTGTGAAATCACGAGGCAATAAATTCCCATTTTTAAGCCAAACCATTGTGAGGTATTTATCATAGCAGCTAGGAAACTAAGGCAGTCTTAAATTCCATTGTTAGTGTGGATTATTGCAATTACAGGAAAGAGCAAATTCTTGCCAGAACATGTTCTTAAATCAGAGAGAATTCAAATGAGAATAACTTACATATCTTTAGGAATTGACTTCCAAGTAGAGAAAAAACTAATTATACATAGCCTGTGGGTAAATGAGGAAAGAGGATGGGAGAACCATGTACCATCATCTGAAACAGGTAAATATTACAGAGGGAGAAAAGTTCAAAAGTGTGATCCATATTTACAAACACACACACATATTATAAAAACATTTTTTGCCAAGAAATTCGCTGAGCACAGAGATTAATCCCTCATGGGAAACATTGGAAATTAATAGTCTGAACCAATTAAAACCGAATTGACCACAGTAACATTTTATATCAACCAGCAAACAGGCTCAGGTAGGAGTACCCTACTGATTATTTTCCTGCTCAGACATCATTTTTTCTACGATGGGAACCCACCAAGACCAAAACACTACAATGCCGATTTTATTATTTATTTATTTTTAAAATTTATTTATAAATATTGCTCATCCTCTCAGGATAGGAAGGGATTCTATGAAAATAAGAAGGGAAAGCGGGTACTTACAGAAGGAATTGCACTGGTGATGAAACAAGAATGCGAAAAGCCATTGTGTGAAAGGACTTCCAAGGAAGTGGTAGGAGAAGAACAAAGCTTCATTAGCTAAGTGGTGAAAAATGAGATTAGAATGGTAAGTAAAAATCTTTGAATTCACTCCAACATCTCCAGAAGTCTCAGATTATGAGGCCAGGATCAAACCAAACAAAATTGAAAGAATGGACATTTCCCATTCAATTTCATCAATACTGTAAACAGCCTTGAGAAAGAATCATTTGGCCAGAAGATCGACATTAGACAGCCTTGATCAACTTAGATGATGGTTTTGCATCTCAGCCCTATTTATTTCATTGGGGGTACAAATTTGCCCAAGGAAAATCTCATAGCCCTTAAACAATCCTCTCTAATGGGACAAATAATAAATATTTATTATTATTCTTGTCCAATAGATGCAGCTAGCCACCAATGAGGTTGGAGGTAGAGAAGTTCTGGGTGCTTTTTTAATTCCCCAAGTACACAGATGAGTCACAGCTGTGATGTCCTTCACGTTACATATCAGATGTTATTTCACAATCATCCCTGCTCTTCATTCTGTTAGGAACTAGTTGAACTTTAATCCACTGAAGAGAAGAATGATGTGAGAAGCTGAGGAAAAAAGCTCTCTGTTCTAAATATTTGTTAGTTAATACTTTAGACACTATTTATAAACAGACTCCTTTATGTTTTGGCTTTGCTTCTTTTCACTGTTGTGAGCACAACATATTAGAACAATATGAGATGGATAAAACAGGAATTGAAACTAAAAGAGTAAATAAATTGAAAAAATGAAAATAAAGTAAAAAAGTAGAGCTGGCAATGTACAGGAGCCCTGGCATCCCTGTACTATTTTGGATAGAGGTTATTTTTCCACATCTTGAAACCTGTCACACATTACAAAATATAAATCTGTGAAAAGTGATATTGATAAAAGATTGATTTCAGGAGTAGTGTTTTAAACAAAACTTTAAATGGTATATAAAGTAGACCTTGGGGTGAAAGTGAAGATAGGTGGATATAGTCCAAGGTATTAGAGAAGTGTAATAAGTGTTTCCCCATTGTGAATGAGAGAAAAACAAAAAGGGAATATTATTGACCACCAATTGAAACTGAATCCTGAAAATCTGGCATTTCCAAAAATCTGAATTGCCATTTCCCAAAGCAGTATGAGGTTTGAAAATGAAATGATTGTGCCTGGAGAGGAAATGGGTGTGGGTTTTGTGGCTCCCAGACAGCAGAAAGGAAAATCATTGTATTTAAAGCCAAGTTGTGCTTTCTCAGGCTTGGGGATGTTGATGGTTTTTAGGCAAAGACAAGAAAACAACCTAATCCTTGGCCTTTATTTTCCTACCTTAAGTCAGTAACATGTGGTTTGGTGTCAAGAAAGACAGAAGAAGTGAAGGAAAACTATCTTTTAACCTCTCAAAGCCTGATTCAATATGTCATAAAAGCAGCTGCCAGAAATGAAGGAAAAGGAAGTATATCAGAGCCTAAGAAAAGCAGAAAAGGAAGGGAGTCTTTGAAAAGCCCCCATAATAATCAGTAATCCATTTGACATCTGGCGAGGAGATGCATCTGCAGGGGGCAACTGCGGTGCGCAAATGAACTTTGATTTCTACATTTCCACTGAACATCTATGTTTAGCACCTAAATTTTAAACACAGGAATATTTTTGAAAATACATTCTTCTGCAAGAGGTTGTTTCATGGGATACAGGAAACATCTGGAGTAAGATCGAGTGGGTTTAATGACCACCCAGACAACTGGTGGTTGTACTGTTTTGTTATGGACCTACAATGAGTAGTTAAAACTGATTTGAGGGTCCCTAAAATGCATGTGGCTTTGCCAGCATTTCTCAGAATCTAGCCTAAAACAAGACAAAACATAACTAAAAACACATCAGACAGGAATACTGCTGGATCCTAAACTGAGCACCTGCAATGAAGTCTGATCTAGTTAAAAGTTAGCGGGTCCTTTCTATGTATTTGAATTACTAAAGAACAAGATATCATTTATTTCAAAATATTTTGTGCTATTAAGAGAAATGTCTCTGTCCTATCTCTATGTTAATTGAACTTAGTCTACCTCCTTATTCCCTTAGTTTCAGTTCACCTAGAGCAAATGAAGTCAGAAATCAAGATGTCTTGCAAAAATAGCTTTAAGTGGTATTTTGAGGAGGCATCTTTTAAGCCTGTGTAAAGATAATATGCTGGTTTTTAATTAAGTCCCTAAATTTTGGTTTTCTATATACTAAATATTTGTTAGTTAATACTTCAGATGCTATTTATAAAGAAACTTCTTATGTTTTGGCCCTGCTTCTTTTCACTGTTACCAGCACAAAACATTAGAGCAATATGAGACTGATAAAACAGGAAGTGAAACTAAAAGACTAAATAAATAAATAAATAAATAAGCCAGAAGATGCATGCAAAGAGGCAAGAATTGAAAGAGCAAATATATAGTAAAAACATATTTTAATATTTACTTTTGGCTTTATATATTAATAGCCTTAAATAACACATATATTTTTCAAAAAGAATCATATAGGAAGATATCCATCACAACATTAATAGGAAAAATTGAAAACAACTTAAATATGCAAATAGAAATTGTTTCCAGGGTCACTTCCTGTGATGTTACATAGCCAATAAATGCATCCTCAAATATTAGGTTAAATAAACTAAAAAACAATATAATGTTAACAATACATGCCTTTCAGAGAGATATAAAACTACATACCATATTATTCCAATAGTGTATGTACAATTTTTGTGTAAATTTACACAAGAATAAAAAGTTCCTCCAAGAGAATATTTCCAATATAGGGTCTCTTTGATATTGGCCTTTAGGTGTCCTGATAATTAGATGGTGCTTATGGAAGAGAAATAAGACTTTAATAGATGGATAAAGGAAAAGGAAAAAATATGCAGGAAGATATAACTCAAGAATAGGTAGATGTGTATATACAGAATGAACTTTGCAAGACCTACAGTTGAGAAAATGGTAGGAATTCCAACTAGAGATGTAAATTCACATTACTTAGCTGAGTATTTGAGTAAGGAGGAATTCATTAAGGGAGGTGTAAGATTACATTAATTAGAAAGTATTTTTTCATTATTTTGGTTACTTGTAAATAATCATAAGATAAAAATAACAGCGGCATAACTAAAAATAACTAACTTTATTGAGTGCATTGAGTGCTGCCAGGCAAGAGTGTAAGTGCTTCGCATGAGTTAGATTATTTAAGCTTTAAAGCAATCATGCAGTTGTATAAACAAAGAAACTCAAACACAGAGTTAAAAATAGATAGGTAGATAGACAGACAGACAGGTGTGTGTGTGTGTGTGTGTGTGTGTAGGATCACAAGCTAGACAGTCTGACTCAACCTGCACTTTTATCCCTAACCATTATTTTCTTTTAATCCTTCTTAGTTGAAATGATTTTGCTATAATCAGACATATAAATAGCATTTTTGGGTTTGGGTGGGCAACATGAAATATGCCCAAAACTCTAAAATGAAGGAAGTTTCTGGTTAAAGGAATGCCAAATGAGAAGAAAACAGATATCAAAGGGAGAGAAAAAGGAACTTTCCATTTACCTTAGGTCTCACGCTTTGTCAAATTTCACAAGCTCCCCAAAGATCTGGTCCAAGATAGAAGTGGTTTACCCCATCAAGCCAGGAGAGGCAATAGGGAAAGTGGAGGGTGACATAAAATCAGATAGAAGGAGGCTCAGTTCTTTGAACTTTGCATAATCATGTTAATAATGAACTTTAGGTTTTTGCATACCGTAAAGATCAATGCCGTAGGGTGAGTCCCTGTTCACCCCACCCTACTTACCATCCTGGTGTGTGAACTTTTGATAGCTACGTGGCTTGTTAGTGCTTCTGTTATTCTTTTTTTTGTTTGTTTGTTTTGTTTTTCTTGTTATCCAGTCTCACAAAGGATGGTGCAATTGGTCGTGTTATGGTTTTGAGGCTTAAACCAAAGTGCGCAGATGGGGAGAAAAAGAAGTCAAGGGAAAGAAAGAACTGGTGTCCCATAAATGCAAGATGCTACTCTTTATTCCACAAATTTCTGAAGAATAAACCATAATGCATACAAAAGTGCCCAGCATACAGCACAAAGGCTTGTACCACAGTAGGATTTCAACAAATTAAAATCGTACTCTTCTCCCTGATCTTTATCAGATCCATCTTAAAGTTAATCCAGTTGTCCCCTTAGGTCTCTGCTTAATTAAAATTAAGGACTTAAACTTGATGAAATAATTCAAAGGGGAGGATATTTCATTTGCTCATTCATTCACTAAACATGTACAGAGCTCCCAGTGTGTGCCAGTTACTATGAAAATCAAAGAGTATATAGTTGTGAGACAAAGAGAGATGTTCTCATTCTTGGGGATGATCACCTAATTCTGGGGAGTAAGGTAGGGTGCAGAAAACGGAATGGTTAAGAAGTCAAGCTCTGAAAACCTACTGCTTAATTCAAATCCAATGTCTACCTTCAGGTATCCTACGTAGCATCTCTGTGATTCTGTTATGTATTTTTTCAATGGGACTAAAAATATTATTTAATACTTAAGGTTGTTTAATAATGAAGTTAGTACATGTAAGGTACTTAGAAAAGTAACCTAGTACCCAGCACATAGTAAATGCTCCATAAATATTAGTATTATAACTTGTTCCAGAGAACACGCCCATTTTAATGGGGAGCTTCAACATCACTGGTCACGAGAGGAGATAATTTTGAGTAAAGAGGACCCGTTCTAGTGCTCTAGAGACATGCTTCCCTCATAAAAAGCTGCCTCCAGGGGTTGGAGGCAGGAAGAAATGTTGATGCATGGGATACAAAAAGATTGGATACATATGTTCAGACAAAGGTCATTCTTATTTTGTGGTTTCTAGGAGTAGTACATGGTAGACATAGAATTATGGAAAGCTTAAATGACATATCACAGCCAGCAATTATCAACTGCTTGCTTTGGGGCAGTTTCTCCTAACAACACTCTGTGGGAATTAAATTGATTAATGCTCACAATTTGCTCTGGTGGTGGTTGGTGATTTCACTATTTTAACCATTTTATGAATGAGGAAACTGAGGCATAGAGAAGTAAAACGACTCACTTAAGGTCACACAGCGGCAGAGCATAAGTTCTAATGGAAGAGTCTGAACCAGAGCTTTTAACTCTACACACCATCGCTTCTCCTTGCACGCCAATGCAATTAAAATCAATCAAAACATACAGAAGAAAAGTCTATCATTCTATAGCAGGCATGCTAATTGGAGAAAAATACAATTAGCTTCCTAATATAAAAAATATAAATCTGCTATTTTCAAAACAAAGGCATTATAGTATATACATGTAATATCCAGAAGAAAAACTGGAGGATATAGTATTTCATACTATCAATAAATCGTTTATATGTGAGAAGTAATTGCTGATGAAATGAAATGAGAATAAGTGTACCCTCGATGAAAGACTAATCCTGGATCTGTACCGTGTGGATCCCTTTGGCTGGTTCACTAACAAGGAACAGCAAAATATTGCTTTAGCCTTCTGATTTTAATAACTGACTTGGATTGTTAAGCAAAGCATTTATCAAGAATACAGGCAGAAAGTCTGGATCAATAGTTGGAAACCATAGGGATTTGAACTTTAATAGAAGCAAGAACTTTATAAGAACCATACTTATACAAATCCGGGATGTCGTCTGGGGAGTTAATGAACCCAAGTCTCTAAGGAGTTCACCTCTGACAGGGATATTACAGGTACACAATTGGGTAGGCTGTTTAGCTAACTGACCCTTAAATTGCCTTTCAAACCTGAAAATCTGGGAAATCATTAATTCTTTCATTCATCAAATCTGTCTTGAAAATCGGTGTATTCATCCCTGTGCCCAGTATTAGGAAAATGAGATGTAGTCCTTTTTAGAAAATCATAGCCATAAATACAGCACCTAGTGACCTTAAGATTATTCCCCCTGATTTGTGCACACCCTTATAATTCACTTGCTGAAACACCTAATAAGCAAAGTAATCCTTGCATATTTTTAGAGCAGATTGGTGGGACAGGAAAGGTTTAGCAGAAATTAAAGGCTTTTAGTTCAAAATAAAAAGAGAACTAAGTATCCTCAAGGGCCCTAACATGTGGAAAGTGAAAGAAACCTTATTAGCAGTATGGCATCCCTAATTCTGCTGCCAAACCCATATGTGCACCTGCGAGAGGGCAGAAAACAGGCTAACCTGGGACACGTGTAGGATTTAGAATCCGATCTAACACAGGGTCCTTCTCCACAGGCACAATGAGGTCATCCCACTGTGTTTTTCCAACACTTTATTGACTGTGTAATGGCATTTGATATTGCTAAGACATGGCTCTTCTGGAAGCATTGGTGCATTGCAGCAGAGACGTGCATTGTGTGTGATGAGTCATGCTCAACAAATTTGTGGCCAGGCTCTATACAGTAAGAAAAAAAGAGCAAGATCAAATAACTTGAGAACTGGGGAGTGAGAAAGTTCTCATTCTGTGGACAAGAGCACCTCTGCTTTATGCAAAATGGAGAGGGCTTTGACAAAAGCAATATTCCACAGAGTTCCAGTAATCTTCACTAGTTCAAATCCTGGATCAATTGTTAGTCTAATAATGCTTCCAACTAAGAAAAAACGCTTTTTTATCTGCAAATCACTTTGCACAAGGGATAATGTGTAAACTTTGTAGCCTCTTCTGGGTTGCCATGAGGTTTGAATACCTGCCAAAAAGGAAGTACAAGAATAAACATGACCAAGGCAAAGAGTTTCATGAGAACCTTCAGGATTTTTGGAGGGAGGAGAGGAAAAACAATCTGAAACCTGAGTATATCCAGCAAACTAGTTCATTTATGTAACCCAGGGTGACTGGTGGGAATTTGCTGGCTTTCAAGAACCAATCCTCAACCGAGAACATGCACACATCTCAAGGGGAAACAGCTAGTAGTAGGAAATTATCTGACCTTCCTCATCACCGAAAAATTAAAACAAAACAAAACAAATAAACACCAAAAAACCAACAACCACTGCCTGATAACCCAGTCTTTGACAAAGCAAATCTACTTAATACTCCTTCAAACTCCCCATTTTCTATAAGGTGAGATGCATATATCTTTCCACTACACATATGAATCCTCCACAATCTTGTCCCTGCCTATTTCCCCTCTCCCTTTCTTTCCAGCATCTTCCTTTCTTTCCAGTTGCACCCCACACTGCACAATGCTCAAAGGGGACTGCTTCATACTTCATGGGCTAACTCTTCTCTCAAAGTGCAGCTCAAATATTTTCCCCTATTGGAAAGCCATCTGTGAACAGCCTCCACTCTACCCCATTTTATCCCTCCACCCTTTGTTACCATTTAATAAAAACAAGCGCTCATTGTACTTACTTTGTACCATGCTCAGTTCTAAGACTTTTTCATATATTAACTTATTTAATCCTCACAACAATCCTCACACTCATAGGATGTCCTCTTTTCAGGTGAGGAACCTGAGGCACAGGGAGAATGAATGATTTACCCATGATCACACTGTATGTAGGTGGCAAAGCTGAGATTTGAATTCAGAAAGCATGCTCCTTACCAATCAACTATGCTGTGACTTTGCTTGGTTCATACCCATTTATATCACCTAGCATGCGCTGTTTCAAATATTTATTGACCTACCTGTCTCTGCCATTAGGTATGAGTGCTTTGAATGCAGGGTCTGAACTATATCTATGTGTATTTTGAGTGCCTTTTAGAGAGACCACAGATAAGTGCTAGGTATAAATTGATCAGAAAGCAAGCAAAGAAAATAAGGGGGAATTTCACAGATTTTGAGGAAGAGAATAATTGTGAAACTCGCTAACCTGGGGGAGGGAAGTATTCTGTTTTGAGGGCTGTTTTGGTATTTTGTTTGTGTATGTATTTTTTTTTAATATGTTCTCTGCATTCCCACCCCCTGCAAGTGGAACAGAGTTCATGGTAAATGACATGGCAGACCACTAAGGAAGCAGAGAAAAGAAATGGGAAACAATATTGATTGTATAGGGATTTAGAAGAGGATGGCGGCTCAGGGGTGGGCTGAAGAGTCTCCCTAGGTGGAAGAAGGCAGAGAGAGCATTCCAAAGCTGGCTGCTCAAAGATCTCTGCGGGATCCTAGGCTGTGATGACCATGGGTTTCAGGCAAGAGAAAGTTCTGGGAGGGCTGCATTTGAATGCAGAGGAGTGCAGAGTGGGGAGTGAGGTGGTAGCTGCTATTTGGATTGAAGGAGAAGGCTGGTGATTGTCCCACCGTGGGAAAAGTGAGGAAACCTCTCACCAAGGCCATCTTGCTTTTCAGGGCAATGCTGCTTCAGGGCACAATGATAAAGGTCCACAAAGAACTGTAAAGAAGAGTACCTCCCCATTCAGTGATAGAATAGGGTTTGGCACCTGCCTTGGAAGACCTGCATGGAATGTGGTGATGTGAGCATTGATAGTATTTGGAAATATCTTTATAGTCCTCTGTACAAGGAACTTCCAGCAGCAATTTGTCTTTCTAGGAAGGGCTATTGAAGGGGCATCTGGTGCATGCTCTCACTCTCACTCCTTCTTCTGCCCTCCTTTAAGAAGGAAAGAGTTACCTGACTGGTGGGAATGGTGAGATCTTGATGTCAATTGGACCACATTTACTAGTATGTACAGTTTCTACCTTCAAAAGGCAGCTGGATCAGTCCTTCTGTTGAAGTCCTTTTTTTTCTTTTCTTTTCTTTTTTCTTTTGGTCTTGAACTGACTGCCTTTGCTCAGGGAAGTATGGGGTCACTCTGAACTGATTTTCCATGTAATAAGCAGACTGAGTGTGTATTGCCACTAGTTTCTGCTCTCTCTGATCAAACATATCTACCTACAATTAAAGGGGTAATATTCTAGTTTGCTAGGTAGCCAAAAGCAATATACAGAAATGGGTTGGCTTTTACAATGGGAATTTATTAGCTTACAAACTTACAGTTCTGAGGCCATGAAAATATCCAAATCAAGCCAAGCCATCATCACAATGATACCTTCTCCCTGAAGACTGGCTGCTGGTGAGCGTGGACGACTCTGTTACATGGCAAGGCACATGGCAGCATCAGCTGGTCTCTCTCTTCCCTTCCAGATTTCGTTTCCAACTTCTTGCTACCGAGACCTTTTCACTTTTTTTCTAAATTCATTCTTTTATAAAGGACTCCAGTAAGAGGATTAAGATCCACCCTGAATAAGGAATGAGTTGGGTCACATCTTAAGTTAAGATCCTACTTACCTAAAAATCCTAGTTAAAGTATGTCCACATCAACAGCAATTAATTAAATTTAAGAACATACTTTTCTGGGGTCCATACAGCTTCAAACCATCACAGGTAATAAATAAGATATTTTCCATATAGCAATGCTGGATTTCCAAATAGGATTGATTCCTTTAGGCCTTGGGTAAAAACTGCTGACTTCAATATAAATGCTACCAAGTTTATGTTTTGGTTCCTACATGACCTCTTGAATATATTTCCTCTATAAATTAGAACCTGGAAAGGATGTGGTTCCATAGTTTGTTAGAACCTCCCACAGGGACAACAGGTACTCATGCCCTCACATAAGACATCTGTAACGTGGTGCTGGAGAAATGTCTTCAGACTGCAGGGGATGTTCACCAGGGTCTTGGAGAAGGTGGGGAGGCTATGCAAGCAGTCTGTAGGAACGGGTTTTAGCCCACAGATACATTCATGAGATCATGAATTGGACTTTCAAACATAAGTGGGAAGACTTTGCTGGGAATTATGTGAACAGTCAGTGGCAAAAGTCAATGAAATGTGGGTTATTACTATTAAAATCCCACAAATAGCCAGATATTGGTCAGACCTGGGAAAAATGCAAGTTACATTGTCAGAAGAGAAGAACAGAACTCATGGCAGATATTCTGAGCTGACCTCTTCCTTCAACATGAGCACTTATGTGAAAAGGGGAGCAATCATCATGTAAAGAGACCTTGAGTTCTTCTCACAAGAAAGAGAATTTTGTAGACAAAATTATCTGAGTTCAAATAGCATCTTTACCATTACAAGCTATGTGATAGATCACTTAACCTCTCTGAACGTCATTTGCTTGGAGAAAATATGAGCTATATAATCACTTTCAGCCTTCCTTGATCATGCCATCACCAGGTAAGCAAATAAAGGTAAACACTTTGACATTGCCTTTTTTAAGTAATTACAATAAATAAAAATCTAATAGACTATAATCATTATCTTGATTCTCTTAGAAATTTGTTTATTTCATATCACATTGCTGAATCATAGCATAGACTTCTGGGAAACAGTAGAAAAATTCTGAGATGAAGAAACAGACCAATTTGTGTTTAAATCTCTACTGAGTTACTTTCAAGTTAATAGACTGTAGTTAATTTATATAAGTTCTCTGAAACTCAGTTAGTTACCTCATCTGTAACATGGGGAAAATAGCCATATCAAAATCCTGAATTTTACGCTCCAGCCTCATGTCAGCAACTAATTAGCAATAATCTTATGTAGCTTGAGCCTTAGTTTCTGTTTCTGTACAAAAAGGATGGAAATACCCAAATGCAGTATTTAGTTATAGTGTTTGGTGGAACTAAGAATATTATTTTATACAAGTGATTTAATCTGGTTTACCCAGTGGGAAACCACTAAAGGCTATCATTTTGCTTTCCTTAGTTGAAGCTATTAACTGTAATTGCTTTTGTTAATAATACTTACTTATTATAATCAAAGCTCAATTTTTGTACTTATGCCCTTGGTCCAGTTTGCAGAAGCACAATTTATAAATGAAAAACAATTAATAATAACCAGAAAAACCGTTAATCATCTTATTTTTTTTTAATGTTATATAATCTCCAATTGCAAAAATCATGTATAACACAGAAAAGAATACTTGGCCCCAGTAGGTGCTGTGGGCTTCTCCAGTATTGGCCAGAGTTTTTCAATAGTATAAAAATAGTGCCTCTGAGGACAATCTCCTCTTAGGCTTAACAGGCTGTTACTATTAATCTACTGAAGGTCAGATACAGCCTATTATGGTCTCAGCGGTGACTTAGTCTCCAAAGAGAGAAACTACAATGACTTAAAGAATAAAATATCCCATTATTTTCCCACAGCAGTGGCCAGTAAAATGGTTTGTAATCTGGCAACTACCTTCCTCTCCTAAGTTCACCCCATGTCTTAGTTTCCTGTGGCTGCTATAACAGACACAACATAGTAGTTGGCTTAAACAGAAATTTACAATCTCACAATTTCAAACGCTAGATGTCCAAAATCAAGGTATTGGCAATCCATGCTTTCTCCATCCTCTGTAGACTTCTGGTAGTAGCTTGTAGGAAATCACTCTCTGCCTCTATCACATGGCTCTCAGTCTTTTTTGGTTCCTCTTGTAGCATCTGTTTCTTCTGTTTGTTTCTCAATCATATGCGTCTCTCTTTAGCTTTCCTTCTCTTATGAAGACTCCAGGAATATTGGATTAAGACCTACCTGGATTCAATTTGGCCTCATCCAAACAGGACCTTTGAAGATCCTATTTATAAATGAGTTCACAATCACGGAAGTGGGGATTAGTGCTTGAGAATGTCTTTTTGGGTATGGTGACTTAGAGCTATGTACCCCAGAAATGCATGTTCTTAAACTTCATCCATTTCTATGAGTAAATAGGATCTTTTGATGAGGTTACATCAGTTCATGTGTGGCCCAACTGAATCAAGATGGATGTTAATCCTATTACTGAAGGTCTTATAAGGAAGGCCACAGAAAGAAAGAACATCAGAAGGAAGAGCTAGAAACGGAAACTCAACAGAACCCAGAAGAGAAGAGAGAAGCCAGGAGAGCTGCCATGTGACAGAAAAGTCAAGGACCAAGAATCACCAACAGCCAGTCCCAGAATGCCACAGTTTTCTGGGAGAAAGCATCACCTTGATGACATCTCAATTTTGTACTTCTCCTAGCCTTGAAACTCTGAGTCAATAAATTCCTGTTTTTTAAGCCAACCCAGTATATGGTATTTACTTCAGCAGCCAAGGAAGTAAAACTATGAGGACCTGATTCAATCTACCATCTACCCTCAGCCATTAACACCCACCCCTTTAGCACCAACTCTAATTCTATTCCTGAAAGTGCCTAATATTTTCTGCCTAATGTCTTTTATTTGCTCTTGCTTTTGCTAGGAATATGAATGTTGTTACATGAATGCTGTTATGGATTGAATCATGTCTCCTACAGAAACATGATCAAGTCTTAACCCCAAGTCCTGCGTATGTGAACCCATTTGAACATAGGATCTTTGAAGATGTTATTAGGTAAGGTATGGCCAAATTGAATCAAGGTGGGCCTTAATCTTGTATGACAGGAGTCCTTAGAATGAGAGGAAACCTGGGCACAGTGAGGAAGACACAGGGGGAATAGAAACAGCCATGTGATGGAGAATCTTAAAGACTTCACCACCAGAATCTTAAAGACTTCAGAGAAAGTCTGATCCTGCTGACACCTTGAATTTTTACTTCTAGCTTTCAAAACCAAGAGTCTATAAATTCCTGCTGTTAATGTCAAGTGATCTGTGGTACTTTGTTACAGCATTTCTGGTAAACTAATATAGATGCCTTCTTTTAGTATTCAGATATTAGTTGTGACATACTTTCTCTGACCCAACTTGTGAGTTTAGTCCAGGTCAGGGAATGTATTTGTGCTCTGCATATACTTGTTGTCTCTGCATATATTGTTGTCTCCCTATTTGCCTGGTTCTGGCCATGTTACCTTCCAGGTACCAAGCCCAGTTTCACATTGGTGAGCTTTCAGATATACCCACTATCAGCCTCTCTCATCTCCTTACAAGACTCCAGATTGCTCATTACCAGGTTCCACCCACCTTGTTGGGATTCCCATCCAAAAGGAGATTAGTGTTGGAACAAACAGGATTGTTTTTTGGAAAGTATAATTGTACCTGGAGAAAGGGTCTCTTTCATCTATGGGAAGGAAGAAATGGGGTACTAAAACATTCCCAGAAATATAACTCAATGGAGAACACACAACTCCAATGCACCTTCCTTATGTGTTTGCAAGGATCAGTGTGATAAAGTGAAAGGAGGTAGGGGAGAGCCGCTCAACAGGCATGTTCTGAATACTTGATCCTCGTTGAGCCACCTTGCCAACTGAACTTTCCAAAACAAACTTTAGGGTTTGTTTTGCTCAAAGGGTTGTGCAGGGCATTGAGGGCTCTGGCCAATGATGACACACTTTCTTCCTTCCCATAGATGAAAGAGACCCTTTCTCCAGGTACAATTATACTTTCCAAAATAAATTGTGAGTAAAAATGTAAAAAAAAAAAATCATTTTTGGGAGACCCTAATTTACTAGCCTGTTCAAAGTCCAATCCGACCTCCACTACTTCCATTTGTATTATTAAGCAGTGGCACATTGCTTTGGAAATCACACAAATGATCCAAACCTCTTGGTCTCCTCCAACATTTGCTTCTTGACTAAGCCTGTACAACTAGATATAGCCCTCAGTCCTTCCTTAAAATTTTTCTTGCCTGCTCCAGTGGGTGGGTTTAGAAGCAGAAACTTGTTCTTTCCCAACTCCCCACAAAGCTTGTCATGCTGTGTGTGTAGGGCTGAAAAACTAGTTTCACCAGCAATTCTTTATCAACTAATTATAAATATATGGAAGGCATATATGCTAGTACACAAAAGAAATAAAGCTCATTAAAAAAAAAAGAAAATTTGAGTAATCGATTTATATACATATATATTTATTTATTAGAGAAATTGTGAGCTTACAAAACAATCACGCACTATGTGCAGAATTTCCACACAACAATCCTCCACCAACATATTACATTGTTTTGGTACATTTGTTACATATTATGAGAAAACACCATCATCATCATATTATCACTAACTGTGGCCTATAGTGTACATTAAGTATATTTTTTCCATACCACCCATTATTAATGCAACGCCTTCTTTGACATTGATGCAAGAATATTACAATATTGCTGTTAACTATAGTCCATAAGTTACATTAACTCTATTTTTCCAATGCATCTCCATATTCTTAACACCTTGTAGTAGTGATGTACATTTGTTCTAGTTCATAGAAAAACATTCTTGTATTTGTACTATTAACCATAATCCTCATCCATTTCCAGGTTCACTGTGCTATTCAGTCCCTAGATTATTCTCTAGCTTTCTTTCAATTGACATTTATATCCATAGACCAACAACCCCTTTCAGCCACAATCTCATCTATAAAGCAGGTGTGTTAATTATACTATACTATACTATAATATTTTACCATCAACTCTATCCATTTCCACACTTTTACAGTCAAGCTAACTAAAAATTCTACATACATTAAGCATCAGTACCCCTTCTCAGCCCTCATCCTATCTTCTAGTAACCTGTACTCTAGATTTTAACTTCATGTATTTAATCTTGTATTTAGTTCATATTAGTGAGACTATACAATATTTGTCCTTTTGTGCCTGGTTTATTTCACTCAGCATAATGTCCTCAAGGTTTATCCATATTGTCATATGTGTCTCAATTTCATTTCTTCTTACAGCAGCATAGTATTCCATCATATGTATATACCATATTTTGTTTATCCATTCATCAGTTGATGGACACTTGGGTTGTTTCTTTCTTTTGGCAATTGTGAATTACACCGCTGTGAACGTCAGTGTGCAAATGTATGTTTTCAATTCTTCTGGATATATTCTTAGTACAGGGATTGCCAGATCATATGGAAGTTCTATATTTAGCTTCCTGAGGAATTGCCAAACTGTATCCACAAGGCTGAACCATTTTACATTCCCACCAACAGTGAAGGAGTGTTTCCATTTCCCTGCATCCTCTCCAGCACGTACGTTTTCTGTTTTTTAAATAATGGCCATTTTATGAGGTGTAGGATATCTCATTGTAGTTTTGATTTGCTTTTCCCTAATAACTAGTGATATTGAACATTATTTTCATGTGCTTTTTTGTCATTTGTATTTCCTCTTTGGAGAAATGTCTTTTTGCCTATTTTTTAAATTGGATTGCTTGTTCTTTTATTGTTGAGTTGTATGATCTCTTTATATAGCATGGAAATCAAAACCCTTATTGGATATATGGTTTCCAAATATTTTCTCCCATTAAGTGGGCTGCCTTTTCACCTTCTTGATAAAGTCCTTTGAAGCACAAAAGTGTTTACGTTTCAGGTGGTCCCATTTATCTATTTTTTTTGTTATTGTTGCTCACGCTTTCTGTGTAAGGTTTAAGAATCCACCACCTATCACCAGATCTTGAAGATGTTTCCCTATATTTTCTTCTAGGAGTGTTATGGTTCTAGCTTTTATATTTAGATCTGTCATTCCTTTTGAGTTAATTTTTGTATAAGGCGTGATATAGGGATCCTCTTTTTCTTCTGGATGCTTTTACGCTTAATACCTTCATTTATATAGGTTTTTAACATTTCTTTATACTGATTATGTTAACAGTAAGCTGTATAAGTGCTTGGTAGATGCTGATCTAAGCACTCTCAATAACAGTGGGTGTAGCTCAATGGTTGAATATGTGCTTCACATGTACGAGGTCCCGGGTTTAATCCTGGTACCTCCTAAAAAAATTAATTAATTAACACATTCAATTCACATAACACCCACTTTACAGTTGAAGAATCTGAGGAAGAGAGAGATGGAATATTTTTCTCAAGCTCGCATAACTTCTAAGCAGCACACAGAGAGTTTGGGTCCAGAGTACATGTTTAACTGCCTCATTATGCTACCTCTAGGACATCCTAGACTATGAGGGAGGCTGGTGACTGTACTGTCCTGTTGTTATAGACAAGGCAATGAAAGCTTAAGTTCCCCAGGGAAGTTTACACAGCTACAAGTAGCAAAGCCTGGCCTTGAACCCAGGACTTCCAGCCAAGTCCAGTGTTCTTTTCGTAACTGGCATGCTGTACAGGATGAAAATGTGGCCACAGGGCCTTGGCCACCTGCTTGCTGACTTTAGGTAAGTTACTAAAGTGCTTCTGTTTTTATTTTCTCTTCTGTAAAATGGGAATGAGAACATTATTTAACCAAATATGTCCAAAACATTATCATTTCAACATGTAATCAACCTAAAAATTACAAGTTTTTAAAAATTCTTTTAAAATTTTTATTTAACGTCTTATGTCTTGGAAATCTGATGTGTATTCTATCCTTACAGCACATCTCACCACCCATATGTGGCTCGTGGTAGCGCCACCCTCGAGAGGCTCCCGCTGAGTCCTTCCTTCCAGACTCCAGCTGGTCCCCATCCCCAGCCCTCCAGGGTTACATCACAGAGGCCGCAGGCCCTGTAGGCCGGAGAGACCCCAGCCCTGGTCGCACGCCCCAACCCTCGCACCCTCCCTGCTCCAGCACCCAAGTACTAAAGGAAAGGGCAATCTCTACAGACCTGAGGGGGCCAGCTGGGCCGCCGTCCTCTTGGGTCCTGGCCTGCCTTGCGTAATCTACTTTTTTTTTTTTTTTAACTTTATTTTGTACATTTAATAATTTGAAACATAAGCAATAAAAAACTAAAAAGTAAACACAGATGAAAAAATATATACATTTCTCAATTAAATGTAATGGATACATGTAAATTTTTTTGTTTTGTTTTGTTTTTTGTTTGTTTTTTTGTTTTTTTGTGTGTATGTGAATCAAACAATATATTACACAATATATTTGGTTCATAGTAATGCATTCATACAGTATTTGTCCTTTTGTGTCTGGCTTGCTTCACTCAACATAATGTCCTCCAGGTTCATCCATGTTGCCATATGCTTTATGACTTCATTTCTTCTTACAGCTGCATAATATTCCATCGTGTGAATAGACCACAGTTTTTTTATCCATTCATCTGTTGATGGACACCTGGGTTGTTTCCAACTTTTGGCAATGATGAATAATGTGGCTATGAACATTGGTGTGCAGATGTCTGTTCGTGTCACTGCTCTCAGTTCTAATCTACTTTTAATTTATTAGTTGGTTCCATAAGAATTTATTGTAAACCTACTGGTTAAGCATACTCAGATAGGAATATGGAGAGGTGGAAAACACAGAAACCACACTCTGAAGGCCTGTTTTTAAGAAGGTGCAGCACCTGACAATAACAGAGCATTGTGCTGAATAGAGTGAACAGGTCCTGGACTTGAAATCTCTCTTCACCAAGTCTTGAGCAACTTTGGGTAAGTAACTTAACTTTTATGAACCACAGTATCCTTCTTTGTCAAATGGATATCATAAAAATAACACCATAGAAAAGATAACATGTGAAAAGCCCTTGTACACTCCAGCATGTAAAAGAAGGCTCAGTAAATATTATATTTACAGAGAATGAAAGACACAAGTAGATAAAATGTGGAAAATGATAAGAGGGCCACAAAAACACACGAGGGACCACTCAGGAAATTAGTGCTCAGAATGTGGAGGGCCCACTCAGTACCACGTTCTTAAATGTGGTGAGTTTAGAGCTTGCCCTAAAGGGAAGGCATCTTCAGACAAGTACTAATCAAACTATGAAGATAAATGAACTAAAATGGAACCAGGAAGTCTCTATTCTAGTTCCAGTCATTCCTTTACTCAGCAGACATTTACCGAGCACCTATTACATGCCAGAGAATATATAAACTGAAGACTACCAATAACTAAAGCAGATTCTTCTCTGGAGAAGCATACCACTCCGTAGTCTTTCTGTGTTTCCATCTGTAACTGAGAATGGTTATAAAATGCATCACTCCTGTCTTCCAAGGGATGTAAGGAAGAAATTGAGTAAGTGAAACCCTTAGAATTGCTCAGTTAGGAAATGTTTACTACCCAACTATGGATCTGCACACCTAAGACCTCATTCATTACTTACTTTAGATAGTAAGGAGGAGTTTCACATATATGGATTCACACTGAAACTAGTGTGCATCACTCACTATTGCTAATTCATGCTATTAACCAACTAATACCACATCTCGAAGGCATAACAATAAGGAAGAATTTCTCACTCATGCATCTGTGGGTCAGGTGAGGTTCAGCTGATCTACACTGGTCTTGGTGCATTCAGCTCTCATTGTGGGTTGGATCATTCACTATCTTAGGCCTGTTCTCATGGAGGAAATCAGGAACACACAAGGGCAAGTACAATTGTACAACACATTTCAAGCCTTGGCCATCATGTCTGTTAACATCCAAATCTTTGGATAACACTTATTTGCCCAAATCAAGTCAAGCCCAAAGTCAAGGAGCAGGGAAGAAAACTACACCCTACTATAAGGCCATGGCAAGAATGTGGATGTGTCATGTTACTCTAAGAGAGTGAATAATTGGGATCAGTAATTCAATCTATAATACATTTCATGTCAAGGGGCCAGTTAACATTTACAGTACTTGTGTTCAAGTCTGATGATATTAAGTACTCTTAAAAACTAAATTTAAATAATTCATTGAACATGTAAATCCTAGGTGCTTGTAATTTTCTTATACACAATCCAAGTATAATTTGTTTTGTTTTTTACCATGGCTAATATGTCTTGGACTTCTTTGTTCTATTTTTTATCTTTCTGTATTGGGAATTCAGACACCCAGGTTCCAGTCCTAGATCTGCCACTGATTATCTCTGAGACCATCAGCAAATTAACTCAAATTCCTTGGGCCTTATTCTCCTCTTCTGTAAAATGAGGGTTTAGTTTAGACAATTAAATTTCCTTCCATCATTACAACTACATGAGTGTGTGTTTACTGACATGGAAATGGGCCAATAGGCTTTATCTCATCTTTCTTTATAAAAACAAAAAAATGTTGAATCTTGTTAAAAGTTTCCAGCAACAAAAAACCATGTGTCAACCAAAGTTGGGATCTTGCCTAACGCCATGTACAGTATTTAGATGGCCCCTTGGATGGGCTCAGACGTATGTGCCCCATCCCTGATTCATGGGTATGCAAGATCAAATGTGGAGGATCCTTGATTATGAGTTAAATCTCATTCCTCATAACAAGTTTCAAATACAATGTAAGGGAGTTCGCAGAGGCAGAATGAATACACAAAACATGTTTGTTTACATCACTGAGGTTTGTAAGGAGATTCAAAGAACACCTTGTGAATGTGATTATATTTGTCTTTTTGAAATTGGCACAAATTGCATGTGCTTGTTTGGGAAGCTAATAGTATCACATATGCTTCTGACAGTGAAACATCAGGGAACTGTTTTTATGTAGCCTTGCATGCACTTCTGACACAGCACAGCTGAGGTCTGACTCAAGCTAAAGCCCCAAGTGACTGTAAACCAAACAATTATTATTATTACTTTTTTAGCCGTCCTAATGTGTTCGCTTCTTAATGACCCACAGCCTTAAAGTCATACTTGGCAGGATGGCAAAAAACTTTCTTTTTTTAAGCTCTAAGCCCCAAAAGGGCAAGGGACATTCTGAGAGACTAGTTGTGGATGACCGAAATGCAATTTAAAACATCAGCAGCCTTTGATCAGGGCAGCTTGCTTACTTTTAATTGTTTCCAGAGTGCTTGTTTGAAAATTTGTTAGATTACACATCACAGGCAATGAGAATTGATGGCTGAATTCACTACCTTAATTCTTGGCTCAGGAGGGAGCTGTGCTTATTACAGTTACATTTAGGAAGCTGAGCTTTTGGCCAAGCAACGGAAAGGTGATTTCGGATGCTGTCTCTTTTCACCCATACCCAAAATGACAAGAAATGAACTGAGGCATCGTTTAGGAAAGTGTGAGGTAATTGGTTGCTGGCTATTTTTCTCTTGTCGCACTAAATTTAATCAAAGCTCCCCCACCCCCTTCTTTGTGAACATTTGTGGATTCCATTTTTTTTTTGTCCTGTAAAGTTTTCCCTTAAACCTGAGCAGACAGAGCATGATTAGCATCAAGGAAACCTTTAACACCATACACGCCCAAATCCTTCAATGCCTATAAATTAAAAGCAGGTATCTCCTGACATTGAGTAAGTGAAGAGCTAGAATAAGTGAGAGGAACCTTCCTTTAGCAACCCATGTTCAGCATTTTTTCTCTTTTAACCTTCATTACCTCCTTGGATGACCTCACACAATCTCACAGATTCAGCAATGACTTTTGCACAGATAACATTTAAAGTTTCATCTCCAGACTCAAGCTCAGTTCTTTGATTCAGAGCTATACTATTTACCACCAGCTAGACAAGACAGCTTTGACCAGATGGAGGTGCACATTTACACCAGCTTCAGTGTGGCTAATCATAGTTGACTGTCTACCCCTCACCTACCTCCCATTCAATCTCATTTCCTTCTGTGTTTTTCTACCATGCTACTATCCTAACAACTGTCAAAAACAGAAATCATTGTCAACTGCTTCCTGTCCCCTACTTCCTACATTCAGTCTGTCACTAGACCCCATTTATTCTGTCCTCTTGCATTTTCCCCCAAATTATCCTACCTTTCTGATCATAATACCCTGGAACCAGAGCCTGACAGGACTCCGAGTCATCTAACTTGCCAATTGCCAATTAATTAAATTTTGAAAGAGTTATTTTTCTGAATTAGACATCTTCAAACAAGATGGGCTGTCTAGATATAACTAGTACAACCCAAGCAGAAAGTGAAAATAAATGTTATTTCATGAGAATGAAATAAAACCATTTAGAAAATGAGACCATTGAGATTTGTTAGTTAACATATTTACAAGTTAACCTATATTTTAACAATAGAATTATCTTCCTTAACGCATATGATTATGTCACTATCTATAGTTATTTAATACTATTTATAGCCCAAAGTCAAATGCCTCCACTCCTAAGCATGACTTAAAAAAACCTCCATTTGATGGTGCTGAATTGTATCCCTTGCCTTACTTTATGCCACTCTGGTACTAGCATCTGAGTTCCAGTGATAAAATATTTGCACAGTATATGATAAGTTCTCCAATCCTTGATGGTCAGCACTTGCCTTTTTGTTTTGCTAGGGAGCCTGTCTCTTTCAAGTTCTTAGGACTTTACAAAAACTCAACCCCATTGTGATTTTTCTGAATGCTAAACTATAATGTAAACTACAATCCATCCTTAATGGCAATGCTCCAAAATGTGTTCATCAATTGTAACAAATGTACCACACTAACGAAAGTTGTTGTTAATGTGGGAAAATATGGGAGGGGTTGGGAGAAAAGCATATGGGAATCCCCTGTATTTTTTATATAACATTTATGTAATCTAAGTATTTTTTTTTAATTAAAAAGTATATGTATATATATAAACCATAGGTAAAGTTAAGCATATCCCTCTTCCATGCTCTGTCATTATCTAGTGGAAGCATGTACTGTTCAAGTGACCATTTGTCCCAGTTTGCCCCAGACTATTCCTGTTTTAGCACTAAAAATCCCGCACCAGGAAACCTCTCAGTCCTGGGCAAACGAGGATTGGTTACGCTTTTCACAGAGTGAACTCAAAACTGTTTGCATAGCTGCCTCATCTTCCAGGATGTGAACTGGTTAAAGTCACAATTCATCTTGTAGCCTAAAATCTAGTACAGCACCTACGAAATAGGTAACTGATTGATAATCATAATGTTTTGCTCTTTTGCATTTAATCCTTACAAACATTGAACAATGACAATATTAACTGTAATTATTTATAAATGAAGCAAATGCATCAAATAGGAACTTAATGATCTGACCAAAGGCAGACTACAAACATAGATGTTTTCTGATTACTAAACTATGCTTACTCTTCCATGAAAACTTGCTAGATCATTGGCTGTGATAGTCTGTGATGTGTTAGATTGAGTATTTTTCTATGAACAAACTGATTGTTGAAGGAAAATAATTAAATTTAGATAAGCAGTTAGTTATCAGCTTTCCAATTAATTAAATTTTGGAAGAGTTATTTTTCTGAATTAGACATCTTCAAACAAAATGGACTGTCTAGATATAACTAGTACAACCCAAGCAGAAAGTGAAAATAAATGTTATTTCATGAGAATGAAATAAAACCATTTAGAAAATGAGACCATTGAGATTTGTTAGTTAACATATTTACAAGTCACAGTCACACAACTATAGTTTTATCCAGAGGTTCTCTACCAGGGATGATTTTGCTCCCCTGCCAGGGGCATTTGGTGATGCCTGGAGACATTTTTGGTTTTCACAATGGAGGACGGGATGCCACTGGCAACTAGTACTTAAAGACCAGAGAACAAATGACTGACAAATGGTGGCAAACGGTGACAGTGGCAAATGACTACACTACTGCATGGCAAATCCCATTGTTTCTTCTTTCAAACCATGGGAATCATCCCCATCAACTTTGTAACAGTAAATAGTGAATGAAATAGGGCACAAATAATTCATTCTGATAAACCAAAGTCCTGTTAAGTATGTTTTCAATGTTGATTATAAAGTTGATGTTTATATTCAGTTCTTCAAATTATTATTTTTATTTTGTCTTCTTCTGATAATGAAAGTAGTTAAGCTTATGGCAAATATCTTTACTCAATATAGGTTTTTTTATTTTTTTATTTTTTATTTTTCAGAAACCTAACTATTGAAAAGAATGACTCAGCATTTTACTCTATTTGTATTACACTGGAATTTGCAAAGTTTTAAAATATCTTAATTTTTCTTAAAAACTCTTTTGAATCATACTTTCTTTACTCAACATTTATTTGATTATCACACAAATTCCATCATATGAATAGACTCTAGTTTATTTAATCAGTCTCCTAAAGTTGGATATTTAGAGTTTTTCCCCTATATTTGCTATAATAAATAACACAATGATGAACATTCCTGTACATTAATCTTTAGCCCCTTCTCTGATTATTTACATAGGGTAAATTCCATGAACTAAAATGTTGGGGTCAAAATGAAGCCATTTAAGGTTTAGAATTTCAGGGATGTAATCCATAAAACAGAAATAATAAACTGTAGCCTCTCCCTGGTCCATAGTATAAAAGGGTCATGGAACAGTGATATATTAACATAACCCATAGACTAGGCATCTGACTGTGAAGTTATCTCTACATGTGCAAATATAGGTGGGGGGCAGAAATTACACAAAGGGCCTTGTTGCAGAAATAAACCTGCTCACGTTTATTTTTGCTCTGGTTCAAAAGCTATGAGTCATATAAGACCTCCTTTCAGAAAATACGTGGCTGAATAACCCAGAAGAGAGGTATATATGTGATTTCTGCTTTTCAAAGAGGTGTTAACAAAAGAAAACTGCATTTCCAGCTTATACTTTCAATAACATGCATATAATATATGGGTCAATATACATTTACTGAAGATTTACTATGTCCCAGACCCTGTGCTAAACTCTTTACATTCTTTCCATTTTTACATTATACATTCTATTCCTGATCCTTATTACAATCCCAAGGTAGGCATTATCTCCACTTCACAGATAAGGATGCTGACGATCTTAAGATATTAAGTAAATTGGCCATTTAAACAGATTAGTAAGTGGAGAAGCTAATATCTAAACCCTCATCTTTATGGCCCCTAAGCAATTGCTCTTAAACCTAACACCACCCTTCATGTTTACAGTATTCAAAGTTCTCCATGTAAGTGCCTATTAAATGTAATTATACAGATATATAGAATTAATACCATTTTTTCCCTCTATTTAACATGCTCTTAAGCCAGAATAGCCATCTCTGTAGCTAATCAAGCTACACTTTGGCTTTCTCTGTAAATGTGAGACTGCAGATTTCACCTAATCATCTCACAGGGAAGTCAAAGATCCAAGGGAATGTATCTGTATTCCCATTTGGGGGCCTTTTTTCTCTATTTTTAAAGCATCAATACTGGAGAGAGATTTAAAGTATGGTATTGCTTTCAGTCTACAGCCAAGAAACACAGGACTCTCCTTCATTTCTCTCCAACATGCCTCTCCTATAAGGAAACTATGCTTAATAACCTGGGGTCAGCTGTATGGAGTATAAGAAACCACCATTCTATGAAAGGACTTCAGGTACAGATTGTGTAGAGACTGCCAAATGCAGAGAGGCTATGTACTCACAGTTTTTGAATTGTGTTTTATGACTTTAAAATTGGTTGCACATAAGGATTTCCTTTCTTCTGAATATGTCTTTCAGTCTTTCACCTAGCCAAATATGCAAGTACTATGTTCTCTATGCTTTGTTATCCCATTATTTCTCTTTTCAATCCAGTATACAATTATATTTTCCAGCTCCCTCCCATTCATTAATCACCTGGGGTTGATAATGGGCTGCCTTTCTCTTTCTGATTAAGTTTTCCAGGTTCCCTCTTGTCTTAGTTTGCCACAGGGCTGCCAATGTATACTACCAGAAATGGGTTCATCTTTTTAAAATTTATTTATTGAAGTATATCACTCATACATGAACATACATAAATAATAAGTGTATAGCAATAGTTGTGAACTTACGAAGCAAACATACATAACATCATACAGGGCTCTCATACCTCACCCTACCACCAATACCTTGCATTGTTGTTAAATATTTTTAACTAATGATTAAAGAGTATCCTCAAAATATTTCTACTAACCAAAGTGTTTTCCCCCAACTCACCTTATTAATATTATTATTATTTCATTTATACATGAACATACATAAACAATAAGTGTATAGTAAAAGTTGTGAACTTACAAAGCAAACATTCATAACATCATACAGGGGTCCCATACAGCAACCTTCCACCAGCACCTTGCATTATTGTGAGACATTTGTTACCAATTATGAAAGAATATTGTCAAAATCATACTACTAATTATAGTCCTTATCTTACATTTGGTGTATTTTCCCCACAACCTACCCTATTATAATTTTTTAAACACATTTTTATGACATAAGTTTTAAATGTACAAAACACTCATGCACATGTGCAGAATTCCCAAACAACACCCCTCTATCAACACACCACACCGTGATGGAACATTTCTTAGAGATTATGAGATAATATCATCTGATTATTACCAGGTCCATAGTGTACATTTGACACACATTTTCCATACTTCTCCATTATCCACACAGTACATCTTTGGCATAGATGCAAGAATATTACATTATTACTATTAACCAAAGTCCATAGGTCACTCCAGTTGTATTTTTCCCATGCTTCTCCACATTCCCACCCCCTGCAATAGTGATGTGCATCTGCTGTAGCTCACAAAGGACACTCTTGCATCTGTACCATCAACGACTATTCTCATCCACCTCGGGGTTTACTGTGCTAGTCAGTCCCTAGATTATTCTCTAGCTTTCTGTCAATTGGCATTTATATCCCTAGAATACTATTTTCAGCCACATCCCCATTTATAAACCAGCTGTTACTCACTATAATGTGTTACCATCAACTCTGTACATTTCCACACTTTTGCAGTAAAGCTAATTAAAACTTCTACATACATTAAACATCCGTAGTCCATCTCAGTCCTCCTCTCATCTCCTTTAAGAATCCACCACTTACCACCAGGTCTTGGAGATATTTTTCCTAAATTTTCTTCTAGAAACTTTATGGTTCTTGCTTTTATATTTAGGTTTTTGATTCATTTTGTGTTAATTTTTTTATAGGGTGTGTGATAGATGTCCTCTTTCCTTCGTTTGCTATAGATATCCAGTTTTCTGAGCACAATTTGTTGAATGGACTGTTCTTCCTGAGCTGGGTGGGTTTGACAAGGTAGTCAAAAATCACTTGACCATAGATGTGAGGTCTGTTTCTGAACCATCAGTTCAGTTCCATTGGTCTATGTGTCTGTCTTAATGCCAGTTCCATGCTGTTTTTACCACTGTAGCTAGGAATATGACTTAAAGTCTGGAAATGAGAGCCCTCCAACTTTGCTTTTCCTTTTTAAGACTGGCTATTCAGGGCCCCTTACCCTTCCAAATAAATTTTATAATTATGTTTTCCATTTATTTAAAAAATGCTGGTGGAATTTTTGTCAGGATTGCATTGAATCTGTATATCAATTTGAGTAGAATTGACATCTTAATGATATTTAGTTTTCCAATCCATGAGCATGGAATGTACTTCCAATTATGTAGGTCTTTTTTAAAAATTTCTTTTAACAATGAGTTGTAGTTTTCTGAATACAAGTGCTTTACATCATTGGTTAAGTTTATTCCTGAATATTTGTTTTTTTTCTGTCATATTTTATTTTCACCACTCTTTTGATGCTTTTACTTACTTTTATTGATATAATATTCATTTCTAGGCTCTCTTCCAGGCCTCTCTCTCCTGTGTTTTCTTTTTAGGCTGTAGCACACCCTTTAGTATTTCCTGCAAAGCAGGTCTCTTGTTTACAAGCTCTCTCAGTTTCTGTTTCTCTGTGAATATTCTAAACTCACCCTCATTTCTAAAAGACAATCTTGCAGGATATAAGATTCTTCACTGGAAGTTTTTTGTTTGCATTATCTTAAATATATAATACAACTGTTTTCTTGTCTCCATGGTTTCTGGTGAGAAATCAGCCCTTAAACTTATTGGGTATCTCTTATATGTTATGCGTTGCTTTTCTCTTGCTGCTCTCAGATTTCTCTCTTTGTCTTTGGCATTTGATATTCTGATCGTTATGTGTCTCAAAGTTGGTCTATTAAGATTTTTTTGGATGGGAGTACATTGTACTTCTTGGACATGGATATCTATGTCCTTCCATAAGGTTGGGAAATTTTCTACCATTATTTATTCAAATATTCCTTCTGCCCCCTTTTACCTTCTCTTCTCCTTCTGGGACACCCATGACACATATGTTTGCACATCTCTTGCTGTCATTTAGTTACCTGAAACCTTGTTCAACTTTTTCCAATCTTCACATGTTCTTTTGTATGTTCACTTTCAGAGGCCATTTCTTCAAGCTCACAAATCTTTTCTTCTGCCTCCTCAAATCTGCTATTATATGATTCCAGTGTATTTTTTATTTCATTTATTGCACCTCTCATTCCCATAAGATCTGCTATTTTTCTATGTATGCCTTCAAATTCTTCTTTGTGCTCATCAAATGTCTTAATAACCTTAATTTCTTTAGTCATCTCATTGAATTTATTAAGGAGATTTGTTTGAACATCTATGATTAGTTGTCTCAACTCCTTTATGTCATCTGGAGGCTTATCTTGTTCCTTTAACTGGGGCATATCTTCTTGTTTCTTGGTGAGGATTGTAATTTTTTGTTGGTGTCTTGGCATCTGGCTTACTAGAGTATTTATTCTGGGTGCACTTATTCTTTTTATTTTAGGGCTTCCTGCCTTTTCTCCCTTGCTGGTTGTGTGGTAGGAGCCAAGGATGTAGTTGTTGCTATATGCTATGCAGGCTCAAGCTGCTCTCATTGCCTCAATGTCCGATGAAGCTTCTCCAACTTTCTCCAAGGGTAGAGACAGAGCCACAGCTGTGTGGTATAATCCAACTCATGCAGGCTTAGACTGTAGTTGCCCAGAGAGACTGATGAAGCTTCACATCTCTTTTTCCCCTGCCTGGGGCAGGGATGGAGCTGCAGGTGTGGGTAGCAATCTATGCAGTGCAGGTCCAAGATGACTACAGTTGCCCCAGCAGACTTCCAATTATTCAGTCTGTGCCAGCCAAATGTACCTGCAGTTACCTGGATAGGCTGGTGCAGGGCCCACCAAATTCCTCCCTGCTAGAGGTGGGGCTGAAGACTGGGCTAGGGCTGCAGGCCAATCCGAGTGAAAGAAACCAGTCTCTACCATCACTGTGATTTTCAGTCAGTCCGGCTTCCCTTCATGCTGGGGGTGGAGTCAAAATTGTTGCTACCAGGCTCTTTCTCACTTTGACAGGTTCAAAGTTTAGCTGTTCTTAGGATTATACCTAAGCCCACCAAATTTACTAATCAGTAACTGAAGTTGGTGCCCAATCATCTCTTCCTCCCCCATTTTTGGGAAGTGAAGTTTTCAATTCCAGCTGCAGAACAGCTCCCGAGCCAGCTTGTGCCTCCAGTGGAGGATGGGAATCAGCCTCTGTGGTGGCGTGGAGTGCTCTACTCATGAATCTTCTCTGCCGATGGGCAGTCTCCTCCTTCCATTCTTTCAAGGTTGTTGCAGGATGCACTTCTGGTCTCCTGGAGCCCCCAAACAAGTGCTTTAGATAGCTCTGGGTGATTACTAACTACCCTGTAGCAGGAGTTGATTCTAGGATCTCCTTACTCTGCTGCCATCTTGCTGGTTGTCCCATGGGTTGGGAATTTTATTTAGAATAAAAGCTTACAGTTCCAAAGCTATGAAATACTCAAATCAAGGTATCAGCAGAGAAGATTTCTCACCAAAGTCAGCTACTGGTGATTCTGTGGTCTTGCCATGTAGCAAAGCAAGATGGCCATTGATCTCTGTGGAGGTCCTTTCCTTCCCCTCCAGAATCTACTGTCCACTGGAGCTCAGCTATGGGTAACTAGGCATAGGACTTTTTTATCTCCAGGCCTCCTCTCTCAGTCTTGGCTGCTCTGCTTTCTTTCTGAGTTCAACTGTGGGTTATCAGGCATATGGTTCATCTCTTCAGCTTTGAGCTGCTCCATGGGCCCAGCCTCTTGGTGGCTTCATGCTTAATCTTTAGCTACTAGTGACTCTCAAGTGACCCTCACATCGCAAAATAAAATATGGCTGCTTCCTTTCTCAGTGTGTTTCTCTCTGTTTACATTTATATAAAGTTCTAGTAAGAGGATGGAAACCAAACCTGAGTCATGCCTCAGTGTCCTAGTCCAATCACAAGGGTCTCATATTCACAGGAATGGATTAGTTCAAAAACACAATTTTTTTCTTTCTGGGATTCATTCATAAAATCACTTCAAACTGTCATACCGGTAAAGACCATACTCATGTAAGACTTTGTGAACATGTTTTCTATATTCATCTCTTGTCTTAAAGTACCATTACCTCCATTTGTAAATAATTTTCACAAATCTAATTTAGCCAGGCCTAGGTTTCTTCTCACATCTTTAGATTCTTTCTTAAGTCATTCCATTCCTCTCTTTCCTTTACTCATTCCTCCTAGCAATGGACATCTGGGGTTCCAAAATTATTGCTTTATGAATATCATAATTTGACCTATTATAGATGAAATATATATGCTTTACAATGTTATATTTAAAATTCATTGGATACCTGTTGTCTCTACTAACATTTTATCAGTTAACGTAAACATATCTATGTAAGCATTCTCCTAAATCCTTATAATAGATATTCAAATTGTAAATATTCAATTCCATTTAATATTTCCTTAATGCCTATGAGAATATTTGTCAGGCATTGAAAATTTAAAGATCCATAAGACTAATAATCACATTTAGTGAGTTGAAGTGATTTGCCCAGAATCAACAGCTAGGTCATTAGAAATTTGGTCTCACATCTCACTCAGTTGTTCAGAAACATCCAATACAATGACCTTCATGTCCATATATACTTTCTATCTTTCTCTCTTCTACCTATTTTTCATCAGTGAAATCTTTGAAAACCCAGTTCAAACATAACCTATGGATCAGTGGCCCTGAAAAGAAATGTGGGTAGATGGCAGAGTAGATCGATCCATGACTCAGTCTATTCACCAGAACAACTATTAAACAGACAGGAACTGTCTGAAACAATTATATATATATTTTAGAATAATATATTTTTTAATATTTTAAAAGATGCTTAGATTACATAAATGTTACACAAAAATTACAGGGATTCCTGTTTCCCACCTCCCACACCTCCCACAACCTCCCACATAAACATCTTTCATTAGTGTGGCACATCACCTGCAATGGATATACACATCCTGGGGCTTTGCCACTAAGCATGGACCATAGTTCACATTGTAGACCACACTCTCTCCTACACAGTTCTGCATGTTATATGCTGATGTAAAATGGCCTATATCTGTCATTGTAATGTCACTCAGGATAATTCCCAAGTCCTGAAAAAGCACCTGTATTACAACTGCTTTTCCCTCTCCCTGCCCCAAAGCGTCCAGTGGCCACTGGCTCCACCCCACTGTTGTCATTTCTTCCATTGCTTAAATCACAATATGTCTACAACAGAATACTAGTAAGTCCACTCTAGTCCATAGTTCTTCCCCCAATTCTGAGAAGTCTGGGATGGTGATGTCCACTCCACCTCCTAGTGAGAGGGGGCTTATATCCCATGGATAAGATGGATGGGATTATCTTGCCTGTGGCTGCAGACTCTTTCCATTACCTGGGATGACCATTGTCCATCATCATCTCCTTGCCAGGTGACTTGGGTGAGTCCATTGAGGTGTAGAGTAGGAGTTGCAGCTGCACCGAGATTCCAGGCACAGCTGGCACATGGGCAGGCCAAAGGCTACAGTCTCTGAAAGTACACCTACAAACTCCAGCACCACATATAGATTTGAATAGAAGGGACTGATGGACCATGTGCAGAGAGGACTTATTTGAGTCCAACTCTGTTACTCTCAGGAACACAGATTCCAAAGTATAGCCCACTGATAAGGCATCAATCTCTGGAGCTATCCCCCCTTATATAGGACCTGGGTGTCTCCAGAGCCCTCAGGAGCCCCTCTATTTGGGGTGATATTCACTTTGGTATTCTATGAGATCCTACTGAGGTGTGCATATGCGTTACCTCTGGGATGACCTCCCAACTCTCTTTGAAGTTTCTTAGCCATATGAACTCATTTGTCTTTACCTTTTCCCCCTTTTATTCAAAGTCCTTTTCCAGTTGTATTGTCATTTGGCACTTGGGAGTAATCCCTTGTTGCCAGGGAGGCTCATCCCCGGGAATCATGTCCTATACTGGAGGTAAGGTAATGCATTCATATGCTGAGTTTGGCTTAGAGAGAGGCCACATTTGAGCAACAAGGAGGCTCTCAGGTGGTAACCCTTAGGCACCCCATAACAATAGGCTAAGTGAAACAATTATTTTGAAACTCTGGCCAGAAGAAACACTGTACAGCATCAAGGGAAGAGTAAGAAGAAGAGGTTGATAAATTATGGAAAAGAACAATAAATCTCTTTCTACATGGCAGCTACTGGTGCCCTTCACCTACTCTTATGGGAGGCTGTTTAGAGTCCAGTCCCTGGATAGTTCACTCATAACAGAAAGAGGCATAAAAATCCTCCTACTAAAGACCAGTGCAGGGTAGGCCACTGAGCATGACTTTCAATGAGCAACTTTGGATCTCTGGGGACCTGACTCTGAAGGCAGCAATTGCTTCAACCTGCCCCACACAAAGACTGCAGCAGAGGAGTCTTAAAGATGCTATGCTTCCTCAGGGTTAAAGGGGATGATTGGTTGGGGGGAGATGAGGGAGTTGGCATTTGTTGGGCAGACCAAGGAAGCTCTGCTTTGACAATCTGTGGAAGATCTTGGCAGCCTTCCTGATCCCCTCTTTAGGGTAATTTGGAGCTGGTCTGCATCCCCTTCATGAGTCCCTAGCCTGGTTTTGACTGGAAAAGACTGACTTGGGAAAGATTTCTGGTATGCTGCCTCTCCACCCAGAATTTGCTATCCAGGTAAAAGCACCTGGATACAATGAAAGTGGAGTAAGAAACTATAAAGGTGGCCACACTGGGGCAAAGGTTTTCCAACTTCAAACAGAGAGAGAGGTCTATCTCCGGGGAAACATAGGGGATAACCAAACTCCTCTAAAGAGGTCAACTCCAAAACAACTAACAAGCAAAAGCCCAGGACAAGACAGAGCCACAGAAAGACAGGGAATTCTCTGCACACTGTATTCACCTTGGGCAGACTTTCCTGATAGAAGGGCTGAAGCTCAAGAAAATCTCTTTCTTATGAAACCAAGAAACAGACATCCCAGGAATAAAGTCCAGAATTAATATCTTAAAATATTAAAATGTATGATGTGGAAAACAGATGTGGCTCAAGCGATTGGGCTCCCATCTACCATATAGGAGGTCCAGGATTCAATTCCCGGGGCCTCCTAGTGAAGGGCAAGCTGACCCGCACAGTGAGCTGACCCAAGCAGAGAGCTGGCCCACTCAGAGTGCTGGCCCATGCAGGAGTTCTGGCCCACATGGAAAGCTGGCACAGCAAGCTAATGCAACAAAAAGAGACACAGAGGAGAGACAATAAGAGACACAGAAGACCAGGTAGCTGAGGTGGTGCAAGAGATTGAGCGCCTCTCTCCCACTCAGGATTGGTTCTCAGTGCTGCCTAAAGAGAAGATACGCAGACACATAAAAACACACAGAAAGCAGACAGCGAGCACAAAATGAGGGTGGGTGGAGAAATACCTAAATAAATAAATCTTTAAAATGTACAATGTGCAACAAAAAAGCACAAGACAAACAAAGAAATGAGAAATAATGGCCCATCCAAAGGAAAAGAATAAAAACCCAGGAAATACCAGTGAAGAAGAACAGAATATGGACACACAAAACAAAGCCTTTAAAATAAAAATGACCTAAAAATTTTCAGATGAAGGAAAATACAGAGAAAGAACTAAAGGCTATCAGGAAAACAATGAATGAGTGCTATGAGAATCTTAATAAAGAAATAGAAATTTTAAAAAAGAACAAAGCAGAACTACCTGAGTTGAAGACCATGATAACTGAAATGAAAAATTCCCAGGAGGGCTTCAAGAACAGTTTGGAGTTAGCAGAAGAAAGAATAAATGAACTCAAAGACAAGACAATTTAAATGAGTCAGGCTGAGGAGCAGAAAGAAAAAGGAAATATAAAGAGCAAAAATAGCCTAAGACACCTCTGGGACACCATCAAGCCTAACAATATATACAATATTGTAGTCCCAGAAGGAGAAGAAAGAAAGAAAGAGGCAGAATAAATTTACAAAGAACTTCCTAAACTTAGCAAAAGACTTGTATATGTACATTCAAGAAGACCTGGGAACACCAAACAGGATAAACATGAAGACAAATACATCTCATCATATATTGATAATACTATCAAATGCAAAGGACAAGGAGAAAGTTGTCAAAGCTGCAAGAGAAAAGCAATGTGTTATGTACAAGAGAGTCCCAATTAGATATAATACTGATTTCTCATCAGAAACCATGTAGAGAAGAAGGCAGTGGGTTGAAATACTTAAATAGCTTAAATAAAAACAACTTCCAGTCGAGAATTAAATATCCAGTGAGACTTTCTTTCAAAAATGAAGCATAGATGAAGACATTCCCAGATAAACAAAAACTATACAAGCAATGCTAAAGGGAGTTCTTCAGACTGAAAGGAAAAGATATTAGACAGTGGTTCAACATGTCATTAAGAAATAATACCTGCAATAAAGGTAACCATTTGGGTAATTCTCTATGTCAGTATTATTGTAGTGTATGTAATAACCACTTCTTACTTTCTATCAGGTGCTAAATGCAAATTCATAAAAAGCAAGGATAATTCTATGGTTTTGGACTTGCAATGTACAAAGATATTAATGTTAACAAGCACAAAAAAAGGTGAGAGGACAGAGAAGTAAAGGAAATGTATATGTGTATGCTATTGAAGTTAAGTTGGTATCAAATCAAATATGATTTTTATATATTTAGGATGTTAAATTTTAACCCTATGGTAACAAGTAAAATAGATGAAAACATATCCAGGTAGAAGAGAAGGTACTTCATATGTTACAATACAAAAATCAAATAAATGTAAATGTAGGCATTAAAGGAGAATTTATTGACAAATATGTTATAAGTAAATAAAAGGCAAAATAGCAAAAAGGCATAAGGTCCTGCACATTCTTCTTGATTGTACATGGATCATTCTCCAAGACAGACCTGATATTAGTTCACAAAACAAATCTCAATAAATTCAAAAATATTTATATCATACAATGTATATTCTTCAACCACAACAGAATGAAGTTAGAAATCCATAACATATGGAAAAAAGGAAAATTTTTAAATATGTGGAAATTAAATAGCATACTCTTAAACCACAAATGGATTAAGAAGGAAATCACAAGTGAAATTAGGAAATAATAGCTTGAGATGAATGAAATTGAAAACACAATATGCCAGAGCTTATGGGATACAGCTAAGGCAGTGTTGAGAAGGGCATTTATAGGTGCATACGCTTCCATGAAAAAAGAAGAAAGACCTCAATTCGGAGGCCTAAACTCAAAACTGGAAGAACTAGGGGAAAAAAAAGGTAGAGTAAACCCAAAATGAGCAGAAGGAAAGAAATAACAAAGATTAGAGCAGAGATAAATGAAATAGAAAACACACTGCAAACCATAGAGAGAACCAACAAAACTACAAGTTGGTTCTTTGTATAGATCAATAAAATTGACAAACTTTCAGGTAGTCAAAGAAAAAAAGAGAGAGGATAAAAATAACAAAAATCAGAAATAAAAAGGAGGGCATTACTACAGACCATACTGAAGTAAAAGGTTTATAAGATGATACTATGCACAACTGTTTGCCAATAAATTAGATAAGTTAGATGAAATGTGCAAATTCTTAGGAAAACACAAACCGGCACATTGACTCAAGAAGAAATAGAACATCTCAACCAACCAAATATTAACAAAGAGATGGAATCAGTAATAAAAACTCCCCCAAAAGAAAAGCCCAGGACCAGATGGCTTCACAGGGATATTCTACCAAACTTTCTAAGACTTAACTCCAAAGCTGCTCAAATTGTCCCAAAAATGATGAGGAAAGAACACTCCATAATTGATTTGAGAAGGCCAACATCACCCTCATACCAAATCCAGATATAGATAAGAAAATTACAGTCCAATATCTTTTATGAATATAGATACAACCATCCTCAACAAAATACCAGCAAAATGAATCCCACAGCATATTAAAAGAATTATACACCATGATCAAGGAGGATTTATTCCTTGTATGCAAGTTTGGTTCAACACAAGAAAATCACTTAATGTAATATCTGCATTAACACAGTGAAGGAAAGGAAAAAAAAACACAGATTATCATTTCAATTTATGCAAAACTGTCCTTTTACAAAACCCAGCAACCTTTATGGATAAATACATTTGAATGCAAAGAAGAGTAGGAACTTCCACAACACGATAAAGGGCATATATGAAAAGTATAAGGCTAAAATCTTACTCAATGGTAAAAAAGTGAAAACTTTCCCTATAAGATCTAGAAAAATACCAGGATGCCCACCATCACCATTGTTATTTAACATTGAAATGGAATTTCTTGCCAGAGCAATTAGGTAAGTAAACGAAATAAGAGGCATTCAAATTGGAAAGGAAAATGTAAAACAGTCCCTATTTGCAGATAAATTGATCCCATATACAGAAAGTCCTGAAAAATCCACAACAAAGTTACTAGAGCTAAAAAAAGAATTCAGGAATGTGAATGGGTACAGTATCAACACCTCAAAATCAGTCCTGTTTAAATACACACAATTAATGTTTGGAAGGAGAAGTCAATAGAATTCCATTCACAATAGCAACTAAAAGAATCAAATATCTAAGAATAAATTTAACCAAGGATGTAAAGTACATTGCTTCCAAGAAATTCAAGACCTAAATAAATGCAAGGACTTTTGGTGTTTATAGATTGGAAGAGGAAATATGGTTAAGATGTCAATTCTACCCAATATTAAAACTTATTATAAAGCCACAGTAATCAAAAGAGCATGGTACTGGCACAAGGACAGACATATAGACCAATGGAATCAAATTGAGAGCTCAGAAATAAACCCTTACATTTATGGCCAACTGATTTTTAACAAGGTGGAAAAGACCACTCAATTGGGAAAGAATAGTCTCTTCAACAAATGGTGCTGAGAAAACTGGATCTCTGTTTGGAAAAAAAAGGAGTACCCTTACCTCACACCATATTAAAAAAAAACTCAAAATGGATCAAAATTTTAAATATAAAGGCCAGAACTATCAAACTTCTATTAGAAAAAATAGGGAAACATCCTTAAGACCTTGTGTTAAGCAATGGTTTCTTATACTTTACACTCAAAGCATAAGCAACAAAAGAAAAAACAAATACATTGGACATTATCAAAATTAAAGACATTTGCACCTTAAAGAAATTTATCATGAAAGTAAAATAACAACCTACAAAATGGGAGAAAATATTTGGAAACCACATATCCAATAAAGGTTTAATATCCAGAATATATGAAGAAACATTTCCACTTAACAAGAAAAAGACAAGAAAAGACAAGAAAAAGGCTTGAATAGACATTTCTCCGAAGAGGATATACAAATTGCCAGAAAGTACATTAAAAGATGCTCAATATCATTTGCTATCAAGTATGTGCAAATCAAAACCACAGTGAGATACCATTTTACATCTGTTTGAATGACTGCTGTTAAAAATTGGGAAATAACAAGTGTTGAAGTGGATGCTGAAAAATAGGAACACTTATTCATTGTTACTTACAATATAAAATGATGCAGCTGCTGGAAGACGGTTTGGCAGTTCCTCAGAAAGCTCAGTATAGAATTACCATATGACCCAGCAATCCCACTGCTAGGTATATACAAAAAAATTGAAAGCAGGGGCTCAAACAGATAATTGTCCACTGATGTTCATAGCAGTTTTCACAATTGCCAAAAGATGGAAGCAACCCAAGTGTCCATCAACCAATGAATGGATAAATAAAATGTGGTACATACATACAGTAGAATAGTATTCAGCCATAAAAAGGAATGAAGTTCTGATACATCCATCAGCATGTCTGAACCTTGAAGACACCATGTTGAGTGAAATAAGGTAGACACAAAAGCCAAATATTGTATTGATATCACTGATTTCAAACAATTAGAATAAACAAACTCATAGAGTCAGAATCTAGAATATCATTTACCAGGGTATGGGGAGGGGTAGGGAATGGGAGTTATGGCTTAAAATGTACAGGGTTCCTATTTGGAATTATGGAAATGTTTTGGTAATGGATGGTGGTGATAGTAGCACAACATTGTGAATGAACTGAAATATGTACCTGAATATGATTAAAAGGGGAAATGTTAGATGCATATATAGTAACAGAATACCAAATTTTAAAAATATCCATGGAACTACATTACACAAACAGTGAACCCTAGGTTAAACCATGGACTTTAATTAAAAGTACAATTATAAAAATGTAAAAATGTGCTATCTTCAATTGCAACAAATGTTCACATAAATGCAAGGTGTTAATGATAGGGTGGTGTATGGGAATCCTGTATTTTATGCATGAATTTTCTGTAACCCCCCAACTTCTCTAATAAAGAGACAAAAAACATTACCTGTCTTTGAAGTCTTCCTCTCCCACTCTCCCTCACCTCAGAAAGCAGTGTTTGCACTTAATATCTCACTCTAGTAGAGCAGTAATACTATTATATTAGATAACGTCTAGTTTCTGTCAGTCTTTCCTATTGGTCCTTATTTTGCGCATCTTGGTACCCATTTTATTTGACAGAGTGTATAACATAGAGTGGATGCCTGGTAGACCTTTGCTTGGATGAACTACCAAGCATACATTGCTCTGAATTTGAAAGCTGCTAAGAAGTTACAGTCTCCGCCTTTGGATTTAGTACAATGTCTGTGCGACAAAAAGCTCAAATGTTAAGTACTAGGAGTTCTCTATTTGAGTTTATATATCAGACTATTCAGTCACAACAGTTAAACTGACTGGGCTTGTTATTGCTTTCTTCCAGGCCTTAGGAATGCTGTTTGAAAACCCTTTTCATTTGCTGTCTACTTCAGCAAGCTGGCAGCTTTGGCAAGTAAGGTCACGAAGTCACACATCCTGCAGTATTCAAGTGAACAATTGCTCAACTTCATGGAGCAAAGATTTTCTTAATGACCATTTCAAGTTATTTCTCTCATGGTTTGTTTAGGGATATCTTGCAAAAATTAATATATTCTTAAACAGTTCATTTTATGCAAAGGCTTAAGTGATTATATTGAATTCCAATTTTTTGAAACACTTCATTCATATACCATTTTGCAAATATCTTTTGAATATTTTCCCAAGGAAAGAAAGCATTAGCATTTGAAAATGGATTTAATAAACCCTGTTTGCCCTCCTGGAGAATACAGATGATTAAAACACAAGTAATCAAAATACAATAACCTGAGAGCCTGAGGTCAGAACCTCTACCTTACTCACTATTGCATCTCATGTTTCAACCCAGTGCCTGGCATGAAGTACGTATTCACAAATTAATTGGACAGGCTTTTTCAATTGAGTGTCATATGTGCCAGAAGAGAAATTGGCTACTTAAAACAGGGAAGACCTCATAGAAGAAGCACGATCTTAAATAAGCCTTGAAAGATGAGTAGGATCTGAGAAAGAAAAGGTGGGGGAATGACATTCTGAAAGGATTGAAAATCTTGTCAGTGTCAAAGGCCAGGAAGAATTAAGACTGCTTACAAATTGCAGATAATTGAATTTAAAAAACTGAATTGGGTATGAAACATAATAGTGAAAAATAAGGCTAAAGAATAGCTTGCAGACAGATCATAAGAATCCAGGTTTCCAAAACTAAGTTCCAACACTGTATATCTGAAAGATGTTTATAGGTAGCAACAATAAATCGTTCTTTAATCAGGGAAATTTCATGGGATTAAACAAAGTTAAGCAGGTTTTTTTGGTGCAAGATTTCTTTAGAACACACTAGGCTACTGTGCATTAGATTTTTCAGGAAAAAGAAACTTATTTCTGTAATACTTATCTATTGCTCCATAACCACCCACCCAAAACAATGTCTTCAAATAATGTTATATTATTTCTCATGACTCTGTGTATTGGCTAGGCAATTCTGTGCTCACTCATGCATCTACATGAAGTTGGTGGATGGACTGGAGATGAGGCTCACCTGGATGGCTGTGCTTCTCTTTCCCAGTTGGATTTTTTTGTTTGTTTGTTTGTATCTTATATTTCTTTAAATGGTGATGGAAATATTCCAAGAAGGCATAAGTAGAAGCTGGAAATCTTCTTGAGGTCCAGACTCTGAAGTACACAGCATCACTTCTTCCACATTGCATTGGTTAGACCAAGACCCAAGGCCAGCCCAGATTCAAGAGGATGGATAAATAGATTCCACCTCTTGATGGGAGCAGTGACAATGTTGATTGTAACAGAGTATTCATACTGGGATGGGAGGAATTTGTGGCAATGTTCTTCAAGCTAACACTATATACAGAGATTCCAAACTAATGAGATCATGGAACACTTTAACTTCGGTGGACAACATCTTTTAACTTAGTTTGGCAATATCGATGTAAGGCCTTGAATTATGGAATAAATACATTTTTTTTTATCATTGGAGACCACTGGAGTTTTAAATTAAGAATTTGACTTTAAAAGAGATATGTTTTATAGTGCATAGTTTTCTATTTGGAAATGATGCATAGTGAGTATTTAAGGGAGGGGAACAAAGCAAAAACTCTAAGAGATTACTAAAGTAGTTCAAATGAATGGAAAAGAAGTTTTAAATGGTAATGGAATGAAAAGGGAAAGAATAAAGGTACGATGTACTCCAGAGATCTAATCTATATAATCTGAACACTTATAGTGGAGTGGGGGTGGGACGGGGAATGCAGTGGTTCGGGAATAAAGAGAAAGAGTCAAAGTTTGCCCCAAATATTTAAACTTTTGATAATTAGGACAATGGTGGAAACATGAAGAAAAACATGGTCATTAAGAAAGGAAGTGTGGATGTAAGTTAGACAATGATATATCTGTTGCATATATTTTGGATTTTCAGTGTTAGTAAAGCTATTGTGTGGAGATATTTGATAAGGATTTTTAGTTGCAGGATTGAGCTTTGGAAAATACATCATTTTTGGGGAACTATATATAATATATATTGCATTATTTATCCAACAACTATCTCTACAAATATTAATTGACATAATATAATGTAAAATATGACCAGTAAAGCCCCTGCTATCTCAGAGTTTCTAAATAAGTAAATAGGCAAATACAACGTAATATAGTAAGAGTTAAGAGTAGGAAACTACAAAGTGCAACGTGTAGCACCCAGAAGAGATCCTGCCAAACCAGCTTTAGAGTAGGGATATGACTACTCTATGGGGTATATGTAAGAAAGCATGGGTGCTTTGAGGAGCCAAAATATGAAAATCAAATGAATGGAAAAAAGGAATCCTGCAAAATAAAAAATCTAAATATGGGAAGAAAGTAGGGCAACCTATAACCACATCAAAATTTGCTGAAGCCTGAGGAGGATTAGCACTGGGAAGAGATCATATTTGGACATTGGAAATCAGTTTCTGGATGGTGTTAAAGGTAGTGACTCAAAAAGCAAAGAAGTGTGTAGGGAGTAACCACATTGGAGAAGTTTGTATTGAAAAACAAAGATAAGTAGGATGGTAATATGAGAGGAAGCTTATACAGGTAGATTAGAGAATGGATCATGTTTTTGAGGGTAACAACAGAGCCAATGAACAGGGCACAATTAAAGAGAATGTAGGAAGGGACCATGGTGTTGCAAAGCTCGTAAGAAGAGTACAAGATCACAAGGGGGTGCATATCATGATTCCCACAAGGCCATTAAACCATTGTTAGGTTCACTGTCTTAAGTTGAACTCCAGAGGAAGAAGAATCTAAGGCAAAGTTTTTTATTTTGTTTCCCCCTACTAGAATATAAGCTCCATGGAAGCAGGGCATGTTCTGTTCACTGATGTGTCCCTACCACAAAGAATATGACTGGCTTGTAGGACACATTCAATAAATATTTGTTCTCTTTCTCTCTCTTTCTTTCTATATATATGGGGTTGAAAATGTAAAAAATATACATATGTACATATATACATGCATATTTTTTTAACTCAGGACCTTGTACATGGGAAGTAGGCACTCAACCACTTGAGCTACATCTGCTTCTATCAATATATTTTTATTGTTTTTTTTTTTCTGATCTGCAAAGAAACCATATTACATTCTGAAATCAGACTCCAGTGAAGCTCTGTAGAGCCTACAGAATTGAGGGCCAATTCTTGAATCTAACATTTAAGTCTAAACACCATTTTGTGTAATATTAGGAAATGTCTTTATCCTCTCTAAACCTTGGTTTCCTCATCTGAAGCAAATAGGTAGTAACAACCTCCCAGGATTATGGGATGCATTCAGAAACAAAATATAAAGCACCAAACACAAGATCTTGAACATAGTAAATGTTCAAGAAATGGTAAGTTTTCTTATTTTCATTGTATTTATAGTGCTATTTATTATAATTATCTTTAATTCCAGTGCAACTTCTCACATAGCTTCTACCTGTTAATCCAGAGTAACTGCTTCATTATCAAAAATAGCCTATATTTTCCCAGCTCCAGGCCTCACTCATCCTGCTCCTTTGTATCAAACACTCAGCTCTACTGATTATTTCATTTTCAGCTCAAATGTCAAAGCCTTTATGGAGTCTTCACTGATTCCCCACTTATCCCCCAAATACAGAATTTATCTCACCTTTCCCTGTGTTCCCACACATGTTGCTACTCTCTGGCTTCCTGGGGCATGTGTCTTTTCTCCCCTTGGAGATGTTAAATCTCTTGAACGTAGGAATCCAATGAATGCAATCCTGTATTCTGGTGGCTTCTTTCTGAATATATACCTTTACCCTACTGATAATGACAAGAACTGACTCTAGTCTTAATATGAAGATCAGTTCCCCTATATTTGCTCAAATTACAAATCCAATAAGAAAAATTTAATAACTTGAGAAGATATATAAGACCATGAATTATTAGTTTAATGGAAGTAAGAATGGAATAAAAAGACATGAGATTAAAGGCACCAAAACCTTAATATTATGAAGAAGGGGTATATTATTATTAGATAATTCAGGTTTTTTTTTTTATTTTGCAGGAAGTCTGAAGATTTGTATGTGGTTAGCTTAAACACCACTTATATGCTGTAACAAAAAGAGAATTAACTGTTTTTATCAAAACACCTCACTTCATAAGCAATTTACTTAATGTGATTTGCATAATTTCTCAAAATATGCCAAATGAATTTAATATGCATTATTCATGATGATCTTCTTCAGAAGCAGTCTCAAAAAGAGCTTTTGGTAATTGGCTACTATTCTCATTTGTAATCCACATCTGAAAAAAATATTAATATACAGAAACTCATAAGATTCTAAGTCTTGGTGATAGCAAATTTTCAAAGAACATGGTTTTTAGAGTCATCAAGTATTTTCCTAAAGGTGATGCACATAATATACTTCATCCTTTAAATCTATAAGGTTAATTAAAATAAGTTCATTGAGATGACTGATGGAAATAAAGTAGGCTCAGGAATAGAAAAAAACAAATGAGGACACTGAAAAGTGGGGCAGCAAGAGATATGGAGAAGATAGACTTGAAGCCAGAAGCCTGGGTGTCCCTTCTCTCTCCACTAATAACTCCCCAGCTGAGAAAATATATATAAGTCATTAATCATAATTATTACTTCAATGTCCCTCTTATAATGGAAACCCTGCCAAGGTTTTTTACACTTTTAAATTCTAGGGAACTGCAGAATATGCTCCACCCACCAAATAATAGATATATTAGCTGGTAAAGACATTGGTTAGTAACCTAAATGAATTAGCTGGGAACAGCTAATTAATTTTAATTTTATTTCTGTCTCATCTTTTTAAAAAGTTTTGAAGAAGCATATGAGTTTTGTAAATTATCCTTCTGCCCAAGAAACTGGTAAAAATAATTCAAAGGCAGTTTAGCATATGGGGAAAGTGCCCCCAAACCCCGCTTTAAATAGCTTCTCAGCTACTTCTAGTAGATTGGCCTTGAATAATTTCTTTCTTTCTCTTCTGGTCCTGTTTTCTTCATTGTTAACATTGAGCTTAATAGAGGAATATTTTCTATAACACTCATGAACCTTAAGTTTCAATGCCCCTCTTACCTGGACCCTTTCTGCAGTGGGCTGAATGGTGCCCACACCCCAAGAAAAGATGTGACCACATTCTAATCCCCAAAACTGTGAATCTAACCTTATTTGGTCTATTAGTCAGCCAAAGGGGTGCTGATGCAAAATACAAGAAATTGGTTGGTCTTTATAAAGGTTATTTATTTGGAGTAGAAGTCCACAGTTACCAGGCCATAAAGCGTAAGTTTCTTCCCTCACCAAAGTCCATTGCCACGTGTTGGAGCATGACAGCTGCCGACGTCTGCCAGGGTTCAGGCTTCTTGGGTTCCTCTCTTCCGGAGGCTTGCCTTTCTCTGGGCTAAGGCTTGCTTTGTGCCACAAGGCCAGCTGTAGACTACCAGGCAAATGGCCTGCTTCTCTTTCCAGAGCCTTCTCTCCTTTCTCACGACCAAGCTCCTTTACCTGCTCGCTTCCCTGTCTGCAGCTCAAAACTCCAACATCAGAACTGCTTCAACCCTGTTCTTGCCTTGCCTTTTATATTTGATTCCTGCCCCACCAAGGGGTGGGGCTCAATGCCCTACTGATGTGGCCCAGTTAATGCCCTAATCATAATGTAATCATGCCCAGATTAGCAGACCAGTTTACAAGCATGAACCAATATCTATTTTTGGAATTCCTAACTACATCAAACTGCCCAACAGCTACATTTGGAAAAAGGGTCTTTGAAGATGTACTTAAGAAAGGATAAGGACATGTGTCCTTATGAGGCATACAGAGGAGAGACACACAGATAAAGAGCAGAAGGCCACATGATGATGGAGTCAGAGATTGGAGTTATGCAGCCAGGGGGGCCTTGAGCAATGTGTTGGCATTGTCATATGCTTGGCAAATACTCTTTACACTCCAGTGTCTTACATCAGTTGATATTGAAGTGGCCACAAACATTATTGGGATGCAGGTATTACCATCTGTCCTGGTAGGGGAGTGGCTTCGAGGAAAACTCCTATCACCTGTTGTGCTAACTCACTCCCCTTGGGACGGGCCCTGCAATTGTGAGCCCTGGATTTTTAGCTTCCCTAGTAAAATATTAAAAACTCACTTCTGCTCAAAAATAGTGCCAGCAAGCAAATAATGAAATAGGTCCTTTAGTTAATTTCTAGTATACTTCTGGGAATTCATCTCAATTAAATAAGCCAACATGCTAAGCAAAAAATTTAATTTGTAAAAATATTCATGTTCATTTCATTGATATTTATATCAGTAAAATATAGATGCAATTATAGAAATTAAATAAAGAGGTAATTAAATACATTTTTATGCATATCTACTTAAGAGATAAACTTGCAAACATTGAAAAATGATGTTTGAAAAGACTATCTTAAATTCTGGGAAGTTTTACCTATGTTTAGGTAAAAAGGTAGAACATGGTATGATCTGGTCTATTTTATCTGCATAAACAACAAACGTGGGAGAAAAATTTTAAAAATTCTCTCTGAGTAGTGGAAACACTACTGGCATTCTCTCCTTTTCTTTTATCTTTGTACATTTTTTCTGATATAAGGACAATGGACATTTCATACAGTAAAATTTTTAAGTGATCACTGAAAAACAATTGATAAATATAAGCTTGGTGTAGATAAAACCATCTTCAGCAGGGTCTTGAAATTCTCAAAATAAAATTAAAATTTAATTCACTTTAATATATAAATAAATTCATTCTACCCAGAATTTTTTTTTCCGAAGCCGAAATGCCATCTGACTTTGGACCCAAGTAAACTATGATGAAGTACTGTAATTTCTAGAACCCCGAGGCAGCAAAGGAAACTCCCTAAGAGACTGACCAGCCAACCAGGAGCTTCCTCAGCTGCAGGATGAATTCTTTTGACCTTACTTCAATCTGCACACCTCAATTTAGTAACCTCTGGAGGGCTCTTCCAGCTATATCATCTTTCACTTTATCGACCCTGCCATTAAAACATTACTTAGTTATTACTTGAAAATGTAAGAAACTACAAGTAGAATAGCAGTATAACAACTGGTTTTATGCCAAATATTTTATGAAAGCCGGCCGCAATTTAAGTTCAATTTTTTAAAAACTTATTTACAACTCTCCCACATGAATGTTTAGTTAAATTTACCCAAGCTGTTCTAAATTCAAATACTGGTTGACATGCTTACTAGCTTTGTGACCTGTGAGATAAGTCATTCAGCCTCTTTAAAATTAAGTTTTTTCATTTCTAAAAGGAGCTAGAAAGATGCACTGGAGAGGATCATTATGCAGTCTAAATGAGGTAAAGCAATGAAATGCCTAATATAATAACTTGATGATAAAATAATATTATTGTTTACAGACATGTACTTGATAATCATGAGCTAACCACAATAATTTTGCTAATTTTACTTTAATTATTCTTCTGTTTCCTATGTAGAATTTACTTAGGCATATGGATCTCCTCTTCAAGGCTCTTTTCATCCTACCCCTTTATCTCCTTGTCTTTTTTGCTTTCTTTGTCTTCCTCTTTGACTTTTTCCATCTTCCACTTTCTTCTTACACACACACACACACACACACACTCAGTCTTGCCTTCTCTCTTTAATTCACACTTCATTTCACCATAGTCTATTATTTTATCATTGCATGTCTACCTGACATGACTCTTCCTCTCCCTTTCTCTCTCTCTCCCTTCTTCTCTCTTTCTTTTACACACACACAGTGAATAGAAAAACAAGGGTAGACATGAGGAATTCAGTTAGGCTTAGTCTGTCCTGCCTTGTGAAAAATTTTCTGCCCTCAAGCCCATAAAAATGTACACAAACAAACTCACATGAGTTTCAAGTTAAAAAGGAACTTCAGACACTCTGCCTTCTAATATTCAAAAGTTTGGTTTGCCTCTTTAAATCTATTTGCTTCAGATTAGCAGCATCAGCATGACCTGAAAACTAAGAAATCCAAATTATTGTGCTGAATCCCTAACCCACTGAATCAGAATCTACAAGTGGGTCCCAGCAATCCGTGTTTTAACAAGCCCTACAAGAATGTGCTAAAGTTTGAGAACCTTTGGGCTAAAGAAAGTCCCATTTTCCCATGCCTTCTCATAGGGTTGCTAATGCAGACCACAGCTTAATGGCTCATCTTGTTGAAAAATGGATTTGCCAAATGAGTGACCAAAAATCAGTCATTTATTAATTACAAAGTAGAGCCATTCACAGTTGCAAGTTTCTATGAGAAACTGATGAGGAGCTGCATTACATCTGTTTTAACAAAACATGCAGAAAACTAAGGACAAATCCAATTAGAAATTTTTGCTTACACACACTGCCAAAAAAGAAATGAGGATAAAGCAAACAAATGAGATAAAAAATTAACTGTTTTGGTATTCTAACAAGGAAAAGTATCAAAATAAAAAGTCTTTATACTCATTGTATCAGTCTGCCTATATTAGTCAGCCAAAAGGGGTGCTGATGCAAAGTACCAGAACTCTGTTGGCCTTTTATAAAGGTATTTATTTGAGGAAGCTTACAGTTACAAGGCCCTAAAGAGTCCAACTCAAGGTACCATAAGAGGTACTTCCTCACCCAAAGTCTGTTATCACGTATTGAAACAAAATTGTGGGACATGCCTGCGAGGGTTCAGCCTTCTACTTTCTTCTGAAGGCTCCGCGGTCCCAGCTTCTTCCAATCTCAGCTGTAGGCTGGGACAGGGCTCATCTCTCTTCCTCTGGGACTCATTTCTTTCTACGCTCAGCTGCTCTGGTCTCTTCACAAGGTCAGCTGTAAACTATCAGGCTCATCTCTCTTCCTGGGGCTACAGGATACCCTGTGTATTTTCTCTGTGTATCTACTTACTGTTCTTAGCTGAGTGTCCGTTTATATAGCCCACTTAGAGGGCAAGGATTCAACCCTGCATGCCCTAATGACATGATCAAATCAAAGTCCTAATCTTGATTTAATAAAGTAAAAGTGAAACCTCTGAATTTAGCACAATCAAAGGGGTATGACACCCAGTGGAACAGACCAGTTTACAAACATAATCAATATCTCTTTTTGGAATTCATAAATAATATCAAACTGCCACAATGCCAAAGGGGTTCCAATGCAAATTACCAGATGTCTGTTGGCTTTCATAAAGGATATTTATTTGGGATAAAAGCTTACAGTCCCAAGGTCATGGAAAGTCCAACTCAAGGTACCATCAGAGGTACATTCTCACCAAAGTCAGCTGCCACATATTGGAGCAAGATGGCAGGTGATCTCTACAGGGTTTCAGTCTTCCTCTCTGGGCTTCCTCTCTTTCTGAGCTGAAGGCTGGCATAGGCCTTGTTCCTTTCCAGGCCTTCTATGTCAGTCTCAGCTGTTCTGTTCTCTTCCCAAACGATCAGGCAAATGGCTCATCACTCCCTGTGGTCCTAGGATCAAAAATGACAGAGCTCCCTTTCTTCCCTTGTGTCTTCTGTGTCTCTCTGTCCTTGTGAGTGTCCATTTATATCAGACCCACCAAAGGGGGGGAGGCTCAACCTGAGTCATGCCTTATGGACTTGGTCAAATCAAGAAACCCCTCAAAGCAGTCTTAACAGGTAATCTAAGCAAAGGCCCCTCAAATGACTTTAATATAATCAAAGGGTATCACACCCAGAAGAATAGATTAGTTTACAAACATATTCTTTCTCTTTTGGGGGTTCATAAAAAATCTCAACCTGTAACTCATTGTAGCAGTTTGTTATTGTTTATGAATTCCAAAAATAGATATTGGATTGTGTTTGTAAACTGGTCTGGTCCTCTGGGCTTATTAGATTGTTTTAAATTCAGAGTTTCACTTTTACTTGATTAAATTATGATTAGGGCTCTGATTTAGCCATGTCAGTAAGACATTGAATCCCTGCCCCCTTTGTGGGCAAGGGCTCACAAAGAAAACCACACAGCAGAGGAGAGTTTGAGTTTTTGGTTCTGGATACCTGGGAAGTAAATACACAGTAGAAGAACACAGAGGAATAAAGATGGCTCCATAGACACAGCAGAGGACCCACGAAGAGAGAGAGCTTGACAGTCTACAGCTTACCTTGTGGAGAGGCCAGAGCAGCTGAGCCCGGGGAAGAAATGCGCCCAGGGGAGAGAATCAAGCCTTATACTAGCCTACAGCTGAGACCAGAAGAAGCTGGACCATGGAGCCTGAAAACTAAGGCTGAACACTTACAGAGACTGGCAGCCTTCTTGCTCCAACATATGGCAACAGATTTTGGTGAGGGAAGTAATTTATGCTTTATGGCCTCGTGACTGTAAGCTTCTACCCCAAATATATACCCTTTATAAAAGCCAACAGAGTTCTGGTACTTTGTATCAGCACCCCTTTGACTGACCAATACACTCATATTAAAGTTTTTGTGGATTTCAACATGCACAATTATTTTTGGAAAATTCAATTGTATGATGAGGTTTTTTTTTTTTTTTTTTTTTTTTTTTTTTTAAAGAGTCTAGTCCTTTTTAGTTGAACTCCAGTATTAATATTCTTCTCATTAAAGATAGGTGGTTCAAATTTGCCATGTCTACTTGGTTCTTCAAAGCAAAATAGAATGTAAGCTCCATGAAGGCAGACTTTTTTCCTCTCTTTCTTTGTTCACTGAAGTATCCCAAGCACCTAAAACTATGGTTGCCATGTTTTACATGTTTAATAACTATTCATTGAATTAATGTTTGAGTAAAAATGAAATTTTTCAAAATTATCTCTTGTTTCTCTACCACCCACAAGGCTGGCTTCATGGATATACAACCTGTCCAGTCACTGAAGACCCTGTGCTCAGAAATGCCCCCTGCTGGATTTAACACTCTTCCATTACCATCTTGAAATTGTTATTAATCTTATCTCTGAACAGGTTTTCAAAGTGAAGTCCTTGGGACAATACAGCATGTGCATGAGCAAAGGATATATGTGAATGTGTGCCCACCACTATCTGCCTCTCCATTTGAATATAGCCTTGGCCATGCCCCATGAGCACACAATTCCCATGGACACATGATGTGTTGGAGTTCAGCAAGACCCAAAGCATAGGTAAGTTAAGTGGATTACCACTATGAGTGAGTGAGTGGGGGTACTAGCAGCCCAAGAAGCCATATATTTTGTTGGAAGTAGAACTTGTTTTCCATCATAGAAAGAAGGCAATGGTGTTCTAAGAAACACAGCAGGACAAGAAATCTCATCATATTCTTTCTTGTATTATTTCTCCTCATTAGCTAATAATGATATTGAAAATCATGATATAGAAGGACAAAGAAAGATAGGGAAACCTATAAATCCTTTTCTTTTCTGGTCCTTCCTTACTAATCTGTAAGTTGAAAGCTAACAGTCTTGGTAGAACGTGCATGTTTCAAAAAATGAAATAAACACAGTTGAGTTAGTTTTGCGTACCTTTCCACTGTTTTTGTATGAACAACAAACATATGCAGGCCAGGAGCTACAAAATACAAATTGTGCAATTTTGGTGATTCTACATACATGTTAAACACTTTTATATTTTCAATTAAAATTGGCATTTACAATATAATGATGAATAGTAAAATTATGCCAGTAATTTAAAATGTTTACTTTTCTTTGCTTAGAAAGAAATTAATTATCAAATAAAAATTGCCAAGAGAAACTGAAAGAAATACTGTGGAAGAAAGGAAAGAGTTTTATATTTTAACTAAATATAATACTTTTTACTGCTGTTGGAACAAGAAGTGTGGCATTTTCACTTTTCACTGGGCCCTATAAATTATATAACTGGTCTTGATTATCCATAAGTCCTACATTACAGATACATTCTAGACCCATGTAATTGTGAACAACTCTCTAAACATGCAAAAATTTCCCCTAAGTTCTTTATCTTTGCATGCTCAACTTCTGCAGTCTAAACGCTAACCATGGGAAGAAACTAGTTTTGGAGCCAAAACAGACACGAGCAGAAATCCTGACTACTATTTTTTTGGTATATCACTTAGCCTTTACCTCCTCTTAGTCTTTACCTCCTCATCTGTTAATAGAGGTTGTTAATACATACTTCTTAGAGGAGAGAATAAATATTGAGAGAATAGAACAGAAAAATGTATGAAAAGTTAAAATAAGACAATACATGCAAAACGGTTACTGCGAATGGCTTCAGGAGATAGGCAGGTAGAACAGTGGAATAGACATCTTGGCTTGAGGCAATAAGCAATGTTGGGAGCCATCAGGAAACTAGAATTTCAAGCCCTACCCAAAGGAATTCAAATTTTAAAATGTTTAAAGCATTGTGTTTGGTAATATACTTCCATTAAAATGTTAAAATTTAAAGGACTGGCAACAAATATGTTGGCAATGATACAGAAAAACTATAACTTTCATACACTGCTGGTGGGAATGTAAAATAATTTAACCATACTGAAAAACATTTAGACAGTTTTTTAAAGAGTTAAGAAACATATGCATGAAAAAGAAATTAAAGTGTATATGTCTTGTACATAAGACCTGTACACAAATATTCATAGCAGCTTTATTCACAATAGCAAATAACTGCAAACAACTCAAACGTGGTAGCTTCATACAGTGAAATGCTACTAAATAAAAAAAGGAATGAGCTGCTGATACTGGCAATGGCATGGATAAATCTTAAACTTATTATACTGACTGAGCAAAGCCAGACACAAATGTTTTTATACCATTTTTGTAAAATTCTAGAAGAATTCAAATTAACTTACAGTTAGATGGAAGGATGGACTGCAAAGGCCACAAGGAAACATTTTGGGTAGATGGAAGTGCTCTGTATCTTGATGTAGCAGTAGTTTTATGGACAAATTTACATGTCAAAACTTAACCTTTATTATCTTAAATTTTACACTTTAAATGGATGCAGTTTATTTTATATAAATTGACTCTCATTAAACTTGACTTTTAAAAAGTGAATGAGAAAACTGAGGGGCAAAAAGTGAGGTCACAGACTTGCCCATGGTCACACTGCTGACCAGTGGAGAAGGCAGGACAAGTTCCCAACATAGACATGTTTCTAATCTTAATCCACATTCCCATGGGTATGAACCTATTATAAACAGGACCTCTTGAAGATGTTATTTTTAGTTAAGATTTGGCCCAACTATCAGGGTGGGTCTTAATCTATATCCCTGGAGGTCTTATAGAGAAGAAACCAAAAGCAGAAGTTTTGGGAAGCCACAGAAAGGAGCCAGAAGTCAGAGGAAACTAGAAGATTGTCGTGTGACAGGAGGCAGAGATTCAAGCCACGGAACCCAAAGGATTATGGTAAGCCAGCACCACAACACTACAGATTTGGGGGAGAAAGCAAGACCTGCTGATGCCTTGAATTTGGACTTCTAGCTTCTGAAACTGTGAGCCATTGAACTTCTGTTGTTAAGCTAACCCATTGTGTGGTATTTGTCACAGTAGCCTGGCAAACTGAGATGTTAACCTACCTGCATCCTAGGACTGGACAGCAAGTGCATTCTTTTTGGCTAAAATATTATATATGTAGGAGATTTCTGCTTGCTGGCTGGCAATTTGCAACCTCTTATGCAGACAGTAAATTAGTGTTTGGATCCCTTCCCCTACTCTTCACCATCCCATCTATACTACAACTACTTTAACTGGAAAACAATTTCTTTCTCAAGACCCATCAGAACTGTCACCTCTTTGGTGAAATCTTCAGTTGTCCCCAGTAGTTGACAACCTGCTCTGGGGTCTCAAAACCCTGTGTTCATGCTTTGATTATAGCTCTTATTGTAGGGTCTGAATCTGAATTTTGGCTCCACTTCTTGCTACTGTTTGATCTTGAACAAATCATAAACTCTTTGGGCTTCAGTACTTTTGTCCACAAAATGATAAAACAAGAATGAAAATATTTCCTTAGGGTTGTTGAGAAGATATTAGAAGACACATAAAGTTCTTGTAATTGTCTATGACAAATGGTAACCAGAATTCAGTAACTGTTACTTTTTTGTCAATGTAGTTACTATAATTATTATTTTAGACTTCATCTGTCCATGTCTATCTTTCCCATTATTCTAAGAGTACCTCCTGGAAAGTGAATGTTTCTTGCTCATCTTATCCCCAGGATCTGCACACAAGGAATGTCTGTAAGTACATAAAGAATAAGTAAATGGGAGAGGCAGAACCTCACCACTGATTTGCATTTGCCTCTCCACAGTGACTAATGCAAATCTCGTCATGCTGACCTTCACAGGTGGTGAGGAAATATTTTTCTTCTTTTCTACTGAAGCAGTCGAGCTTAACCTTCATTTGTTAGGCTCTCTGCCAAGAAGAAGGCATAAAAGAGTACTTAATCCAATTTATGAAGACATAGTAAAAGTAAATGTTCCACAGAGATGCTGAGAGCACAGGGCTACTGCAGCTGAGGTGGTGAACAACCTGTTAGAAGCACCACAATCCTATTCAAGGGCTCACAGCAAAGCAGAAAAACCATTGCAGAGAAGAGAAGCAGAGCAGGCATGGGTCTTGTTTCAGTACTTTCCAGAGAAAAGAATGATTCATCTTCTGGAAACATGCTATGCTTCATGCAATACTGTTTGCTACACAGCAGCAAATCCAAGTTAAGTTAGGCATGTGATGGGCCCTAAGGAAAGCAATAGTAGGTGACCTGTACCGCAACAGGGGAGTATTCTAGGGGAGAATTGCTGCATTCCTCCAAGTACAGCATCAAAAGATTCTGAGGATTTCAGCATCACTTTACTTAGAGGCTTTTACCTTTCAAAAATTAATTTCTAAAATAACTTCACATTCTTCTAGTTATTAAAGCAACGTATGCTCATTGCAAAGCATATAGAAAGTATATTGGGGGTGGATGTGGCTCAAGTGGTTGGGCATCCATCTCCATGTGGTGGGACCTGGGTTCGATCCCCAGGACCTCCTGGTGAAATAAAGAAAAATATAGAAGGCATGTGTGTCACCAGGCCCTGCGCACAGGCATGACCCCAGGCCCCGCAAAGCCATGTAGCAAGATGATGACATAACAAGAGAGAGACATAGGGGAGAACCAAGATGAGATGCGCAGAAGAAATCAGGAACTGAGGTGGTGCAGGTGGCAGAACACCTCTCTCCCATATCGAAGTTCCCCAGGATCAAATCCTGGTGAAGACAGGAAGAGAAGGATGAGAAGAAAGGGCAGGAAACAGGTCCAGAGAATTGCCCAGAGAATGGACACAAAAACAGCAAACAAGGTGAGGGAGTGTTAAAATGGATAAAGTAAATAAATAAATAAATCTTTAAAGGAAAAATAAAGAAAGATATTGTGGAAAATATCCTTGACCCCCATTCAGAAATACCCATTGCTGAAATTTTCTATAAATTTATACTTACATGACAAGGTAGAAATCAAGGAAAGAATGCCAAGACTACATTTTTACTTTGCCTATGAGAAAGACTCTTGCTTGGGCTTATCCATTTCTCCTTCTACTCATTTTGACCAGCCCTTCAGTTATTAGGTGTCCCAAATCAGGACAAGAGAGAGGGTTACAAGAAATAGTTATGGTGTGGAGTAGTGGACACTTTTGAGAGGAGATTCAAAGATGGAGGTGATGGAAAGATGTGGTGCGTGTGAGAAGAAAATGGAAGAGGAAAGGGAACTTTTACATAGCATTGTTAGGTGTTTCATTACCCTTTTGTTTGAGAAAAACATGGAATACATTTCAGTCATTGCAAAGTTATTTTTTGGTTGCTTAGCTGTGTTTCCTTGACGATATACCCTTGCTGAGGCAGAACTGAACCTCAGGCACAACAATTCATTAAATACATAAAAGTAGATATCAATGTTGTAACAGGTTGGTATTCTTTTATAAATCCCAAAAAGAGAAAGATTGTTTTTGAAATAATGGATTCCTATGGGTAACAGATCTTTTTTTTAAAAAAAACAATTTATTGAAGTATATCATTCATACATGAACATACATAAAGAATAAATGCTCAGTAAACATCATGATCTTACAAAACAAACATGGATAAAATCATACAGGGCTCCCACACATCACCCCCCGCCCCCACCAAACACTGTGCACTGTTGTGAAACATCTGTCAACAAATAATGAAAGAACATCGTCAAAGAATTACTACTAACTACAGTCCATATCTTACTCCCCTATATGCTTTTTTAAAGGATCTATTTATTTATTTATTTATTTATTTATTTATTTACTGACTTTTATCCATTTTTCCTCTTCCCCCGTTTTTGTGTCCATTCAGTGGGCAACTCTCCGTGTCCATTTCCTGCCCTCTCTTCTCATCCTTCTCCTCCTGTCTTCACTGGGATTGGATCCTTGGAACCTCCAATGTAGGAGAGAGGTGTCTTACCGCCTGCGCCACCTTAGTTCCTGGGTTTTTGGCATGTCTCATCTTGGCGTGAGAGATCTTTTGATTGGATTATGTCAGTAAGACTTGACTCAGGTTGAGTCTCAGCCTTCTTGTTGGGTCTGATAAAAATGGAGACACACAGAGGAAAAGGTGCTGCCATATTTGAGCCTGCAATGTGAGAGTAAGGACCATGTTCCCCCAAAGTTGAGCTCAAGAAAAGAATCCCCAAGAGACTCAAAGAGCTAAGGCCCAGGGAGAAATGAGCCATATGCCTGATAGATCACAGGTGAACTCAGGAAAAAAGTGGAGACAGAGAGGAGGCCCAGTAAAAGACAGCCCCATGCCTGGTTTTCCTCACCTGAGCTCAGACCTTGACAGAGATCATCAGCCATCTTGTTTCACCACATGGCAGCTGACTGGTGAGAAAGCATCTCTGATGTGCTTTGATTTGGACATTTCATTGCCTCAGAACTGTAAGCTTTTAACCCTAATAATATAAAAGCCAACACATTTCTGGTACTTTGCAACAGCAACTCTATAGCAAACAAACAAATATGAACATAGATCAAAGCAGAAGCATAGGCATACGCATGGTTATAGGTGTTGTAGATACTCATATGTGTTGACATAAGCCATGATATAAATACAGGTAATGTTATGGAGAGAAGTAGAGGTGGAAAAAGAGAGTGCTTTTAAAAGCAATCATACTATTTCAAAGGAGTTTTTCTCATCTAACTTAAAATGAACATGATTCCATATCAATAAATCCTAAGATTTTTTTCAGGGGATTAGATATCCCTGCAAACCAATTTAATTGAATAGAGCTTCAATTTTTAAACACATGGAGCAATAAGGGAATAGAATCTCAACAAAACATTTTTAAAAGAGAAAAGGAATTATAAAGGGTCCAAATCTCATGGAGATTGAAACTGGAGGCAGCTCTAGCATGTTAGCACTCAGAGTTGACTGAGTGCTATAAATAAGGTCTGAGTTGACTATAAATAAGTTGTCTTTTCTTTTAGTCTTCCAATCAACTATACAATTCAGTTTCAATTTCTGAGAAAAAAAGAGTAAAAGAGAAAATATGAAAGAAGGAATCTGATGATTGGGCTAGATATTAACTATCACCTCTATTTGCCATAATCATGACATAGACAGCTTCCTAGCATATGCATCAGTCATTGTCCTGTCCTGAGATGATAAGGTCGTATGATTCTTGAACTGCTTAGGACACTTTTATTGCAACTGAAATTAAACAAGGGAATACAGGGATTTATTGGCTCATATCTTAACAGTGTTCAGTGGAGCTGAATAGATGTGCTCAAATTATAAAATTGTGAACATGTTGCTCTCCATTTCCCTATACTGACTTTATCTGTGTTGGCATCATTCTCAGTCAGGCTTTCCCCATGTGGTGGCAGAAACGTGTGCCAGATCTATTATTCTTGCAGTCTACCAGAGGAAAGATCAACCCTAAATGGAGAAGACTGTTTCTTTTCCTTCATAATTCCTGTGCTTGCCTCTGAGTGACCCAGCTTGATTAGTTATTTGACTACCCCTGAGCCAATTGATGAGGCCTAGGGAATAAAGTAATTTTGTTGGCCAACCTCGGGTTATAGCCATGAATCAGTTTCATATGGGTCCAATTGTCAGGGAAGCAAAATTAATCAATACTAGACATGGGTAATCAACAGGCAGGAGAGAAAGGCACACTTAAACTGAGTTTTTGATTGAAGTTTGATCAAGGACTATTAGCAAAGTTATGGACAGTACCAAGGAAAAGCAACAAAGAAGGGTGTCAGGCCCCAGGGATGGTAACAGAGGGAAGTCTATACCACCTATAAATGCAAAGTGACAGGAAAGGAAGCAATCCTGTAACCCAGAGAGATTTGAATTGAGAAGGCTACTCTACTTACTAAAACCAGCAGCCTTTAAGAGAAGGACGCAACCAATCCACAATGACCTGATATTGGAACAAACATTCTGACCTCACTCACTCTCTCCTGTTTTCTTTGGGCACCTTATATGCCTCCAAACCTAACAGCAAGCCAGAGGGAAAGGTAGTTGATTATTGATTATTTTTTATTTATCTTATAAAATGAAACAGAATCATCTCCCAGAGATAAACACTCCTAAGAGATTGGTGGGCCAAGCTTCAGACTTCTCTGTTATGCATCTGAATAAACAAACATATGTATGCATGTACAAATGCAAAATCATATATATGAACTCATAATTAATTAGTTTTATATGTTTGTCTTTTAAAGTGTGGTCATTTCATATATATTGTTCTGCAATATAAATTGTAGATATCTTTCCAAGTCTATATGTTTCTATTTCTCTAATTATTTTAATGGATATACAAAATACTTAATAACTTCATCATAATTTATCAAACGATTTTCCTATAGAGAGATTTTCAGGTTGTGTATGTGTTTCTAGTATTATGTACATTTCTATAATGTATTCCCTTACACACATCTTTAAGAACACAAGGAGCTACTGAATCATGAATTAGACATAGATTTCTTTGGCATTATCCATCCTAACTATCCCTCAGTATTTATTTTGTACACTGAAACAATGAAAGATAGTACTTTCTCTGCTTCCTTACCAAATCATAATGTTTGGTGAATATATTTTTTTCGGCCAGTATATGACAAAAGACTACCTCATTATTTGCTTCTGTAGCTTCATTTTGCATTTCCTTCAGAGTTATTGAGTGTGAGCTTTTTTCAAATCTATATTATTCATTTACATTTTTATTATATGAATTCCCTGTTTTTTAATCATTTATTCTTATTAATTTGTAAAGATCTTTAAAAGATGTTACAGTTAAAAACATATGTTGTAAAATGTGTTTAATGAATTTTCTTTCATTCATATATTCGTGTTTGTTTCTTTTTTTAACTTTGCTTAACTTTTCACCTGCCATGAAAAATTTCTATTATTTTGCATAGTCAAACTTTTTTTTTTTTTCATAATTTTGGAGTTCACCTCATGCTTAACAAAAACTCAAGCTTATAAATATATGTTCCTTTAGCCTATGTTATTTTTTTGTTTGTAAAATAAAACCTTGAGAATATTAATTCATTTGGAATTTATGTTTTGCGTATGCTATATGAGAGTTGACATTGATATTTTCTTCAATACAGACAGCAATTTGTTTCAATATCATTTATTGAATAGCCCATTGTTTTCTCACTTTTTTGAAAGATTTTTATCTCACAAAATTTCCATATGGATTGCTCTATTTCTGTATTATTAATTTTACTTCTAAAATATTTACATATCTATCCATGTGTACACCCATTTATTGGTGTTTTTACTTTATAGTATATTCTGAATTCTAGTAGAATCAGTGTACCTTCATGAGTCATATTTTTCAATAGTTTTTGCCCTCTCTCATACATTTACTCTTTCAGTTGACATTTGCAATTTCTCACAAAGTTATTGAAAGACAGAAGTCTGATTTAAATCAAATTAAATGTATATATTTTTTGAGATGGAGCAACATCACCTCATCCCTATTATTAAAATATTACCTTAAATATTTTAGAAAAGCTTAATATTGGTTTATATAGATTTTATTAAATTTATATCTTCACATTTTATATTTTTAGCTTATTTTTCTGTTTGCTTTATTTTGTATTTGCTCTTTTGGTTTGGATTTGATTTTCAAATATAGAGTCTAATATGCCATTGTTAATATCAAGAAAATAATCTGAATGCACATATTTTCCTTCTATCCAGCCACCTTATTGCAATCTTTACTTTTTATTTGAATTTCTCGGATATTCTTGGTTACAACAATATAAATAATAACAATAAAGTTGATGGTGTTAATAATAATAATGGCTAATAGTCATGTTGTTAATGAATAACATTTAGTAAACATCTGACAGTTTGTTAAGACTTATATGTGGTGACAAAGAAAGGCTAATGCCCTCTTTCCACAGATGAGAAAATTGAAGCTTAGAAAGGGTAAGGAATTGCCCAAGGTCTTCCAGGTAATATGACTGACCCGGAATCAGAGCCAAGATTTTTTGTGACTTCGGAGACCATATAGCCAAACATAAAGCTGTAAAGTTCTCTCTTCTTTGGCTACAAACTCAAAAAGAATCCTGAGTAACAGTGAAATCAAACATTCCTAGTTGACCCTGAAATCAATGGCATGTCAGAATATACTTACTATGTTTTTTTAAAAATAAATCAACTTTATTGGTATACATTAATACAGCATACAGTTTATCCAAAGTATACAATCAATGGTATTTGGTATAATCACATAGCTGTGCATTCATCACTTCAATCATTATTAAAGCATTTTCATTATTACAGTAATAATAATAATAAACAAAAAACAGGCAAACAAACAAACAAGAAAATTCCTCACCTCTCAATCTCTCTGTTTCCCCTGCTGTACATAGCTGCTATTTCTGGCTATTCCTGCACAGTAATTTATTTGTTTATTAAGCAGTTTTATTGAGATATATGCATATACCATATGATCTCTCCAAAGTGTATAATCAATGGCTTTTTTTAGCTGTTAAAAAGTTCCTTTCTTGAAAATTATAAAATAAATAGAAAAATAAATTGAAAGGAATTACAAATTTTAAATGAGAGTGCAAGACCAGATTAGATTTGATATAATCAATTATGAAAAATAGATAGCATAGCAACAAACATTTATAAATGTAAATGATAATTCAAATATAATAGAAATTAATTATAACATAATTCTAATTTTTATACCACTGCTCTAACTATTGGACATAATAATTCCTAAGAATGAAACAAATTATTGGTTTAGTTATTTAATTCCCATTTAGGCCATAATTCTTTCTAAATAATCAAATTCTTATTTGGGAATTCTTCACATCTTATTGGAAAGAACTACAGCAGATAACAATTTGTCAACTCATGATTTTATAAGGCAGAAAAACTCAGAATCTTTTTCAACAGTAGTCATGCTAAATCATTATTGATCCAGATAGATTATTTTAATTAAAGAGTATGAATAAGGGAAGTGGCTGTGGCTCAATCAGTAGGGCTCCCGTTTACCATATGGGAGGCCCCGGGTTCGGTTCCCGGGGCCTCCTGGTGAAGGCAAGCCCGCCCATGCGGCGTGGTTAACTGACCCAGCGAGCATGAGCAGCAAGGGGGGGATAAATGAATAAATAAATAAAATCTTTAAAAAAAAAAAAAGAGTATGAATAAGAAAGGGATAAAGAAAAATGAAGTATCCAAAAATATATCTCTTCTCCAGCCCTCCTCAATTAAAAGCCAGTGTTTATTTTGTATGAAAAAAAGTTACAGAATACTGATCACAGGAACAATATGTTAGTTGCACTGAATAATTATTGTTCATATACTATAATGTTGTTATTTTACATTTACCTGATCTCTTCCAGCTTTTGATTACTATTTGCATGGAATACCTTTTTCCAACCTTTCACTTTTAGCGTGATTGTGTCCTTACATCTGAGGTGGGTCTCTTGAAGACTACATATAGACTGCTCATATTTTTTTTATCCATTCTATCAGACTATGTCTTTTGATTGGGGAGTTTACTCCATTAACGTTCAGTGTTATTACTGTAAAGGCATTATTTGCTTCATCCATTTTGTCCTTTGGCTCTCTGTTGTCATATTGTTCTACTGTTTGTCTTCTCATCTTTTAGTTTACCCTTCCTAATAATCTTCATTTATACAATCTTCTCCAAATCTCTCACCCTTGTTTTTTTCTTTCAGGCTACAGTACCCCCTTTAGTATCTCTTGCAAATGTGGTCTTTTGGTAACATATTCTGTCAGTTTTTGTTTGTCTGTTTGTGCTCATTTTTGAAGGATAGCATTGCCACATACAGAATTCTTATGAAATTTTCTGGGTTTTTTTTTTGTTGTTGTTGTTGTTAATCTCTAACTGATTTGGAATTATAGTTCAATTTTTATTTAATATGTATTTTATATATTTAAATTAAATTTTTATTAGAAAATATTTTAAATGGTTTGTATATTTTTTTTATAGAACACTATGCTTTTTTACTTTCAGCCAAATAATTTGGCCTCTAAATTTTACACCTTTTGGAATTCATTAAGGTTTATTTTATAGCCAGGAATGTGGTCACTATTTACTTATTATTATTATTTTTTGGTACCTGATTGATTATTGGTCACAAGAGAAATTATGTATTTTAGTAGTGTATACAATTCCAAAAATAGGTATTAAATCACCTTTGTTAATTCTGTAACCTAGTCTTTTTTGCCATTATTGTCTTAAAATCTACTTGGTCTGTCAAATTCTGAGATCTGTGAGGGACTCTCATTCTGGTTTTAACTTTCTTAATTCTCTTTACCTTGGCCTTGGGAATTTAACAGCTCACAGATCACTTATATTCCTAATGTATTACTTTTTTAAAAATGCAAAACATGCCTTTCCATCTTGATTAAGGTTTTAGCCTTAAATTCACTTTATTTGACTCATTTGTAAATATATCATCTTCTAGAGGTATTTTTATTTTTTTACTTTTAAATTTTGTGGCATTTTAGATGTGTGTGTTGCAAACAGTACATAGCTATATTTTTAGCCCAACATAAATAAATTCACTAATTTCTAGAATAAAATCTTCATTTCTGGAAATTTTGCCTTATGATTTAATTCTATGCAAATAATAAAGCATAAATGTATTAGGGTTGTCTAGGGAAACAGAGTCAACAGAAGATATCTGCCAATAATATAAGATTTTATAAAATTCTTTTACATGATCGTGGGGATGCACAAGTCCAGGTTCTGCAGGCAGGCTGCAAACCTGGGGCTCAGATGAAAGTCCAATGAAGGTCCTTGATGAGTTTCTGGGAGACATTGGCTGTCCAAAGATGAGCTGGGACATTCTCTCTGAATGCTGAAATCACTTCCTATTTCAAGGCATTCAACTGATTGGATAAAATGTCACTCACTGCTCACTGCAAACTCCTGGTAATCATAGATGTAATCAGCAATCTATGCAGTAAACTCACTCATGACTAAAGCCCATAACTGTCCTTGTATTACAATTAGCCGAGTGCTTGCTTAACTAAACATTTGGCAAAATTACCTGGCCAAGTTGACACATTAGCCTAACCATCACAATAAAGAATATTTGTAAATACTATATTTTAAACTATTTATAGATCATTAACCTTTTTCTTAAATTTTTAATAAATTTTTAAAATATTTATTAAAATATTTAATAAAATGTTTTAATATTTCAATTATTTTTGGCAAGTTCACATCAAATGGATTAAGACCCATAAAGTAATAAAAAGTAATATAGAGGATTATAGCCTCTATAATCCTTTTTTTGTGTCATTCCAGGTAGAAAATAATAAAACAGCCAAATATTAGGATGTCTTTTCAGACAACAAAAATTCAACACAGTTATTTTCATAAATGAACCAGAATTATAAATGTTAGGAAAGATTTGTACACAGAAAGAAATGCCTCCCTGCTTTCAGAGTGTTTAAAGTTCAGTTCTATATGTTGGTAGGATCAAATGTCTTTCAGAGAAATTTTGATTTTCCCTAACTTTGTCTAAATCATATTGGGAGATGAAAATAAAATGATATCAATGACAGGGAAGTGGATGTGGCTCAAGTGATTATCTCCTTCTACCACATAGGGGGTCCCAGTTCAGTTTGTGGTGCCTCCTGAAGAAGACAAGCAAGACAGTGAGTTGGCATGGCAGGCAGGCACAGCAGGCAGGCACGGCGGGCTGACTCAATAAGGTACCGCAACAAGGAGACACAAAGAGGAAAGACAATGAAAGACACACAAAAAACAGAGAGTTGAGGTGGCTCAAGTGATTTAGTGCCTCTCTCCCACTTAAGAGATCCCAGATTCGGTTCCCAGTGCCTTCTAATGAGAAGACACACACACAGCAAATGGACACAGAGAGCAGACAGTGAGCACAAACAACAAGGTTGGGGGGGGGATAAATAATAATAAAAAAAAATGATATCAATGACAAAGAAGAAGTTGCCAATATAGCAGTAAAAAAAAAAAAAGAAAACTGTTAAGAGTGCAGATTAATTCTTGATATCACCTATTCCAACACTGTAATTTTACTGATATGAAAATTAAGTCTTCCAGAGTTTAGACAGTTTATACGAAGTTATATTCTGTCAGTGTAATTGCTAAGGACATGTCTAAGAATTTCCTTCCAAAGAGAGGAAAGCAGCCTGGCATAGAAATAAGCTTCACCGGTTTCCAAACCATTGGGCTGGCCTTAAATTCTGCAGCCACACTTACTAGCTTGAAGACAGATCCATCTGGGATGAAATCCCACTTCTTCACTTATTAGCCATGAAAACTGAGCAATTATTTAAATTCTAAGCCTGAATTTTTCTCATCTGAAAATGAGTACGTCATTATCTACTGTTGAGCACAAATGTTCTAAGGAACAGATAAAGTTTTATGTACAGAGTGCCTGGCACCTGCTAACTCCCCAACAAATAAAAATTTTCTTCCCAGTCTCCTTGATTAAACCAGTCCACACTGGCTTTCTAGGAGCCAGATTAATTGCAGGCACAAAGCAATTCAGCAGTGGTTGGAACTGATCTAGAACCTTTTTCTGCAGATAATGTAATCTTGGAAAGTGTGGGAGCTAGGATGGGGCAGGCCTAAGAAAGTTAGGGGATTCTATACTTCTTCACTAATTTCTAAAAAATGCTCTGATTTTCCTCCTCAGGCAAATAACTGGAACATGACTTTTCATTTTTCATAACTGCCAGAAAAGTCTAGTGGTGCCAGTGGGAACCATCAAAAGGAATTATATTACTACGTTTCTCAGGGTTAGAAAAAAAATGGGGTGAAAAGTATATATAAAGTATATATAGAAGTCTATCTTATGTAACCCTGCCATGTCACCACTTTTAAACAATCACTTACAATCTCATTAGCACGGCCGGGGAATAGATTTGGCTCATTCTGCCGTTGCCAGAGCCTAACCCTCAGGTTAGGCATCCATTGATTTTAGCTTCCATTGCTCTGTAAAACACATCTGGGTCGTTAATTAATAATTCATTAAGTTGAAGACAAATTTGCTATGGCTTGAGCATGCCTGATCGAAAGCACAGATAATGCTCATAAAATGTAGGAGAAAAAAGTAATTGAAAGAAGATTGTAAATTATTTTTGGCTTTACACTACCCTCAAGTTAAAGAAAGTACAAAGCAATAATTTATTTTTGGAGAGGAAATTAGCCTCTTTTTCTGTTATCTAATCAATGTTTATTATTCTTCTCAGCCTGATTCTCTAGTTTCTTAGGAAAGTTAAAAGGAGATTCCATTTCACTCATGCACTCAACATATTCCACATTTCTTCATCTCTCTTTTGTTTGAAATTCTTTTAAAAATGACTTTTGATTAGTATACTAGATTCTTGACTATGTCAGGCAAAACAGTTTAATACCTGTAATTAGTGACCTCGTTTTATTTGTCTCCATCAGGAGTGACAATTGATTTTATTAATGCTCTTCTTTCATTAAGTGCCTGCTGAATAAAAAGCACCTGTGTTAAACATTTAAAAATACATCTGAAAATTCAGCCAGGTGTAGAAGTAATTGCACTTCAGCCCACATGCAATTGACCTTGTGTGGTTTGCAATATTGTCTGAGGTTTTATTTCTGTGATGTGGACTTCAATTTGTTTTGTGGACTCTATTTGATTTTCAGTAATTCACTTGGGCACTAGTAGCATAGATACAACGTTTGTGAAAATCCAAAACACTTGAAATATTCCATTTTAAATTTAGGATTAGGTTAGAAAATTCATTTTCCATCCTGATTTGGGTAGTTTAGCAAATCAGGAACTCTCTGTTCTGATTCCTCACACCAACCCAACAATAGAAGGGTTAAACTCTAAGAAATGAGGGGAGGGGGGGTGCCCCCTTTTCCGACTCTTTAAATATTTCTCTCATTATCTCTGGCCATCTGCACTTTGGTCAAAGTTCACCTCTGAGAAATGCAGGCTAGAAGGAAAGTCACTTAGGCTTCCTGGGCTTCTCTTCCCCCAGCTTTAAAATGATGAGGGCCAACTGCCCATAAGAGAGGGTCTCCTCCCTGTTCCTTCAGCACACCCCACTCCTCTGCAAACCATACTGCCTTATAATGAAAGGGGTTTTTTTCTGTCTCCCCCACTAGACTGAGGATTGAGGGAAAACAGGTACTCCCTACCAGTTATCCTTTTAACCCATCCATCCAACTCATTTCTCATCTCGTCCAGCCCCTACAAAATGCCGTTGCCAAAGGGGCCCTCACCTGACACATCAGAGGACAGGAAATAAGTCCTCATGAAAAGAATGGCTTTCAGTGATTTCTCCTCCCACAGAATCCCCTCCATTTGAGGTGTTACTATGGAGACTTATTGAGGAAAGCATGGGAGAAGGTCTATGGGAGTACCTTGGACAAAATTGGGAGGGGGATTTAATTTGCTTTTTTTGGTTTCCTAAATGCATTACATCATCTTCACCTTCCACTCTTTCCCAACCTGTGACCACATCCTCAAAAGGGCTGTTTATCATAGGCATGGAAAATGTTAATAGAGAGCCATTTTCCCCACAAAGGGAAGTTAAAGTTAATATTTTTTCCCATATGACATGGCACCAAGGATATCAAAAAGACCTTTCTGGTTAACAACTGGCCTCTCTTCTTCACGCACAGGCCGGTTTCCAATTCCTCATTTAAAAAATAAATAAATAAACTTAGTCTAGCAAAGATTTCTGGTCAGAAATTTAGGGGTGCCCATTCACAGCACATCAGTGCCAAGCACCCCAGATTTCTTCCTCAGGCTACTCGAGCACGCGAGTGTCTAGTGCTCACCCCATCCTCCTCTCCCTCTGGTCTTTGGTGGCCAAAGGGGTGCTCACTGATGGTCTTGACGTCACCAACAAGACTCCTGTGCAAGTAGCAGAAAGCACACAGCACACTGTTGACACCCAGGCTTCCCCTGTAATGGATACAGTTTTTGTACAGCCTTCTTGCTGCTAGGGAGCCAACAACAGGCAGACTATGTGAAAAACACTGGCATTTGAAGAATTCAGAGATGGACACCTCTTTTCTTTCTCTTACCAGAACTGCAGGATCAGTTAAGAAATGGTCACAGAAGTTAGACAGATATCAAATTCTTAGGTCTGTGGGCAAATGGACCTGCTGATAATATGAACCCTTAAACTGAAGTCATGCCCCAAGATAGGAAGAGTTAGGCCTCATCAGGCCTTCCTTCATGGGGCCTGATCCTGTAAAATTTAAGGCAAAGATGATCAGAGAAAATGCGCTCCCTGCAGGCAGGTACTTCCCACAAAGAAAGGTTATTAGAGAGTCATGGTGGGAAAACAGGTGGCTAGAACAAAGTGACTTTAATAGAGGGTGGGCAGGCATTAGGAAACAAAGGATGGGAAGGCACCCAGACACCAGCCACAGTGAGAAACCACAGTGGAAACTGTGACCACCACTGGAGCTTAAGGGCCAGGGAACACTAGAACCTAAGAGGAGGAGTCCCCCACTGGGAGCTACTGACAAAGGGAAATGCAGCTACTTCCAGAGAAGTGGGACCGAGGCAAGGAGGAAAGAGGAAGAAAGTACCCCTGCCCTCCAGTCTCCTGCTGGTTGGTACCGCTGACCAAAACCAAGAAGAAGTCAGAGTACAAATCCCCCCTTCCCATACCCACCTTCACAGATCCAAGAGGGGTAAGTAATGACTAATAAGAAAATCCACCTACAAAGAACCAATACTTTTCCCCCTGCAAGGTCTGGATAAGGGGGAAAAGAAAGGCCAAGGGAAGGGGAGTTACTGAATCAGACTTTTATTTTTCCAGTAGGAAAGACAAGAATTCAACACAATTTTGAGTCAAAGATAAGAGAAGATACTTCCACAGGTTAGACCTTCTCTGGTCAACCCAATGCACACAGTCAAGCACACCATCTCCCATGGCCTTTTACTGCTCCAGCAGTTCTGGAGACCTTTTTCCTGGGTCCTTATGCCAGACCCTTGAATTGCTCACCTTTTCATTCCTTCTTCTGACACCATTTCAATAGCCCTGACAGCGAAGTTCCACCAAGTGTCGCACCCTCCCTTCTGACTGGAGCAAGGTTCTTTCCTCCAGGGCTGCTTCTCACAAGCAGATCTCAAAATTCACCACTTTCATCTCTAAGCAGTATAATGTGGCTTCAATTCAGATCTAGATGCTCATTACAGATGTACCTGCAGGATCTATAGTCACTGAACCCTTCTGAGACATTTATCTGTTTTCTATTTGTTAGTTGTTGTATGCACTGATAGGATAATGCAACAAATTCAAAGTTCAGGGACTGGCTCAGAGTAATTTTCAATAACTGGTAACTATTCTTTCTCGCAAGCATTTGAATGTGATGCAACCTTTGCCCTGCAGTCAGACCTTCTCCTCTCAGTTGTCATCACTTGAGGAGTGAATGCGAGGTTGGGGGGGTCACTGCATTAACTGTGGGTCAATCAAAATAACATGTCATTTTCTAGATGGAGAGAGATGGAAGTATAAGAATTTGTAAGCTATTATTTTTTGCTTCCACATATGAAACCAGCTAAACTTTTAAACTAAATTCATTCCTCTTGTTTCTCCATCAGCCTTTGACAAATTGCAATCCTCAGAGTTTCTAGGGGCATGAAAGTGGCCATCCCAACACTTACCCAGACCTGTTAAAATATGGCCTTGCAGGCAGCTTCCTGTGTGCTCTCCCCAGCCAGAAATTCTTTTGATAGAGCTTGTCATGCATTATTTATGTTACTCTGAAACTGTAATGCAAATCTGTGGAATATAATGGAAACATCCTGTATATCACAGTGTTCCCCTATCATTCTATGTCCGCCACAAGAGGCTTACAAAATTACTTCTGTGGAATAATCCGATATACACAATATAATTCAGCTATAATTCCTGGGAAATTTGTAATGCTTGGCTTTTCCTTCATCCCACAGATTTTTTTCCCATTTCACTGCCTACAGTATTACCCATTTGATTGTGGCACACATATCTTGCTGGAAGTTAGAAAGGTATTACCAACTTCTTTCAATTTAGTAAAGGCTATTTTGGGGAGGTGGACTAGTCTTGAAGGAATTTTGTCAATTCTCTTGGAATTCTGTGTAAGTTGGCAACCTTTTCATTCTTAGTATCACAGCCACATGACAGGAAGGAACAATTAGGCAAAACCTGAGTGGAACCCAAACATCTTTTTCATTTTGAGTCACCAACATCAAGATCATTCAATCCAATTTAAGGCTTATCCAGTCTCTAAGTTTGTGACTGAGGAAAGGATTTAAGCAGAAAGTGATCTAGGTAACACTGTTTATATAATTTATTTTTCTCGTATGAAACTTTTTATCAGTTGACCACTGGTCTGACCTTCCTAAGACAAAGCTGAACATGAGAATTTGTTTTACCAGTAAATGACATACAGTTGCCAGAAACAAGAGACATTGTTCACATTAAGAAGGCAGGTAGGAGGGAGTGAGAAAACTCAAGAAGAGATGTCCACTGGTTCTGCTCTAAGGTAGAAGTCACTTTGACAGTCAGGCTATCTGTTCCTTATACACAGAGCATGTGAATTATTGATAGGCCCATTCAGCATTTCATATATTTGTGACAGCCAGAGCATCTTCAAGTTACATGCTTTTGTTGGTTTTAGTATAAAACGTATTTCTCAAACTGAGGACACATTAGAGCAAATGGAAAATTAATATGTTTTTGAAAATCTATAGCAAGCCATCAAATGCTGCAGTCAAACGTCAAGAGAGGAAACCTTACAAAGAATAAGCAGTTATAAAGGTCTTTCAAGCTATAATTCCATATGGCATGGAAGATACAGGTCATATATTTCAGGGATTTCTTTTTTCTCTCCACCTTCCTGATTTTAAAAATGTAACTTCATTCTTCTCTGTGTGCTTCTTCATGACTTCTTAGCTATACTTAGCCATAAGAGTCATTTGTATTGTCCGGAAAAGTAGCCTTGGGACCTCTCTTCTCTCCCAGCCTTATTCCTGGCTCTTGGATAACTTTTCTTCCTGGTATACATAATGCCATGTCCTCTTGTGTTTGTGCCTGCTCGAGTCTTCTTGGAAAGTATTTGAAAACAAGGTGGTGTCCACCTGCTATAACGATGATCACAAAAACACACATCACAACTTCTCTCTTGTTCTTAATATCAACTCTACAAGAGAGCTATAGCAAAATATTATTTACATTTTCAAATAAGGAAATTGAGACCTGTCTTGGTATAATCCTGACCTAGCATCTTTAACCTAAAAACTGGAGACTTAGTGAGAATCAAACAGTTGTGTGTGTGTGGTTTTTTTTTTTTTAGTATACCTTTTTATTTTTTTTTTTTAAGATACTTAGATTACATAAAAAATATAGGGGACTCCCACATGCCCCGCCCAAACCCCTCCCACATTTTCCCACATTAACAACATCTTTCATTAGTGTGGTACAGTTGTTACAATTGGTTAACACATTTTGGAGCATTGCCACTCAGCGTGGATTATAGTTTACGTTGTAGTTTACATTCTCGCCTGAATAATTTTGTAAGTTATGACAAGATATATAATGGCTTGTATCTGTCATTGCAGTGTCATTCAGGACAATTCTCAAGTCCTGAAAATGTCCCCATATCCCATTTTTCCCTTGCCTCCGTCTCAGAACCTACAGTGGCCACTGCCTCCACATCAGTGATAAAAGCGCTTCCATTGCTAGAATTACAATAAGTCTATATTAGAATACCAGTAATTCTAAACTAGTCCATCATTCATTCCCCAATCTTGAGGATTCTGCGATGGTGATGGCCACTCCACCTCTAAGTGAGAGGGGGCATAGATCCCATAGGGCAGATGAATGGGACTATCTTGCTTGCATTTGCAGACTTTCTCTATTCCTTGGGATAGTCGTTGTCCATCATCATCTCCTTGTTAGTTGTCCTGGGTGAGTCCAATGAATTGGAAAGTAGCTGTTGTAATTCTGTTGAGATTCAGGGCACAGCTAGCACATGGACAGCCCAGAGATTTAAATCTCGTGGACGTATACCTATCAACTCCAGCACTAACTATACACTGGGAAAAAACCTTGATCTAAAGGGTAAAGAAAAATGAGTTTATATGGCTAAGAGACTTCAAAATGAGTCAGGAGGTCTTTCCAGAGGTTATGCTTATGCACATGTCAGCAGGATCTCATTGACTGCAAGTAAATATTCCCTCTAATAGCTGAAACATCCAGACACTATAGGCAGGGAAGACAGCTCGGGAGTTTGGTGCCCTGCCAGTGGGCCCTACTTGGAAATTTATGTTCCCCAGTGTGACAGAGTTGGACTCAATTGTGTTTTCCATACACATGGCTCTTCTGTCCCTTCTATTTGAACCAAACAGCTTTTGATGCATATTGTTGAAACTATACTAGTAGAATGATTGGGAATGAAGTCTCTATTCTAGGCTTAAGAACTCTTGCCACTTCTTCTACTCAAAAATCTGCTGCCAACCTAATTCATCAAAATGTAATGATAAAAATCCCATTCAGAGCAGGTTTCTTTCTTTCTTTCTTTCTTTCTTTCTTTTTTATATATATATATATAAGAAATGACATTCCAAATCAATGTATTTTAACATGTAATTATTGGACATTATATTCCAAACCTGATGTTAATCAGAGGTATAATGAAGGTGATTAAATAATGTTAAATAATTCAGCCTAAAGATATTCACAACTCCTAAGGGTCAGATAATTAAGTAATTACGTAAGTTCAAGACTGGCTACTAAGGTAATGATAAGTAGAGAGAGACCAGCCATAGAACTGGATTTTTAAGACTGAGGAGGACCTCGGTTGTGAAAGTTGGGATTATAGTATTTTTCGAGGAGGGAGAAGACATGTCAGACAAAAGGAAAATCTTGTGCAAAGTCTATGAAGCAGAAAACAGTCTGACAGTTTCAAGTTTCAGTATAGCAGGAGCATAAAGTCCAGATTGGGAACTGTTGAAGAAGAGACCACGTTTCATGTTGTGTAGGGCCTTCCCAATAAAGATTGATGTGATCAGATTTGCCAGTTATATGGTGAGTGGTTTGGTTCAGGTGGAAGGGGAGAAGGAAGAAGGAGCTAAGACTAAGGACTATAAAACAGAATAGGAATGTGTGCTACAGAAAAAAAGGATCAGACAATTATAAGGTTTTCATTTTAGAAATGCACTGTTCTCCCTTTGCCTTTGTCAACTCAACTCCATCTTCATTGACCCATTGCCAAATATTCTTTCTTGAAGAAGTGCTTCTAAATCATTCAATTCCAAAATGGATGCCCCATCTTCTGAAATTCTATAGGATATTTTAATATTCAACTTTTAGTAGCTTATCCTACATAACAAACAATCCCAGAATTTCAGTGGCTTTCAATAGTAAATATTTGTTACTCACATTCCAGGTAGGTTCATTATCTCTGAAGTTCTACTTGAAGTTGGGGGTCAGGTTTGGGTCTGTTTCACATATCCTCCTTCTTGGGTCCAGGTTGATGGAACAGTTCTGATCTGGAACATGCACATTTTCATAGCAGAAAGAAGTAAGAGAGGTCAATTTGCCCTTCAAACATGGCATTTGCCACATCTGCTCATATTATATCAGTTACAACATTGCCAAACTCAATATTAAATAGGGAAGTATAATAATCTTAAGGTGAAGGTGAGATGACCTTATTAATTTTTCTAGCTCCATTTAACGAATCCTTATATGCTTGCCATCATTGTGCAGTGTGACTTATTTTATACTTAAACTTCACCAGAATTCTTTGAGAATTTATTATTTAATACTATTTTACAAATGGAGCAACTGAGATTCAGAAAAGCCCAAACCACACAACTGATAAGTAGAAAATTCATTCATTCATTCTTTCATTCATTTATTCAACAATTTACTGAGTACCTGCTATGTGCCATGTACTATTCAAGGTCCTAGAGATACTATGGTGAAAATAACAGACACAATCCCTGTTCTCATGGAGCTTTTTTTTTAGTGGAAGAGATGCCATAAATTAATAAAAAAGAAAATAAATTTGTAAAAGTGCTACACAGAGGAAAAGCATAGGAAAATAAGCTAGATAATAGCTATTGAAATCAAAGTACAGGAATTATACCCAGGCTTATCTGGTTCCAACACTGTCAGTTCTACCTTAAAGCATTTCTTATATTACTTTCCAAAACTGTAATTTTTATATTGTATTGATATTTAAGATTTCATATTTTCATGTCTTGCCTCCCCAACTAGATTACAATCAAAGTACAGGAAGACACCATTTAATTTAGATCTTTGTAATAGCCCATTTTTTTAATATTGCATTTGCCTGATTAATCATAAGAGAATTTCTAGGGTAATCCTTAAATAAGCCCATCATCCCATAAATAATTAAGATAATCAGATAGAACAGCATGTTTTTAACTTCCTTTCATGCACTGGGCATAGTTAATATATTAGTAATGACGGGGCAAAAGATCTTTTCATTACATAGCATGTGCCTCCCTATGTCTAGTTTTCTGATACTGCTTCTTGGAAAAGAGCATCTTTGAGAAGGAGCAGATATGATAAGTGTTCTTAATTAATTTTTCAATTTTCAGACTCATAATAAATGTGAATTGCCTATTTTTCACCGATGTTTTAGGGGGGTATTGCAAACATAAAGGAGTAGACCCTCCTTTCTCCATTTTCCATGTATTTTATTTTCAAACCTGGAAAAAGGAGAGACTATGCCAACTGCACTGTGGTTAAGTAAGGAAAAAATTATTTTTGGACTTATAAGACTTAGTTTCTGATCATGAATCCCATTTCTGATGATGCTACCTGTACGAAGGAAGATACATTACTTAACCTCTCTTTTCTTTCTTCTATAGCTTTGTACTAATAATGACAAGATATTCATAGCATACAGCGCTGCTGAGATAAGAGGATTTAAAATAGGATCAATCCACAAAAACTCATTCAATAAATGTAATAATAGCAGCAACAGTAGTATTGGCAAGAGTGGAAGCAGCAGTAATCCAATTCACTAAATATTAGTATTATTACTGTGAGGCTTTAAGGTGTCCAGCTGAAGAGTGAATGGAAATGCATACTGTCATCTTTACCGGAGAGTAGTGATTCTATTCAAAATAAGTGGTCATGGATTCTGCATATGGTATCTCTGGGAACCATATATAATATATGAAATGCATGTAGTAAGCTTTTATCCAAGTACAGCTTCCCCCTCCTTCACATGCCCTGTAAAACCCTTCCCCCACATGGTTGAGAATCACTGTCAGAGAAAAGGGTTGCTACTGATGGAGAGTATCCCTAGTTGAAAGGCACTACCTGCCTAAAGGTTCTGTGGTATGGATTGGACTAATGAGCTTCATGGGAGAGGGACAGATAACGTTGCCACAGGACACCCATAATTATGCTAAAAAAATTACTTGCTTACCTAAAATTTAAATTTTACTGGGCATTCTGTTTTTTATTTGCTAAATCTGGAAATCCTAAGGGTAGAGGGAGACAGATAAATACTATCATGTCATGTTTAGCCTAGTAGTCCTGACTTCTCTCAAGTCCTCTGATGCATCTTGACATCATGGAAGAGATAATGGAACACCCAAGTACAGTTCGAAGGCATAGATCATTACAGAGGCCCTTGAACTTCCCAATTTGTGGCATACGTGGGAGTATGTTACAAGTTCCTTCCTCCCAGGGCACCCCTGCATAATCCCCTGGAGTTAGTCCTACTACCATTTCCATAACAAAGCTCAGCAGGGACATTTCCAAAAATAATGGGAGAAGTAAATCTGCAAATGAGACCTTTATCCTCCATTTGGAAATGTATGTTCACTCATTCTGTCAGAACAAACACATTAAATCTTATAACAGACGTTAGTCTATCTTATTTTACTCATAATTCTATCCTTGCTGCCTGCCAGGAATATGCCAAATATGTGTTGAATGGATGAATGAGTGAATGAGGGACTGACGGAACAATATGCCTGTAGAATGTCAACTAGGTAATGGTGAAAGCAGAGCACTTTTAAAACAAAGAGAACACAGATTAAAGCGCTGTTTAGTAATAATACAACTCACTATAGTTATTGTTAGTAATTTAAATTACTGTGACCAAGAAAGAGTACTTTTCATAAAATAATTTACCAGTTTGGAATGGACCTAATATCTATAAACAAATGTACTAATAAATATAATATTACACATGAAGCACAATTTCTGCCCTAAATCTCAAACCATTCATCTCACTGCCACAATGCTTAGTGTTTACAAATCCTCCTTTTCTCTATAAGCTAAACCCATTTTCCCCATACTTTCACCCTATTGTGGAACTTCCTCCTAAGCAGGTGGATGATCTAGAACTTGTCAAGAGCTTGCTATTTCCAGCACACCGGGTAAAACCACCTCGGTAGAATACTAGTCTATAAATCACTAATTTTGCATATGTAGATCCTCCAGTTTCCATAGATGCTGGCCACTATCACCTGTGAAAAGTGAATAACTCAATTGTCCAAGTACTTACCCAACCCTTATTTTCCATTCCTAGCTTCTAGATTTTTCCCACACTATTTAAATTCAATATGACCAGCAGCCAGATACCTCATTATAAAACTTTCCATCACTGCTTGATGGATTTTATTCTTTACTAGTACTTTTCCTATAACTAAACATAGGAGAGTTATAGAGCTTTTGTAATCACAGTCATTTCTTCTTAGAATACTTTTAGTTTTGAACTTATAGACCAGTAAATGTAAGTTCTTTTGTTGCTTTTCTTGACGCAAAGATTATCTACATAAACTATCCCCATCAGTACTAATAGAATTTATTAACAAATTGTTCCATGCTTCATGTCTTTAAATGCAATGTTTATTTTGGAAAATGACCACATTAAAATATAATGATAATTTTCTTACTCCATAAATAAGACCAGAGAATATTTAGAAAGGTACTAGTAAAACCTATATATATACAAAATAGAAGAATATATGCAAATCATATTTCAAAGAATAAGGAGTTTAATATGTCAAAATTATTGTTAATTGTAATCCTATTTCATTAATGGTACTTGGGAAATTATTCTACAAAAATACTATAAAGCTAAACATATCCCAAATTGTAAAATAAAAAGATAAATGTTATACTTAACACATACATGTTGGCTAAAAAACAGATCCTGCTCTGCATAAAATTGTTAAATATGCAATGTTAGGTAGTACTTCCTGTGAGAATGTCAATGGCTTTCATTAATCAGTGTACTCTGACAATAACTTGATATTTTCTAACAGCAGTGCCATGAGTATTATGGGTCATATAAGAAATGGTCATACACACAAAAAGTTTTCAATTCAAATGTATGACATTTACTGAAAAATATCATACGTTTGAATTGTTACTAGCTGACCCACATTTTTCAGACATTTCAAAATATGATTGTTCCAAACTATAAACCACAAGCATGGACTGAGTTTTGCTTTTTAAAAAAAATATTCTTTAGCTGCTGATACAAGGCTTTGCACATAGTAGGCATTTAATTATTTATTGAATTGATAGTACTGAAGCTGTTTTCCAAGTTTAATAATGGATTGTAGAAGAAGGAATTTCAACTGCATCTTACAAATGCCAATATTTCTCCAAATGGAAAAGGGATAAATTTAAAAAGGCCTGATATTTCAGCACATTTCAAAACATAGTTCAGTCTCAAAACTTCTGTCATTTGACGATAATTTTCAATAGTATATGGCTGTATTTATTTTATTTTTATTTTATTTTATTTATCATTTTGCTTATTATATAATAATTGTATAATGATGACAATGAAGACTTTGTTGCTTCTTCTCTCAGTACCTTGCTACTTCTCTTTCATCTTTCATCTTCTCCTTTTGTTTTCTTTTCTCCCCTGATACCAAAAACTTAGAAATATATATTAGAAGGGCTTGTTCACAGCCTCTCTGCTGATCCTGTCCACATGATATTTAATATCCTCATTAGCAAATGGAAAATTCAGTTAGATGCCCAGGCATTGTCCATTATCTTATAACTTACAATACTGAAAAAGGATACATGAACATATCAAGAAAATCCCTGTATAGATAGCAGGATCTAGTCTTCAGTCATGTTTTAGATCCCATATTTGTCACAAATGTTAATATGAAATTAGAAAAGCTCACATAAAATGTCCAGGCACCTGGGTTTCCTTTAAAAATTGTATGGTTTGGAAACACCAGGCTGGTATTCTTACAGAGGAATAATTGGTTTTGTACAAGAGTAACATTTTTTCTCTTGAGAATGGGCAATTGCCACCAGTGAACTCATCCTCTTAAATTATGTCCCTCTCATCCATTTATTATATATTCTTGGATTCTGAAGGCCTTTGGCTTTCTCCCTGGACTTTATGTTCTGCCATTCTTGAAGTCTGAAAATAGTAGGAGTGGTGGAAGACCTGTTGAGCCTCCTCTAAGCTATGAGGCTTTTCTTCTCTCCACATGAGGAGAAGCCAGAAAGTGGGCAGAGTGGTTAGAAATGATCCTTATACTTCAACTCCTTGTCGTTGTAGAAAAGGGGTCTAATTTATAAGAAGACTGTAGCAATTTGGCATTATTTATGAATTCCAAAAGTAGATATTGGATTATGTTTGTAAACTGGTCTGCTCCTCTGGGCATATTAGATTATATTGGATTCAGAGGTATTACTTTTACATGATTAAATAACATTTGGGGCTTTCATGGGGCCACTTCAGTAGGACGTTGAGTCCCCGCCCCGTTGGTGCATGAGGACTCACAGAGAATCCGCACCACAGAGAAGGGAGATTGGAGTTTTGAGCTGGAGCCTGGGAAGTAAACACATGGGAAAGAGCAGAGAAGCTGAGCCTGGAGAGAATCGATCCCCAGGGAGAGAGACAAAGGCTAGAGAGTTTGATCATCTACAGCTGATCTTGTGGAAAGAACAGCTCAACTGAGCCCAGAAAGAAACAAGCCCTGGGAAACAGACTAGACTTATCCTAGCCTACAGCTGATACTGGAAGAAGCTGGGACCATGGAGCCTTAAGAGGAAGAGGAAGCCGAACCCTTGCAGACGTTGGCAGCCATCTTGCTCCAACACGTGGCAACAGACTTTGGTGAGGGGAGTAACTTATGGCCTGGTAACTGTAAACTTCTACCCCACATAAATACCCTTTATAAAAGCCAACAGATTTCTGGTATTTTGCATCAGCACCACTTTAGCTGACTAATACAAAGACCCAAGCTCTAATCCCTCAAATGGTCTTGGTAAAGAAGAATGTGACCAAAATAGAGTTAAGATAAACCTGACCTCTAAACAGTTTTACCACCACATTACTTCTCAACCACCACCAACGTAACTTCAACTCATTTTCTGTTTAAGGTGGTAATCTTTCGTATGGGACCTGCCAACTTTGTTTTTCCTGTATTTCAATCCTCTCTTTTCCTTTGAGGCTCTGTGAGATCAACACATTACTATGAGGATCTAAAGAAAGCAGTCTCAGAAGAGCAATTTCTCAGAATACTACTGGAACTGGGAAAAGGGAGACAATTTTCAAATTTCTCACATAGCTCTAAGATGCCCCAGGCCTAGTCTTTGCCAGCCAGACTCAGTCTTAAAGCATGAAAGAATCAACAAGAATGAGACTCTACTCAGTCCAGGGCTCTTAAACTCAGAGAAACCCAGGGACATAATCACCACTTTTCCCAGAATAGCCTTTACTTTGACCATGGGATACACAGTCAAAATAATTATAGTCTTTTGTTTGTTTGTTTTTTCCACAATGTACAGTAGATGTGCATTTCTATGAAGAGCTGTATGATGCAATCCAGCTTTCTTTCAATTCTCCAGTCCACCTGTGAAGCAGGCCTCTTAGGGAGAAATCTACAGCAAAAATAAGCTTTTCAGAGGATCCTTTTAATTTGTCCTCAATAGAGCTTTAAGGTCTCTTGATTTTCTCACATTGGTGCTTTATGTGCAGTGGATATCCTTGAGAAGAACAACCTGGGAACTGATGGGCACCAGCTCTCAAATTCTTAAATGTCATTTTTACCTGCAATAATCACATAATCAGATATGACACTTTAGGCATTAGGCTTCTAGCAGTTGGTTTAAAAATAAAGTGGTATATTAAAATAGTTGGACATTCCAGTCTTCTGTACATGAATATGCTTTGTTGTGTATTCATAACTTTGTTTTCTAACATATTAAAAAAAAACAGGAGCACTGGCAAAAGGACCAAGCCAGGCAATGGGGAAGCTGAGGGTAGAGGGAATGCCCCTATACTAAAGTGCACCTTCCCAACCATCAGAATGCAATATCCTGATATTGCTTTTAAGCCTTTTGAAACCTCCTATAGGGTAAAGGAAAAAATATAATCTATTTGGAAAATGAAAGTTTATGAAAGATGATAATATTTTACTAGCCGCATTAGTCTTGAAGATATACTATATCTTTTTTAAGTGTAAATGCCACAAATTGTTATCAAAATAGAAACAAAGAAAATATATTAGGGTTATCATTTTTTCTATACCTAAGTAATCACTGCCTAGTCCCGCTTTTAAACATTTTTGTTTGTTTGTCTTTACTCTTCATCTATGGGGCAGATGCTGAAATTTTACATTAATTGATCTCAAGTTTTGCATAGTTAATCTTTTGTCCTTCTTTAAAATCTTATAAATTAATTATATGATAGTTATAAGCATGTAAAGTCATCTTTTAAAAAAGCTGTGTGGGGCAGAGATGTGTTTTTGTAGTTACTACTTTATAGTAGACTAAACAGCAGGTACTTTCACATCTCTGTAGTCATTCAACAATTTCCTGAAAAAATTAATCTATGGCAAATAACAGTTTAAGTGCTGGTAGCGATGGGATATTTTATAAAGACCCCTTGTGGGCTTTGGAAAGCTTCTGCAGGGTAGAAGGTTCCCCAAAATTAGATGAGATGGAATGGACCTCCTTCTACCCCACAATTGCTTAAACAAGTAAATAACTTTATTAATATATTGCACTGCCAGAATTAAAGAGTAAAGTATATATCCTTCCTGGAGAGATAATACAGTGTCTTAAAGGTTAAACATAATTTCCACAAAGACCTTACATTGCTGGTCCCTCTACGTGAATTGGCATCTGGCTTCTTCTGACCATTCAGCCTCAGCTCAAATACCATTTTTGGGGAGAGATCCTGTCTGTGCATTTCTGGAAGTCGAGGATATCAGTTAAAGCATTGTTTCAATAGCAAAAAAAAAAAAAAAAAAAACAACAAAAAACAAAACAAAAAAAGTGAAAGCAACATCAAAGTTCCATGAAAGTTAATTGGCTAAAAGAATTAGGTCACAACCATGTGATAGTATATTATGTAATTACTAAAATCATATTTTGAAGAATATTTAATAACCTGCATAAAGAGACATGATGTATTATTCAGAAGAAAGCAAATTATCAAACAGAATACACTGTATTTTCTCAATTTTAAAAAGTGATGCTATATCTATCTATATCTATACTCATAAGCAAAGAGAAAACATTGAAAGGACATTTATCAAAATGGCAATAGTTTTTATAGTATCTGTATTTTTAAAATTATCTATATGTACATGTAACACGAACTTAATTGTTAAAAAAGAAAAGCTCTCTGGCTGCTAAAGTATCATGCACATCAGCCTTGACAATACTTTTTTTTTAAATCATTACTTTTCAGTTAGCTGTTGTGTTGTCACAGAGATGCCCTTCAGTTGCTGTGGTAACAAATGAATAATAACCACACTTGTGTAGCACTTTACATCTTACGAATTCCTTTCTCATTCAGTGCCTCATTTATCATCAACAAAAACTCAGAAAAGGTTCTGTGGGAGGCAGATCTGGTATCTCCCCAGTTTACAAATGAGAAATTAGAAGCTTAAAGAGATTAACGAAATTGTCTATGGTTACTTCTAGTAACATTAAGAGTTGCTAGGGATCTAAGCTCTCCTGGATTCTTAATGCATTTCCAAGTAGGTCCTATCTATCTATCTATCTATCATCTATCTATCTATCTATCTATCTATCTATCTATCTATCTATCTATCTATCTTCCTATTTATTTATATATTCAGATTTATTTTCAATAAAAGCCTTTATAAAACCCAGTATATAATAAAGTGGAGCTGGCTAGTTCCCTTAAGAGATGAGGGACCCAAAGTTCTATGAGCCTGTCCACTTGTTTGCCCTTTGTGGGGTTCCTAAAGCCTGGCACAGTTTGCAAACCACTGCCCTATCATTGAGTGTCCTCCTGATTAATTTCCATAATTATCATTCCTCTCATAGAGGCATAGAGCTAGCTACAGCAGTTTCATATTCTAGCACTGCTCTTCTCAACTTAATCAAATAGGTAATGCATTTGTGTGTGTGCATTTCTCTTTAAGCTCTCAAATGCTATGAAATGGTAACTTCCACTAAGAGCTAGAGACATTTTCTCACACGTGCCAGGAGTCATAGCCATGTAGGACCAGTGGTCAGATAGAGCATTCTAGAGGTGTGCTGTACAGTATCATAATCATTAGCCACATGTAGGTAATTAAATTTAAATTAATTTAAAGTGAATGCAATTTTTAAAAAGTCAAAATAGGGTCTCAAACAGATACATGTACACCAATGCTTATAGCAGCATTATCCACAATAGACAAAGGGTGGAAACAGCCAAGGAGTCCATCAACAAATTAATGGATGAAGAGCATGTGATATATACACACAATGGAATATTATTTTACCATAAGAAGGAATAAAATTATGAAACATGCTGCAACATAGGTGAACCTTGAAAACATTATTCTGAGTGAAAAAAGTAAGACCCATAAGGACAAATATTGTACATCAGTTACATGAATATCTAGAAATAGCAAATTCATTGAGACAGAAAGTAAATTAAAGATTACCAGGGGAGAGAGGGAAGAAGGAAGGGGGAGCTTTTGCTTAGTGGGTATAAAGATTTTGTAAATGAAAAGTAATATTTTTTTCAAGTCAAGTTCCTCAGTCACAATAGCAACATTCCAAGTGTGCAATAGTCACATGTAGCTAATGACCATCTTATTGGATCATGCAGATAAATAATACTTGTGTCATTGCAGAGAGTTCTATTGAACAGTGTTACATTCTAAATGCTAAAGCTGAGGTGTTAGGTCAAGGCATTCTTGCTTTTAATTCCCAGGTCCAATGTGACTCCCCAAAGCCTCAACATCTCTGTCTGCAGAGTAACAATTGATGCTACCTATTGCACAGGGTTGTTGTGGGATTACATGAGATACATGCAATGAATGCAATTTATCTTTATCCCACGATGCCAGTCGACCATAATAAGTCAATTCACCCTCTTACATTCTTTCATCCCTGGGTTATAAATTGAGTTGCAATCTTGGCTTTACATCATGTTGGTTTTTGTAATTATGATGTGCTTTCAAGATTTAATATTTTGGCTTAAGTTAATATCAGTGCTTCAATTTCACATCTAATCAATTATTCTCCCCTAGCTACACTTCAGGGGTAATTATTTTACTTATGACATGCACCTGAAGAAGGAGTATGATGTTGTCTTTCCCTTTTTCCTTTTTCAAGTATTTCCAAAGACAAGCTCAGTGGAAGAGATTTTCTTAGAATGAAAGGAAGACCTAGCTCACATCTTGGTATTATTGTAGTTTTCTCTTGGCTAACACATACTACTATATTTTCAGTAAGGAAGGTATCCAAATCCAGGCTCTACAGGGAGTTTTCAAAGCCATTGTACAGTTTACTGTGTCCCTTGTGAAATCCCACCGCTCCTGCCCCCACTTCAAATTCTGCTTTCTGGCCGTTGCAGGAAGCTACTGGCAACCACTCTTCTTCAAAATTATATAGGTGGGAAACAAGCACCATTTTTTATCGTCTCATATTTACTCACCTCCAAGTGACATGTCAAGCTTTCCCAAGAACTTTCTCATCACTTTTTCTCTGGTCCCTTGGCAGAATGAGGGTCCTAGTTTCCACACCTCCATAAATATTCAGCTAGTACTCACCAAATTTTCAGGAATGCATTTCTCAGAATTCTCTTCCCTTGCCTGGTGGTAAGTTAAAAAGATCATCTCTCACTTCATCAGCAAGTTAGAAAGGGAAACACCACAACCTTCCTCCCTAAATAAAAAACTCCCTAATTCCCAGACTCACTATTCATGATTGCAAATCATAAGCTTATCAATAATGGCAGTGAGTAACAAGGGCTGATAATGTCTGGAAAAGTTTTTCCATTTTGGAAAGCACAGCATAGAGTTGCCCATCAACTCAATCATCCTCAATATTGAGGTTTGAGACAGTAAAAAGAAAAAAGGAAGAAAAGAAGACATTCTACATTCTGGAAGGGATGCTTGACATTATGAGTGGGGAAAAAAATTCACACTCTGAACGGAGAAGCTATTATTACCTCCAAAATTGAAAGGAAATGCTCAGATGGTAGCATCATTAATAAAGAAATCTCTGGTCATCTACAGTGTACATATGGGAATATTGTGACATGAACTCTGCACAGATAAATACAATTTCCAAATTTTGAGTTTTGATATTCATAAAAGAAATACCATTCCTCTACTTCTGAAGCCTTTCCTTGAGTCCTTAAGACTGTGCTTAGTGTAGAATCAACTTTTTAAAAAACTTTTTATTTTGAAATACTTTCACACTTATAGATCAGTTGCAAAAATAAAACAAACCCCATACAGAGAACTCCAACATACTCCAGATACCCAGATCCACCATTATTAATATTTTCCACCCTTTGCTGTATCATTCCATCAACCCATCTATCAATTCATCTATTTATCTATCAATCCGCTTTCTGAACACTTGAGTGTAGGTTGTATACAACATGCTCCTTGAACATTTAATACTGTCATGTTCATTTCCTAAGAGCAAGGCTATTCACTCATATAACCACCTTAAGTACAGTTGCCAAGTTCAAGAAATTTAACACTGATATAAAGCTTACAGGCTATACTCCTATTTTTTCTTATGTCCCAATAATGTATTTTTTTTATATCAACTCTTCTTATTTTTAAAAAGATGCTTAAATTACATAAATGTTACACAAAAATTTCAAGGATTCCCATGTTCCTCCCACACCTACCATAACCTCCCACATAAACATCTTTCATTAGTGTGGCACATTACCTGCAATGGATATACACATCCTGGGGCTTTGCCACTAAGCATGGACCACAGTTCACACTGTAGACCACACTCTCTCCTACACAGCCCTGCATGGTATACGTTGATGTAAAATGGCCTATATCTGTCCTTGCACTGTCACTCAGGATAGTCCCCAAGTCCGGAAAAAGCCTCTCCTCCCTTTTTAGAACCCGAAAAGTTTCATGTACTGCATTCAATTGTCATTGTCTCCTTAGTTGCTCTTTTTCTTAAATTATGGGAACATACATTCAACGTGAAATTTCTCATCTCAACCACTCCCAAGCATACCATTCAGTGGAATTAAACACATTACAATGCTGTAGTATGCTCACCACCTTTCATTACTAAAACTTCCCTATCTCCCCAAACAGAAACCATATACCAGATATGCAGTAAATCCCCACTCTCCCTGTCCCCCACCCCTTGCTACCTGTACTTTAATTTCTGTCTCTATGAGCTTGAGTATTCTCAAATATTTCCTTTGTAGTTATAATGGGCTTAAATTTAATTTTCTAAATCAAGAAAAACCTTGTTTGCTTTGATGCTACCTTAATAATATACATAAACTATGTTCCTATACTCCACTGCCTCCTCACCTTTATGTAGTTGTTGCCACAAGTTACATATTTGTACACTGAGTCCAGAACTGTTGATTTATAATTACAACTTATGAATTTGTCTTTTAGATCCTGTAGGAAGCAAAAAGTAGAGCTATAAACTAAAAATACAATAGAACTGCCATTTATATGTGCCTGTGTTGTTATCCTTATCTGAGATTTCTATATCTTCATGAGCCTCTCTATTGTCCTTTTCTTTCCATCTGCAGAACTCTCTTTAACATCTCTTGTAAGGCTAGTCTAGTGAACTTTCTCAGCTTTTGTTGATCTAGGAATATCTTAATCTCTCCCTCATTTTTAAAAGATAGTTTTGCCAGCTAGGAAATTCTTGGTTGGCATTTTTTTTTTTTCCTTTCAGGACTTTACATATATTATTCAACTGCCTTTTGGCCAACATGATTTCTGAAGAGAAATAGAACTTAATCTTAGTAAGTTTGCACTGTATATGGCACATTGCTTCTTTCTTGCTGCTTTCAGAATTCTCTCTTATCTTTGGAATTTGACAATTTGATTATAATTTGCACAGCACAGATAATTTGGGTTTGTCATGTTTGGAGTTCATCAAGCATCTTGGCTGTGTATATTCATGTCTTTTATCAAATTGTTCTTTGAATTTTGTTTCTTTCTTTCTTGTCATTCTGGGGCTCCGTTAATGCATATGTTGGTAATCTTAATGGTGTCCCTCGGGTTCATCGGGTTCTATTGACTTTTCTTTAGTCTTCATTCAGTTTTCTTAAATTCAAGTTTACAGATTCTTTCCTCTGACAGCTTCAATCTGCTGTTGAGCCCTGTGGAAATTTGGGAATATTTTATGAATCTCAAAAAGAAAAGATTATATTTTTAAATTAATCTATTCCTGTGGATGTGGTGCCCTTGATTGCATTAAATTCAGTCTTCAGTCTAAGGGTCTTTGATTATATTACTTGATAAGATAGATTTAGGGCTTTTGATTGGACTATGTCAGTGAGGCAAGATTTATGTTGCGTCTCGGCCCTCTTGCCTGGTAGGATAAAAATGGAGAAACAGACAGACACATGAACAAGGAAGTTGTCATGTTTGATCTTGCTAGGTAAGAGAGAAGACTAGAAGCATCAAGAGGCTGGGCCCAAAGCACAGCTCAAGAGGAGATGAGCCCTGCTATATGCCTGATGGCTCACAGCTGAACTTGGGAAGGCAGTGGAACAGCTGAGACTGATATAGGAGGCCTGGAAAGAGACAAGCCCTATGCCTGAAGCTCAAACCTTGGCAGAGATACCCAACATGTGGCAGCTGAATTTGGTGAGAAAGCATCTTTGATGGTGCCTCAGTTTGGACTTTTCATGGCCTTGGAACTGTAAGCTTTTATCCCAAATGAATCCTCTTTATAAAAGCCAACCCACTTCTGGTACTTTGCACTGGCAGCCTTTTGGCAAACTAAAACAAGTCCCTCTAGAGAATGTTTAATTTCTGTTCTATTCTATGGTTTTGCTAGTTTCCTTTTCATAATCTCCATCTCGCTATTGATATTCTTTTGTGTTCATCTATTGTTTTCCTGATGTCCTTTTGCTATTTTTATTATTATTATTATTAAAGAAGCTTTAGATTATATGAATGTTACATCGAAAATAAAGGGGATTTGCATATACTTTACCCACTCCCACTCCCACACTTTTCTCCATTAACAGCATCTTTCCTTAGTGTGATATGTTTGTTACAATTGATGAGCACATATTAAACTATTGCCACTAACCACTGTCTATAGTTTATATTATGGTTTATACTTTGTACCACGCAATTTTATAGGGTTTGACAAAATGCATAATGGCCTGTATTTGTCATTGCAATGTCATGCAGAACAATTCCAATGTCCCCAAAATAACCCATGTTACACCAATTCTTCCCTCTCCCTCCCCTCAGAACCTCTTGACAGCTGCCTTTATATCAATGTTACCAGTTCTTGCATTACTAGAATAACAATAAGTCTACTTTAGTCCATAGTTGCATTACCCCCATGTTTTCTTCATTCCTCAATCTAAATGATTTTGAGATGGTGATAACCACTCTGCTTCAGATTGAGAGGGGGCTTAGATCCCACGGGGCAGATGGGTAGTAATGTTTTGCTTGCAGTTGTAGATGCTCTCTGTTTTTTGAGGGAGGGATGGGCATTGTCCATCATCATCCTTTTAGTTGTCCTGGGTGAGTCTGATGAATTGGAAGGTAGGTATTGGCTGCAACGCCACTGAGATAAGGGGCTCAATTGGCATATGAACAGCCAGAAGATTTAAGAGTCTGGGACACATACTTAATGGTGTAGTGCTAATCATAGGTTCAAATAAAAAGGGTATTAGAATCATGTGTAGAAAAATTATGAGTCCAACTCTGATACATTGGGGGGATAGGTTATCATATATTCCAGGGTAAATCCCACTGGCAGGGTACTGATTTCCTGGGGTTATCTGCCCTGTCTATAGTATCTAGATGTCTCTAGAGCCCTCAGAAGCCCCCCTGCTTGAGACACTGTTTACTGTGGCAGTCAGTGAAATCCTCCTAAGATATGCATAAGTGTAACCGCTGGAATGCCTCCCAACTCACTTTTAAATCTTTTAGCCATAAAGCTCATTTGTATTTCCCACCTTTGGTCAAGGTCTTTTTCCAAATATATAGCTAGTCCTCAGTGCCAGGGAGGCTTATCCCTGGGAGTCATGCCCTACCCTGGAGGAAGGTAATGAATTTATATGTGAGTTTGGCTTAGAGGGAGACCACATTACAGCAACAAGGAGGATTTCAGAAGGTAACTCTTAGGCAATATATAATACAAGACTCTTTCAATTTCACAAGAACAAGGTTTATAAGTACAAGCATCAATATCAAGGGCCTGGTGTATTGGTCTGTACTCCTTCACTAAGCACTGCCCAAGTACTCTAGAGCAGGACTCCCCAGGATGAGAATTCGATATTCTTTTGGTTATTGTGTGTGTCTCCACCCACTGAGACAAGAGCCCGTGACTACTTGAACACATTCATATTCCATAGAGGCATGCCTCAGGTTCACCCCTCCCTACACAGCCCCCCACCACCGATACCCCATACCAGCGATCCTCCCCTGCCACAGTTATGGCTCTTCTCGAATCCAAACCACTTCAAAAACAAAACCAGAATAAATAAATAAATAAAAATAATACAAAATTAAAAATTAAAAATTAAATAACATATACATAAAAAAAATTTTAAAGTAAAAAATTAATGAATGTCTTTCATTTCTTTAAGATCTGTTAACTTTTATGTACAGTGACAATTCTTCTGTATGTTCCCACAATGTTTTATTTTCTTCACTTTATTTTCAGAGAAGCTTTAGGTACAGAAAAGTCACATAGAAAACTTAGGAAATACCCATATACCCCACCTCCTTTCCCTCTCACAATTTCCCCTATTAATAACATCATTTATTAGTATGGTACATTTGTTACAATTGATGAACAAATATTGAAACATTGCCACTATCCATGGTCAGTGGTTTACATTATGGTTAACATTCTGTACTGTACATGTTTATAAGTCTTAAAACATAATGGCTTGTGTCCATCACTGCAAGATCATACAGAACAATTCCAATGCCCTAAAAATGCCTCATGCTCTATCCATTCTTCCTTCTCCTCCCCTTGGAACCCATGGTAAACACGAGGTTGCAATTTTTGAAGAATAAAGTTCATAGTTACATTCACTAATATTGAGGGCTTGACATATTGGTCTGTCTTCATTTATTAGGCACTGCCTATGTCCTTAAGAGACTCTTGCACCTCCATTTGAGAACCTAGCAGGACTCCCCAGGATGGGATTTTAATATTTTCTTGTGTATTGTGTGGGTCTCCACCCACTCAGACAAAACTCTATAACAAGATGAACACTTTCATATTCCTAGAAGCATGCTCCAGGTGCATCCTTTTCCTCATATCCCCCACCTGTGATGTCCTACACCAATAAACCTCTCCTGCCTATTTGCTAAAAGAGCATTCCCACCATTGTAGTTTAACTGCAGACCTACAAGTCCCCAGATCTCACCTGTTTCTTCCTCAAGACGTATCCCCAGTTCTATGGACAGTCCGACCCAACCCTTCACAATCTGCTCACCCTCACATTCCAGCACCACTACTCACATCCCTGCACCACTATCACCCCTGTCCACTGTCAAACCACCCCCTTCCATCTTATCATAGATTTGCCCATATTGAGCATTGGCTCACCACACTCTACTTTCTTTCTTTCTCCTGATAACCTATCTTCCAGACTCTAGCTCTGTGAGTCTGCTCAATTTGCTTAGGTCATATCAACGAGGTCATGTAATATTTGTCCTTAGTAATTGGCTACGTCACTCAACCTAAGGTCTTCAAGATTCATTCATTTTGTCCCGTGTTTTATTACTGCATTTCTTCTTACAGCTGAGTAATAATCCATTGTATGTATATACCACAATTTGCTTATCCATTCATCTGTTGATGGACACTTGATTTCCTTCCAACTTTTGGCAATAGTGAATAGTGCCGCTATGAACATTGGAATGCATATATCTGTTCGTGTCCCTAGTTTCAATTCTTCTGAGTATATATTCAATAGTGGGATTGCTGGATCATATGACAGTTCTACAGTTAGCTCTTTAATTGCCAAACCATCCTTCACAATGGCTGCACCTTTCTACATTCCAACAAGCAGTGGATGAGGGTTTCCTTTCCTCCATATCCTCTCCAACATTCGTAGCTCTCTGTTTTTTTATGTTATGTTTTGTTTTGTTTTAATAGCCACCAGTATAATAGGTGTAGGTTGTAGGTTTTTTTTATGAGGTACTGGGACCCAGGATTGAACCTGGAACCTCCTATGTGGGAAGCTGGCACTCAGAGCTACACTGGCTTCCCTGAATTGTTTTTTTCATTTGTTTGTTTTGTTGCAGTACTAGGATCACTGATTGAACCCAGGACCTCTTACCTGGGAAGCAGGTGATCAAGCACTTGAGCTACATTCACTCTCCTTCCCTTGAAGTTTTGATTTCCAGTTCCCTAATAGTGATGCTGAGCATCTTTTCATGTACGTTTTAGTCTTTTGTTTTTCCTCTTTGGAAAAGTGTCTATTCAAATCTCCTGTTCATTTTTTAAGTGGATTGTTTGCCTTTTAATCTTCGAGATATAGGATTTCTTTACATATGCTGCATATTAGGTCCTTATAGGATAAATTGTTACCAAATATTTTCTCCCATTGAGTAGGCTACCTTTTCACTTTCTTAACAAAGTCCAAAAGCACATTTTTAATTTTGAGGAGACCCCATTTATCTATTTTTTCTTTCATTGCTTGCACTTTGGGTGTAAAGTTTATGAAAGCATTTCCTATTACAAGATCTTGTAGATGCTTCCCTATATTATCTTCTAGGAGCTTTATGGTCTTGACTCATATTTAGATCTTTGATCCATCTTGAGTTAATTTTTGTAGAGGTTATGAGATGGTGATCCTTTCTCATTCTTTTGGATATGGATTTCCAGTTTTCCCAGTACCAATTATTGAATTGGTCCCAGTTGAGTGGGCTTGGTGGACTTCTTGAACATCAGGTGACCATACATGCGAGAATCTACATCAGAACTTTCAATTCGGTTCCATTGGTCAGTATGTCTATCCTTGTGCCAATACCATGCAGTTTTAACCACTGAAGTTTTGTAGTATGCTTTAATGTCAAGTAGCATGAATCCTCCAACTTTATTTTTCTTTTTCAATATGTTTTTGGCTGTTTGAGGCCCCTTGCCCTTCCAAATAAATTTCATAATTTCTGTGCATGTGTCTTGACTTGGATTTGTGTGTGTAGCCCCAGTAATTCTGTATAAACAGATGAGAATGTCCCTTCTTCCCTAAGAAAAAGGATTTTTCTGTCCTGGGCACTACTTTGTATATCAAACAGTCAACAAAGCCTTACCCCAGGAAGCTATGACTGGAATATTCTACCACAACTTTCTGTAGAACTCTGTGAGCACTCTAAGCTCATTTCCCTTATACTTCCTACATTACACACACATGCACACACACACACACTTTATAGTGTAATGAACACTTGGCATTAGTGTGGTACATTTGTTACGACTGTTGAAAGAATATTATCATTGTACTCTTAACTATATTCTATAGTTTACATTAGGGTTCACTATTTGTTTTGTCAACTTCTATGTTGTTGGTGCTTTTTAATTTGGTTCTAGTAACATATACACAAACTAAAATTTCTCCTTTTAACAACAGTTAAGTATATATTTAAGTGCTGTAATTACACTCACAGTGTTGTGCTCCAATCATGACCATCCCATACCAAAAATTTTACTTCACTGCAAAGGAAAATTCTGTACTACTAAAGTATATCTCCCCATTCCCTACTACCAATCAGCCCCTGGTAACGGGTATTTTAGCTTCTAACTCCATAAATATGCTTACATGAATAATTTAATATCAGTGAGATCATACAGTGTTTGCCCTTTTGTGCCAGGTTTATTAAAATTAATGTGATGTTCATTCAGTGTTCATTCATGCTGTTGCATATATCACAATTTCATTCCTTTTTGGAGCTGACTAATATATCATTGTATGTACATGTGACATTTTGTTGAACTTCTCATCTGCTGATGGACACTTGAAGTGCTTCCACCTTTTGGCAATTATTAATAATGGCTCTCTGATCATTGATTATCAAATATGTGTTGAAATCCCTTTGAGGTATATACCTGGAAGAGAGATTGCCAGGTAATATGATAATTCTATACTTAACTTTCTGAGGAACCACCAAGCTCTCTTCCACAGCAGCTGTACCATTTACACATATACCAACAATTAGCAAGTATTTCTATTTTTCCACATGCTCTCCAACAATCATTATTTTCTAGGGTTTTTTTTTTTTGTCTTGTTTTGTTTTGTTTTCTTAAATAGTAGCCATAATACTGAGTATGAAAAGGCATCTCATTCTGGTTATGATTTGTATTTCCCTAGTGGCTAGTGATGGTGAGTATCTTTTCAAGTATTTTTTTGCCCATTAGTATATCTTCTTTGGAGAAATGTCTTTCAAGCTTTCGCCCATTTTTATTTATTTATTTATTTATTTTTTTTATATAGAATTATTTATTTATTTATTTATTTATTTAATTATGGGTAAAAATCAAAATTCTCACAATACATACAAACATTTGTAAAATGATATATAAATATATATGCATATATGTGTATTTGCTTACAAAAATGTTATTTTTTATATATATATATACATATATTTTAAGAGGTGCTTAGATTACCTAAAATATTATACGGAACCCACTCGGATTCCCATGTTGCCCACCTCCCACACCTCCCACCACATCCAACACAAACATCTCCCATAGTGTGGCCCACCAACTTCAATGAACTTACACCTCCTGGAGCCTTGCCACCAACCATAGACCACAGTTCACACTGTAGACCACACTCTCTCCCACTCAGTTCTGAGTGGTGTGTGCTGATTTAAAATGGCCTACATCCATTGCCACAACAGTACTCAGGACAACCTCCAACTCCCAAAGAAGCCCCTGTATATGATGTTTATATATTCTGGATATAAAATCCTTTTCAGATATGTAGTATCTGAATGTTTTTTCCCCTTCTATAGGTTGTCTTTTACTTTTATGATGAAATCTATTGACACAAAAAAGATTTTAATTTTGATGAAGTCCCATTTATCTACTTTTTATTTTGTTGCTTGTGTTTTGGTATGAAATCTAAGGAACAATTGCCTGACACAAGAATGCAAGGTCCTGAAGATATTTCCTTGTTTTCTTGAAGAAAGTTTCTGTTTGTTGGTTGGTTCATTTTAGTTTTGGATGCTATATTTGGGTCGTTGATCCATTTTCAGTTAATTTTTGTAAAGGGTCCACCTTTATTCCTTTGCATATGTATATTCTGTTTATTCAGAACAATTTTTTGAAGAAACCATTCCCAGTAGAGTACTATTGACTCCCTTATCAAAGACCAATTGACCATAGATGTGAAGCTTTGTTTCTGAAATCTCAATTAAATTTCAATGATCCATATGTCTTTCCTTGTGCATGTATCATGCTGCTTTGTTGACTGTAGCTCTGTAATAAGCTTTGAAATCAGGAATTGTGAGTACTCTAAATTTGTTCTTCATTTTCAAGATGGTTTTGGCTATTAGAAACCCTTTACACTACCATATAAATTTGATGATTGATTTCTCCATTTCTGCAGAGAAGGCTTTTAGAATTATGACTGGAATTACATTGAATTTATAAATCACTTGAGGTAGAATTGAAATCTTAAAAATATTTAGTCTTCCAGTCCATGAATACAAAATGTCCTTTCATTTATTTAGGTCTTTTTTGATTTACTTTAGCAAAGTTGTTTCAGGTTTCCATATAATATGCCTTTTAAATCCTTGTTTAAATTTATTCCTAGATATTTGATTCTTTTAGTTTGCTCTTATAACTGAAATGTTTTTCTTAATTTCCTCTGAGATTGTTCATTTCTTAGACTGTATAGAAAAAACACTAATTTTTGTGTATTGTTACTGTACCCCACCATTTTGCTAAATTAGATAATTAGCTCTAGTATCTTCATAGTTGATTTTCCAGGATTTTTTTTCTACATATGTGTACTTCATCTGCAAAAAGGGAAAGTTTTACTTCTTCCTTTCCAATTTAGATGTCTTTTACTTCTTTTTCTTGCCTAATTGCTATAGATAGTAGTTCCAATATAGGAACAATAATAGTTGTAACAGTGAATCTTGAAGGAAAAGCTTCAGTCTTTCACTTTTGAATATGATATTAGCTGTGGGTTTTCCATATATGTCTTTTATCATGTTGAGGATATTTCTTCCTATTTCTGGATTTCTAAGCTTTTTTTTTTTTTTTTTTTTTTCCCCAATTGAGAAGGCATACTGAAAAAAAAAAAATAAGGCATGCTGGGTTTTGTAAAATGTTTTTTGTGTTAATTGAGATGATAACATGTTTTTTTTTTCCATATCTTCTCTGAATGTGGTGTTTAACATTATTTTATTTTCTTAAGTTAAACCACCTTTTTATAACTGGGATATATCCCACTTGATCATGTTGTATAATTCTTTTAATGTGCTGTTGGATTTGACTTGCTAGTATATTGTTGGAGCATCTATTTTTCATAAGGAATATTGGTTGATAATTTTTTTCTTGGTAAATTTATCTTGCTTTGGTATGAAGGTGATATTGGCCTCATGGAATGAATTAGGGTGTGTTCCCTGTTGTTTAAGTTTTTAGAAGAATTTGAGCAGAATTGGTGTTAAATTCTTTTTGGAATGTTTGGTAAAATTTCTCTGTGAAGTCCTATGGTTCTGGACATTTCTTTGTTGGGAGACTTGTTTACTGATTCAATCTCTTTAGAACTTACTGGCTTGTTGAGATATTGTTTCTTCTTAAGTCAGTGCAGATAGTTGTTTGTAGTTCTAGGAATTTCTCCATTTCATTTGGTTATCTAAATTGTTGGTGTAGAGTTGTGCACAGTATCTTTTTAGAGCCCTTTTAATTTTGGTGAAGTTGGTAGTAATAACCCCCTTTTTATTTCTTATTTTAGTCATTTGTGTCCTCTCTCTCTTGTTTTCTTTTTCTGTCTGGTTATAGGTTCATCAGTTTTATTGATCTTTTCAAAGAACCATCTTTTGGTTTGTTGTTGTCTCTATTGTTTCTTTTAATTCTCTAATCCATTTATCTGCACTCCAATCTTTGTTATTCCCTTAATTCTGCTCTATATGGGTACAGTTTGATTTTCTCTTTTTAGTTCCTCAATTTATGAGGTTAGGGCTCTCATTTGTGATCTTTTTCCTTTTACAATATAAGCCTTTAGAGCTATAAATTTCCATCTCAACATTGTCTTTGCTGCATCCCAGAAGTTTTTGTATGTTGTGTTTTCATTTTCATTGGCTGCAAGGTATTTCTTAATTTCCATTTTGATTTCATCTTTTGTCCACTGAATGTTCAAGAGTATATTGTGTAATTATCACATATTTGCAAATTGTTTACTTATCCCTAAGTTATTAATTTCTAACCACATTCCATTTTGTTTGGAGGATAAACATTACATGATTTCAATATTTTTTAATTTATTGAGACTTTTGTGGCAGAATATATGGTCTTTCCTGTAGCATGATCCATGAGCACTAGAGAAGAATATGTATTCAATTGCTGTTGGATTAAGTGCTCAATGTATGTCAGTTATGTCTATTTGATTTATTGCTTTGTTCAAGTATTTTATTTCCTTACTGATCTTCTGTCTTTTGTTCTATCCATTATTGGAAATGATGTCTGGAAGTATCCTACTATTAATGTAGAATACTCTATTTTTCCCTTCAAATATGTTAATATTTGCTTCATATATTTCGGCCTTCTTCTGTTAGGGCATATATATTTATAACTGTTATGTATTATTGTTCAGTTGAAGCCTTTATCAGTATATAGTGACCTTTTCTCTCATGACAAATTTGGCTTATGGTCTGTTTTATCTGATATTAGTATAGCTACCATAGCTCTCTTTTTGTTACTATTTTGTCCATCCTTTCACTTTCAATGTACTTGAATCATAGAATTGAATGTAAATCTACAGCATATAGCTGGCTCATGCTTTTTTATCCATTCTGCAAATTTCTGCCCTACACTAGAAAGTTTAACCCATATATATTTAAGCAATACTGATATTGCAGAACTTTCTTCTGCCATTTTCTACTTGGTCTATGTAAGTATTATACTTATTTTGTCCCACATTCTTCCCTTAATGCCTACTGTAGTGGACTCAATTGTATTCCACAGGTTTGGTCATTTTCTTGGTCTTGTTCTACATTCTGATGAGTATGATCCCATGATAAACAATATCTCTTCAAAATGTTAGTTCCATTAAGGCATGGCCCAACTGAATCAGGTTAGGCTTTTATCTACATTTATTGAAGGTATTCCTAAGCAGAGCGAAAGTCAAACAAAGAAAGAAGCCACGATGAGAAGCCAGAAGCTAGAAGTGAAAGGAAGTTGGTAGATTTAGGCAACAATAATGCTGTGTGAATTACCATGTGACAGAAAAGTCAAAACCCAAATATCTCTGGCGTCTAGCCCTAAAATGCCACAGTCTTTGGGGAGAAAGCACCTTAAGGATGCTGCTATTTTAGACCTCTCCTAGCTTCAAAGTAGGGAACTGATAAATTCCCATTGTTTTACCCATATCATTGTATGGCATTTGTTTTAGCAGCTGGGAAGCTAAAAGAGTTTTTGGTACCTGTCTTACTTTGCTAAAAGCTGCCAATGCAAAACACCAGAAATGAATTGGCTTTTATAATGGAAATTTATTAGATTTAAAAGCTTACAGTTTTGAGGCTGCGAAAGTGTCCAAATTGATTTCTCATCAGAGATGCTATCCCACCAAAGATTGGCTGCCTGTACTCCTGCCACACGACAAGCAAAATGGTGGCCAGTCTCTGTTTTCTCCTCCATGCTTACTTTCTCTGAGATCAACTGTGGATGATCAAGAACATGGAAGAGCAAAATGTTGGTCCACTCGTCTCTCTGTTCTCCTCTGGACCTTGCCTCTTTAGCTTTGAGCTGCTCCATGGGCCTAGCCTCTCAGGGGCCTCTTCCCATGCCTTTGCACTCTGCTGATTCCCGCCTCTGACCTCTGGAGCCTCACCTTCTGTCTCTGAGGCTTTTTTCTGTGTGTCTTTGCTTTTAGTCCTCCATTTATAAAGGACTCCAGTTAGAGAAGTAGGACCCACCCTGGGTCCTGCAGTATAATCAAAAGCTCTTAACTGAAGTGAACTAATCAAAAGTGATCTAATCAAAAGTTCCCCTAACCGAACCTAACCAAAATGTCCCACAGATAATTGGTCTACATGGGTTAGCTTAAGAACATCATTTTCTAGGGTCCACAAAAAACTCAAACCAGCACAGTACCAGAAAATGGGTTGCTGCTTTAAAAAATAATTAAAAATGTGGAAATGGCTTCTTAATTAGTAATGTATAGAGGCTGGAACAATTGTGATTGATAGAAAAAGCATAAATCATTTTTAAGAGACTATGGTAATAATGTGGATGTTAAAGTTACTTCTAATGAGAACTTATAAAGAAATGGTGACTGTCTTATTACAAATTGCAAGAAAGATAATCCTTACCATTAAGTTTAGAGAATTTAGTAAAATTGTGTATTGATACTGGATTGAAAGTGGAACTTGTAAGCAACGAACTTGGATATTTAGCTGAGGCGATTACTTAGCTAAGTGTGCAAAGTGCACCCTGGCTCCTCTTTGCATCTTATACTAAAATGTGAGTGGAAAGGGATAAGCTGAGAACTAAACTCTTAAGCACAAAGAAATTGAAGGTTCGGAAAATTATAAGCCTATCCAGGTAGTGTTTTCTTAGACTTGGGGCCAGAATTGGCTCCATCAGGGACCTTCTTGAGCATTTGGGAAGTGACTCCCCAGAGGACAGGGCACCATGTGAGGGTTTAAATGAACAACCCTTTGTTAAGGAGAGTGTGTCTGAACATGGATCCAGTCAGCCAGGTCACTGTAATTCAGGAATAGAAATGCAGTTATCCAGGAAGGATCTGTGGAAAGTTCTATTGTCTGATGGTTTGGATCTGCTTGAACTGTGCAAAAAGCAGAGAAAATTTTTTGAAAATTTTTTGAAAATTTGACTGAAAGGGAAAAAGGGAGAAATTTAAATGATTTCAAGGGCAGGACCCTGGAAGCCAAGGCCTGAACTGAAGTGCTCTTAGGCCAAAAGAGCAGGCCCACCCACATGTTGATAGGTTTAGTCTGCCCCTATGTTTGGAGGAGCCAGGCCTCATTCCTGATGCTTGGAGGGGGCAGACCTTGCACCCCATTCTTGAGGGAGAGTACCAGATCCACCAAGGCTTGGAGAGGATAGGGCCTGTGCCCTGTTCTTCAGGGAGAAAATGTCTCCTGCTCAAGCACTTAGAGGGAATAGGAAAACTGCTGCGTCAGGCCCAGAGGACAAAACATAGATTCATAGATGACTCTGAGAACTTGAAATCTAATAGAGATTGCCTTCTGGATTTCAGACTTGCTTGGGACATGTGACCTCTGTTTTCCTTTCAATTTCTCATTACTGGAATGGGACTGTTTATCCTATGCCTGTCTCATCACTGTATATTGAAATCATGTAACTTATTTTCCAGGTTTCACAGTTCGATAAATGACTTTGATGAAATTTGTTCCTAACATTGTTATTGAAATGATTTAAGTCTTTGGGGATGTTGTTATAAAGTGAATGTATTTTGCATGTGGAAATAACATGTCTTTTTGAGTGGAATGATTTGGATTGACTTATGTACCTGTTTGGACATGCTCTTGGTCTTGTGATGGGTATGAACCCATCATAAATAAGATCTCTTAAAGATGTTACTTCAGTTAAGGTGTGGCAAAACTGAATCAGTTTGAGCTTTAATTGGATTACTGGAGGCCGCTATAAGCAGAGTGAAAATCAGAAGGAGAGAGAAGCCACAATGAGAAGCCAACAAGCTGGAAGTCAAAAGATACTAGAAGAGAAAGGACAAGATGCCACCATGTGCACTGCCATATGAAAGAAAAAAACAAAGGCCAAGATCTCTGGCACCCAGCCCCCGAAAGCCACAATCTTCAGAGGAGAAAGCATCACCTTGCTGATGCCTTAATTTTGGACTTCTCCTAGTCTCAAATCTATGAACAATAAATTCCCATTGTTTAAGCCAACTCATTGTATAGTATTTGTTTTAGCAGCCAGAAAACTAAAACACCTACTTTAAACTTTATTTGATTTTTTTTTTTTTTTGCATTGTAGAAATTCTTATTAATTTCTGTACATATTTTCATTTATTTTCTTTGTGGTCCCCATGGTTTTAAATTAGTATTCTGAATTTATAACAATCACACTTGATTTGATAAAAACTAACTTTACTAGCATACACATACACTATTCCCATACCCCTCGATGTCCCTACCTTTTTGTTGTACTTGTTACAAAATTATATATCTGTACACTGTGTGTCCTAATCCATAGATTTATCATTACTCTTTATGCATTTGCATTTTAGAAAATGTAAGAAATAAAAAGTGAAGTTGCATACTAAAAACTATAATACAATAGTACTGGAATATATAGTTACCTATATGTATACGTTTACCAGAAAATTTTGCTTTTAGATGCTGCTTTTGTCCACTGTCTACTATCCTTTCTTTTCAGTCTGAAGAACTCCCTTTAGCATTCCTGTAGGGCAGGTCTACTGATGATGAACTTCATCAGGTTTTCATTTGCCGTTTCTTCAAGTTCACTGATTCTTTCTTCTGCCAGATCCAATTTGCTGTTGAAACCCTCCAGGGAATTTTTTATTCAAATTATTGTGGTCTTCAAGTCTAGTTTTCTCTTTGGTCCCTTTCTATAATTTTTCTTTTTTTAATTGAGATTCAAATATTGTTAATTAATTGTTTTCCTGATACCCTTTAGTTTTTTCTCTTTGTTTTCCTTAATCTCCTTTAGCATATCAAGCATTATTCTTTAAAAGTCTTTGTCTGGTATGTCCAAAGTCTTGTTTTCTTTGTTGATGTTTTCTGGATTTTTATCTTGTTCCTTTGGATGGGACTTCATTTCCTATTTCTTTGTTTATCTTGTAGTTTTTTGTTGCATTCTGTATGTTTTATGATTTTTAAAATGTTTGCTCTGGGATTTAGTCTCTGAGCTGTCTCTTCCTTAAGTTTGTATACAGATAGTGATATGACAGAGATTTCCTGGAGTGCCAGAAACTAACAAAACAAACATACCAATGACAAAAAATAAATAAACCTTTCAGACTTTGGAATGGCTCTGCTTTAACTAGTGATCTCCTTCAAAGTTTAGCCCTCCTATCAAGAAAATCAGCCCACTATGAATGTGAAGTGCAGGGTCCTCTCTTTCTTTTCTGACCCTGCATTTTGTCCTGGACTTGTACTTGCTCATGGTCTTAGGAATTACCCCATTTATAACAATTCAAATACTACCTTCTAATCCTAATGAAATAGAATAGCTCTACTTCCTGGGTGTTTTGTTGTATGATTTAGAACAGATGATACTTTGCTCCAGGATGCTTTGAATTTATTGTTTCTTATACTGCATTAGCTGCCTGCAAGCTCCTTCTGCCTGCAGGACAAGTTCTGGGAGGGTGAGCCCAAGAGCAGTTTCCTAGTTCATTCTTTCAGGCTGCCACCCAATAGAATGACACTTACATACAGTCACTCCAGTACATATAGGGTTTAGTCTACTCTCTCAAGGATAGGGCCAAGGATTCACGATGGGAGTGCTGGCTGACTAAACACTAGGCTGGGAAGAGGGTCAGGGAATAGTCAGCAAGGGCACAATGAGCATCTCCTACCATTTTTAAAGCTGAATTTTCTTCATTCAGCACTTGCCCATTTACTGCAACTCTTTAACTGTTTTCCAGAGGGTTGAGGAAGATGGCTCTACCAAATTTCACTAATGATTCAAAGATTCTGTACTAATTATTCAAAGAATAACATCTTGGAGCATCCACCATCCTGTTCTAGGAATCAACTTTAAAGAGGATGGAAGTATAATATATAACACTAAATATTATTGCCCTTCCAATAATCAAACTAAGAAACTTTCTGAAATTGTGCAGTGGTGAAAGCACTGCGATAGGGGCCAAGAAATTTGTGTTCTAGCCCCAGGTACCCTAGCTATATATGTGACCTCATGATATCTCTTACCATCCCTGGGCCTCTGAGGAAATGTCTGAATTGTTTGGGTTCTGCTCTTTGATTACTCATTAAAAGTAGCAAGTGTAACACATATGTAATTTAATTGAATATAGGGGACATTGGCAAAGAAGAGGACAAGGTTACAGAAAAAATAACTTGTTTCATTTACGCAAGGTCTAATATTACAAGCAGTGTCCTACAGCTAAATGCAACCAGGTTTGCCCTTCTATTATAGATACTCATTTCATAATTCCACATCAATTATGGCTATTTTCTTTGTCATGTAAATGGAAAACTTCCATTAATATTCATGGAATTATTAATAACACACATCTCTAGGAGAGAAATACTGCTAGACACTGCACTCTAGCAAAGGTCAGTTGTTTCTTGTTGATCCCACTAACCTCTATAGTAATTTTAATAAGATTCCAAATTTTGAATAACTACAGTCCTTATATGCTCTTGCTTTTCTAGAATGTTTGATCAGAGTTACCATTATTATCAAATTTCTTAAAATATGCAATAGCATTCAAGAAAAGTACAGACCACATGCAGCCTGAACAAAGAATGACTTATTTGGGTGACAGAAGAAGTGCCCCCTGAGAAAACCCTTATTAATAATTATAATTAATTTTGGTGTGGCAATATCCACAAAGATATGCAACACTGAGCTCACTAATTTCTTTCCAGATAATTCTTTCTGACAAATAATTCATTTGGTTTCCTAAGATATGTTAATGAGCTAAATAGAGTGCCCTAGATAGATTTCCTGACTGTTGTAGGAAATTAAAAATGGGCACCCCTAATTAATCCCTGTATTTATGTTCACAAACTTTTAATCACAAATCATTTTCTTATAATATTTAGTTCTTATCATTATTTTCAAAATAATTTTACTGCCTTTTGAAAAAAAATGCTTTAACTGATTTAAAGGACTGTACTAAAACACTGACTTCTAGTTTGGTGCAGCATTGATTTAGTATTTATCTGGCTACAGTTTTATCTTTATGTTTGACTTTAGATACAGCATGATGAATGATGCTTTGGAAATATACCTAAGTTGTTAAGTAGTATACAGAAGAATATAGGCCCAATGACCCTTTACAGAAGAGGAGGCAAATGTGCTGGATCTTAAAGGATGGATTTTGTAGAAGAATACTATGTTAATATTGAGGAAACCTACATTTGAGTTTAACCTTCTCCACTAACCAGAGGTATGGTGTGGGAGACAGAATTATGTCCCACACAAGGACATGTTAGGTTCCTACCATCCAGTAATATGGGTGCAAACTCATTTGTAAATAGAGCCTTTAAAGATCTTATTTGGTTGAGGCCAAATTGAGTCAGTGTGAGCCTTAATCCAATATGGCAGACCCTGTAAGCAAAGGAAATTTGGATAGATTCCATTAAGAGGGGACTGAAAGGCTAGAATATGGGAGAAGCCTGAACTAGATATTTGATGGAGGCAGAGATGCATCTAAAAGCCAAAGATTGCAAAAGATTGCTGGCACCAGCACATTACAGACTCTGGGAGAAAGCATGGCCTAACAATATCTTGATTTTGGACTTCTATCCTCTAAAACTATGAGACAATAAATTCCTATTGAAAAGCCAGTTTTGAGCATCTATCCTGGCAGCTCTGGTAAACTAATGGGCATGGTATGGTGGTTTGGACCTGCATGTACCCCAGAAAAACATGTTCTTAAACCTAATCCATTCCAATTGGTGTGGACCCATTTTAAGTAGGACTTTTGATGAGGTTACTTCAGCTAAGGTGTAACCCACCTCAATAAGGATGGGTCTTAATCTTATGAGTGGAGTCCTTTATAAGTGGAATGGAATTCAGACAGACAGAGAAAGCCACAAAAAGCAAGAAGCTGAAATTCAATAGAACCCAGAAGAGAACCAGAGGACAAGAGAGGCAGTCATATGCATTGCTATGTAACAAAAAAGCTAAGGACCAAGAATTGTCAGCAACCAGCCACAGAACATGTTTGGAGAGAAAGCATCACTGTAATGATGCCTTGATTTGGATTTTTCCCATCCTCAAAACCATGAATTAATTCCCATTGTTTAGGCCGACCTACTGCGTAGTATTTATTTGAGCAGCTAAGGAAACTAAAATACATGACTTTGGGTTAATTATATGATATCCAAAATCCTGATCTGGATTTTTTTTTAATGGATATAATTATCCCTGTCTGTTTTCATTTGCTAAAGGTTGCCAATGCAATATAGCAAAAATGAGTGGCTTCTACAATGGGATTTATTAGGTTAAAAGCTTACAGTTCTGAGGCTAGGGAAAATGTCCAAATCAAGGCTGTAGGAGATCAGGCATGGCAGTGTCCAGTTCTCTCTCTCCTCTCCTCTGGGCCTCTTTGCTATTTCTGCTTGGGGTGCTCCAACTATGGCTTTTCTGTCACATGGATTTGTTTTTTTGTTTTTGTTTTTTTTTTTTAAAGATTTTTATTTATTTATTCATTTATCCCCCCCTTGCTGCTTGTGCTCTCTGGGTCAGCTAACCACGCTGTGCGGGCGGGCTTGCCTTCACCAGGAGGCCCCGGGAACCGAACCCGGGGCCTCCCATATGGTAAACGGGAGCCCTACTGATTGAGCCACAGCGGCTTCCCTGGATTTGTTGATTTCAACTTCTGTAGGCTTTTCTTGGTCACTGCCGCTTTTTCTCTGTGTATGTGGCTTTTTTACTTTTCCATTTATAAAGGACACCATTAAGAGGATTAAGACCCACCCTGGGTCCCACAATCTAATCAAAGGCCCTTAACTGAAGTAATTTAATCAAAAAGTTCCTCTGTAAAAGGTTTACATGCACAGGATTGGATTAGATTTAAGAAAAGGATTTTCCAGGATTCACTCAGCTACAAACGGTCACACTGTCCTAACTATTTACATAACTTCTATTAGGATAAAAGTATATCTATAGATATGAAAAATATACAAGGCATTTTTAATTTTCTAATATCCAACCCAAAAAGACATCCTACATTGAAAATAAATTCCTATCCCATAGCTGGAATGTGAATTTGTAGTAGATCTTTCCATTATTGTACAGTGCTGGACAAAAAGGCAATAATTACTGTTTCATAATGAATGAGGTCCATCAATTTTACTGATTAGGAGCTTTAATGTTGTTTGAAAGAAATCTGAGTTTCTTTCAAATTAGACATTAGTTCTGCTTTTGAATCAACAAAATCATTATCTGGACATTGTTAGAATTAAAGAAATGCAAGTAATACTCCAATTCATAGCATTATTCTTCCATCTCAACACAAATGTCATTTGTTCTTACTTAGTTTCTTAATTATATCTCTTTGAACTTGGCTATAATTCTTTCTCATTAGATATTATTTACATTGTCCTAACTAGAATGCTCATGCAAACTAAGAAAACTACAGGTCATCATGATCTTGAATTTCAATTTTTACGTAGTTATGGATCCAAGAACTAGTGATAATTTATTTTTCATAGGCAATGGATTTTAAATGGCTAACTTTATTTTTCAGAACAACTGACAATCTGGATGGCAAAGCACCTTTCACACTACCTCCTACATATCTGTCACTCAGTATACCTTGGTACACTTTCTTTCAAATGCCTTTGACCTCTAATATGTCCAGTTCTATTTGTTTTAAAATAGCTCTTTTACCTTTTGAGTTTCTTTTCTTAACTCTACATCTTCTTGAAGATCAAATCCCATTCCCTCTATCATCATCGATTTTTCTGGAAAAGAAGCCTATTTCAGCATTAAAAGTCAAAGAATTAGTTCCTCTACATATCATGTTCAGACTAAACATGAAACCACTTGAAATCTGTACATTTCTCTTTCCCTTCATTGCTCCTCAGTCATTTATGATATTTCATATCTTTCCATGCTATAATGTCATTTTGTTAAGTTTTTTCATTTCTGAATATGAAAACTATTTCTAAGCAGCAGACTAAACACTTTTAATTTTTAACATAAAAGACTATTCACTCTTTCAGAGAACTATCATTGACGGCCAACATACACTTGAGTTTTTTTCTATGTTCTCATTTTATTGGACAGAGAAATTGACTTTGTAGAGAAATATCTGATAACAGTATGGAAAAACAATTCTCAATAAATTGTCAACCTCACCAGTCAAAATAATTTCCTGTTCTTGTATTGAAGTTTCTAATGCTATCCATTATTTTCCAAGACTATTTGAGTGATTATAGTCATTTGGACATGGATTTCATAGTTTATTACAATGGGACAGTTCAAAAATAAGTAAATAAGGTATCATATGTATTACCAGTGTCAGATGAAGTCTAACAATAGAAACTGCAATGAAAGTTGAGGGATGCACTAATAAAGAAATGCTGAAGAGTGTCAAAAAGAAAACAAATCAAATGAAGTCATCTACATTACACAAATGAGCACAACTCCAATAATTGCTCACCTGTCAAAAAAAAATAGTAAGTACAATGAAGGCATGTAGTCTATTTCATTCTCTATTTGCTCCCACCCTAGATTCTCATTCTATTTTTAAAAAAAAGCCATAAATACCAATTTGAGATTGGTGGTAGTGTTTTAGGAAAGCTACTATCTTATCTTCATCTTTTTTGAAACCGAGGAGTGTGTCTAATTGCTATGGCCAAATTTATGCTGTCCTCCCACCTATATTTTAAACTGTTTCAAGATGAGCTGTCCACACTTTCTCTCACAAACATTTATGGATCCCCAGAGACAACCCACAATATACTTATAACTCCTCTGGATGACTGCTGCCACTCATTTCTTCCAGACACCCAAAATAAACTGATTTTAAAACTGTACTATGCAATTTGAAGAACATGTATAAAAATTGGAATTGGCTGCATGATGATCAGGAAAATTTCTAATCATTATAGAAAGTTAGCATTTTTGTATATACCCTCTATTACAAGCTTAATATAATGATAATTTAAAAAGTCTCTCTGTACCAGAATCAGAACAAAAATACATAACAGTGAGTAGAAATGAGTACATACATCATGGACTTTATATCCCTTAGCAAGAAGAAAATGGAGACTAATAGAACTCCAAGTGAGCAGAAGGACCTAATTCTAGCTCATTGCTGGAAATCAGAGGTTGAAATAAGACAACTGAAGAAACCACTTCCAACCTTGATCATCAGCCACAGCTGAAAAATGAGAGTGTGAAAAGTTTGAAGAATTTAAACACATCTTCTCACTGGCTTGAAGTTGCTCAAGACCTCTGACTCAACATTATGGACACTATAAAACTAGGAGGCAATTGACGTAACCAGTATCCAAGAGAGTTCCACAAGTCTGCCTCCTGGTATTCAGGCACTAGGGTACTCCCTTTCCATATTGTATAAAACCAGCTGCTATAACCAATAGGATATTGTAGAATTGTCAGAACATGATTTCCTAGGTTTGTCATAAAAAAGTCACTGCCTTGGTCCTTACATCCTTGCTCTGGGGACATTCAGCTGCCAAGCCACAAGGACACTCAAGCGGCCTTAAGCAGAAGTCCATTATGTAAGTACTGAAGCCTTTTCCCAAGAGTCATATGAATGGGTCATCTAGGAAAGGGATCCTATAGTTTCAGTAAAGCCTTGATATGACTGCAGTTCTAACTGATACTTTGACTGTAAGTACAAACAAGAACTAACCAAAATGTTCCAAAATTTCTAACCCTCAGAAACTATGATATGATGTTTATTGTTTTAAGTCTTTATATTTTTGCCAACTTCATAAAGAAATCTATAATTGGGAAACATAGACAACAAAATCAATGATTAGATTATGAATGCACTTTAGTCAAACTCATTTTTCACAACATAATGACAAGTATTTTAAGAGAAATATGTATAAGATGTTCAAAGAGATAAATGAAGGAAAAATATCATGTAAAGCAAAACAAAGTACTAAAGTAAAATAAATGTAAAAGAAATAACAATAGGTAGACCAGAAAAAGAATTAGGTAGATGTCTTAGAAAAGTAAAAAGTAGTCATTGACTTAGTATTTTCAGGCAGCACCAAATAAAAGAAATAAAGATGGTAAAGATACGATATATGTGTATAAGGCTTACAGAGGAGAGGGTGAAAAAAAAGAATGATGGAAAAGGATTATTTGAAAAATTACTTGTTGGGTCATTCAGAAAGTACCAAGCTGAAAAATAATCAACACAAATCTGCTCTTAGACACACTATAATCAAACTGTAAAATACCAAATATAAAATTAAAGATAATATCTCAGAAGCTACCACAAAGAAAAGACAGATTACCCATAAAGAAGTGATGATTAGACATAACAAATTCCCTCTTCAGCAAAAATGATGATTCAAAATTGGAGGTAAAATAAAAGTCAACCTCAAATTTTATATCCTGCTGAGGTATTTTTCAAGAGTGAGGGCAAAATCAATACATTGGAAACACAGAATTGGTGTACATCAGTAAGAAAAGTGCAAACCTAGTGGGAAGGGATGGGATACAAGGAGAAAAACTGGAAAATGAAAAATTAACAAATTGTGGCAATAAATTTAACTACTGACTATAAATTAGCTCTGTTGTGTTTTAAATTAGAATATAACTAGACTATTAACAAGAAGTGTGTGTGAATCTGTTTGTGTGTGGGGGAGTGTTTGTAGGGAGTTTAATACCTAAATTGTATAGGCAAAATTGTAGCTAATGCTATATCTCAAAATTTTTTCAACTAAGTCACAAAATTATAATCAATAGCTTCCAGGCTAGGAGAGAAAATTTAAGTGAACTGGCTAAAACTTCCTCGATTCAATAGAAGTCAAGAAAAGAGGGAAAAATGAAAAATACATTGTGGTCAGGGAAATTATTGAATTGTACTATTTGGATATCTTTAAATATAATATTGAACTGAATGATCCAATTGTTAAATATATACTCTATGACAACATTTATATAAAGGTTTAGAATGTGTAAAACAAGAGTATTTACTTTGTGGATATATATATCCACAAAGTAAATGGATCTGTTAATATATGTATTAAACAGATAGAACCTATAAGGAAAAAATAAATACAAAATGCAGAGAGAGGGAAAGAGAGGTAAATGCGATAATGGAAGAATGCACAGAGTGACCTCAATTCTCTCTGTAAACTGTTATTACTTAAAAGAAATTGTAAAGCAAATTGGTTCATTATAGCTGAATAATGATAATGCCTCTAATTATGTAATTCTGTTTACTTTCCAGTTGTTCAAAATATTTCATAATAAAGCAAAACATAGTATTGGAAACACACTAATATAAAATTAGAAACAAAGTAAACCTAGGAAAAATATGTCTTTTTTTTTTTCTATGTCTGATTACTTGCTTTAGTGTTCCATTATTTTACCTATCTGGCGTTCAGATTTTTTATCCTTGAAGGTTAATAATGCTGATATGCATTTGGGTTCTTCCTAAGCTATCGTGCTGGTGATAAAAATGTAGAAGAGGACAATGCACCTTGACTTTGAGGAGCTTAAAGGCTAGTCGACAATACACAAGAGCAAAGAGGAGTGTCTCACACAAAGCAATGTGATGGATGCTTTGAAGCAGAAAGTACAATGTGCTATATGAGCACTTCAAACAAGTAAATAATGTAGATATATGGGTATCATGGAAGGTTGGGGAAGGAGATGATCTGTGAGCAAAAATCTGAGAGAAGATTAGGAGTTAGCTGAGCAAATCTGTGGTAGAGGGAAGGAGGGAAGCTCACAGTAACATACATAACCAACACTGAGGGAATGAATGGAATTGCATAAAAAACACAAAAATGAAGAGAGCACTCAAGGTTCACACTGAAGGGAAAGGAGAAGATCCAGAGAGAAAATTGACGTTTGGAGAAACAGTTGACAGTGAAATGAATGGGAGAAAGTTCAGATCACTAGAGGAATGGCATATCCAGAGGAGAGCGTCCATGGAAGGAAATGTGTATATCTTGAGTTGTGGGCAGAAATTAGTGGGATGTTTAGCAAGATAGGGTCAGAATGAGTTCTATAAGTTTCCTGTTGAGTGACTGCCCAGGCCACTGGCCTCACTGCAGCCAGTAGCAGATGACCTTCATTCAGAAAGGAGTCTCAGTCTTTCATGAGAGATGAGTAGGCTCTGACCTCTACAGAAGAAATCAGCGGTGGTCAATAGTGATGTGTCTACCGTTCTGCAATTGTTACTACTCACATTCTTTCCCATTTTTATGTTTACAAGCAAATCTGATGGTGGCAATCAATGCATATAATTCTTTCATTTATTAAAATATGTTCTTTGAATAGATTCACAAGTCAGAAATTATTGATTCATAAATTGCAAACAGTTTTAAGGCTCTTGACACATACTGTATGGATTACTTGTAAGGAATCTTGGAGAAGTTCAGAGGTATAAGAAATGTAGAAATAAACATCTGACTTCTAAAACAAAAGTTTAGCCTTGAACCCTAACAAACTTAGAAAGGCTTATTTAGTATAAAGATGGTCCTGAAATATTTAGAAGAACAAGTAGCTATTGTTTTCTAGCACGACACCATTGAGAAAAGGATTTGCATTAGAAGCAGTATTCTGTAGTAAGAAGACATAGAAGTGAAACCTTGACCTTTCCTACACTTGTCCTATGACATAAGGTACAGGGATGAAGATAGTGGCAGGAGATGGGGTCAGAAAAGTGATTGGGGTCTAAGCATTACGAGCTTTGTAAGCCAAGAAAAAGATTTTGGATTTTATTCTGAGTGAGATGGCAAGCAATTGGTGACATTTGAGCAAAAGAGTAACATATTCTTGGTTGTATTTTATGAGGATTTATTCCAAGTAGAGAATAAATTATAGGGAGCCAAGTTTGACAACAAGAAGATAATTATGAGGCTATTATGATAGCCCCAGAGAGAAATAATGACATCTTGAACATTTGAGATAGAAGTGGAAGAAGCGAGAAGGGACTGAATTCTCAATATATTTTGAAACTAAAGCCAATAGCAAAGCAAAGCAAAGCAAAACCTGAAAATATTGCTTGCTTCTCTGGATATTCCATCACTATTTTCCAATTCATTAAAAGGACAGAGCAATAGTCTCACATGTTGGTTTACAACTCAATGCATTATTTTGGGCTTCCATTTTGGTACTGCCATTTGAAAGTCTTCATAAAACCATCTCTGAATGTTTAAAGTATAATTCAATAGAGCTCAATAAATGCCGCTTGTGAAAATTAAATCAAGTTAATAACTAGCAAATTTTGCAAATTTTAAACCTGTGTTTTGAGGTGAATGTTCTGCTATATATATTTGCAGATCTTTATCACTTTGACATCTTCCTATGGAGGCTCTTTTGTGCTTGAGAATTCAGTGGAAAAGTGAAAATCAGTCAGTCCTCTGACAGTTTCAACTACGGGATTCAGACGACAGGTTTGAATACAAGTTATACCCAGCACTGGCATTTTAGCTCCAGAGACACTGGGATTAGAGAAGGTCTTCCCTGGGCCCCAACTGTATTTATTTTCTGCATTTAATGGAGTGTTCTTCCTTTTCTATCAGCCCCTGGGCTCATTTATAGACTTCACCTCTGATTTTCAGAGATTTCTACAACCAAGACCTTAATTCCCTTTCAGAGAATCTTGCAGTTTATAAACCATCCATCTTCAGGGATTTGCTTTCCACTAGTGGCCCCTGTTCAACTTGATTCAATAAGGGCACGGATATTTTCTTCAGGCTGCATTCAGACATACCTTTTTTTTTCCTGCAGCTGTAAGAACTCCCAGCTCCTTGGAGACTTTTAAGAGCAAATTGAAAATGCTCTTATTTGTCTAGGCTTAGCTGTCGGCTAATATTCTAAGTGTGTATTTTATATTGTATTTTCATCATAGCCCTTTGAAATGCTTTGCATAAAAGACCCTTTATAACTGTCTCTGCCCTTCCCCTGTTGCCTATAGAATCTGTGCAGGAGAGAAGGACTATTTATTCACCTCCTCCTGCTATCACCCCACACACACACACACACACACTTACCAGTTCTTCATTATTGGTAACAGGGGCTTGATTTAAGGGGACTCACCAGCAGCAATCTCTTTTAACTCCCTCACTTCTGGCCTCTTGTCAGCTCTCTGGGCTTTAAGAAGAGCTAGCCAAAACAAATTCCCTGTTTGGGTATGAAGATGCCATATGAGTGTATAGTCTTTGGGCACGTAATTCTATCTTTCACCAATGTTAAGAGAGATGTGATTCAAAGCCAACATCATATTCAAAGAGCAGCTGGATTCCTTAGGACAAAATAAGTTCTAGAACATTATTGAAATTGCTCATTCAATTATTGTACAGCTCACATGGGGAGTATTTCTGAGATGGGGAAATAGAATGGATGAAAGAAAATACATTTATTAGTTGTCTATATGTTTTTGGGCTCTGAAAATATGATACATCATTTAATCTTTAAGACAAGCTCTAAAATTGATATTACTGTCCTCACTTTGCGGATGAGTAAACAAGAGTAAGGGAATTTAGTAATTTGCCTTCAGATTACTGTAATTGGCTGCTGAGATGTGAATAATTTCCTTTTTACTCCAAACAAGATGGTTCTTCTATTATTGTGCTGCTTCCAATAAATAATAAACAGTGATGCTTTTTAAGGTGTTTACCATCTACCACAGAGACAGTAGAAAACAATGGCTGAGAGTGAGGACTTCACAGTCAAAGTATCTGATTTCAAATTCTGGTTCCACCACCAGCTATTTGATCTGTGGTCAAAGCAATTATTTGTACCAGAGTTCCCTCTTAAGTTGTATCAGTTTTCTATTGTTGCTAATAAATTACAACAAACCTAAAAACGTAAAACAACACAACTTATTATCTCACAGTTTTTCTGGGAAGGCGTCAGGGCATGGCTTAAGTGGGCCCTTTCCTTAGTGTCTCACAAGGTTGGAATCAAGGCGACCAGGTCTGGAGTCTCATTAAAGGCACAGATGGGGAAGCATCTGCCACTAACCCTGCCTCGGAACGCTAGCAAAATCCAGTTCTTTGCAGTTATTAGTCTAAGGGCTTCATTTTCTTGCTGGCTGTTAGTCAGTGGCCACCTCAGCTCCTAGAGCCTACCTGCAGTGGCCCTACATGGGGTTTTCCCTGCCTAAAGCCAGCAAGAGGGAGAGAAAGACTCCAGTAAGGGTATGCTTCAATTTTAGGTAATCACCTACACATACTCCTTTACAGCCTTTCACTTTGGGTATTGTTTGTTAGTTCAAAGCAAATCACATGTCCCACCGATGCTCAGGGGGAGGGGATAACTAAAAGCGTGGACTTTATGAAGTAAGGAACATGTGAGAGCACCTATTAGCTGCCACATAAGTAAAATAGGAATATCAATAGCATATATTTCAAAGATTGTTGAGACAGTTATTGTGACATTGTCTGGTTCATCCTAAGGGCTCAAGAAATAAGAACTAGCCTTTCATTTAGAAATAAAGTATTTTTACAAAATGTGTAAGAAAAATATTATAAGGGCCATAAGAAATAAGAAGATGCATGTCTTCATTATAAAAAATAAAACAAGACAAAATTCTGACTTCAATATTGCTTCTTCCGTGAGCTACTGATTGACTTCTTTGCAACTAACCTCTTTGTAAAAGAATGGAACTACTTCCTTGCCTTTCACTCAGCAGATTGCAGTCTGATTTGTGCCCCCTACCCCAGTCAAGAGTAGGTACCAATAAAATCTCAAATGCCAAATCCAGTAGCCTCTATTCTAACTTATCTTATTGAATAACTGCATATCTTTTAACATGGTTTACTAGTCCTTCTATGTCTCATTGCCATATTTTATTTTCCTTGTAATATGATTCTTTGACTTCTGTTATTTGTCTATCTTCTCTCTTTCCATATTGGAACTTTTTCTGCATGAGAATAAGACTGTTTGACATACCACTGTATATGTGGAGTTAGAACAAAGAATGGTACATTGTAGACATTTAACAAATGATTGTTGAATGAATGAATAAATGAATGAAAGAAAAATACTTGCCCCACAAAACTATTAGTAAGTCTAGTGGGAGGCAATGACAGATACCACCTGCCATCCTGATTCATCATGGCCATTCATTCATCTGCATTTGGATGATAACCTTTTCCTGCTATACTTTTAAGAAATTTATGAACAGTCAAATTCTTATCTTCAAATAGTATAAACTTTGGGAGTTGAAGTGCTCTTCTGTCCATCAAATCATGTTAATAAAAATCATTCATTTTCACTAAATCCTTCCACTGAGATTCTGTTTACTATAGAGAGGAAAGAGAGGTAGACCCCTGTCTAATGCATGATATTTCAGCTGGAAAAAGTGCTAAGCAAAAAAAGTTTAGTAATGTTTTAAAAATATTATTGCACAACATTTACAATGTGGTGTTTTTTGTCACTCAACCTCTAATATGAAACATGTGTAACACCATTTTACCCCAAAACTTATCTTGTGAACATTGAAAAAAGGGAAGCTTAATTTTGGCAAATCGGCATATGTCATGAAAATGTGCACTTAGGCTTGAGGATTAGATTAGGTAAATTGAAAACAAGCTTCATTGGTTAGTATAGCAAAGGCATTTTGTGTTTAACAAATACCCATATTTTATGGCACCCTGGGAAAGTCATGTAAACTCTTTAACAGAAGCAAATGGAAAGGAAGGCTAGAAGCTTGGAGTCAGGCATTGACTATTTTGTACCATCCACTGCCGATGCAGTACCAATCAAGATCAAATAGATCCTTCACTGAATTTCTATGTAACTATGTTGCTGGTTGCACAAGAATGTGAATATTCATGTCCAAAAACTTCCTTTGACTATTTACCCTCTCCATAGAAGAACACAGTCCATAGCCTCACTCCTGGGAATAAGAATGGAAGCAGTGTACATATGACAAGGCATATGGGGAAAATAATGTTCCCTCTATGTTATGGTTGATCCTCTTTACCTGTTTGGACAGCCTCAGCTTACTCATCAACAAATATTTTTGAGCAAATGCTTTGGGCTACACATTGTATTAGGAACTGAGGATTAGCACTACCTATTCTTACTCTAATAATAAAGACCTGTAAATGGACAATCTAATGTAATCGTGTAACTGTGTCAATAAAATTAATCATAAACTGCCATGGAACACTGAAGAGAATAAATATTTGAATGTCCTAGAGGCAAAGATATTTGGGTGGTTAGTGGTAGTGGGGGAAAATTTCACAAAATTTATTATAAAAGATAATTTTGAAGAAGGTATATAAATTTCTCAGATTGATGTCAATTTCTGGTAGGCAAGTTTGATACCAAGAGGGGCGAGATTTTAAGGGCTATGGAATACTATGTACAAAGACATAGTGACTTGTATTTGGATAATTGTTTGTTGTCATTTTTTGTTTGATTTGTTTGTTTGTTTGCTGAAATATGAAGTGGGATGGGTGGAATATTTCTTAGAACACTTGCATTTGCCAGAGATTTGTAATGTCCTTAAAACAGCTAATCTAAAAATGTTAGCAAAGGGAAAAAAAAAGGTATCTTTCCTTTCACATTCTTATTTAAAATTCAATTTGAAAGTTCATTTTGTGGATATATTTAGACATTTTAGGGAAATGTAGAGAAAGGTCTTATCATCTCAGCACATCGGTATGCACCTTCGGATTGTACTTTTATAAAAGTAATTATAGGGAAATGTGTGTATTTATAGTTGACTTTGACTTTCTTACAATTATTTAATAAGGCAGGCTGACAATACTGCTCTCATGATCTAAGAGCCTGTAATCTCTCTAGGGTCTAATTATCTCCAGATAACCTTGCCCCTTGATGACATCTGTATTGCTATTATAAAACATGTTTATTTTAGGAAAGGACATATATTTTGTAGTGTAATAGCATTAAACTGTCAGACCTGAGTGTTAACAGCAATTTGCCAGAAAAGCTTTCAGAAAAGATTATCTCAAGCATTATATGTAGCTTATCAGACAATCTAAGAGGATCTACAGTCATTTTCTTACACCTAATTTTTTTGTTGTTCTCAGAAAAGAAGACTTTTCCACAGTAAAACACGGCATGAATGTTCTGAAATGGGGCTATTTATATTTTACCTGTAAAAATTTTTCACTCAAAAGTGCAGTGAAATAGGATGGTATACAAAAGAAATATAAGTAGCATGGAAAAGAATAGAGGCCATGTCTAAAGTAACAATACTGAAATTTAAGAGTATGGTTCTAGAACCAGGGCCCAGAGGAGTGCTTATTAGCTGTGTGAGTTTACAAAACCTGTTATTTAATTTTTCTCAGCCTCAGTTTTCTCAGTTACAAAATGGGGATATTGCTAGGGGATAAAAATAACACAACTGTGTTATTATGGGAAAAATTAAAATAGATATTAGTTAACATGTTCATCAGAAGGACAACATAATAAGCTCTTAAAAACAGTTATTATTGTTATTACTATTATGTGTACCATTCATTATTCAACAGAAAGGTATTGTTCTCTAGTTTTGTGCTAATTATTTTTATGAAGTAGATATAAAATTATGAGCAAAAGTTACAATTCAGTAATAACCTCTTTATCTTTTTTTCTTCTGTAATTAAGTAAAATAATTTTAAACTTATTTAGAATTCTTTGTGTCTGAGACTAACCAATAGAAAAATGAAATAAAAGAATGTGAGTGACAAATGCTAAGTAAGAGAACTTACCATAATACCTTTATGATCAAAATACAAATGGCATTGAGTTTTGACACAGAAAGGACAAGTTGATCGGTGGAAAAGAACAGAGTCTAAGAACCAATTGAACTATGCCTGTGAGCTTGATACAAGGTCAGCTATTGACATTTCAATTCAATAGGAGAATAATGATTTATTTAATAAATGGTGCTACAATATTGTGCTACACATCGAATAGAAAAAAATTACAGATGGATTAGGGACCTTTTAAGTGTGAGAAAGAGATTTTCAGAAATCCTCTTTGTTTTAGGTCTACTGGAAAGGCTCATTGTCTGGCAAAATGTGATTGAAGGAGATAAGAAACTAGTAAGAACTATCCTCTCTCTACCAATGCCCCTTATTGTTACAGTTCCCAAATATATTCCCTTTGTAATTCTTTAATGTAAAATCAGAGGGATCATGGAGGGATAAATTTAAGTACCTATGCTAAGTCTACCATTTTAAACAGGAATCTTCCCATCCTACTAAAGGTCCTATTAGCAGGTTCAAGAACATGAGTGATATTGTATTATGGATCTAGAGAATTAAAAGGGACTTCATCTAGTACAAAGGTTTTCTCCCCAGAATTACTAACTGATATTAGTCCAGCATCATATTCAACATTTCAAATAATAAGGAGCTCACAGCAGTTGAAGGAACTTTTCCATTATTGAGCATCTCTAATAGATAGCATTTCTTACACTGGCCCCTGAGACTTCTACCCATTGGTCTTAATTTCACCCAGTGGAGGTTTCTCTCACAGGAATCTCATTTTATCTCATCTTCTGGAGACATCCTAAAGAAGTGCTTTTACATTTGTCCCTGCAAAGTCTCTACAGGGATTTCTATCTTCAGACCAGTTTTACTTTTGCTTCTGGGCTTGAGGTTTTCACACTGCATGTATAATTTGGGGTCCCCCACACATGTGTTTTCACTAGGTATTCTGATTTCTTCTGGGGATGGTTTGTATTATTGACTAGGTAGAATGGTTTACTACCACGAAAGGAGATTTTTGTGTTCCCAGTAAGGCAAGAAATGGCATTCTCCTACAAGTTAGAATGATGCTGATGCAAAGATTTCACTTCAAGCTCCCCACACACGTGAAGCTGGGTCCTTGGTACTCTGGTTTCTTTATCATGCAAAATGCAGATGGTATAGCCAAGGATCGAAACTAACCAGTATATGGTACCAGTTATTAAAATATTAAAATACTCCTCTATTTTTTAGCTAGCCCGAATTGCAAGACCCTTTTGGAGCCTTACATTATGATCTAGCAACTACATCAGCTTCCCAAACCTAGCTCCCACACTAAATCTGGTATCAAGTTTGCTGTTGTATCAGATGTTAAATATTTTTAATATGACTTTTAAGCATAACCAACCCCCAAGTATGCATAATTTTATGACTTTTTTTTTTTACTCCACTCTCACTTTGAGCATAGATTCCCAATTTGTTTCGGACCCCTAATTTTCTTTCTTCTTCAAAACTCCATGATTATTTTTAGATGAATTCAGATAGCCTTATCATTGTGCTCATGAACTATTTGAGATATGACCATCCATATTCAGCACTGAAAATCAAAATTAAAAATTCCAGTCAAAATATAAATACTTTCATTTTTTAAAAAATCATTGACCAGAGATGATATAATTTGATGCAGCAATCTGGATTTTTAAAAAACTAGTTTTCTAAAAATGAAAAAGCATTAGTTTGGCAACTCAGAGTGTCACATCTCAAAGAGATGATGGTTTTATGAAGTTTCATCAATACCAAACCAAATTCAGATAATTTTGATGGAATATTTATTCAAATTTGTTTCATCATTGACAATAAATTTTTGAATTCTTTGCTATGTTTTCTCATTCTAATTTAAGAATCACAGGAAGAATAAAAGTAATCCTTCATTTGCATAACTATTATTTCTCTTCATTTGTGTATTTTCTTCTAATTACTTGAAAATTAGGTAGTAAATTTACTGTGCAATAACATAGCAATTAAATTATTTTATTATCTTGTAGACTGCTGGGTTCCCTTGATTTCTGTGAGGATGGAGAAAGAGCTGGCAGCATTTTTTTTTTTCAATTTTCTATGACTTTCTCTGTAATCTTTGACTCTCCATCATGTTATCAGACTAATGTAAAATCTTAACTCTTCAAAACTTTACATTTTCACGAAAATCCTTGGTGTAGAGCACAAAGCACACATTAATATTTATTCCAGTCAAAAAAAAAAAATGTTTTTGATTGGTATTGTTGCCATGGTGGTTGTGGTGGTGGCATGAGTATGTGTGTGTGAGTACATGTGTGTTTTAAGGCAGAAAAACACAAAGTTGCAAAATTAAATGTGTTGCCCAAACAACTGCTTTAACACTCGTGTGCAGTATCAAAAAATATTAAAGAGGCAAATTAATTTTTGAAATATATATTTTGGAAACATATACCGTTATAAAATTCATAATGACTACAATAACCAAAAAACTAGTACTGCTGTCCCCACATGTTTCTGATACTGCTGAGTACTGTTTGGAAAACTATGGTCATAAATCAGAAAAATCAGGTTTTGTTGAGTATCTAATAAACTGTAAATGTTCTAGTAATTTCTGTACATTTCATCACATAATCCAACATGTTTAGAAATATTATATCTATTTGAAAAATAAGAAAACTAAGACTCCAAGAGGTTAAGTGACTTAATTAAGGTCTTATGACTTGTATTTGTCTGCAATGGATTTGAACCCAGGTTTAGTAGGACTCCAAAGCACGTCCTCTTTTGATCATACACAATTGCCTATAAATTAGGTATTAAATCTACATATTTCCCTGCACATTCTACTTTTCTAAGAAATTCTGACCTTTCCACTGCTGTTTCTGGGAGGAGTATTCTCATTTCCTTAACTACCTGCTTGATATTGTCATTGAGAATAGTAAGTAAAGCCCTTTGACGTTGAACAAAATGGTCTCGTATCATTCCCATGGTCTGCTAATTTCAATAGGGTGTGGATCAGGTTTTCAAGATTTCCACATAAATCATTCTATCTTGGCACATACCTCCTGCCTAAACAGATTGGACAAACTCTTTCTGGCAAGATTCCTGTTACAACTTTTTTTTCCTATAGTCCATGGTTTCCAATGTATTTGATATGTTTTCTTTAATTTGATCATCATATCTTGGAATCTATACTGGCTCATTATTACTGACAGTATTTCTTCTGCTTTTCTTCTGCACAATTACAACTTGCCATATTTTTTAGAGCTCTTAACCAAAGCCCAAAGTTATTCAAGTTTAAATAAATTAGATGAATATAAACAATCACAGTAAGGAATGACACACTCAAACACTCCCTTCACAGGAAAACATTGGTTATAACTGAATTCATCAGTCCTGATTATTTCAATGTTATACTGCTTCAGAAAAATAGCACAGTAGAAGATCAACTTTATTTGGGGGTACTCTATTTTTTTCCATTCAAAATACATGTACTGAGCACCTACTGTATGCTGGGTACTCTATTAGATCCAAAGTAAAGAAGGAGGCAAGTAGAGACATGATGCTGTGTTAAATTCCAAAATAGAAGGAGAAATTGTTCAACATAATTCTTTCCCAGATTTTTCTGTATTCCTCTACCCTTTCCTTCTCAATTTCCTTTTCTGACTCCACTTCTTTTGTCTCTGTAACACTGGGTATTGACCTAGGCCAATTTCTCTTCTTAACCTTCACACTCCATTGGAGTGCCTATTGCTGCTACTCCTGTCTCTGTATGGATGCATTCTAAATGATGATTTCTCAGTACCTCCACTTTGATGTCTTGTAGAAACCTCACACCAAGCAAGGCCAAAACAGAGCTCATCATCTGTCTTAGTTCGCCAAAGGCTGGCGATATATAATAACTTATATAACGGGAATTTTATTTAGGGTAAAAGCTTACAGTTCTGAGGCCATGAAATGTCCAAATCAAGGCACCATCAGAGAAGTTTTCTCACCAAAGTTAGCAACTGGTAATCCTGTTGTCCAGCCACGTGGCGATCTCTGCTGAGGTCTCTGCCTCCCCCCACCCCAGAATCTGCCATCTCCCGGAGCTCAGATATAGATAGCCAGGCATAGAATTGATCACTTCCCTGGCATCCTTTCTCAGTCTCTCAGGCAGGGTTTCTCTGCCTTTCTGCAGCTGTGGGAACCTGAAGTTCTTTCTTTCACGTGGCTGGGTCAAATATCGCAGAGCTCCCTTTTTCAGTGTGTATCTGTCTCTCTCTGTCTCTGTTTATATCAGCAAAAGGGAGGAGACTCAACCTAAATCACACCTCACTGACATAGTCCAATCAAAAGAGTCTCACACCCACAGGAAGAGATTAGTTCAAAAACATCATCTTTCTCTTTTGAGGATTTGTAAAAGAACTTCAAACTGTCACATCATCCTTCCACAAAGTCTGCCCTCATCATTACTACCAATCTTAGTGAATGGTTTCAACTCTTATGGTTCCATCCCTCTTACTCTCTTAGTAATTGGTGTCACCATCTCAGTTGCAGACCAACCTAGAAACCACATCTTTGATCCCATCCTGTCCCTAGCCATCAATATCAAATCACCAGATCCTATCACTTGTACTTCCTGAATCTTTAGAATTACCCCCACTATCCTATTTAAGTGCAGTCCCCATTAACTCATTATCAGATCTTACAACAACCAAAACAGTCTTCTTTCCCCAAGTACTTCCCTCTCCAATTCATAATCCACTCTAATGCCAGAGTAATATTTAACACTCCAAATCAAATTAACTATTCTGCTTTAAAACATAAGTATATCTTGGACATAGTATGAGTTCAGTTCCAGATCACTGCAATGAAGTGAGTATTGCAATAAAGTGAGTCACTTGAATTTTTTGGTTTTCCAGTGTATAAAAAAGTTATATTTATGCTATACTGTTGTATAAATGTGCTATAGCTTTATGTCTAAAAACACAATTATTACACTTAACACTTATTATTATCATTATTATTATTAAGCCCTCACTATATGCCAGACACTTTTCTAAGTTCTTTGAATGTTAATCCATTTAACTCTCATAGAAATTCCAGTGGCAGCATACCGTAGGCAACACAGTGAGATCAGTCCACTGTGTGACACAGGAAATAAGGGGGTGCCTTATCTATAGAGAATTTTAAGAAGAATTATGAAATCAATTATTATTATCATCATGAGTTGGAAATTCTAAATAAAGTTTGTGATAAAATACTATATCCGGAATATGATAACTTGTGATTTAAGTCCTAAACAATCACAGGTGACTGTGAGCTTTCAGTTGCTTCAATTCTGCCATTTTTACTGTCAGTTAAAGTTTTATTTAGCTTAAAATTTACAAAAAAATAAGAGAAACAGTGCAAAGTGTAAGATGTAATAATTTTCCCTGGTAAGTGAAACTTTTATGAAATTTGAATAATGTCCTAGAAATTAAAATTTAAAATTTAACTGCTACCCAATTCATGAATGTGACAAAATACAGAGATAAACATTGCATTATTTTAATCAAAGACTATATTAATTAAATTATGAATCCATTAGTTTTTTGGACAGTAATATTTATTTCATTTGTTTATTTTTTTATTTTACTGGCTAAAGAAATTTATCTCTGCTTATATTTGTTTTCTAGCCACTATTATTTTTAGCCATTTTATTTAATAACTATTAATGAAAATAATTTTGTTATATAGAAGATGGATATTCTGAAATGATTTGCTGTGGATGTCAAATATGCTAGATGTGCCATTGACAAACACATGAGATGGGTACAATTATTTCTCCCGTTTTTACAGATAAATAACTGATGAGTGTCAGTGAAAACTGGCAAGTGATAAGGTCAGATTTGCATGTGAGGTGGATTGTTCTAGATGAGAGATAAGGAACTCCAAAAACAAGGAGAGTAGTTAGAAAACAGTCTAGCCTGCCCTGGTGGTGGAGTGTAGAGGGGGTGATTGCTTTGACCTGGCTTAGCAGATTCTGCATGGGGAAACAACCTGCAAGTTTTTATGGTTCTTGTTACTGTTTATGAATGTCTTCGTTTACCAGGGATACTGTAACAAAGCACCACAGACTAGTTGGCTAAAACAACAGGGAATTTGTCTCACAGGTTTGGAAGCTGGAAGCACAAAACCAATGTCAGGAAGGCCATGCTTTCTTTGGAGTCTGCAGCATTCTGGCAGTGGCTTGCCAACACACCATAACTCAAGCTCCGCCTCTGTCACATGGACTTCTCTCTCCTTGCGTGTCTCCTACTTCTCACTGTGGCCAAATATCCTCTGCTTATGAGGGGTTCCAGGCATATTTGATTAAAACACACCTTGAGTCAGTTTGGCCTTACTTTATAACATCATCAGAGATCTTATTTATAAATGGGCTCACATTCACAGGACTTGCGGTTAGGACTTGAACATGTCCAATTCATAATAAAACCCAAAAAGATTTCTAGCTTGCTATCCTTTCTAGAATATTGTTGATAAAAAAAAATCTCATCTTTGGGGAAAGAATGTGTCTAGCGATGATGAGGCCAATGTTATAAAAATTAAATATTGTAATGTCATAGTCACAACACTGGTTCTTTAATGGCATTCCCATCCCTTATTTGATATAAATTTAATGAGGCAACTGTCAGAGCATAATATGATATGCAGGGAAATCTTAGTAGTTACTATGCTGACCTGTGCTACACTATTAAGGAAAAAGGCTCCATATTAAGTCAACGATAACATATTTCATTACCTTCCCCAAGATTGTTACTGGCAGAACACAAAATGACCAGCTAAGTTCTGACCATTCTAATAATGTTATCACCTTGAGACCATTGCATGATATTCATCACTTTTTTTTTTTATCCAAATAGAAGATTCTTGTTGAGTGTTTCCATAGCACCACCAGTCCCTTTTCCTGTAACTGGATAGGAGGCAAGGCAAATAAAAATCAGGACTTAACTGTTTATGATTCAGGCAATTCAGTCAATTTGAAAAATCTGCTTCATTTCTGATACTGTTGTGCTTGTTTTCTTTATCCATAAAACAATGTATTATACAGCTTTTCCCCTTGGATTCTCTATTGTTACAAATTTAGGGGTCAAAGCCAGCTGTGTTATTTTATATTTCACTTGAAATATGTGTTTTACTTGAAGCTTTAAATTAAAAAAAAAAAAAAAAGTATTACCTACTAACAGGGAAAAACAACAGTCCAGACTGTTGAAGCCTTAAGATTGGCTGATGATTTGCCCAGAGATCTTGGTTCCTTGATTTGCCTTAGGACTCTCAACCTATTTAATATTAAGATTTCTACTGAGAATAGAGAACAAAACACAGATCAGGGCCAACTGTGGAGCTGAATCTTGGGTGAGGTAAGATCTCACTCCAGGGACTCGGCTCTGGCCACTGATTTATTTTAAACAAGCCAAATCACAGATTCTCATTTGCTGGGAATTATTCTGGGTGATTGCTCTTCCTCAATTAATTCCACACAACTTTAAGAGTAAAGGTGTCATTTTGAATAAAGGGTGGCAGCAACAAATCCTTTGGATGGATGTATCAGTCAGGGCTCCCCCAGGGAAACAGAACCAGGAAATAATATATATAAATTTATTGCAGATAATTGGCTTATGTGATTTGTGGGCTGACAATGAACAAGTCTGAAGTCTGTAGAGCAGGTGATCAGGAAGGCCAGGCAACAAACTCTCTGACATAAGTTGATGCTGCAGACCACAGGAAAATTGTTTCTTCCTCAGGGAATCTAAGTTCTGTCCTTAAGGCTTTCAACTGATTGCATCAGGCTAAACAAGAATACTAGAATACTCTCTTTTATATAAAGTCAACTGATTGTAGATGTTAATCACATTTACAAAATACCTTCACACCAAGACCTAAATTAGTGTTTGATTGAATAACTGGGTACTATAGTCTGGCCAAGTTAATAAATACATAAAATAATCATCATAGCAGATGTATCAGTAGAAAATGAACAAGAATGAAGTTAGTAAAAATTTACTCGGTTCAGACGCCAGACTTTGTATTTTGCATTTCCCACACCTCTCATCATTGAAAAATTGACTGATGGGTAGCAGATGTGGCTCAAGCAGTTGGGCATCTGCCTTCCACATGGGGGGGGGGGGTGTCCTGGGTTCAGTAGCCTGTACCTCCTAAAGAAGACGAGCAAATGCAATGAACAGATGCAATGAACAAATGCAATGACCTGATGCAGTGGGCTGACACAACAAGCTGACAAATGAACAGACACAATGAGCAGGTACAATAAGCAGGGAATGAATGTAGCTCAAATGTTTGGGTGCCTGCCTCCTACATGGAAGGTCCTGGATATGGTTTCTGTTGCCTCCTAAAGAAGATGAGCAGACACAGTGAGCAGACAATGAGCACAAACATTGAGCAGAAACAACGAGCAGACAGATGAGGAAGCCATCTCAAGGGGGAGGAGGGGAAACTGACTGATCTGCCCTCAAGATGGTGGAAGGAGATTCTCCAGGACACCATACTCTTTCAGAAGGTTTGAACAACCAGCAAGAACTGTTGGGAATATCTTTCTCAAAGCTTCAGAAAACAATTTAAAAAGTTGCAGCAAAAGGGCAAGTGCCAATACAAGAAAAAGACAATTTAGAGATGGTAGGATTTCATAGCACCCTGCGTGGCTCCTCCTGATCTCCTCGCCAGCTTGGCACAGAGCTAGTCCATGTTCCCAGGGTGGATCCCTGTTCCTGGTTCTGAAGGGAGCACAGAAATCTTGATGCATGTACCGGAAGCATGTATGTCTGGGCCAGTCTGTCTGGTGGAGCATGAAAGATGGTTCAAGGACATTTATCATGGGTTTGCCATCCTAGAATGTGCCATATGTGGAAAGGACAGCTCACAAGGTTCTCCTACAGAACATTGTAGGATAACAGTCAATTCACAGCTGCCTCAGGAAAAGTTTTGCTGGCTGTGGGACATACAGCACAGTGCCAGGGTCTGTGAGCAACAGCTTCCTAGGGAAGCTGGGAATTTTCAATCCATATAAATGGGGAATTCTTAAGGGCCATATACACATGACCAGGACAAAACTAATATGCAAAATGGAGTTCTCCATATGAAGTTGGTATTATTTTCACTACTGTCCTGTAAGTTTGAAACTGTCCAAATAAAAAGAAAAAAACTCTTCACAGTTATGACCATAGGGATAGATTTTAGTGCAATTATCCCACAACTCTATAAGGGAAGGTGAGGGAAGCATCATATTCTCTCCCTAGAGGAGAAGAAAGGTTTAAAAAAGAAAACAGCTTTTTACAAACACAGTGTAATCTTTTTAAAAAGATAAGAGCAATTTTTGAGAGTCACAGACATCAGCCCAGCAGACAGAGCAAAATTTAGCATTGAAAATTAGGCGTTTTATACAAAATGCATCTCCAAGGCAAACCTTCAAATAAATCACAGTCACACACAAGCTGAGCATTTTTTAAAACTAGTGATATGCTTTCAGTACACTACTGACTTTTAACCCTCTGTAAACTTCAATTTAATGATTTTACCATCTCTCTGAGGGATAGCCACACAAGCCATCTAATGTAGTAGTTTTCTTTGAATTGGAGAGAGAGGAACAGCGTTTGTTCGAATTCCCTGAACATCATTTTCATACTACACACCCCAACATGAAATCCACTTTGAACTCTCCTAAAGTGTTTGGGTCCTGTGGATCACCAGAGGTCATCATTACTGTAGGAAAAGGAGAGATGGTGTTGCCTAATGTAATTCTCTTAATTAGCAGCATATCCAAATACCCCATCCACAATTCTTGAGGTGGTATTATATGCTGTTTAAGAGCATAGACCATGCAGACAGATTACCAAGGTTTAAATACTGGTTTTGCCTTATACTTGCTGCATGCCAATTGACAAGTATCTTACCTTCTCTATAATTCAGTTTGCTAATGTTTCATGGAGAAAATAATAAGAACTGCCCTTCATAAAGCTGTTGTGAAGATTAAATACGTGTGTATGTTTGTGTTTGTGTGTATAGGCTCAAGGTGGATAAATGAGAGAGAGATAAAGAGATTGATAAATGAATACAGTATAGACAGATGAGATGATAGATAGATAGATAGATAGATAGATAGATAGATA
>JAKSZT010052319.1:11239659-11250018 GCA_026826555.1 Tolypeutes matacus | reverse complement strand
AGATAGATAGTAGATAGATAGATAAGGTTAGATGGATTAAAACAAGGCCTGACACATAGTAATTGTTGTATAAGTGTTAGTTGTTGATAATTTTAGATCCAGGTGCAAAGTGCTATAACAGGGAAATTTGATGTTGTCCTGGTTAGAGTCTTTTGTGGACCCCAGGAAATCCAGTTCTTAAAACGAACCCACTCCTGTGCCTGTAAACCCTTTGCAGATGGGGCCTGTTTTATTAAATCACTTTGGTTATGGGCATTTGAGTGGATTGTGGGACCCAGGGTGGGTCTTAATCCTTTACTGGATTCATAAATAAACCTAGGAGCAGGGAGAGGACGAGCACCATTTCACTCTGGCATGTGAGAGAGGACCCTGGGATCACCTGCAGGTATAGAAGGACAGAGTAAACCTGAGAGGCTGGAGGCTGGAATCCGCAGAGCAACCAAAACTGAAGCAACGAGGCCAAGATGGGAGGGGAGAGGTGAGCCCTATGCCTTGTTGCCCACAGCTGAGCTGGAGAAGCAAGTGAGCCTGTAGGAGAAGGCAAAGACCAGTAGCAATGTTGCCTGCCTTGTGGCAGGAGTCCAGGATCACCAACAGCCAATCTTTGGTGAAACAGCATCTCTGATGATGCCTTGATTTTGACATTTTCTCAGCCTCAGAACTGTAAGATTTTACTTGAACATATTCCCATTATAAAAGCCAACCAGTTCAGGTATTTTGAATTGGCAGGCTTTGGTAAACTAAGATAGGTATGATAGTGAGACATGGCTTCACCTATAGATGAAGAAAGGGCAGGAGGAAGAAGTTCTATGAAAGGCAGGGCAAATGCCCCCATCAGACTGAATTTTCTCAAATAGTCGCATGAGAACCAATTAGCCCTTGGAAATATATATATTGGTCTCTTTGATGTTTTTAAAGAGTTTACATTTCTTGTTAATTATAAGAAATTACAAAATTGGCAGGTTTCACATGAAAATCCAGATCATTTGAGGCTTCCATTACTTATCCTTGAATTGCTTTTCAACTGGGTTCCATAGCAATCCATCATCTTGGTTTCCGCCTCCGTTATTGGTTGCTGCTTCTCAAGCACTTGGCTCCTCCTCCCTCACTGCATCCTTGCTCCCATGCTGGGAAGTGACCAGCACCTAGTTTGTGGGCTTATTCCCATCTCTCAACTCCTTGTGTAGAATATCTGGTTTGAAGCCTTTAAATGTCATCTCTGCACTGGTGACTTTCAAATAAATATTTGTTATTTGGCCCACCCTTCTTTCTTCCCAATTCCACACAAACTCCAGTCTCATAGATATAACTGCCGACCTGAGAACTCCCTGTGGATGTCCTATCAACAAGTGTTTCATTCTAGTTCATGTAGAAGAATGTCTTGAGTCACGGTTTGAAGTGTTAATTTATACAAGGGAGTGTGAGCCCAGAGCAGTGAGGGTAAAAGAGAAAGGGAAATGAGGAAAGAAAAAATATAAAACATTTCTCTCTTGGCTACCAAATCCCAATAAACTGCAAGAAGACTCAGCAAGTTACTCAGAAGGCTTTTTCACTCCATGTATGGGAAGGATTACAAGAAAAAAATCACACCATGGAAAAGTTCAGGGCATCCTCCTATGGAGACGTAACTCCCTCTAACGTTTGGTCTCTAGATGTTCTCAGCAGCCAATTCTCATCTCCATGGTGTTGTTGTTCATCCAAGTTGAAAATGGGAGGGGTGTTCCAGCAATGCTACATAGTTGAGGGCATCTGAGAAAGTTCATACATTTGGGCCCAAATACATCTCAAAATTATCTTATCAAACATTATCTTACCTCCTGTTCGCCTCCTTAAGATGTCTTCCGCATTTCAGTTACAAAGAGTTCCAGACCACAATCCCCAGAATCATCTTTAACTCCTTTCTTTCTGTCACACACCACATATATTCTCACAGTGAACCCTCACTGCTCTGACTTCACAACGTAGCCAGGGTCTGGACCTCTGCCCCAGGGCCTACCTCTGGCTATTTTCTTTGCAGAAAATGTTTCCTGCAATATTCTTATATGGCTTCCTGCATTCCTTACCTTCAGGACACTGCCCAAATGTCACATTCTCAGTAAAGCCTAGCCTAACCACCTATTTAAAATGATGCCCCGGTTTCCCACAGGGCTCCTCTTCGTATTTCCTCACTTTTCACCATCTGGTATAATATATGAAAATTATTTATTGTCTGTTTCACCTCACCAGTATAAACTCAAAAAGTACAGAGATTTTTTTGTCTGTTATGTTCACCGTTAAATTCCAACCACCTAGAACACTTTCTGGCCCAGAGGTATTTTGAGATAATGATTTGAATGACTTCCAACTTCTCCTAAAAATAAATTAGAGGCTCAAGCCTCACCAGGTCCCCATTTTCACATGGGAATTTTCAACTGGAGTGGGTAAACATATCTCTTAGCAACAGACCCCCTGGGCTGCCTCACTCACCATTGCCAAAACAGCCCTTGTAGGTGTGTGAGTCAGAACCTTGGTAAACTGAGTTTCTCCCTCCTCTGTGTCTGTTCACTTTCACCTTCCACTCCTCGTACCAATCAGAGAGCAGGACAGATTTAAAAGCACCTCCGGTAGGAAGAAACCACTTCCTGCTAAGGGTCTGAGCTGGAAGTTCAGCTACCTAAAGATACTTCTTGGGTAATTAAATACACTCTCCTCCAAAACCTACCTCTATTAGTTAAGCATATTAATGCTTCATCAATTTATACCCACTTTGATCTCATCTCTTCCAACTTCTTTCAATATTTCATATGCACCAGTGAAACTCCACTCCAGACTGCTCCTTCATCCCTGGGTTCATATTTCCATTTGCCAATTGAATGCCTTCACTACAATCTGTACTGCACTCTTGGGAACGAAATTCACTTCCTTCTCTCAAACATGTTTTTTCCTTCCTTGGACAGTCTTAGTTAATGGCATCAAATCTACAGGCAAGCTCAAGACCAAATAATAATAATAATAATAATGACCTAAACTATTCCTTTCACTTCATCTCCCATTTCCAGTTTGTCATGTTAACTTCAAAATGGCTCCTGACTGTATTTCCTTAGTCTTTTGATGACTGTTTTAGTTTAGGCCTTCTTCATTTCTTCCTGGCATGGTTTCAGGTACTTTCTCAATGATATCCTTGCTTCTAACTCTAGAAAGGTTTTTTCAAGTCAGAAAACTAAGAGTCACCCTTGACTTCACTCTCTTTCTCACACTACATTCCTAATCTGTCACTAAATTTTGCAAATTTTACCTCCTGAAATATTTCCTGAATTATATTTGCATCTGCCTCTTCTAGCTTGGCTTTATCTCTCTCTTAAATTACTGTAACAGCTTTCTAATTGGTCACCTACAGACTTTTTTGCTTTACCCTCTTCTAAACCATCTTAGGCACTCCAGTCAGAGTGATCTTTTGAAAAAATATATTTTGTAATGTTACTGTCCTGCTTAAAACCGTTCTATTGCATCTCATTGCCTTTATAATCAGTTGGAGTCTTTAATGGGGTCCATTTGTTAGGCTTTTCTGATCAGGTCCCTGTTACCTTGCCACTTTCATTTTGGGCCACTCTTCCCCTCAGCTCTCCTCTCCAGCTATACTGTACCTCTCTTGAACTCTTTAAAAACCCATGCTCTCTGCCTTTTCTATTTCTTGCCAGACCTCTCTTTACCTAGCTGACTCCAACTCATCTTTCACATACCCACATAAACATCCCTTTCTCAGGGCAGCCTTCTTGGTCAAGTTAGGTTCCCTTGTTTTACACTCCAATAGACCCTTCTATTTCTCCCTTGAACTCCTATACCATTTACTTAACAACTTATGATCACTTTTAATTATCTTTCCATTAGGACAGAGGCCACTTTAATCTTGTTCAGTCCTTTATCCTAATATTTAGTGTAGTTCTTGGCATATTTAGATGTTCAAAACATTTTATTGGGGAAGACAGCATTGGATTAAGCAGGCAGGGCTCTCCCACAAAAACAACAAAGAGCCAAAGCTATCCGAAAGGACCTGCTTTGGGGATCAACAGATCAGGACAGTGCTACACAATTCCCAAGAGGGTGAGAGACAGAGATATGAAGAATCTGAAACAACAAACTTGAATTACCAAACACCTGCAGTGGCTGGGAAGGGCTCCCCTACCCCATCCTAAAGATAAACTGGTATAAAACCCTGACTCACTGTAGCTGGATGAGAAGGGAACAGACATCTTCCTCCCTTTCACAACTTACAAGAGAAAAGGGATGGGGAGTTTTGTGGCTTTTCTTCAGTGAATTCAGTCATCAGAGCCTGCTTTGAATCTCGGTTCTCACAAGCCTAAAACACAGGAAGAGAGCTTGAAACCTCTGTGGAAATGTGCACCAATGAGTGCCATTTGCTGGGAATTCTGGAAATTACATGGACAAAGCTGCTTTTGGTCCTCTCTGTGCCTGAAATCCTGAGAGAAAATCTATACCCCATTATTGAGTCCCTGAAATAAATTTTGATAACTTAAGCTGGACAGAATAAGTTGAACCAAATATCAAAGAAGATATGTGGAAAAAAAAAAAAAGCAAGAGAGAAATTGGCGAACAGAATAAATTCATCAACATATTTAGATACCTAGACATCAGCAAAAAGTTAGAAGACATACTAGGAAACAGCAAGAAATGGCCCAGCCAAAGGAACAAACCAAATATCCTGAAGAGATATAGAATTTAAGACAATTAATCAATGATGATCACACAACTATCATAAGTCAATTCAAAAAATTGAAAGAAAATATGATTAAAGAGATAAAGGATATTAAAGAGATACTAAGTGAGCATAAAGAACAATTTGAAAGCCTCAAAAAATAAGTAACAGACTTTATGGGACTCAAACACATGATGGATAAGATTAACAATACATTAGAGGCACATGAGAGCAGATTTGAATTGTTTGAAGATAGAATTAGTGATTTCAAAGACAGAACATCTGAACTGGAAAAGACAGGAGAACAGAAAGAGAAGAGACTGGAAAAAATGGAACAGGGTCTTGGGGAATTGAATGACAATGTGAAACATTTGCATTATTGGTGTTCCAGAAAGAGAAGAGAATGGAAGAGAGGCAGAAAAAATATTTGAGGAAATAATGGCTTAAAATTTCCCAACCATTAAGAAGTATATAAATATCAATATCCAAGAAGGACAACACACCCCAAACAGAATAAATCTGAGTAGACCTACCCTGAGAATTCAGAATGACAAATACCAGAGATAAAGAGAAGGTTCTGAAAGCAACAAGAGAAACGGAAAGCATCACATACAAGGGAAACTTGATAAGATTAAGTCCTGACCTTGCATCAGAAACCATGGAGGTAAGAAAAGGGTGGTATGATGTATATAAGGTAATGAAAGAGAAAAACAGCCAGTCAAGAATTCTATATCTGACAAGGGTGTCCTTCAAAAATGAAGGGCATTCAAAGTCTTCACAGACAAACAAAAACTGATAGAATATGTTACCAAAAAAACAAAAATGGAAGAGAGTGTTGCAATCTGAAAGGAAAAAAAAGGGTGAGAGACGTGGAGAGAGAGTAGAACTGAAGACTATTAGGAAGGGTAAACTAAAGGATAAGAAGACAGACAATAGGTCAATATGACAACAGAGAGCCAAAGGACAAAATGGCTGAAGTAAGTAATGCTTTTACAGTAATAACACTGAATGTTAATGACTTGAATTCCCCAATCAAAAGACATAGACTGATAGAACAGATAAAAAAAAAATACGAGCAGTCTATATGTTGTCTGTAAGAGACCCACCGCAGATGTAAAGACACAACCAGATTAAAAAGTGGAAGGTTGGGAAAACTTACTACATTTAAACAGTAACCAAAAAAGAGCTGGAGTAGAACAGATAAATGTAAATAGTATATGAACAATAATTACTCAGTACAACTGGCAAATTGTTCCTCTGATCAGTATACTGTATTTTTTTTCCATACAAAATAAACACTTCTTTTAATTGAGAAGGACTGGAGAAGAGACATATTTTTGGATGCTTCATTTTTCTTTAACCCTTTCTTATTTGTGCTCTTTAATTAAAATAACTATCTGGATCAATAATGATTTAGCATGACTACTGTTGAACAAGATTTTGAGTTTTTCTGCTTTATAAAATTATGAATTGGCAAAATTGTTAACTGCTGTAATTCATTCCAATACTATGTGAAGAATTCCCAAATAGGAATTTGATTATCTAGAAAGAATTATGGCCTAAATGGAAATTAAATAATTAAACCAATATTTTATTTCATTCTTAGAGATTATTATGTCCAACAGTTAGAGGTGTAATATAAAAATTAGAATTATGTTCTAATTAAATTCTATTATACTTGAATTATTTACTTTTACAAATATTTGTTGCTATGCTATCTGCTTTTATAACTGATTATATTAAATCTAAGTTGGCCTTGCACTCTGATTTAAAATTTTTAATCTTTCAATCTATTTTTCTATTTATTTTACAATTTAACAATAAAGGACCTGTTTGAATTTTTATTTATTTATTTATTTTAAGGAAACTTTAGATTACATAACTGAAAATATAAAAAATATAATGGTTCCCATGTGCTCCTCCCATGCTTTTCCACATTAACAACATCCTTCATTAGTCTGGTACATTTGTTACATTTTGATGAACACATATTGAAGCATTGCCACTAATCGTAGATAACAGTTTACATTATAGTTTACACTTGGTCCTGTGCTATTCTGTAAGTTATGACAAAATATATCATGGCCTGTATCTGTCATTGCAACATCATTTGAGACAATTGCAATGCCCAGAAAATACTGCCATTTTAAATCTATTTTTCACTCTTCTCCACCTCAGAGACTCTGGTGGCCACTGCCTTTATATCAATTATACAAGTTTTTCCAATGCTAGAATAACAATAAGTCTATAATAGAATAATAGTAAGTGTACTTTAGTACACTGTTCATTCCCCTATCCTGAGGATTTTGGGATGGTGATGCCCACTCTGCCCTAATTGAGAGGGGCTTAGATCCCATGGGGCAGATGGATGGAACTATCTTACTTGTAGTTGCAGACTCTCTCTGTTCCTTGGGATGGGCATTGTCCATCATAGTCACCTTGTTAGTTGTACTGTGTGAGTCCAGTGAACTGGAAAGTAGGTTTTGCAACTCTGCTGAGATTCAGGGCCCAACTGGCACATGGATGTACCAAAGATTTAAGTCTCTAGGACATACACCTATGAAGTCTAATACTAACTATACTATACTAACTATAGGTTCAAATAAAAGAGCCAGGGAAACCACAGTGAGGCCAACTCTGCCACACAGAGGAGCAAAAATTCCAAGGTAAGGACCACTGGCAGGTCACCAAAGTCCTGAGATGTCTGCCCTGCCTATAGTGTCTGGATGTCTCTAGGGCCTTCAGGAGCTCCACTATTTGAGGCAATATTTACTATGGCAGTCAATGAGATCTTGCTGAGATGTGCATAAGCATGACCTCTGGAATGACCTCTCAACTCACTTTGAAGTCTCTTAGCCATAAGAACTCATTTGTATTTACCATTTTCCTCTTTTGGTCAAGGTCTTTTTCCAGGTGCATTGCTAGTTCGTGCTTGGTAATAATCCCTTGGTGCCAGGGAAACTCATCCCCAAGAGTCATGTCCCAGGCCAGGGGAAGGTAGTACATTTATACGCTGAGTTTGGCTTAGAGAGAGGCCACATTTGAGCAACAAGGAGGCCCTCAGGAGGTAACACCTAGGCAACATATAATACTAGGCTAAGTTTCAATTTCAAAAGAAATTGAACTCAGGGGATTCTTTCTGTCCCATTAGAGAATGTAGCAGAACTCCCAAGGATGGGAATTCGATATTCTTTTGGTTATTGTGTAGATATCCACCCACTGTGACAATACCTGATGAACCCTTGAGCACATTCATATGCCTTAGAGGCATGCCCTGGATGGACCCCCCCATGCATCCCTCTATCACAGACACCCCACACTAATGATCCTCCCCTCCCACAGTTCTGATCCTTCTGTGATCCAAAACATTTCCAAAGATGAAGCCAAGAATATAATCAAATGAAAATAATAAGAAAATGAAATAATAATGATGGTTTTTAAAATAACATGTAAGATACAAAAAAAAATTTTAAATAATAAATTTTTTTAAAAGTTTTTAAATAATAAAAAAAAATTTTTTTAGACATTATGCCTTTAGAGGAAAAAATGGGGAGGGCATTGGGAATATGGAAATACCCTATAATCTCTGTGTGACTTCTCTGTAACCTAAAGCTTCTTTGAAGGTAAAATGAAAAAAAAAAAAAGACACTGGGGGAATATATGGAAGAAAATGACACTGTAGATACAAAACAAGAGAATTTACAGTGATAAAAATAAAGCTAAAAACAACAGCTATAAAAATAACAGCTAAAAAAATACATTAGAAGCACATAAGAGCAGTTTTGAATTGATCAAAGACAGAATTAGTGATTTCAAAGACAGAACATCTGAACTGGAAAAGACAGGAGAACAGAAAGAGAAGAGAATGGAAATAAATGGAGCAGGGTCTCAGAGAATTGAATGACAATACAAAATGCTCAAACATGCACGTTATGGGACTACCAGAAGGAGAAGAGAAGGGAAAAGGGGCAGAAAATTTCCCAATTTTTATGAAAGACATAAATCTCCAAGAAGGATATCACACACCAAACAGAATAAATCTGAATAGACCTACCTGGGGACACCTACTATTCAGGATGAAAAATACCAGAGATAAAGAGAGGATTCTGAAAGCAGCAAAAGAAATGCAAAGCATCACATACAGGAGGAAACTAGGTAAGATTAAGTGCTAACCTCACATCAGAAACCATGGAGTAGAGAAGAAAGTGTTATGATGTATTTAAGGCACTGAAAGAGAAAACCTGCCAGCCAAGAATTCTGTATCTGGCAAAGCTGTCCTTCAAAAATGAGGATGAGTTCAAAGTCTTCACAGACAAACAAAAACTGATTGAATATGTTACCAAAAGACCAGAATTAGAAGAGATACTAAAGGGAGTGCTTCAGTCTGAAAGGAAAAAAAAAGGTGAAAGACTTGGAGAAGAGTGTATAAATAAAGACTATTAGGAAGTGTAAATTAAAGGGTAAAAAGACAGACAATAGAATGATATGACAACAGAAAGCCAAAGGACAAAATGAATGAAGTAAGTAATGCCTTTATACTAATAACATTGAATGCTAATGGCTTGAACTCCCCAATCAAAAGACATAGACTGATAGAATGGATGAAAAAATATCAGCCATCTATATGTTGTCTTACAAGAGACACAATTCAGATGTAAGGACACAACCAGGTTAAAAGTGGAAGGTTGGAAAAGATATTCTATGTAAATAGAAACCAAAACAGAGCTGGAGTAGCAATACCAATATCAGATAAAATAGATTTTAAATGCAAAACTGTTATAAGGGATAAAGAAGGTCATTATATATTAGTAAAAGGGGAAATTCACCAAGAATAAATAACTATACTAAATATTTATGCACATAATCTGAGTGCCCCAAGATACATAAGACACACACTGGCAAAGTTGAAAGGAGAAATAGATGTCTCTTCAATAATAGTTGGAGACTTCAATACAACACTCTCAGTATTGGATAAAACAACTGGACAGAGGGTAAATAAAGAAACAGAAAACTTGAATAATATGATAAATGAACTAGACGTAACAGACATCTCTAGAGCATAACACTGCAAAACAGCAATATATACATACTTTTCAAGTGCTCATGAATCCTTCTCCAAGATAAACCATATATTGGGTTATAAAACAAGTCTCAATAAATTTAAAAAGATTGAAATTATACAAAACTAGTTCTTTGATCATAAGGGAATGAAACTGGAAATCACTATTGGATGGAAAAAGGGAAAAATCATAAATATATGGAGTTTAAACAACACACTCTTAAATGATCATGGGTCAAAGAAGAAATTGCAAGAGAATTCAGCAAATAAATTGAGATGAATGAAAATGGAAACATTACATATCTAAACCAATGCGACATTGGAAAGACAGTGCTTAGAGGGGAAATTTATAGCCTTCGATGCTAACATTAAAAAAGAAGAAAGAGCTAAAATTGACGATCTAACTGCACACCTGGAAGAACTAGAAAAAGAACAGCAAACTTATCCCAAACCAAGCCAAAGGAAAGAAATAGTGAAGATCCGAGCAGAAATAAATGAAATTAAGAACAAAAATAACAATGAGAAAACCAACAAAACCAAAACTTGGTTCTTTGAGAAGATCAACAAAATAGGCAAGTGCTTAGCTGGACTGACAAAGAAAAATGAG
>JAKSZT010052319.1:10942009-11239649 GCA_026826555.1 Tolypeutes matacus | reverse complement strand
TCAACAAAATAGGCAAGTGCTTAGCTGGACTGACAAAGAAAAATGAGAGAAGACACAAATAAATAAATTCAGAAATGAGAGAGAGAAGGTTACCACTAACCCTGAATTAATCAGAGACACCATAAGAGGATATCATGAACAACTATATACCAAAAAACTAGACAAGGTAGCGGAGATGGACAAATTCCAAGAGACACACAAACCACCTACACTACCTTAAAAGAAGTAGAAAACCTCAACAAACCAATCACAAGTGAAGAGATTGAAACAGTAATCAAAAAACACCCCAAAATGAAAAGGTCGGGACCAGATGACTTCACAGGTGAATTCTACCAATTATTCATATATGATCTAATACCAATCGTGCACATGCTCTTTCAAAAACTGAACAGGAAAGGACACTACCAAACTCAAACAATATGAAGCCAACCTCACCCTAATACTAAAATCACATGAAGATATCATGAAAAAAGAAAATTACAGACCAATATCTCTAATGAATATAGATGCAAAAATCCTCAACAAAATACTTGCAAACCAAATCCAAAAGCACATTAAGAGAATTATGCACCATGATCAGGTGAGTTTTATCCCACGTATACAAGGGTGGTTCAACAAAAGAAAATCAATTAGTGTAATAAAGCACATGATAAATTTAGGAAGGAAAATCACATGATACTCTCTATAGATGCAGAAAATGCATTTGACAAAAATACAGCACCCTTTCTTGGTAAAAACACTCCAAAAGATAGGAATAGAAGGAAGGTTTCTCAATATGGTAAGGTGCATATATGAAAAACTTACAGCTAGCATTGTACTCAAAGGTGAAAATGTGAATTATTTCCTGCTGAGATTCAGGAACAAGAGAAGGATGCCCACTGTTGACATTGTTATTCAAATATTGTTCTAGAAGTTCTTGCTAGAATAATTAGTCTAGATAAAGAAATAAAAGGCCCCCAAATAGGAAAGGAAGAAGTAAAACTTATTCACTGATGATATGATCACACATTTAGAAAATCTGGAAAATTCCACAACAAAGCTACTAGAATTAATAGTTGAGTTCAGCACAGTGGTGGGATACAAGATTGATATGCAAGAATCAATAGGATTTCTATACGCTACTGATATGCAATCTGAGGAGGAAATCCGAAAAAATATTGCATTTATAATAACAACTAAAACAATCAAATATTTAGAAATAAACTTTACCAAGGGCATAAAAGAACTGTATTCACAAAACTAAAAACATTGCTAAAAGAAACCGAATAAGACTTAAATAAATGGAATGACATTCCATGTTCATGAATTGGAAGACTAAATATTGTTTGGATGTCAGTTCTACCTAAACTGATGTACAGATTCAATGCAATCTCAATAAAAATCCCAACAGCCTTTTTTGCAGAAATGGAAAAGCCAATAATCAAATTTATTTGGAAAGGTAAGGGACCCTCAATGGCCTAAAATGTCTTATAAAAAGAAGATAAAGTTAGAGGACTCGCAATTCCTGGCTTTAAAGCATATTGCTTAGCTACAGTGGTAAAATCACCATGGTACTGACCTAAAGGCAGACAGATTGACCGATGGAACTGAATAGAGAACTCATAAATATCTAAAGTCAAGTGATTTTTGACAAGGCTGTTAAGCCCACTGAGCTAGGTCATATCAATCTATTCAACACATGGTGCTGGGATAACTGGATAGCCATATCCAAAAGAAAGGAGGACCCCTATATCACCCCTTATACAAAAATTAACTCAAAGTGGATCAAGGACTTAAATATAAAAGCTACAATTATAAAACTCCTAGGAGAAAATGTACGAAAACATCTTCAAGATCTTGTGGTAAGCGGTAGTTTCTTCAACCTTACACCCAAAGCATGGGCAACAAAAGGAAAAATAGATAAATGAGACATCCTCAAAATTAAACACTTTGGCACCTCAAAGAACTTTGTCAAAGGGGTAAAAAAACAGCCATCTCAGTGGGAGAAAATATTTGGCAATCACATATCCAAGGGTTTAATATCCATGACATATAAAGAGCTCATACAACTCAACAATAAAAAGACAAGCTACCCGATTAAAAAATGGGCAAAAGACTTGAAAAGACAATTATCCAAGGAAGAAATACTAAAGGTGAAAAACACATGAAAAAAATGTTCAATATCATTAGCAATTAGGGAAATGCAAATCAAAAAACTACAATGAAATATCACTTCACACCTATTAGACTGGCCACTATTAAAAAGTCAGAAAACTGCAAATGTTGTAGAGGATATGGAAAGATAGGAATGTTTATTCACTGTTGGTGGAAATGTAGAATGGTATAGCCACTGTGGAGGACTGTTTGGCAATTCCTAAGGAAGTTGAAGATAGACTTGCCTTGTGACCTGACAATATCATTGCTAGATATATACCCAGAAGAACTGAGAACAGAGACATGAATAGAATTCAGCACACCGATGTTCATAGTTGCCTTATTCATGATAGCCAAAAGTTGGAAACAACTCAGGTGTCCATCAACTGAGGAATGGATAAACAAATTGTGGTATATATATACAATGGAATATTATTCAACTGTAAGAAGAAATGAAGTCATGAAGCATATGACAACATGGATGAACCTGAAAGACATTATGTTGAGCGAAGAAGCCAGACATACTGTGTGATTGTGCTATTTTGAACTAAATATGTTATGTAAACTCATGGAATTAATAACTAGAATATAGGGTAGAGAATTGAATTCTGTGCAGAATTGGTTAAAAGGTTGTTTGTAAATCTTTGGAAATGAATGGAAATCGTGAGAGTACATCATAGTGTTTGTGACTAATAGAGCTATTATATGGGTATGACAGTGGCTAAAGGGAAAGCTTAAAGACATTTATATTACTAGAAAGAAAGCTAAGAAATGTAATATGGGACTGTATAATATAGTGAAACCTCATGTACAATATGAATATGGGTGATATTGCATATATAAGAATGTTTTTCCAAAATAAAAATACAAATTAATTAGACAGAAGGAAATAGAATTGCAGCTGTGTATGGTAGGGGAAGCATTGAGAGATTGAGAGGTGGTGAATTTTGTTTGTTTGCTTGATTTTTGTTTTATAGTATTATTATTACTGAAATAATGAAGATGCTTTAAACATGAGTGAAGTGATGAATGTACAACTTGTGATTATACTGAATATCATTGATTGTATACTTTGGATGGATTTATGCTTTATTGATATGTATCAATAAAACTGATTTGTTAAATATAAAACATTTTATTAAGGAAATCATTTATATTTTTTAATTCTTTAAAAACATAAAAAATAGCTTAAGTATCCACAAAAGTATATAACTCACTGACACTCTAAAATATAAATCTGATCTTATTTCCTCTGTGCTTAACACCCATTAATGGTATCTCATATCCTAAGTTCAAGGGCTTCCTCTTTAGCATCACATATAAAATGCTGACTACCTTTCCAACATCAATCAGCCTATTTGAGATGCTCCAGTGATTTAGCTATCAAATACCAACCTGTAAAATTCTTTTTTCAAGCTCAACTCAAAATTTACCATTTTCCATGAATCTTTTTCTGAACTCCCAAGTCAGAAATTTAAATGCTGCCACCTCCAAGTTTCTGGAACTGCTGACACATGCCTGTATTATTGTATTGAACTATTAGTTTACAAATCCTTTTTCACCATTCTCAGGGTTCTACAAAAGACAGGGACCTGCTTTCTACATTCTGGGAGTGGGTGCAAAATCAATAATAGTTATTTGTATCACTGAATGAGTGAATGAAAAGCCATCATCTCTACGTGTGCATGAACTCCTAGTACAAAACAGCAATGTATGATGTTTCAATATTAACTATGTGATTTTTTACCTCAATGTAAGACATCTTTTAAAACTTCTTGCCAGGAAAATATTATGTTCAATAAAGAGTTGTTTGTATGCTTCAATCTTTTACATAAGGGAAACTACATGAATTACTCTGGTTCATGAGGTGCCCTATGATGTTTATTCCCAATGATAAGGATAATTTTCATTTTAAATATATTTATCTCCTTTTCATAGTTCTGATTTCTTTTTTCCATTATTTTGTCTCATTGATCTCGTTATTTATATGCTTTTTGTTATGGCAACCTCTAATTATATTGGCAAAGAGAAATGTGCAGTAAATAAGTGTCTAAGAACACTAAGATTCTTTCTCATACTAGCATTATATGCTATAATGAAATTTAAAATTTCATGTTAAAGGTAGTACAGAAAAGTTCAAAATAACAATTACAAAGGAAAAATATTATTTCAAGTGTAAGGATTATTTAAACAATATGTTCACATTTTATGTACTTTTGAATATACTTATAATTTATTCTACCCTGCCAAACTTTACACTCACCTATTTTTGCAAATGCACATACTCTCCTTTTCCCCAAGAATCCTTCTTACCTCTAAAATCTTAACTAAGAAAGTAATATATACAGCTTCCAGGTCATAGAAAAAAAAAGACAAAACATATTACATACAGGTTATGTTTTGCATTTTTCTACTTGTGTAACCTTGGATAAGTTCTTTCATTTATTTTAGGCTGAGTTTCCTCAGATATATAATATAAATATGTTATTTAACAATTCTACTTCACAGGGCTGTTAAGATGACCAGATGGAACTTACACAGAATAATTATCCTTAAGTAAGTGTAAGTGTAAATGTTTAGTATTTTATTACTTAATTGTAATGATGTACCTAATTAGCATTATCAATTTCTATCAATGGTTAACTATTTCCATTCAACAAGGTGGGAAGGTCTCTAGTTGCCCTGGGGTCATTGTAACAATAATAACCTGATGATCTCCTGAATTTTTATACTCAGTCATAAATGTAACAGTTTATTACTTGTTTTTCCATTGTGCTTACATTATCACTGAGAAAGTATATTCTTTCTTCTTTGCTACCTCTACCTATGCTCTCTGCATAGATTCATTCATTCATTCATTCATTCATTCATTCATCCATGAGCTCTATGACAACAGGCATCCTCATTTCCTTTGTTCATGAAGACTAGAATAGTACCTGGCATACAGTAAGCACCCAATATATATTTGTTGAATGAATTCTAGAAATAAAATCTTTTTTGAGAACTTAACATAAACACTGAAAATCCTATAGTCAGAAAGATGATCAAGATAATGGCTTTATCAAAGATTTTACTCTTGGCAAAATTGGTGGAGGGAAAACACAAACAATTAACAACAAATAGATAAATAAAATTATTTCATCCATATTGTCATATGCTTTATGACTTCATTTCTTCTTACAGCTGCATAATATGATGAACCTGGAAGACATTATGTTGAGCGAAACAAGCCAGACACAAAAGGAAAAATATAGTATGAATGCATTACTATGAACCAAATATATTGTGTAACATATTGTTTAATTCAAAAAAATTTATATGTATCCATTACTTTTAATTGAAAAAAAAATTATTTCAGATAGTAAAAGCAATGATATGACAGAGAGTAAGGGAAAATGGAAGGGCTAATTAACTGGAATGGTCAGGAAATGATGTTAGATGATACCAAGAAGGAAGAAGACATGGGAAGATGAGGGAGAAGAGCAGTACTAGCAAAGTTAACAGATGCAATCTTTTTTTAAAACAAAATTTTAAAGATACATAAATTACATAAATGTTATGTAAAAAATACAGGGGATTCCCATATGCCCCACTCCCTACATCTCCCACACTTTCCCACATTAACAATATTCCTTATTCGTATGGTACATTCATTGCAACTGATGAATACATTTTGGAGCATTGCTACTAAGCGTGAATTACACTTTACATTGTAGTTTACACTCTCTTCCACACCATTTTGTGAGTTATGACAAGATATATAATGCAATGTATCTGTCATTGTAATGTCATTCAGGATAATTCCCACGACCCAAAATGTCCCCATATTACACCTCTTTTTCCCTCTTGCTGACCTCAGAACCTCCAGTGGCCACAGCCTCCACATCAATGGTATAGTTTTTTCCATTGTTAGAATAACAATGAGTCTATAGCAGAATACCAGTAAGTCTACTATAGTCCATAGTTTGTTCTCTAATCCTGAGAATTCTGGGATGGTGATGTCCACTCCCCCTCTAATTGAGAGAGGGCTTAGATCCCATAGGGCCAATGGATATGACTCTCTTGCTTGCATTTGTAGACACTCTTGGTTCCTTGGTGTTGCAGTTTGGGCAGTTTGATATAATTATGAATTCCAAAAATAGATATTGGATCATGCTTGTAAACTGGTCTGCTAATCTGGGCATGGTTAAGTTATGATTAGGGCATTAACTAGGCCATGTCAGTAGGGCATTGAGCTCCACCCCTTGGTGGGGCAGGAATCAAATATAAAAGACATGGCAAAGAACAGAGTTGGAGCAGTTTTGATGTTGGAGTTCTGGTGAGGAAGGAGAGAAGGCCCCGGGATAGAAAGGAGCCATTTGCCTGAGAGTGCACAGCTGGCCTTGTGGAGAGAAGCAAAGCCTAGAGAGCCTCCTAGCCTACAGCTGACCTTATGGAGGAAACAGAGGAGCTAAACCTGGAGAGAAATGGAGCCCCAGGAAGAGAGGAACCCAGGAAGCCTGAACCCTGGCAAACGTCGGCAGCTGTCTTGCTCCAACACGTGGCAATGGACTTTGGTGAGGGAAGAAACTTATGCTTTATGGCTGGTAAATGTGGACTTCTACCCCAAATAAATACCCTTTATAAAGACCAACCAATTTCTGGTATTTTGCATCAGCACCCCTTTGGCTGACTAATACAGAATTTGGCACTGTGGGGTACTGCTTTTGCAATTACCAAAATGTTGGAATGGTTTTATAAATGGGTAAGTGGTATTTTCTGGAGGGATTGTGAAATGCATGATGGAAAAGGCCTAGAGCACTTTGAAGAGACTGTTGATAGTAATGTGAACACTAAAGAGACTTTCTATGATGCCTTAGAAGTAAATGATGAAACTATTATTGGAAACTGGAGGACCGGTGATACATGTTTTAAAATTGCAGAGAACTTAGCAATATTAACTCTTGGTGTTACATGGAAGACAGAATTTGAAAATGATGAACAAGTGCATTTAGATGAAGAACTTTCCAAGGTAAACTTGAAGAATGCAGCTTGGCTTCTCCTTGCAGCTTATAGCAAAATGCTAGATGAACAAAATAAGCTCAGGACTGAATTATTGGGCACAAAGAAAAAAGAAACTGATCCCAGAACTGCCAAGTTTCTGGAAATCAGGTTCCCAGATGAAAGTGCCCCATTTGAAGACTTAGCTAAACCTGGAACTTGTAAACCAGTATTGAAGATGCAGTTATCTTGGAAAGACTTGTGGAAAGTCTTACTGTCTGATGGCTTGGACCCCTACTTCTTGCATGGTAAACCAACAAGGTTTTTGAGAGTGCTGTACAAACAAAACCACAGATCACTTGGACTAAAAAGGACATGAAAAGGAGACATTGAAGAAGAAACAGCTTTAAGGAGAAAACCATGGAAGCTGAGATATGGAATTAAGACATTGCCTAAGGCCAAGAGAGTTTTGCCACTCCAGGGTGCAGAGAGGGTGAGTTTGCCCCAGCAGTTGAAGAGGGTGGATGTTCCCACCCGATGTTCAGGAAGAGTTTTGCTGCCCCAAGGTATAAGAATGGTGGAGCACATTCCTCAAAGATTAGGGCGGTTAAGGTCAGCACCCCATAGGTCTGAGAGGGATGCTCCTGTCCCCCATGGATTAGAAAAGGCCAGGTGGTCAACCCATTGCTCTGAGAGGGTTGAACCTGTATGCCAAAGATTAGGGAAGGCCAGGTGGTCAACTCGTTGCTCTGAGAGAGTTGAACCTGTATGTCAAAAATTAGGGGGAATGTGGTCTTCACGTCACTGCACTAGGGGGGCTAAGACTCTAACCCAAAGATAGGGTAAGGCGTGGCAATCAACCCAACACACTTAGAGGGTGAGGTCTTGTGCTTGGTCAATGCCTAGATGCTTGATGAGGATGGAACCAAGAAAGTGGCCATTGGGCAAGCCTGTGGAAAGGGTGGGTCCCAATGTGGCCCCAAGGAGAAGAAACCATGGTCTTAAGAATGACTCTCAGACTTTGAAATCTAATGGAGAATGCCCTGCAGGTTTACTGAACTGTGGAGGACCCATAACTCATATTTAACCTCCTAATTTCTCCTTATGGTAATGAAAATGTTTATCCTTTTTCCATTTGTGTATCGGAAGCAGATAAATGATTTTGTAAGTTTCAGTGGTCTACAGCAGATGGGATTTTGCCTGAAGACAAACTGTATTTCTTTGAACTGATTGTGATATGATTTTGAATTTGCATTGTCACTGATTTAAGGTTTTTTGAATATTGTAGTGTATTTGGGGGGTTCAGGGGGTGGAGTGTTGCAGTTTGGGCAGTTTGATATAATTATGAATTCCAAAAATAGATATTGGATCATGCTTGTAAACTGGTCTGCTAATCTGGGTATGATTAAGTTATGATTAGGGCATTAACTGGGCCACGTCAGTAGGGCGTTGAGCCCCACCCCTTGGTGGGGCAGGAATCAAATATAAAAGACATAGCAAAGAACAGAGTTGGAGCAGTTTTGATGTTGGAGTTCTGGTGAGGAAGGAGAGAAGGCCCCGGGATAGAAAGGAGCCATTTGCCTGAGAGTGCACAGCTGGCCTTGTGGAGAGAAGCAAAGCCTAGAGAGCCTCATAGCCTACAGCTGACCTTATGGAGGAAACAGAGGAGCTAAGCCTGGAGAGAAATGGAGCCCCAGGAAGCCTGAACCCTGGCAAACGTCGGCAGCTGTCTTGCTCCAACACATGGCAATGGACTTTGGTGAGGGAAGAAACTTACGCTTTATGGCCCAGTAACTGTGGACTTCTACCCCAAATAAATACCCTTTATAAAGACCAACCAATTTCTGGTATTTTGCATCAGCACCTCTTTGGCTGACTAATACACTTGGTATGGTCGTTTTCCAACATCACCTCCTTGTTAGTTGTCCTGGGTGAGACCAATGAACTGGAGAATACATGTTGAAACTCTGTTGAGATTCAAGGCCCAGCTGATACATGGACAGCCCAAAGATTTAAGTCTCTTGGACGTACACCTACCAACTCTAGTGTAATTATAGGTTCAACTAGAAGGACAGAAGACTTACATGTAGGGAAATCACAACTGAGTCCAACTCTGTCACACTGGGGAAAATAAATTACAAAGTAGGGCCCACTGGCAAGGCACCTAACTCCTGAGACATGTGCCCTGAGTGTAGTGCCTGGATGTCTCCAGAGTGCTCAGGAGCCCTGTTATTGGGGTAGTATCTATTTTGGTATTCAATGAGATCCTGCTGAGACATACATAACCGTAACCTCTGGGATGACCTCCCAACTCATTTTGAAGTCTCTTAGCCATATAGACTCATTTGTCTTTACCTTTTCCCCCTTTTGGCAAGGTCTTTTTCCAGTTGTATTGCTAGTTGGTGCTTGGTAGTAATCCCTCAATGCCAGGGAGGCTCATCCCCAAGAGTCACATTCCATGCTGGGTGGAAGGTAATATATTTACCACATTTGAGCAACAAGGAGGCTTTCAGGAGGTAACTCTTAGGCAACCTATAATACTAGGCTAAGCTTCAATTTCTAGAGTAAAGTTTCCTAAGCAGTCATCAATATCAAAGGACAGTCAATTGATCATCCTCCTTCACTAGTCATTGCCCCTGTACTTGGGGGATTTCTTGCTGTTCCATTAGAGAATGTAGCAGAGTTCCTCAGGATGGGAATTCAATATTCCTTCTGTTATTGTGTGAATCTCCACCTACTGTGACAATGCTCCATGAACATTTGAACACATTTATATGCCTTATATGTATGCTCAGGTGAGATTCCTCCCATATCCTCCATCACTGACATCCCTCATCAGTGATCCTCCCCTGCCACAGTTGTAAACCTTCTGTGATCCAAAACCTTTTCAAAAATGAAGCCAATAAAATAGACATGTACAATTAATAAGGAAATGAAACAATAATGATAGTTTTAAAAACAATAAATAAAATACAAAAACATTTAAAAGATAAAAATAAAAAATACATAAATAAAAATTGGGGGATAATAAAAAATAACGAAAAATATTTTAAAAGTTTTTTTGACATTTTGCCTTTCATCACTGTAAAATCTGTTGTCCTGTATATACAGTAACATTTTCTTCCATTTATTCCCCCAGTTTCTTACTTTTTTCAATTTATCTTCAAAGAAGTTTTAGGTTACAGAATAGTCATGTACTGAATACAGGGGACTCCGATATACCCAACATTCTCCACCTTTTCCCCATTCCCATATTAATAATATTATATATGTGGATGGTACATTTCCTACAACTGATGTACAAATATTGAAACATAGCTACTAACCATGGTCAATGGTTTACATTATGGTTTACATTTTGGGCCATACACTTTTATGGATTTTGATGAATTTTAACATGGTCTGTATTCATCACAGCAAGATTATGTAGAGCACTTCCATTGCCCCCAATATGCCCCATGTTCCAACTATTCCATTCCTCCCTTTCCCTCCCTTTGGGACCCATGGCAAACACCAGGCTTCATTCCTTGAAGGACAAGATTCATAGTTACTTGCAACAACACTGAGGGCTTCATACACTGGTCTGTCATCCCCATTAGGCACTGCCCAAGCTTTCAAAAGACTCCTGCCCTTCTATTTGAGAACATAGCGGGCCTTCCCAGGATAGGATTCCACCACCTTCCCACTAATTATGTGGGTCTCCATCCACTGATATAACACACTATGACAAGATGAACACTCATACACACCCTAGAAGCCTGCCCCAGGTGCGCCCTGTCCCGAATGCCCCCCACATCCAACACCCTAGACCAGTAACTTTCCCCTGCCATAATTGCCAAAAGAGCATTCCCGATATTGTAGCTTCAACCACATACCCACCAATCCCCAGTGTTCATCTGCTCCTTCCCCAACCCTCCCTCCAGTTCCATGGAAAGTCCATCCCACTCTCCCCATCCTAACCCCCTGACAAACCAGCATCACCCAACCCAATATTATCACTGCACCACTGTCATGCCCATCCACTACACAACTACACACTTTCACCTTATCATAGATTTTGCCCATATGGGTGTTGGCTCACAACCTTCTTCTCCCTTTTTTTCCCCTATAAACCTATGTTCCAGATACTAGCTCTGTGAGTCTACTCTATTTGCTTAATTCATATCTGTGAGGTCATGTAATATTTGTCCTTCAGTGCCTAGCTTGTTTTACTCAACATAAGGTCCTCAAGATTCATACATGTTATCCTGTGTGTTAATACTGTATTCCTTCTTATAGCTGAGTAATATTTCATTGTAGGTATATACCACAATTTGTTTATCCATTCATCTGTTGAGGGGTATTTGGGTTGATTCCATCTTTTGGCAATAGTGAATAATGCCACTATGAACATTGGTGTGCATATATCTGTTCGTGTCCTTGCTTTCAGTTCTTCTGGGTATATGCCCAACAGTGGTATGGCTGGATCACATGGCAGTTTTATAGTTCATTTTCTGGGAACCACCATAATGTCCTCCACAATGGTTGCACCATTCTACATTCACCAGCAGTGGACGAGTGTTCCCAATCCTCCACATCCTTTCCAGCATTTGTAGTCCTCTGTTTTTTTTAATAGCCACCAGTCTAATGGGTGTAAGATGATATCTCATTGTAGTTTTGATATGCATTTCCCTAATAGCTAGTGATGTTGAGAATATTTTCATGTTATTTTTAGCCATTTGTATTTCTTCTTTGGAGAAGTGTCTATTCAAACCACTTGCCCATTTTTTAAATGGGTTGTTTGTCTTTTTATTTTCAAGGTGTAGGATTTCTTTATATATGCTGGATATTAGACCCCTATCATATATATGGTTACCAAATATTTTCTCCCATTGAGTAGGCTGCCTTTTCACTTCATTGACAAACTACTTTGAGGTGCAAAAGTTTTTAATTTTGAGGAGGTTCAATTTATCTATTTTTTTCTTTTGTTGCTTGTGCTTTGGGCGTAAAGTTCATAAAACCATTTCTTAATACAAGATCTCATAGATGCTTCCCTACATTTTCTTCCAAGGTCTTTATGGTCTTGGCTCTTATATTTAGATCTTTGATCCAACTTGAGTTAATTTTTGTATGAGGTGTGAGATAGTGTTTCTCTCTCATTCTTTTGGATATGGATATCCAGTCCTCCAAGCACCAGAGGTTGAACAGGCCATTCTCTCCCAAATGAGTGGGCTTGGTGGCCTTGTTGAATATCAGTTGACTGTATATGCGAGGATCTAAAAAAGAACTCTCGATTTGGTTCCATTGGTCAGTATGTCTATCCTTGTGCCAATACCATGCAATTTTGAGCAATGTAGCTTTGTAGTATGTTTTAAAGTCAGGTAGTGCAATTCCTCCAATTTCATTTTTCTTTTTCAATATGTCTTTGGCTTTTTGGGACCTCTTGCTCTTTCAAATTAATTTCATAGTTAGTTTCTCCAATGCAGTAAAAAATGCTGCGGTGATTTTTATTGGGATTGTGTTATATCTGTAGATCAGTTTGGGTAGGATAGACATCATAATGAACAGGGAATATTCTTCCATTTATTTAAGTATTCTTTGATTTCCTTTAACAGTTTTGTGTAGATTTCTGTACATAAGCCATTTACATCTTTAGTTAAATTTATTCCTAGGTATTTGATTCTTTTAGTTGCTATTGTGAATGGAATTTTTTCTCAGATTGCTCATTATTGGTGTACAGATACGCTACTGATTTTTGCATGTTGATCTTATAACCTGTGAACTTACTAAACTCATTTATAAGCTCTAGATGCTTTGTTGTAGATTTCTCAAGGTATTCTATGTATAGGGTCACATCATCTGCAAATAGAGTTTACTTCTTCCTTTCCAATTTGGATGCCTTTTATAACTTTTTCTTGCCTAAGTGCTCAAGCAAGTACTTCTAACACAATGTTAAATAGAAGTAGTGAAAGTGGGCATCCTTGTCTTGTTCCTCATCTTAGAGGGAAAGCTTTTAGGATTTCACCATTGAATATGATGTTAGCTGTGATATTTCATATAAACCCTTTATCCTGTTGAGGAAATTTCCTTCTATTCCTTTTGTAGTGTTTTTATCAGGAAAGGGTGCTGTGTTTTGTTGAATGGTTTTTCTGCATCTGTAGAGATGATCATGTGAGTTTTCTCTTTCAATCTGTTTATGTGATGAATTACATTGACTGATTTTCTTATGTTGAACCATCCTTGCATACCAGGAATGAAACCCACATAGTCATGGTGTATAATTCATTTGATATGTTTTTGAATATGATTAACAACTATTTTGTTGAGGATTTTAACACCTAGGTTCATTAGAGATTGGTCTATAGTTTTCCTTTCTTATGGCATCTTTGTTTGGCTTTGGTATTAGGATGATGTTGGCATCATAAAATGTGTTAGGCAATGTTCCCTCTACTTCTATTTTTTTGGAAGAGTTTAAGCAGGATTGGAATTAGTTCTTTCCAGAATGTTTGGTAGAATTCACCTGTGAAGCCATCCGGTCCTGGGTTCATCTTAGCTGGGAGGTTTTTGATGACTAATTCTATCTTGTTAGTTGTGATTGTTTTGTTGAGTGCATCAATTTCTTCTTTTGACAGTGTAGGCTGCTTGTGTGTTTCTAGGAATTTGTCCATTTCCTCTAAATTATCCATCTTGTTGGCAAATAATTTTTCAAAGTATCTTCTTATGATATTCTTTATTTCTGTGGGGTCAGTGGTGACATTCACTTCCTCATTTCTTATTTTATGTATTTGCATCTTCTCTCTCTCTTTTTTTCTTTGTTAGTCTAGCTAAGGGTTTTTCAATTTTATTAACCTTCTTGAAGAACCAGGTTTTCACTTGTTTATTTTTTCTAGTGCTTCTTTATTTTCAATTTCATTTAGTTCTGCTCTAATCTTTGTTATTTCTTTCTTTCTACCTCCTTTGGGGTTAGTTCTTGTTCTTTCTCTAATTCTTCCAGGTGTGCAGTTAGGTCTTTGATTTTAGCTCTTTCTTCTTTTTAATATAGGAATTTAGGATTATGAATTTCCCTCTCAGTACAGCTTTGATGTATCCTATAGGTTTTGATACATTGCGCTGTAATTTTCATTCATTTCAAAGTAGTTACTGATTTCTTTTGAGATTTCCTTCTTGACCCATTGTTTGTCTAAGAGTGTGTTGTTTAACTTCCATATCTTTGTGTCTAATCTGGATCTCTGCCCCTTACTGATTTCCTGCTTCATTCCATTGTGGTCAGAGAAATTACTTTGCCTAATTTCGATCTTTGTAATTTATTGAGGATTGTTCTGTGGTCAAGCATCATAAAGTTTCAGCTGGATGCCTGATAACCTGTTTATCACTTTTCTATGAAGTTTCAGGAATCGAACCAGGTACCTCATACATGCTAGGCAGTAATTCTTCCACTGAACTAACCTGTCTCTTTAGGTTATTTTGCCTTTTGGAAGTCTATCTGCCCCTTTTCTTTTGGACAGGTTAGAATCCCTGCAGTCCACCAGCGTTCTCCTGATCAGCTGCCTGTCTCTGCCTCCTCTCTGATGTAATTCCTCTCTTTACTTAAGTGGCTGTGTGTGAGTGCCAGCCTGAGGAGATCCCCCTCTCCTCTCCCTGTCAAGTCAGGGTACCTTCCGATATTCAAGGGGGGCCCAGCTGGGTAAAATCACTGCAAAGAAACCACTCCTCACTGTCCCAGACCCCTCTTCCTTTTAGGCAATCTGTTCTCACAGTCCATTTGGAGAAGGGAGCCAGTGGCTACACCTAGGCTATCCATGTTGAAGGCGGGGTATATGTGCCACTTCCAGCCACAAGGGCAAGCAACCCATGATTTTCCCCTGGTTTCCTATCTGTCCAGTACCCTGCTAGATGACTCAGAGCTCCTTCCAGTTCAATATATATCCAGAGGAGCTGGCAGGAAGGAAGATGCCCACTCTCTTCTCAATTTAGATATAATTCATCAGGAGTTTTACCCTCGCTTAATATCTCCAGGGTGGGGGAGGGGAGCCTTTCCCGGCAGCTAGGAGGTCTAATACCTCACAGCCTGTTGTTTCAGCTTCTTCATCTCTCCATCCCTTACTCTCCTGGGAGTTGTGAAGCAGTGTCCCAGTCCACTGTACCCCAAAGCATGTCCCCAAGGCAGCCTCAAGCTCTGTCTCTATTGTTTTAGTGAGAGCTGTGCCCTATCTGCCTAACCTGTCAGCCATGTTCCCTCAATCTACCACAATCCTGACTGCTGATTGAATTTCTGATTTAGATACTTTCTATCATTTACCCATGCAGGGTTAGGTGCTCTTCAGCTAGGGTCTCCTCCATGGGCAAGACATCTCCATAGAGAGATGGCTACATAACAGTGCTCTGGTTGGCATACCTGGGAAGTCTTTCCATCCTTGTACACTAATCTTGTGAGCCACTTCCTTTTGGCACAGCCCCACCACGCTGCAGATGACTTCTGTGTCTATTTCTGTGTCTACATGCAATGCCATGCATTGTGAAGAATCCCTAGCAAAATGCTATCTATTGACTGGTGGTGTAACCTAGTCTTATTGATCTGAGTAATGAATGAGGGCAGGTTTCTCAACGATGACACAATTTTTATTTAGACACAGATATTTTATTGTGAGGGTCTTTCCTGTGTTTTGTAGGGTGTTTAAAAGCATCCTTGGTCTTTACACACTAGATGCCAGTAGCACCCCACCCCCTACAGTCATAACAATCAATAATGGCTCTGGACATTGCTATATGTCCCCTGAGGGGCAAAATAACTCCCTGTTGAGGCCCACTGCTCTAAGGAAACAAATACCAGTGGCATGCCCTGCTTAAAATAAACATTCTCAGTGTTCTGGAGGCACAGTATTTACTGACTCTATTTTGCAGAGGTTATTTGTAAAGTTTTCAGTCATCAGACAATCTGTATAGGTTTGATTACTCAGTATCTGAATTCCTATCTCTGTGTCTGGGAGACAATTCCTTGCAAATCACATCCAATTTCTGGAATTTTGCATCCTCATATATAAAATGAAAGGAAGAATTAGATGATGTCCAAAAACCTACTCAGCCCTAAGGTTTAATGATTCCTGGAAAACAGAATCCTATGGTCTTTAATGTAATTTTCAGTCTCATGATTTGCAAGATATAATTTATTGGGATTTGAAAGACTTAAGCCACTAGTAAGTACATGGTGTGGCTTGTCCCTCTCTAACTTTTAGGTTCATTCCTATTTTTCAATATTGTTAGGCTTATTTTCTTTTTCTTTTCCTTCAGAAGTTGTTTCAGGTGTTTGAAGTTGGTGTTTTAAGCTTAAATACTAATATCACAATGTATAAGATATATCTTTTGTACATTTTTCCTAATAAATCATTACAATAATTTATAATTTTCTGTTTTAAGTGTAGGTAAATAGTTAGGTATGGCTATTTATTCTTTAACTCAATGATGCAATATGTATTATTGAGCACTTTGGTCCAGGGGATGTGAGGAATGAAGGACATACAGAAACATCTTGGCCCTTCTATTAAGGAGCAGATAATTCAATGAATGATATAGATATCAATAATGTAATGTGATTAATTGCCATAGAGTAGGGAAATGGAGACTTTAAGAGAGAGTAGAGAAGAAACATCCAGCCAAATCTATTTAATGAAGACTTTTAACATATATATTATATATTATCAGACCCAAAGAGTCTAAATATTCTAAAATCATATTCTAGGGCTAAATGTAAACAATAGACAAGTTAAAATTTAGGATAGAAATGTGAATATGGAGCTACAACCTTTCACATATAATGTTTGGGTGTACTTGTTTAAACACTCTTGCTGGGCCATAGCACCTCCTTGACATTTAGGTAAAAGGGAAAAGGGAAAAGAAAAACAGCCTAGAAGTCACCTGAATGTTTATTTTGTGCAGTGAAGCACATCAAGGAATTTGGAAGCATGGAGCTCAATAAGGGAGTTTTTCAATTTCCTGGTGGGGAGGGTGACCTAAAACCAGAACAAAGAAATCTGGGTGTCAGCAAAATTGTGGAACCCTTTAATGTGGAATCATATTTCCTGACAACATATGCATTCAATAATTTAAAGATATTTGATTGCCATTTGCACAGTATCCACTTAGAAGTTAATAATTAGTGTTCAGGAGAAATGATTCTTTTCAAAATTAAAATACAATAAATGTGTCATACTAAATCCTTTGAGAAGTGGGCGAGTGGTTTCTTTGTGTTGTTTCAGATCACAATTGGCATTCAATGGATAACTTCACAGATCATTACAGCAGAGAAGCTTTTGAACAAAAAGAGTGTAACACCAGGTCAACTCCAGTCAATCACTGTTCAATAGGCTTCCTTCAGATAGTACAATGGGCCTCAAAATAATCCAAGAAAAACAGTGTGAGACCGTTTCAGCTGAAGGATTATCCCATTGAGTACTTAAATTTCACTTCTCTGAAATTTCACCTCTCTGTGCACTCATTTTCACGTTTTAATTTACCATCAGTTTATAGATTCCCCTAAATGATTGTTGGTTAATATTATTGCTCAAGGTCCTTTCATTTTGTGTAATATTCCATGTATTTTAGAAAGTTTATTTCCATCCAGTTCATCCTAACTAGTCAAGTCAAAAAAGTTATTATACCTCTTTTTTTTTTTTTTTACAAGGATTGCTTGGGAATGGTCATGTGATCAATCTGACCAGTGGCTGGAGAAGCCTGTGTTGACTTCTGTGAGTGGTTTCCTCATTTGTCTGCAGGCCTTGCTGTGTCTAAATGAGATACATGAAGCTGCTGCAGCCATCTTGCTACTGGTCTGATTTTTTATGCTAATAGCAAGAAATATAGAGAGATGGCAAGAAATGCGTTCTTAATGATTCTGAGCCTTCTCATCAATCAACTTTCAAGGTTGCCCTACCTTTGGAATTCCTCATATTTTTTCAATTTTTAAGCCAGTTTAAGACAGTGTTTACTTGCAAATTAAAACATCATAATTAAAATGGTGTAAACTGGTATTCTTTTACTGTAGAGCAAGTTGTCCATCTATGAAGACTCTTAAGCGTTTGTATAGTTTGACAAATTGAAGTGTCATTCAATGAAATTTTCCTAACTAAATAATCAAAACTGAATTTCAAGTTTTTAGTGTGGACGTTTGTCATTGTCTTTTATGAGTGTTAAAAGTTTGAATCAATGCAAATAGCAAAAAAAAGGTTACTTTAAACATGTAATTCAATAGAGCAAACTATTAGTCATTAAAAATCATGATTTCAAACAATATTCAGTGATATTGGATAATGTCTATGTTACAATATCAGACAAATACATAAACAAAAACAGAATTTAAAAAATGATATCTTAATGGTAAAATGAACTGTCAGCTAGCTTCTACAGAGTTCTGACCCTGTGCCAGGCACTAGACTGGTGCTTTAAAATGGATCATCTCCTGTAATTTTCCCAGCAAACCTCTTCAGTAAGTTCTCTTATTAACCTAGCATTATAGATGAGCAAACAGGTTTTGGAGATTATATAACTTGTTAAAGAGCATATAGCTACTAAGTAGAGAGCTGGAACTTGAACCCTGGGAGTTACCTTTCTCTAACAGATTGAGGATAAACAAGGTCTGGCTCTTGTGCACTTCTGAATTAGCCTCCTCCTGGCAGCTTTCTCCAGTCTTTGCATTCCTCCCCAGGACGCTTAAATATCTTTCTTGTCTCCCTTCTCTTTATCATGGATCATCACCTAGACTCCCCAGGCTGGATGGTGATAATGCCCTGCTCCAGTCACATTCAAATCACAGTTCTTCTGAACATAGGCTGTTTTTAATAGATGACATTGAATGAAATGGTGAGATAAACTGGAAAAAAATAAAATAGCCCTGAGACAGAGGTTTCTATTTAAAGCTAATCATTTCTGTTCTTCAGAGTCCCTCAGTTTTCCTGCCATGGGGACTTCTCCTGGCTGACTCTTCCTTTTCAATGACCTCCTGCCCGTGTTTCTGGGTTTCTTGTGCTCTCTCCCTCCTGTTTCCCTGGCTGTCAGCTTCCAACCAAATCTAGGTTCCTATTAGCTTTCTAGACAAGGCACCCCAAACTAGTTTCTGGATGTGTTTTTACATACCCCAAACTCCTTAAGGTACCGTTTCACTATTTTTTAAGGGTGGCATCTTCTAGTACATACACTTCAAATTCCAGAACCTACAGAATATCAGAAAATCAGAATATTTTCCTTAAAATACTACCTCAATTTTAAGTAGAGCTTTCAACAAAGTAAACATCCGGGGTTTAGGATAAAGGAAGAAATATATTTAATTATATATAGCCACATTCAGGGAAAAAAAAAAAAAACCTTTAAAAATTTAAGAGGTATTAGGATTCTGGTTAATTTGTATCCTCTTATTTATTATTTCCATATTTTATAAAATGTCCAAAGTTAAGATTTAGTTTGAACTATAATAGCTTTATCTTAATAAATAAAACCAATTAATTAATTTTTCTATAAATTTTTCTTAAAATTATAGGAAAGTTATTGTCCTATATCTGCCATTAACTAGCCACAGGATTTACCTTTTTGTCTCATACCTTTCCCTATAAGAAGAGTGGCCTTCTCTGTACTTTCCATACCTTCTTCATTTGCTCCTCAGCCTCTCTGTTTTCTGCTGCTGCTTACAGTACCCAATTGTGAAAGCTTTCATAATCTAGTACTGAAAGAGCCATATCTTGTCTCCAGAAATTTATCATTGACCATCCCAGATCTCCAATTTAAAATGTCCTACTAATTAGATTATCATATAATCTATCATCCAAATTGAGACAATTTTAGAATGTAAGGAGATGCTATGAATAATTAAAGCCCCATAAACTAGAACTGTCCAGGCAACTGGAGATAGGTCAACCTTTATTATGGGAAGTTCATTCTTTGGAGTCTTCTAGTGTAAGAGAAAAAAAAAGCAAATGAAGTTGAAATGTTAGTCTTTAAAATAAACATTTCAGTGTTATCCAGTGCCCTATATGACATCAGGACAAAGTGGGGATAGAGAATATTGTTGGGATATTCCTGCATGTCAGGAAGAACATAACGGGTTAGGTGCATTGTATACAATGCATCATCTCTAATTCTTGCAAGAACTTGCCAAAGTAGAATAATCATCATTCACAAATGCATTTCTCTTGACAAGAGAAATATAGGGGCAGAGAAGTCTTTCCACACCCATCCCATTATGTAATACTGGCAGGCATTGATTGTCCAGAAGCAAGGACAGTGTTTTAAAGACAATCCCACTTCATCCACTTTTTTTTCTATTGAAGAAAACACCTCTTCTTATTTTATAAAGATATCACTGTCTTTCATCTAATCCATTCTATCCTGATTCCTATTTGATATCTGTTTCAGAAGCTTCCTTCTGAATGCATATCCAATATTCAAGTTAGTAAATTGCAAGTAGCACATACAAACCCTACTCTTTCCTGTTCATTTAACAATTCTTTGTTTCTTATATTTGTTTGCTCTTTGGAAAAAGTGGAAGAAGAAAGTGGGAATTTGCTTTATTTCTTTTCTGGAATTCACAATTTACAAGAGTTTGTTGCTCTTACAAAATTGTTTATGTAAAGATATCCACTGCCAAGAACTTCAGCAGCATTAAGTGACTCTTACTCATCAACAGAATAACTTTGGTCCAAATGGAAGAGAGAATCTGAGGAACTTACTGGAGTTCACTTGGGTTTTTTTAAAAGCTTATTCATTTTGTATGTCAATTAATTTTTCCTCCGACAAAAGTATAACAAGGAAACCGAATGGCAAGTCCACTTTATTTAAACAAAAGTTTCTAAGGAAAGATTTTTTTTTTTACACAAAATGTAAAAGTGAGCAGACCGTATACTAATTAATATTTTTTAAATGTAGTGTGCTTTAACTGGAGCATAGAAATCTTATAACACCTGAAAAAGCTGAAAAATCAACTTGGAATGAGGAATCCCAAAACAAAGCATATGCACACACTCACAGAAACAATATGCATAGCCATCAAATATAGGTTAAGTATGATTTTAAGTTAAGGAAGGATAACAGTTTTGCCTCAACATTTACAAAATGAATTATTTAATATATAGTAAGTGTCTAATACATTCCATGCAGTATAAAAGGTGCTAGGGATTCAAAAAGACATAAAGGCTAATCTTGCCCTCTAGAAACTTACATTTTAGTGGGAGACACAAATAACGTAATTGTTGGTTTCAATCCATTTCTGATGCAATAAATGAAAATTTTGACAAACTATTTCACATATGCAAAAATATTTTCAAAATGTATTCTCTAATTTTTTGAGTTACAGTCTTTCTTCAATCTGTATTTTTATTATTTTCTGGGACATTGTATTAAGCTTTAGAAGTTGTATCAAAAACACTCAGGATCAAATAGACCAGTAATCTTAAAGCATTTAAGGAGTTCATCTAAATTAAATATTTATGCAGCAACAATATAATCTAAATTCAGAATATACAATTTATGTCGTTTTTTACCAAGAAAATTTAAGTTAACTAATAATAAATTATGAACAAAAATGTTGCAGCTCTACCTTTCCATGAAATTGTAAAATATTTAACTTGTTAACAGTTTTAGTAGAATTCACTAAATCTACAGTATCTTCTGATACATATTGCTCTAGACGTTTATGTATTTTAGGGAGGATTTTACATGCTGAAAAAAAATTTCTGAGTGATGTTTTGCACCATTTCAAAATGTTTCACTTTCCATGACAAATGAAAAAGAAAATTCACAGTTTCTTATACTTATTTTTTTTTAAATTTCTCTGGGTTTTATAAAGGTGTGCATAACAACTGTAGATTATCTAAGTAAGGAATGAGATTTTCAATATTTTTGGAAAATTGAAAATCTGTAATCTTAGGTTTAGAATTGAATATATAATTTTCCCTTCCAATATCACTAGTGGCTACCATCTACCTTTATAACTATTGTTGAAATGGAACCAACGGGTAATTATGTTTGCTGTGGGATGCATTAGTGAATTACATTACACGGTCCTCGCCTGTCCCTTCTGGGGAATTTCCATCTGATCATAGACATTCTTCTCCTCAGTAACTAGTTGGCTTTTATTTGATAGATATTTTGAATTTTATAACTGACAAAGCTTTCCTGTATGTACTAACTACAAAAAACTTAGATATAAATTTTAAGCCCCTTATGAGGAATTGGAATAGGGACTGGATGCAGGAAACATTACTTGGTTGACCATGGAATTTATGTTGTCCCGTAAATGTGTTTTGTTTTGGTAAACCATGTTTAAACAATCAGAAATTTAATAAAACCACGTATGTGCACACATGTGCACACGTGCAGTTGGCCCTTATTCCTGCATGGCAAAAGTTGGCTAGAACTATCCCTTTAAAGGAAGTAGTTGGCCAAAGTATCCAGCACCTGCATTACCTTACACTAATCTACCTCAGTAATGATATCATATTCCTGCTTCCCATTAATCATTTGGGCTTGTGCCTCATGTTCTTCTGTATACATTTCCAACATTCCTGGCTCCATTTCATGTCATTGCTCTTGCTTATTTTCTTTTTCCTTCTCACCTTAATCTGATTCATAATAGAACAAGTTGAGGTAGGAATAAAAGAAACAAATGTTGATTAAGTTTGACTTAATGTATTAGCTCATTAAGTACTTCCACTTCTCTTCCTCTTATTTTATTATACTGTGTATGTTTTTGTAAGCTACTTCAAATCCTTTCTGAAATGAGTTAGGGATTGTTATAATGCCGATCTTGACTTTTAAAAAATCAGTTGAACCATTGCTATCTTCAAACATCCCCACAAGAAACCAATGGATGAGACAGTTTGGCTGAAATATGGCCAGAGAAATGGAAACATACATTAGTTTATATTTTCCTTTTTAACTAAATTTCAAGATTACACAAAAAATCATCTGATTGTGACAGGAATTTAGAAGTCTAGCTGAGCTGTTTACAATTGCTCTGAGGTCTGAAAAGGGTGCAGCTGACTTTTTTCTCAAGCATATCATGCATATTGTAGTTCACACTCCTTTTTAAAGATGCTATTTAATGAGACTTTCCATGTTTTGGAACTGTAGTAGATGCTTATAAAGGCTCCCTGTGAATTAGAAATCATTATCTTCCTTTTAAAAATGAGTCCACTGAAATTAGAGGAGCTCAGTAACATGCCCAAGGCCACGTGGGTAGAAAAGTGGCTCAGTCAGAGGTTAATTACCTCAGCAGACAGGACAGTTCTTACCCCAAAGGGCTGCCAAAGTTTTAAGACAGGTGGAATACTCATACCAGTGGTTAGGAACTGCCCAAGTGGGCTTCTCTTATGGTGAAATTCAAGTAGAAACAGAGTTGGTGGGAGTAGAGGAGGCAAAGGACAAGACCATCCTTTTTCCTTTCAACAAAAATAAATTCACTCCTTTGACATTCCTGAGCTAACGTGCTCCTCTTTAAGTGGCAACAGTCCCTTGAATGAATCTTAAATTTACCAATCTTAGTGAGAATTCCACATGTTCCATGTCTTCTTCCTCTTTACATTTTAGTCATAATGGCATTATTTTCTATTCCCCAAAACCAATGTTCCTTAGAACACTTACACTTGTTAATTCCCTCTACTCATTAAGTTGGTTCCAAGCTTATTTCATCTTCCCAAGATCCATCTTAAATTTAACCTCAATCATAGTACCTTTCCTTAACCATCTTATCTAATGTAACATTTATTCTTTACCCTCCCAATTACTCTATATCATATCACTCTACTTATTTCCCTCATTGTATTTATTTCACTTTGAAACAGCTTTTTAAATTTGGTTTTGCAGTTTAGGATTTCTATTGTAGCTCTCTGGTTCTCTCTCTCTTTTTTTTTTTTTTTGACCCATCTGTACCTTATGATTTTGTATAATTAACTCTCATCTGTTTTTACAGTCTTGGAGTGACTTCTATTAAGGCAGCTTAACCAATGACTTGGCAAAGAACACAGCTCAAATAATGCCCCTCTCCCTAGAACTCAAGTCTGAAGCAGTGTTAAAAAGCTAAAAATGGTTACAGTCCATTCATCCCAGCAGTGCCACCCTAAAAAGACTCCACTGGTCTGTTATCTGGATCCTTGAAACAGCCATACTGCCTGTATTAGATACTTAAATATTTATTTAATTTTATGTTACCCCATATCCTTCCAATGCATTATTTTATTTTTCAGCATAAGTTAAATTGAATCAGCCTCTGTGGTTATGTTACTCTGTCTCTGCCAATCAGAATGTAAGCTCCATGTTGTAAGAGACTATGTCTTGTGCATTAAACATCTGGAATAGGGTCTGATAGATAGTGTATATCTAATATTTAGTTTTGAACAAATGAATAAATTAATTAAGTCTCCTGAGGGTCCTGAAAAAGGTTATCTAAAGTTGGGCTAATTGGATCGAAAAAATACACACCTTCTCTGCAATGATTTTGTTCCCACATCATGTGTTTATTGGTTTCACCCCAACAGCCTTCCTACTCATTCCAGTGTCCCTCATTCTAACTTACTACAAAAGATGAAATGTCCTGATTTACTGTGAGAATCAATTCCAGGCTCAACCAGACACAACTACCCATGTGATCTTGGGAAAACTGCTTAAACACTCTCTAAATCTGTTTCCTTCTTTCAAGGTGGCCTAATGATTAGCCATATGTCATCCAGTAAAGAATGCCAAGAACTCCAAGAATGGTCAAGGGAGGGAGTCTGGATGGCCTCCAAATGACTGCATTTTACCTTGATGTGAATAAGCAGTAAACTTGTTTCATAAAGGCCCTAAGATTTGGACTACTTTTTGTTACAGTAGTTAACATAACCTGACTAAATAGACCTATTCACAAGGATTCTTGTGAGCATTACTGAGGATAGAACATAGTACAATGCCTGGCTAATAAGGGATATTTAAAATATACTATTCACTTCTTCTTTTCCTACCTTCAATTTTACACCTGGCTCTTTAAAAATCTATTTATCTTTACTAGTTCAGTTTACACCCTTCCAATATCTGAGATAAAAACTGTTCATTTTCTTTATTGGATTATAAATACTATACCTTTTTAATCCCAAACTGTGGAAGTTGCTCCTTTAATTTATTTCTCCAATTTCTTTCAAATCTTTCTTTTCCAGTGATTCTTCTCTGTCTACGAATGTGCAAACGTTGCATTTTTCCATAAAGAACGTTAGTTCATCTCTGTTCTCTCCTAAATCTACAAACATTTTCTGTACTTTAGAGGTAAAAAATGCAATTGAAAACAAATGTATGTTCCTTACCTCTACTTTTTCATTACCATTTTACTTTTCAAGGATTTACATTCAGTTTTTCATCCTCTTCATTCTACTTAAAATGTTGTCTCAAAGGTCACTCATGTTGAAGTGGCCAGATTAAGTTTGCCATTTTCCTTGACTTATCTTCAGCACTTAGAAGCACTGACACAAAACACCTTCTTTAGTTCTAATTATAGTACCTAGTCTTGATCCTCTTCACCATGGCAAATCTGTAGCTCAGCATCTTGTCCACAAACTCTCTGGAAATTCAGCCACATGTGGGATTAAAAGAAGACAACTTCCAACTTCATATCTCTAGTCCTATTCTGTGTCTTGAGATCCATATAGGCCTTTCTAATGATCTGCTAGACATAACCAGCTATGGAAATCACTTTTCCTTCCCTTAAACATCCAGAACATGTCTATAACTCAATTGTCTATTATTACCTTGACCAGTCCATCACTACATTATAAACTTGGTAAATGGTAGGATTTTTTCCCCAAATCATCCAAGTTGAAAATCTAAACTATCAGTGATGTATCATTCTTCCTCACTCATCACATTCAGTCAGTTGGCCTTTTATATTGTTTCCCCCACAAAATATCCAGTCTCTTCCTCTCTATCTTCACAGCTTAAGAATAGCATGGCAAACCACTTAGTTGCTCAAGCCCCAAAAATATCTCATCCATAATTATTCTCATGCTGTTAACCCGTTAAATTCCAACAATCACCAATTTCTACAAATTCTAATTATAAAATAACCTTCAAATTCCTCTTCTGTTGTCCATCCCACTGACAGTATGCTGGGTTAGTACCTGTGGCAGTTTGGTATTGTTTATCAATTCCAAAAATAGATATTGGATTATGTTTGCAAACTGGTCTGTTCCTCTGGGTGTATTAGATTCAGAGGTTTCACTTGTACTTTATTAAATCAAGATTAAGGCTTTTATTTGACCACATCATTGGGGTGACTCTGTTCTATTCCCTGCCTACAGCTAGCCTACAGCTGTGGGCTATATAAATAGTTGCTCTATCAAAGAGAATGAAGTAAATTCACGGAGAAGGAGAGCACAGAGGAGATACACAGAAAATCCTGCAGCCCGGGAAGAGAGATGAGCCTGATAGTTTACAGCTGACCTTGTGAAGAGACCAGAGCAACTGAGCCCGGAAAAAAAACGAGCCTCAGGAAGAGAGACAAGCCTTATGCTATCCTACAACTAAGATTGGAAGAAGCTGGGACCACGGAGCTTTAAGAGGAAAGAGGAAGCCGAACCCTTGCGGACATTGTCTGCCATCTTGCATCAACATGTGGCAACAGGCTTTGGGTGAGAAAGTACCTCTAAAATAACCTTGAGTTGGACTCTTAAGGGCCTTGTGACTGTAAGATTCTACCTCAAATAAACACCCTTTATATAAGCCAAAATATTTCTGGTACTTTGCATCAGCACCCCTTTGGCTGACTAATATAGCCCTTATCATTTGTGTCACTCCAGAAGGTTTTAGTTTTTTTCTGCCATAGTAATTCTCCTTCTCATCTCAATCCCTGAAACCCATTATTCACAGAAACACCAGATTGGTATTACTAAAGTCAAATCATCTCTTACATTCTTTCAAATCTCCCCATTGCATTTAGTATAAAGGACATAGTCTTTAACAAGGCTGTGCTGCTTGTGTGGTCTAGAGCCCACCTAAGTGGCCAGCTTCAATTTTTGTTTTTCAGTCACACTATATTTTCCAGCAACAATAATTATTTATTATTAGTATTCTTTGAGCACACTATATTCTCTTTTGCCTCCTAGTTTATACACATGCTAAAAGATTCTCTAATCTCTGGCCATTTTTCTGGGTAACTACAACTCATACTTGTTTTCAGTTAAGGCAAAAGGTTGCCATATGATTTGTTAATCAAAATGGAACTCTCTTGAGAGTAGAAGGGGGAGTATTCTATTCATAAGTAAACCAGATGATCAGGCATAATCTGGATCTGTTCTGGGAAAACTAAGGTATATGATCAGCCAAATTCGAATCCACTTCCCTGGAAAAACTTTTCAGAGCCCCAACTCCAATTTATTTATTTTTTTCATTATACTTCTGTACCACTCTATATTTCTTCTATATCACATATCATACTCTATTGTGATTTCTTGTTCAAATACCTTATCTGTTTTAGACCATAATTCATCAAGGACAGGAACTATACCAATCATATTCACCCAGTTGCCCAGTGTTTAGCCCAATATATAGCCCAGTACATAACACATAGAATACATTTAACCATTATGCATTGAGTAAATGAATTGTTAACACCTTAACTGGCACTCTCATTTCATCTCTCTTTCACTACGGAAATCACTGTTGTTGCTACTATTGTGATTTTATACTCCACATTCAGATGCCTTTCTAGATGGCAAGGCTGTAAATGAACAAATGCTTCATATTATCTCTATCCTAGATGCTCAAGCCTCACAAATTAAGATTATATCTTTTAGAATAGCATTCAAGACCCTCTACAATAAAGCTCCAAGCCAGTCTTTATTCACAATACTTTTCTATATACTCTGAGTCCCATACAAAATGCAGGTTGTTCAGTTCTTCAAAAATGGACCCTTACCTTTCTAACTTTCTGCATTTGCTCATGTACAATCTTCTCTATTGAATATCAGTCTCTCCAAATCACATTCTACATGCTACTTATCATTAAAGGCTGATCTCAGATGACATTAACTCCTAGAACATTTCTTCCTACTTATTCAGTAAGGTATTAAGTTGGATTATTTTGAACCCCCACAAAACACTATAGACACTTGCTTGGATTGGCTGTCAAAAGTCACACTTTGGAATCACGAGAGTCAAGCTCCACCTTTAGTGCAATAGGAATACATTGTAGGCTACTTTTGGCCTTCCTTCAGCAGTAAAATGTTGATAATAAGGTACCTTGGTATAATTTCTGTGAAAATCAAATTGCCAAGTGGAGGAACTTGTAAATGAGTAAAGCCTACTCAAAAGCTAGTCAATTTTATTATTGGTGGGTGGGCTAAGATGGAGAAGTTTTACAGATACCAATAACCTTGCTTAATCTGTCTTTTAGACATTATATACAGACCTCTTACAAGAGAAATCTCGATATATTTTCTTACGAGAACTATTATTCATAGGTTGGTGCCCAGTTTGAATTCTACACACCACAATTTCACTCTTTCAATGCCATGTGACAGAAAAAGAAACAAACAAACAAAAAGACAACTTCAATTGGCTTTAGCAAGAAAGAACATTCATTGGCCCATGTATCTTACTGGAGAAGCCAATATGTATTGTCATATATCAAAATTTTGTTTCACTTTCTCCATTCTTAATTTTGCTCTTTTCTTTGTTGACTGTCTTTTCTGATGGCTTTACCTGTAGAGGGGTAAGGTGGCTGCCAGGTGCTGCAAGCTTGTATGCAATCTTATCATCCAAGGCAAAATACATTTTTTAAAGGAGGTACCAGGGATCGAACTCAGGACCTCATACATGGGAAGTGGGTGATCATCCACTTGAGCTACATCAGCTCCCTGGCAAAATACATTTTAAGAAAAAAATTTCCAACATTTCCTCAACAAGAATTTTGGGCAATGAGACTAATTATTTAGGTGGGTTCTATGTCCTTCCCTGATCTAGCATTGAATTATTAGCACTAAATAAGTTATGAATTTGAAGCTGGGTAGACAAAAACAACCAATGTCCAATCTACACACTCTGTTTGAAATTATTTGTTATTATATCTTTCTTTCTCACCAATTTGCACAACTTGAGGATCAAAGGTAACTTTTCATTTACTTTTATTCTGCCTGGCACAATACTTGCTATACTGTATATGATAAATATGTGATTATTGAGTGATTTATGAATAATGGAAATTTCTATAAAAGATGTTATACACTCACTTTTTCCTGCTCATTCTCACTTAATACAACTAAATACCCTGGAAATTATTCAGCAGCAATGATAAATTGAATCTAAAAGCATGATAAATTAGGCAGATTGGCTTAAAACTTGAGGAATGACAAAGAGGAAATTTCTCTGAGATTTCTATTTATCTTCATATACTCTAAGACTGGATATCAGAGAGGATTGCAGCCCAAAACCACCATGTACAGTAAAAAAAGAAAACATAATTAAAGTCTGCATTCTCTGGCCAAAGGATCAGGAAAAGGGAATCCCAAACTATTGGAAGAGTCCCAAACCTAACTTTTCAACTCAAGCCACCTGGCAATCTGATCTTTCTGCAGTCACAAAGTTCTGGTTGTCCCAGCCCCTGTTCCACAACCTGAATGGCTGCAATTTGATCTGCCAGTAGCAACAGCCACAGAGAAGCCCTGTTTCTTTTTATCCTATACCAAGAGGAATATGAGAGCCAGGCTCAGAAGCTTCTCCTCTCTCCAACCAGAAGGTTACCCAGTGACAAGATGAATGCAGCAAAATGCCACCCACCTCTCCTGACAATACCATAAGGGATTGAGCAGGAGCCCGAACAGTACCAGAAGAACAAAACAAACCACAATAGCATGGTTATGGCTCAGAAAACTAAATTGCCCTTGGAACTAAAGTCCACAAAAGTTCACAAGATCATATATGCTAAACATAATCATGGTAACTGGAAGGTAAAATAGAAGATTCTTGCATAATCCCCTTTCCTTGAATGGATGGAGCTAGTGACATTTCAAAAGAATATAATGCAGCAAAGGTGATAGGATGCCACTTCCATGATTAAGTTACAAAAGATCATGACTTCCATCTTGCTAGTAATCTCATTCTCTTGCTAGTAAAGTCTTTGATGATGCAATCTCCCATGTTGGAGAAGTCAATATGGAAAGAAACAGAATATTGTTGTAGGCCAACAGCAGGAGATTGATTGGCTGTTGATGTGGTATCAGTAGGCAAAGCATCTGAAGATAAGTTTATATCTGTTACAATTCCAATAAAAGTCATTCATTGTTATGATGCAGTCTACACTGAGTGATTTCTTGGTTATGACCTTGACAAATCTCTCAGGCTTTAGTGTCATAACACATCCTTGATCTACAATGTTTTGTATTATTCTCTAGGTTTATTTGCTTCCTGGAAGGAGGTCAGACTGGGTCTGCAGTTCTGAGTGACCTTAGGAACCCTGAACTTGTAACCGTCATTGTCTACTCACAAAGTTATTATTAAAAATAGGTGTTTGGGGAAATAGTGTGGCTTATTTTTCTTCCAATTATCAGATATGGAAGCTAAAGGCTCATTTTGGTATCTGTTTATTTGTGACTTGTTTATATGCCTCAGAAATATTTACTATTTTCTAAGATAAACATGAATGCTAAACCACATAAAAGGACCACTGCATGGAACTAGTTATAAGTGAAAGACTGGAAATCAGTTTAATTCAAAGATATAAAAGCTACAGAGGGCCATAAAGACTTATTCTGCATCCCTGTTCTCTGTCCATGTCTCACTGCTACTTTTTGTGGAATTTTATAGACTTTAGGATAAGAACAAGCATTTTATGATTTATTCTTAAATTATTTTTCTAACAGCACTTCAAATATAAAATATGCAATATATTACCTATACATATATACTATATACTATAATATGAAGACTATATATATATATGAAGACTATCTAGTTGGAAAACTAGCCACTTGTTTTGAAATCAACATTTATACTTAAAGTTAATGCAAACTTAAACATAGAAATCTTATCCTTACTATATATATATATATATAATCTCCAAATATATATATATATAATATTATATTATATATATATATAGTGAGGATATTTATGAGACATATATATATATATATTTTTAGGAGGTACAGGGATTAAACCCAGGACCTTTCACATGGGAAGTAGGTGCTCAGCCACTGAGTTACACCAGTTCCCCTATGCTCTCTGTATTTTAATTGTGTATGTATAGATATATGTATATATGGTCTTATATACACACATGTACCCTCATCATGAAACAATATTCAGTTCCTGGGTTTTGATAGTCAATTTTTGATATCAAGGGATTGTGCTTGATATCTGAAACAACTGAGTTTTGAATTTGGAGAGAAAGTAGCAAGAATTTGATTATCAAGAGATTTACCTCATATGAATTTATTCAGTTCTGGAAATATCAGATTTGGAGGAAGTATCTTTATGTCAACCTTGTGTGCTCTCAATTCTATGTCACAAAATACCCTTTTAAAGTGCTAAAACAATACTTTTCTGTAGCAGTTTGATATTATTGATTAATTCCAAAAAGTAATATTGGATTATGTTCGTAAACTGGTCTTTTCTCTGGGCATATTAGAGTGTATTGGATTCAGAAGTTTTACTTTTACTTGATTAAATAAAGATTAAGGCTTTGATTGAGCCATGTCAGTAGGACGTTGCATCTCTGCCCCCTTGATGAGCAGGGACCACAGAGAAACCACACCACAGAGAAGGGAGTTTGGAGTTTTAATGCTGGAGCCTGGGCAAGTAAGCACACAGAGGAGCTTGGTCATGAGGAAGGAGAGAAGGCCCCAGGAAAAGAGACCCACCATTTGCCTGATAGTCTACAGCTGGCCTTGTGGAGAGAAGCAAGCCTGAGCCTGGAAAGAAGCAAGTCCCAGGATGAAAGGAACCCAGAAAGCCTGAAACTTGGCAGATGTTGGCAGTCATCTTGCTCCAACATGTGACAATAGACTTTGGTGAGGGAAGTAATTTATGCTTTATGTCCTGGTGACTACAAGCTTCTACCCCAAATAAATACCCTTTATAAAAGCCAACAGATTTCTAGTATTTTGCATCAGCACCCCTTTGGCTGACTAATACAGAATTTGGTACCAGGAGTCGGATAGTGCTTTTGCAATTACCAAAATGCTAGAGGTTTTATAAATGGGTAAGGGGTATTTTTTGGAGTAATTGTGAGATGCTTGATGGAAAAGTCCTAGATTGCTTTACAGAGACTGTTGGTAGCAATATGGAGCCTAAAGTTATTTTGACGAGGCTTTAGAAAGAAATAATTGTGAGATGGATGCTAGACTTTTTATGAGGCCTTAAAAATAAGTGATGAAACTATTATTGGAAACTGGAGGAAACATGATCCCTGTTTTAAAGTTGCAGAGAATTTAGCAAGATTAACTCCTGGTGTTTTATGGAAGGCAGAATTTGAAAATGGCGAGCCTGAGCATTTAGCTGAAGAACCTTACAAAGTAAACTCAGAGAAACAGCTTGGCTTCTCCTTTCAGCTTATTGCAAAATGCTAGATGAGAGATAAGCTGAGGACTGAACTGTTGAGGACAAAGAAAACAGAAACTGATTCTGGAAATTCCAAGACCCTGGAAATCAAGCTCCCAGATTATAATGTCCCATTTGAGAACTTAACTAAACTTGGAACTTGTAAATCAGAATTGAAGATGCAGTTATCTTGGAAAGACTTGTGGAAAGCCTTACTGTCTCATGGCTTGTACCCCTGCTTCTTGCATGCTAAATGAACAAGCTTTTTAAGAGAGCTGTATGAACAAAACCGCTGTCAGCTTGGACTAAAAGGGACATGGAAAGGAGAGATTGAAGGAGAAACAGTTTTAAGAGGGAAACCATGAAAGCTGAGGTCTGGAATTAAGATGCCTCCTTGGGTCAAGAGAGGAACCCCACCCATGTGTGCAGAGAGGATGAGTTTGCCCCAGCAGTTGAAGACAGTGGATGTTCCTACCCAATGTTTGGGAGAGTTTTGCCACCCCAGGGTATAGAGGGGTTGGAGCACATTTTTCAAGGATAAGGGAGGTTGAGGCTGATGACCCATACATTGGGGAGAGGAGGGTCTGTCTCCCATGGATTAGGGAAGGCCAGGTGGTCAACTCATTGCTCTGAGAGGGTTGAGCCTGTATGCCAAAGGTTAGAGAGTCTGTTGTCTTCAATTCACTGTATGGGGGCTAAGACTCTAACCCAAAGATTGGGTAGGGTGTGACAACCACCACAACGCTCTTGGAGGGTGAGATCTGGAACCAAGAAAATGGCCATTGGGCAAGCCTGTGGAAAGGGTGGGTCCCCATAAGGCCCAAGGGAGAAGAAACTATCATTTTAAGAATGACTGTCAGACTTTGAAATCGAATGGAGGATGCCCTGCAGGTTAACTGAAGTGTAGAGGACCCATGACTTATGTTTAACATCCCAATTTCTCCTTATGATAATGAAAATGCCTATCCTTGTCTTTCCATTTGTGTATTGGAAGCAGTTAAATGGTTTTGTAAGCTTCAGAGGTCTATAGCAGACAGGACTTTACCCAAAGACAAACTATATTTCTTTAAACTGACTGTGACATGATTTTGTACTTAGCATTGTTACTGATTTAAGGATTTTTTTAATATTGTAATGTCTTTTTGGAATTCAGAGGGTGGAGTGTAGCAGTTTGATATTATTGATGAATTCCAAAAATAATATTGGAATATGTTTGCAAACTGGTCTTTTCCTCTGGGCATATTAGAATGTATTGGATTCAGAAGTTTTACTTTTACTTGATTAAATAATGATTAACACTTTGATTGGGTCACCTCAGTAGGACGTTGCATCTCCACTTGCTTGGTGGGCAGGGACTCACAAAGAAATTGCACCACAGAGAAAGGAGTTTGGAGTTTTAATGCTGGAGCCCAGGGAAGTAAGCACACAGAGAAGCTTGGTTGTGAGGAAGGAGAGAAGGCCTCAGAAAAAGAGACGAGCCATTTGCCTGATTCTGCAGCTAGCCTTGTGGAGAGAAGCAAGTCCGAGCCTGGAGAAAGGCAGCCCTGGGAAGAGAGGAACCCAGGAAACCTGAACCCTGGCAGATGTCGGCAGCCATCCAACACATGGCCATAAACTTTGGTGAGGGAGTCACTTACACTTTATGGCCTGGTAACTAAGCTTCTGCCCCAAATAAATACCCTTTATAAAAGCCAACAGATTTCGGATATTTTGCATCAGCATTGCTTTGGCTGACTAATAAATACATGTTCCCACATAAGAAGACATCCATAGTTAGGGGTTTAGCAAGATTGGTTCAGCAGTGCATTGATATCAGAACAATTGGACCAATTCTCTACTACTTTTTAGGTGTTCTTTTTGTGTTTGCAAGATGGCTACAATAGTTCCAAGAACCCTGTCTTCACAAACATAAAAAAAACATAAAAGGGGGAAAAATATATAAAGGGAGGAAAAGCCTCAGGATAGTACAGCCAAAGTGACTCCTTTTGGGGAAAGACCAGCATGCCACTCCCCCTTGTGATGTGGAGAGGAATTTGCTGACAGTCTCTTACCAGGTGGTGCTGGCTTCACCAGGCCACTGAAGGAGGAGAAACTGTTGGCAGTCTCCTTCTAGATAATTACAATGTTTCTTAAACTCTACCAACTGTACCTGATCATGAAGAAGGAAAGAGTCCAAATTATTCTATGAAGCCATCATGATATTGTTGCCAGCTTGACTAACATAGCACAAAATGAGAAAAACTACTGAAAAATCTAACATATGAATATTGATGCAAAAATCATAAATTGTGGCCTGCTTAGAACTTTGGAAGATGGTAGACTCTGGAGAAGGACTCCACAAATGCTGAAAAGAAAAAAGAGAAAAATATCAGGTAGGAAATTTCAGATCTGGGCAGGCTGGTCCTCTTATCCTTTCCATCACTCGTTCCTACACAAAGCTTGACAGATATCCAGAGGAAGCATCTTGGATCCATCCCACTGGAGACACAGACTACAGAAGAACTCACAGCAGTGACTTAGAACCCCAAGCATTTGCAGGCACAGAGACCACAAGTCCACGGAGACCCAGGGTGGAACAAAAGCCACTGAGGAGAGCTGCATACAAAAGGACCCCTAGGAGGGGGGAAAGAAAAACCAAGGCAAAATGGCAGCAGCCAATTCCACTCACTCAATCCAGCTACTTTTGACTAGACACCTTAAAAACAAAAAAGGATTTTCTGAAGTGACCCACCTTTCTGGATTGACCCCAACTGGCTCTCCAGGACAGGATGACCTAAAGGAGAAGAAACTTGAGGCAGAAAAGTCTCACAGAGAAAAAAATGAGGGAGATTAAACTGAACTGCTGTGAGATGGGAGAGTCCCAGAATTGAAATTGGAAAGAAAATGGGGCACTGAATGAGTAACAGAATTTACACAAATTATAGGAACTGATGAAAAAATTCTGCACAAAAACATACAAAACAGATCAAGATACCCAGAGGAAGAACAGAGGAAAGGAAGATTTCTCCTGGAGGTGAAACTATTACATAAAAATGCAATCTTAAAAAATTATACCACCTATCCAGGTCAAGAACATCTGGAGAAGAGCAGAGAAAATCTTACTATTCTAAGGATCCAGAATAAGTTGGACCTAACATCATAAAGCCTTAACACAAAACCATTGAACAATAAAACCCTAGAAAAGAGGGAGAAACTGGTCTCCAGAATTAAGTCATCAAGATAACTAGAAACCTAGATATCAGTAAAAAAAAATTATAAGCCATACTAAAGAAACAGGAAGATATAGCTCAGTCAAGGGAACAAACTAAAACTTCAGAGGATTCACAGAATTTGGAGAAATTAATCAAAAAAGTTCAAACCGATCTCCTTAATCAATTCAAGGAGATGAAGGAAAATGTTCATAAAGAGATAAAGGATATTAAAAAGACTGTGTGACTATAAAGAGAAACATGAAAGTATAAAAAGAAAGTGTAAATAGAAATCATGGGGATGAAAGATAAAATAGAAGAAATTAAAAATGAGTTTCAAATATAAGACTGCTACAGTCACATCACAATATTCAGTGGTGAAGTCTTGTTTGTTACTGTCATTCCCATTCCTTTACGTTTAGAATCAGAATAAAGTTGTATTTCAAATAACTAAAAAAAAAAAAAAAAAAAAAAAAAAAATGAACTAGAGACATACAACAGCAGAATTGAACTGAAAGAAGAAGAATCTGTAAACTACAAGACAAAGTAATCAAAATCACACAGTGAGAAGAACAGATAGAGAAAACAATAGAAAAAACTGCTCAATGTCTCAAGGATTTGAGTGAAAGCAAAAGTGCACAGACATATGCATCATGGTTTTCCCAGAAGTGGAGGAAAAGGGAAAAGGAGAAAAAAGACATAAATATCCATGTCTAAGAAGTGCAACATGCTCCATTCAGAATAAATTCTAATAGGTGCACGCTGAAACACATATTAATAAGAATGTTAAATGCCAAAGATAAAAAAAAAAAAAGCATTCTGAAAGTGGCCAGAGAAAAAGGAGATATCAGATACAAGGGATCCATAACAAAACCAAGTGCAAATTTCTCATCAGAAACCATGGAAGCAAGAAGTCAGTAGTATGATATATTTAAGGTACTGAGAAAGAAAAACTGCCAGGCAGAAATTCTTTATCTGGCAAAACTGTTCTTCAAAAATGAGGGAGAGTTTAATATATTCACAGATAAACAGAAACTGAAAGAGTTCATCAACAAAAGGCTTGCATTACAGGAATCACTAATTGGAGTTCTGCAGGTTGAAATCACAGGAGAGAGTGATTTAGAGTAGTAGGAAGAGAGACTTACAGTATAGGCATATTATTTAAGCTAGGTTGTTATATATTTCAAATTAGTAGGTTATAGATGTAGAATGTGCAATATAAAGACCAGGGTAACTGTGAAGAAAATATTTTTTAAAATATAAAGAAAGAGAAATTAAAGATTTACTCAGATACACCACAAAAGAGCAACTATACAGAAAAGGAGATTGCAATAAAGAAAAAGAGAGACAAAACAAGGTATGATGTAAAAAAAATAAAAAAAAACCAAAGGATAAAAAAATGACTGAAGTACGTACAGCCTTTAAAGTAATAACACCGAATGTTAATGGAAAAACTCTCCAATCAAAAGACACATTAACAGAATGGATTAATAAGAAAAAACATGATCCCAAATATGTGTTGTTTACAAGAGACACACATAGGTTGAAAGTGAAAGCTTAGAAAAAGATAGCCCATGCAAAGGTTAATCAAATAAAGAGCTGGGTTTGCTATACTAGTATCAGAAGAAAAAAAAAGAGTTTTAAGTCCAAAGCTATTGTAACAGACAAAGAAGGACACTATATATTCATAAAAAGATCAATCCATCATGAAGAAATAACAATAATAAATATTTATGCACCTAACTATGGCACCTTAAGATACATGAGACAAATATTGGCAAAACTGAAGGAAGAAATAGACAGCTTTACAATAAGAGTTGGAGACTTCAATACACCACTCTCATCAATAAATAGAACATATAGACAGAAGATCAATAAAGAAACAGAGAACTTGAATAGAATGATAAACTAGTCACCAAAAACCTCCCAACAATGAAAAGATGGCTTCATATGTGAATTCTACCAAACATTCCAAAAAGAATTAATATTGATCCTGCTCAAACTCTTCCAAAAAGAAAAACTGAACAGGAGGTAACACTACCTAACTCATTCTATTAGGCCAACATCACTCCAATAACAAAGCAAGATATAGATATTACAAGAAAAGAAAAAAAGGACCAATTTCTCTTATGAATATAAATGCAAACATCCTTTATAAAATACTTTCAGATTGAATCTAACAGCACATTGAAAGAATTATACACCATAATCAAGGTGGTTTTATACTGGGTATGCAAGGGTGGTTTATAATAAGAAAATCAGTAATGTAATAAACCACATTAACAAAACAAAGGGAAAAGAAAAAACACAATCTACCATCAAAGCTGAAATGGTGTTTGACAAAATCCAGTATCTTTTCTTGATAAAAATGCTTAGAAGGAACCAGATGTGGCTGAAGCAATTGCGCTCCCACCTACCACATGGGAGGTCTGTGGTTCGGTTCCCAGTGCCTCCTAAAGAAAACAGAGAGCTGAGGCAATGGGCAGGTAAGGTGGGCTGGCACAAGATGACACAGCAGAAGACGCAAGAGAAAAAACATGAGAGATACAACAAATCAGGGAGCAGAGGTTCCTCGTGCCTGCTAGGAAGAACGAGCACGAACGTGAGCTGACGCAATGGGCAGGCACGGCAAGCTGATGCAACACGATGATGCAACAAGAGATATAAGAAGAAAATCATAATGATAGATACAACAAAGCAGGGAATGGAGGTAGCTCAAGAGATTAGGCGCCTCCTTCCCACATTTGAGGTCCTGGGTTCAGTTGCCACTGCCTCCTAAAGAAACAAGGAAGACAAACAGACACAGCAAGTACAAACAATGAGTGGGTAGAGAGAAATAAATAAAGATAAAATAAATCTTTAAAAAAAACACTTAGAAAAATAAGAAATAAAGGAAAGTTCCTCAACATGATAAAGGGCATATTTGAAAATACCACAGCTAATATCATCCTCCATGATGAAAAACCGAAAGATTTCCTTCTAAGTTCTGGAACAAGACAAGGATGCCCACTATCATCGTTGTTATTCATCCTTGTACTGGAAGTTCTAGCCAGAGCAATTAGACAAGAACAAGAAATAAATGGCATCCAAATTGGAAAGGAAGAAGAAAAACTTGCACTATTTGCAGATAACATGATTCTGTATATGTATAGAATCCTAAAAAACCCACAACAAAGGTACTAGAGCTAATAAACAAATTCAGGAATGCTGATGGTACAAGAACAACACACAAAAATGAATAGTGTTTCTACACTACAGTAATGGGCTAGCTGAGGAATAAATCAAGAAAAATATTTGATTTACAATAACAACTAAGACAGGGGTTCTTACCCAGGGGTCCACTGACCACCAAAGGGTCCGTGGAAAGATTTCAGGGGACCCATGAGCTTGAATTGAAAATTCAAAAAAACATTATTCTTGTGGAGACTTGTTGGTGTGGGTGTGATATATTTATTAAATAATACACAGTCTAGTGTGTGGATTTAGTATGATTTTTATTTTCGTGTAGCATGTTCTGAGTGCAGTGGATAACTGCCTGAAAAAAGGTTGATAAGGATGGCGGAGAAAGTTTTTTGTGGGCTGTATTAATCAGCCAAAAGGGGTGCTGCTGAAAAATACAAGAAATCTGTTGGTCTTTATAATGGGTATTTATTGGGGGTAGAAGTCCACAGTTACCAGGCCATAAAGCATAAGTTTCTTCCCTCACCAAAGTCTTTTGCTACATGTTGGAGCCAGGCAGCTGCCGACGTTTGCCAGGGTGCAGGCTTCTTGGGTTCCTCTCTTCCCAAGACTCCGTTTCTCTCCTGGCTTAGCTCCTTTGTTTCCTTCACAAGGTCAGCTGTAGACTATGAGGCTCTCTAGGCTTTGCTTCTCCCCACAAGTCCAGCTGTGAAACTGTCAGGCGAATGGCTCGTCTCTATCCCGGGGCCGCCTTTCTTTCCTCATGACCAAGCTCCTCCGTCTGCTCGCCTCCCTAGGCTCCAGCATCAAAACTGCAACATCAGAACTGCTCCCTCTATCCTTTGCCTTGCCTTTTATATTTAATTCCAGCCCCACCAAGGGGTGGGGCTCTACACCTTACTGATGTGGTCCAGTTAACGCCCTAATCATACCTTAATCATGCCCAGATTAGCAGACCAGTTTACAAGCATGATCCAATATCTATTTTTGGAATTCATAATTACATCAAACTGCCCAACTGTTACATGGGAAAACTCAAATTTCTAAATGTTTGCCAAAAATGACTGTTTGAACAGATGTTGAAAAGTGTTAGATTATCAGGTTTTGAAATTATGGGAAAATTGTAAAATGTAATTTTGAATAACCCTAAAATTTAATTTAAAGACATGCAAATGTTGAATGTCATAAAACTATCTGCCACTACATTCTGAGAAGGGGTCCATTATTTTCACCTGTCTGGAAAAGGGGTCCATGGAACAAAAAATGTTAAGATAAATTTCACCAAGGATATAAAATTGCTAAAAGAAATAAAAGAAGACCTATATACATGGAAGGATATTTTGTGTTCATGGATTGGAAAATTAAATATCACTAAGATATATATTCTAGCCAAAATAATTTACAGATTCAATGCAATCCAAATCAAAATTCCAATAACCTGGGAAGCGGATGTGGCTCAACCACTTGGGTGCCCGCCTACCACATGGGAGGTCCCAGGCTCTGGTCCGGGTGCCTCCTAAAAGAAGGTGAGCAGATGCTGCCTCCCGCTGCAACAGAGCTAAGCACTGCTTCAACAAAGCTAGCCACTGCATCCACCACAACAAGACGAGGGCACAAGCCAGCAGATGCCGCAGCCCATGGGGAGCAGTTATGGCTCAGTCCAGTTGGGCACTCACCTCTCACGTGAGAGGTGTCGGGTTCAGTTGCCCGTGCCTCCTGGAGAAGACAAACAAACAATGAGCAGAAAGATAAGGGAAACATCTGGGGGAAGGGAGAGATAAATAAAGAAAAATAAGGTAAATAAAAAATAAATCTTTTTTAAAAATTTCAATAGCCTACTTTGCATAAATGAAATAACAATTATGAAACTTATTCAGAAGGGTAAGGGGCCCCAAATAGACAAAAACATCTTGAAAAAGGAGAAGGAATTCAGAGGACTCATGCTTCCTGACTTTAAAATATATTACAAATCTACAGTAGACAAAACAGCATGGTACTGGAACAGGGATAGATATATTATCCAGTGGAATCTGAGAGTTCAGAAATAGACCCTCACATCTATGGCCAATTGATTTTTCTAAAATATATTTTTTATTGAAGTATATCAATCATACATGAACATGCATAAACAATAAGTGTATGGTAAAGATTGTGAACTTAAAAAATATACATAAAATCATACAGGTGTCTCATATATCACCCCTTCACCAACACTTTGCATTGTTGTGAAACATTTGTTACAAACTATGCAACAGCATCATCAAAATATTACTAACTGTAGTCCCTATCTTACATTTGGTGTATTTTTCCCCCAACTCACCCTATTTTTTAAAAAAATACATTTTTATTACAGAGTTTGTGAACTTGCAAAACAATCATACACATGTGTAGAATTCCCATACAACACCCCTTCACCACCACACTACACCGTGGTGGAACATTTGTTAAAGATTATGAGATAATATCATCAGACTATTACCACCAACCTGGCCAACTGATTTTTGACAAGACTGCCAATTTCACCCAATTGTGAAAGAATAGTCTCTTCAACAAATGGTGCTGGGAGAATTAAATATCTAAATGCAAAAGAATGAAAGAGGATCCCTATCTCATGCCATACACAAAAATTAACTCAAAATGTATGAAATATCTAAATATAATAACAAGAACTGGAAAACTCCTAGAAGAAAATGTAGGGAAGCATCGTAAAGCTCTTGTGCTGGATAATGGTTTCTTAGACTTTACATCCAAAGCAAAAACAATGAAAGAAAATATAGATAAGTGGGATGTCATGAAAATTAAAAAAAAACAAAAACAAAAAAAAAAACAACTTTTGTTCTTGAAAGAACTTTGTCACAAAAGTAAAAAGACAAACTATTTATTGGGAGAAAATATTTGGAAACTACATATCTAGTAAGGGTTGTTTTAGTTTGCTAAGGTTTGCCAATGTAAAATACCAAAAATGGATTGGCTCTTATAATGGGAATTTATTAGGGAAAAAAATCTTAAAGTTCTGAGGCTGTGAAAATGTCCAAATCAAGGAATGCTGAAGGGATGTTGTCTCACTAAATATTGGCAGTCCTGGACTACTTCCACATGGCAAGGCAAAATGGGGTCAGTCTATGCCTTCTCCTGCAGGCTTTCTCCATGAGCTCAACAGTGGGGGATCTGGCATATGACTTATCTTTCTCCTCCTTGCCTTGCTGCTTCAGCTTCATCTGGTGTCCTGACACCAGCCTCTGGCCTCTCTCTCAGCCTCTTGATGTTTCTCTCTTTCTACTGCTGCAGACTATACTGGAGCCTTTCTCACATGGCAGGGTAAAATGGCACTCTTCCTCTTGGCTTTCCTCAGTTCATTTAGGACTCCAATAAAGGATTAAGATGCATCTGGGTTCAGTAATCTAATCAAAAGTCCTTAAGGGATGTGATCTAATCGAAGGATACCTTAATTGAATCTCATCCAAAGGTCTCCTCCACAATGGGTTTACAGGCACTGGAGGAGGTTTCCTTTAAGAACAGCATTTTCTGAGGCCCACAAGAGACTAAAACCAGCATATTGCACCTCCTGGACTCCATAAATACATATTTTTTTTCTACAGGAAAAATACATTTATTCCATCACAATATTTCAAAAGCCTTAAATTATTTCAATAACGATGCTAAGTCCAAGTCTCATCAAAATCAGTTATGGGCCTTAAGGCAAATTTCCCCTTTGCTATAGACCTGTGAAACTTGCATGCCAGCTATCTGCTTCCAATATACAAATGAGGGACAGTCATAGGATAAACATTTCCATTGTCATAGGGAGAAATTGGAAGGAAAACAGGGGTCCCAAAGAGTTCCATAAACCTACAGGGAATACTCCATTCAATTTCAAAGCTGGAGACTCATCTATAGGATGATGATTTCTTCTCAGGGTCTCATGGAGGCCCACCCCTTCCAAGGGCTTGCCTGGTATACATCATCTTAGTTCCACCCTCATCAAGCATTGGAGTGGTGGTTGAGGCCTAGGCTTCACCCTCTAAGAACACTGAGGTGATGACCACACTCTCCCCAATCTCTAGGGCCCAGGCTCAACCCCCTAAGAACAGTGAGGTGGTGAACTAACTCTCCCTAATTCCTGGGTAATGTGCCCCATCCTCTCTGAAGCCTTGGGTGGTAACACTCTCCCTAAAAATGATGCAGAAGACCCACCATCTTTAAATGCCAGGGAAAAACTCACTCTTTCCACACATACGGTTGGGGTCCCTCTCTTGACCAAAATGATGTCTTAAGTCCAGACCTCAGCTTCCACGGTTTTGCCCTTGAAGTCATTTTTCCTGCAATTTCTCCCTTTTCTGTCCCATTTAACTCAGGCTGACAGTAATTTCATTCATACAGATCTCACAAAATTTTCTTGGTTTTACATGTAGTTCATAGGGGTCTCAGCCATCACACAATAGGACTTTCCACAAATTCTTTCTAGATAACTGCATTTCCAATTTCTGACTTGCAAGGAAATGGCTGCCTGGCTCCAAGTTTAGCTAAGTCCTTACATGGGGTCCTATAATCTGGAAACTTGTGTATTAGTCAGCCAAAGGGGTGCTGATGCAAAGTACCAGAAATCTGTTGTCTTTTTTAAAGGGTACTTATTTGGGATAGAAGCTTACAGTTATAAGGTCCAAAGTCTGTTGCCACGTGTTGAAACAAAATAGTGCACGATCTCTGACTGGTGTCTCAGGCCTTCTCAGTTGCTCAGCTGTTTTATTCTCTTTGGCTGCAAACTATCAGGAAAATGGCTCATCTTTCTTCCTGGGGCTTCAGCTGTTTGAGATTTCTTCTTTCTTCACATGGCAGGTCCTAAATGACTAAGTTCCCTCCTCCTCTGTGTGTCTTCTTGAGTGAGTGTCCATTTATATCAGCCCACAAAGATGGCAGGGACTCAGTCTGAGTCATGCCCTTCTGACATGGTTGAATCAAAGCCCTAATCTTAACAGGTAATTTAATCAAGATATGTCAGCTGAATCTAATGTATTCAAAGGGTATCACACCCAGAGGAATAGATTAGTTTACAATCAAAATCTCTCTTTTGGGGATTCATTATTCTCAAACTGCCACACTCCATGCTCTGAAGCCCAAAAAGACATTGTAATATTCAAAAAACCTTAAATCCTTTCATTAGGAATGCTAAGTACAAAATCACATCAGTGTTTTGGAAATGCAGTTTGTTTTGGGGCAAAGTCCCCTCTGGCTTAAGACCTGTAAAACAAGTTATCTGCTTCCAATATACAGAGGGAGAGACATAGGATAAATATTTGCATTACCAGAAGGAGAATTTGGGAGAGAAACATGTGTCACTGTTCCCCAACAGTTCTGAAGACCTACGAGGCATATTCCACTAGATTTCAAAGGCTGAGAGTCATTCTTAAGATGATGGTTTTTCCTCCGTGGGGCCTTATGGGGGCCCACCCTCTCCACAGGCTTGCCCAATGACCATTTTCTTGGTTCCACCCTCATCAAGCATTTGGGTGGTGAGAGATCTCCAGACTGCACCCTCCAAGCACATTGGGGTGATGGCCACACTTTCTCAAATCTCTGGGGTACATTCTCAACCCCCTTAGTACAGTGAGGTGGTGGCAACATTCTCCCTAATCTCTGGCATACAGGCCCAATCTTCTCAGAACAGTGAGGTGGTGATCTGGCCTTTCCTAACCTATGGGGAACAGGCCCACTCCTCTCAGAACACTGGGGTGTTACCCTCACTCTCCCCAACCCTTGGGGTATGTACTTTACTTTTTCTGTAGCCTGAGGTGGCAAAATTCTCCCTGAACATCCGGCTGGAACATCCACCCTCTTCAAATGCCAGGGCAAACTTACACTCTCCATGTACATGGATGGGGTCCCTCTCTCAGCCCAAAGAGATGTCTTAATTCCAGATCTCAGATTCCATGGTTTTCCTCTTAAAGCTGTTTTCCCTTCTATCTCACCCTTCCATGTCCCTTTTAGTCCAGGCTGATAGTGGTTTTGTTCATACAGATCTCTCAAAAAGCCTGTTGGTTTAGAATGCAGGAAGCAGAGGTCCAAGCCATCAGACAGTAACACTTTCCACAAATCTTTCCTTTATAATTGCATTTTCAATCCTGGCTTACAAATTTAAAGTTTAATTAATTCCTCATATGGGACAATATCATCTGATGGCTTGATTTCCAGAGGCTTAGAATTTCCAGAATCAGTTTCTGGTTTATTTGTGCCCAACATTTCAGTTCTCAACTTATCTCTTTCATAGAGCATATTGCTATAAGCTTCAAGGAGAAACCAAGCCACATTTTCCACATTTAGTTTGGAAATCTTCTTGGCTAAATATGCAAACTCATAATTTTCTAATTCTGGTTTCTATAAAACATCAAGAGTCAATCTTCCTAAGTTTTCTGCAACTTTAAAACATGAATTGCCTTTCTTCCATTTTCCAATAATAGCTTCATCATTTCCTTCTAAGTCCTCATCAAAAGTTTCTTCAGTGCCCATATTCCTACCAACAGTTTCTTCAAAGCAATCAAGGCCTTTTCCATCAAGCATCTCACCGTTCCTCTAAAAAATATCCCTTACCCATTTATAAAACCATTCCAACATTTTTGGTAATTGCATCAGACTGTACACCACTCCTGGTACCAAATTCTGTATTAGTCTGTTAAAGGGGTGATGATGCAAAGTAGCAGAAATCTGTTGTCTTTTATAAAAATTATTTATTTGGGGTAAAAGCATATAGTTACATGACCCTAAAGAGTCCAACTCAAGATTGCTTTCTCACCAAAGTCTGTTCTTACATGTTGAAACAAGATGGCAGTCAATCTCTGCCTAGTCTCTTGGGATTTCTCAGCTGCTCAGCTTCTCTGTTCTCTTTGGCTGCAAACTGTCAGGAAAATGGCTCATCTCTCTTCCCGGGGCTTTAGCTATTTGAGATTTCTCCTTTCTGTCACATTGCAGGACCAGAACGACCAAGTTCCCTCCACTTCTGTGTGTCTTTTTGAGTGAGTGTCCATTTAAATCAGCCCACCAAGGGGTGGGGACTCACCCTGGGGCCCACAGTCTAATCAAAATATTGAACCACAGTGATCTAATCAAAGTGATCTAATCAAAAGGTCCCTTAACTGAATATTTCCAAAAGACCCCATCCACAATTGGTTTACAAGAACAGAAGTGGTTTTGCTTTAAGAACAGGATTTTCTGGGGTCAACAAAAGATTCCAACCAGCATGAGGTCTCAATATCCAGAATATATAAAAATGTCTTACAATTCAACAATAAAAAACAACCCAATTAAAAAATGGGCATAAAACTTGAGCAACATTTCTTCAAAGAGGATATACAAATGACTAAAAAGCACATGAAAAGATTCCCATCATCACTAGCTATTAGGGAAATGCAAATCAAACTGAGTTATCATTTCAAATACACTAGAATGGCTACTATTTTTTAAAAGTACGAGTATTGTAGAGGATGTTGAGAAATAGGAACACTCATTCACTGTTGCAGGGAATGTAAAATAATGCAGCTGCTGAGAAAGACAGTTTGACATTTCTCCAGGAAGCTAAATATAGAATTAACATATGGCCTGGCAATCTTGCTACTAGGTATACCCAGAAGAAATGGAAGCAGAGACTCAAACAGATATTTGCACCCCAATATTCATAGTGACATTATTCACAATTGTCAAAAGATGGAAGCAACCTAAGTGTACTTCAACTGATATATGGATTAACAAAATGTGGTATATACATATAATGGAATATTATATAGGTGTAAGAAGAAATGAAGTCCTGATGTATGTAACAATATGGATGAAACTTGAGGACAGTATGCTGAGTAAAATAAGCCAGACACAATAGTACAAATATTGTATGAGCTCACTTATGTGAGCTAATTATAATTATCAAACTCTTAAAGTCAGAATCTACAGTGTAAGTTACCAGGGGGCGTATATTGGGGTTAGAGAATGGGAAGTTGCTTAATTTGTACAGAATTTCTATTTAGATTGCTTGCAATGTTTTGGAAATGAACAGTGGTGATGGCAGCACATTATTGTGAGTGTAATTGACAGCACTCAATTATATAGATGAATGTGGATTAAAGGGAAACTTTAGATTGTATATGTTATCAATATCAAATAAATATTAAAAGCTAAATCATAGGACTCTATGACATAGTGAACTCTATTGTAGATCATGGACTCTAGTTAATAGTACAAGTATAAGAATGTTCACTCATGAATTATAACTAATACAAGGTGTTAATAGGGTGGTACATGGGGGAAATATACCTAGTATAGAATATGGATGATAATTAATAATACTAGTTTAATAATCTTTCAATTGTAAGCAAAGGTAACTATTTTTTAAAAAATAGTACAATTATTAAAAAGTGTTATCATCAATGTAACAAATGTTCCACACCCATGCATAGTGTTTGGGGGAGATGAATGGGAATCCTGTATTTTATGCCTGATAGATCTGTAAATCCATAACTTCTCTAATTTTAAAAATCATAAAAAGCATAAAGGAAAAATGGGAAATGGTCCCATCTTATTATATAGGAAAAATTTTCTCAGAGGAGCTTTCTCACAGATTTGTCATGAGGTCCTATTGGCCAAGATTGGTTTGTATGCCTACACACTTGTTATAAAGGAACGTTATTACTTTTCTGGTACTTGTAATCTCTTTTGCAAGAAGCAAGCTATGCCAGCAAGGAATAAGAGAGAAGAGGATTGTTATTTTTAGTTAGGCAGCCAGCAGTGTACATCTCTGTTTATGTATATAAAACCACTCTTATTAGTCAGGGAGGGCTAGGTTATTCTCCACTAACAAAAAAGCCCTAAAGGCTCATGCTGGAAATGTGTTTCAGTTGGTTTGTTGCTGGGGATCCTGTTGGCTATTTATTCATACAGGCTCAAGATTCACTTTTCTGGTGGCTCTAGCAGAGGGAAGGAAACATGAAAAGTTGTTCACGGATCTATTTTAAGATTTATTTTTTATTTATTTATGCACCCCTCTCATTGTTTGCACTCACTCTCTGCTCTGTGTCCATTTGCTGTGTGCTCATATTTTTAGGAGGCACTGGGAACCGAACCTGGGACCTCCCATATGGGAGAGAGGCACTCAATTGCTTGAGCCACCTTAGCTCCTTGCTTTGTTGTGTGTCTCAATGTCTTCCATCTTTGTGTCTTTTCTGCAACATGTTGTTGCATCAACTCACCATGCCTGCTCACCATGCCTGCCTGCCGCACCAGCCTTTTGTCTTGCTCATCTTCTCCAGGAGGGATCAGGAGCCAAACGTGGGACCTCCCATGTGGTAGGCAGGAATTCAATCACTTAAGCAATATCTGCTTCCCTGTTCACTGATTCCTAAAGGTTTTCAGCTACAAGTCATGTCCACATATAGTTGCAAGAGATATCAGGATATATAATTTTTACCTGGGTCCTCCTGTGCCCACCTAAAATTTTATCACTATGGATGAAAGTGAGTATGGATATTAGGGAATAGTAAAGAATATCTGTCACAAATGCATAACTAACAGTGTGGTTGCTGCAGACAGAAGATTGGTCCCCTAAAATGTCCATGTCACAATCCCTGAAACTATGAATATGCTTTATATCTACTTTATATTAAGATTGATAGTAGCTATAGATTTCTTATGGATCTTCTTTATACGGTTGAGGAAGTTTCCTTATATTCCTAGAGTGCTGAAACTTTTTACCATGAATGATTGTTGAATTTTGTCAAATTATTTTTCAATTGTTGCAATCATATGATTTATCTTTTTAGCCTATTGCTTTAGTGGATTACACTGATGAATTTTCAAATATTGAACAAGTCTTCCACACTCAGAATAAATCCTATTTGGTTATGTATTATTTTTCTCATATATTAATGGATTTAATGTGCTAAAATTTTGTTGAGGATGTTTGCATCTCAGTTCATAAGAGATATTAGTCTAAAGTCTGCCTTTTTGTTGTATTTATTTAATTTTGGTATCAGCATAATACTGTCCCCATAAAATGAATTAGGAAATGTTTCTTCCTATTGTATTTTCTAGAAGACATTGGGTAAAATTGGTGTCATTTCTTTTTGAATATTTGTTTTCCAATGAAACCCCCAGAGCCTAGAAATTCTTTTCTGGGGACTTTGGTAATTACAAATTCAATGTCTTTAATAGTTCTAAGGCTCTCTGTTTCCTCTTGTTTAAGTTTTGACACTTCATCATTTTCTAGAAATTGGTCCACTTATTCTAAGTTGTAGAATGTATGGGTGTTAACTTGTTTGTAGTGTTCCCTTACAACTCCCTTTATGTCTGCATATCTCTTCTTTTCTTTATTGGGATATAATTCACAAACCATATAATTCACCCAATTAAAGTATCCAATTCAATGGTTTTTAGTATATTCCCAGATGTTTGCAACTATCACCACAGTCAATTTTAGAATATTTTCATCACCCCAAAAAAGAAACTTCATAGACTTTAGCTATCACCCTCCCACACCCACTCCCCCAAACTATGAAACACATAAACAGAATTGGCAGGAGATTTATTTTAGTAATAGGCTAATGCTACCATGGGGATTGGTAATTCTGAATTCCATAGAGAAGGTGCATGCTGAAAACTTTGACAAAGATGATTCTGAAAAATGGCATGTCCAAATTCTGTAGGGAAGCCTGCAAACTGGAACTGTGATGAAGGTAAAGTTTACTTCTATGGAACAACTGGCTGGCTGAAGAAGAGACAGAAATTCTTTCTGACTTCTGAAGTCATCAGTTCTTCCTTTAAGACTCCCCAGTTGCTGAAGACAATTTCCTTTGTTTATTGTAGATGCAATCAGTAGCAGATGAATTAACTGACTAATGATGTAAATCCATCTTTAAAATGTCCTTAGAGTAACAATCAGGCCAGTGCTTGCTTGACCAAATAACTGGAAACTATAACGTACCCAAGATGACCCATGAAACTAACCATCACAATCACTAATTTACTTTTTGCCTTTTTAAATTTGCCTATTCTGGATATTTAGTATGAATATAATAAATGACTTTTTGTGACTAGTTTTTTTTTTTTTGTTTTTTTTTTTTTTTTTTACTTTGTGTAACGATTTCAAGGTCATTCATGTTGTAGTATGTATCAGTACATTATTTTGATGGCCAAATAATATTCCATTATATAAATATATTACATTTTGTTCATCCATTCATTATTTGTTGGACAGTTGGGCTTCTATTTTTAGCTATTAGGTATTATGGATAATCCTGCTATAAAAATTCATGTACAAGTTTTTGTGTGAACATATGCTTTCTTTTCTCTCGAGTATATACCTAACATTGGAATTACTGAGTAGGCAGTCCCTCTATTTTTAACCGTTTGAAAATCTTCCAAACTGTTTTCCAAAGTGGCTGCACAATTTATATTCCCATCAATATTGTGTGAGGTTCTGATTTTGCCACATCCTTGCCAACACTTATCATTTGACTTTTTGATTATAATCATCCTAGTGGGTGTGAAGTAGTATCCCATCATGGTTTTGGTTTGCATTTATGACTAATGATGTTAAAGCATCTCTTCATGTGCTTATAACCATTTGTGTACCTTCTTTGTTGAAATGTCTATTCATATCCTTTGCCCATTTTTAATAGAGTTATTTGTATTTATGTTATTGAGTTGTGAGTCTTCTTTTATAGTCTAAATATAAGTCTCTTATCAGATATATGATTTGATATTTTCTCACATTCTGTGAGTTGTCTTTTCATTTTCTTGATAAATGTTCAGAAGCACAAATATTTCTAATTTTAATAAAGTCAATTTATCCATTTTATTAATTTTGTTGTTCATGCTTTTTGTGCCATAATTAAGAATCCAAATTGCCAAATGCAAGGTCATGAAGATTTACTCCTGTGATTTCTCCTAACAGTTTAATAGTTTTAGCACTTACATTTAGGTCTTTGATCCATTTTGAGCTTATGTGTGGATACGGTGTGAGGTAAGGGTAAATTTTCAGTCCTTTGTACATGGGCTTTCCAGTTGCCCCAGCAACATTTGCTGAAAATAATCTTTTCCCCAGGAATTCTCTTGTCATTTTTATAAAAAAATCTGTTAACCAAAGAAACATGGGTTCATTTCTATTTCAATTCTATTTCATTGATGTATATATCTGTTCTTATGCCAGTATACCACTCTTTTGATTACTATAGCTTTGTAATAAGTTTTAAAAAATGGAAAGTGAAAGTCTTCAACTTTGTTCTTCTTTTTCATGATTGCTTTGGTTATTTTGACTTTTTTGCAACTCAACATGAAGTTTACAATCAGCTTGCCAATTTCTATGAATAAGTCAGCTGGTATTCTGATACGGATTATATTGAATATATATTTCAGTTTGGAGAGTATTGCATTTTAACAACATTAAGTCTTCTGATCCATGAACATGGGATATTTTTCTATTTATTTAGATCTTCAATTTATTTCAGCAATGTTTTATAGTTTTCAGAATATGAAGTTTTACAATTTTTTGTTAAATTTATCCCTAAGTATTTTTTCATGTCAATACTAATATAAATTGGGTGTTTTCTTAACAAATTGTTCATTGCAAGTGTTATAAATACAATTTATTTTTGTATAGTGATTTTGAATCCTGTAGCCTTGTTGAACTAATTTATTATTTATAATAGATTTTTATAAATTCCTTAGGATTTTCAATATGCAAGAGTATGTCATCTGCTAATAAATAGTTTTACTTCTTTTCCAAATTGGACACCTTTTATTTCTTTTCCTTATCTAATTACCCTTACTATAACCTCTAGTACTATGTTAAATAAAATAACAAGCATAGGCATCTTGTCTTGTTCCTGATCTTATGATAATCTTTTTCACCATTAAGTTTGAAGTTAGCTCTGGGTTTTTTTGCCAATACCATTTATTCAGTTGAGGAATTTCACTTCTAATCCTATTTTTTTTAGTGTTCTTATCATGAAATGGTTCTTTACTTTGCCAAATTCTTTTTTTCATTTATTGAGATTATCATTCTGTATTCTATTGATATGTTTAATTATATTGATTGATTTTTCAGATAGTAAACCAACCTTGAATTCCTGGGATAAATCTCACTTGGTCATGGTGTAGAATTTTTTTTTTAATATGTGGCCCGATTCAATTTGCTAATAATTTGTTGAGAATTTTTGCATTTATATTCATAAGATAGATTGGTTGCTTAGGTTTTCTTTTCTTGTGATGACTTTGTCTGGTTTCTTATCAGGGTGTTCTGCCTGTGTAGAATAAATTGTGAAGTACTCCCACCTCTTCTATTTTTGCAAAAGTTTGTGAAAGATTAGTGTTAATTGTATTTTAAGTATTTCATAGAATTCACCAGTGAAGCTGTCTGGGTCTGGGTTTTTCTTTGTTGAAAGTTTCAAAATTACTAGTTCAGTGTTTTTTCCTTGCTCTAGGTATATACAAATTATCTATTTTTTATTTAGTCAGTTTCAGTCTTTTATGTTTTTCTGTGAATTTGTCCATTTCACCTGTGATCTAATTAATTGGCATACAAATGTTCATAGTATTCCTTTATAATCTTTTTCATTTCCGTAATACCCACAGTAAATTCATTTCTGATTCTAGTAATTTTAACCCTCTCTCATTATTTCATGGTCAATCTAGCTACTAAAGTTTTATTAATTTTGTTGATCTTTTCAAAGAAACAGTTTTTGGTTTCTTTGATTTTCTGTAATGTTTTTCCAGTCTCATTTGATCAATTTCCATACTATCATTATTTTCCTTTTGCTTGGTTTGCTTAAGGCTTAGTTTCCTTAAGTTTTTCCAGTTTCTTAAGTTGGAAAGTTAAGTTATTAATTTGAGGTTCTTCTTCTTTTGTAATATAGTCATTCACAGCTATAAATTCCCCTCTCAGCACTGCTTTAGCTAGATCCCATAAGTTTGGTATGTTGTTTCTTAAATTTTCGTTCATCTCAAAGTGTTTTCTAATTTTCCTTTGATTTCTTGTTTGACCAATTTGTTATTTAGAAGTATGTTTTAAATTTTTGATATATATGGATGTTTCCCAAATTTCTTTATGATATTGATTTCTAATTTAATTCCATTGTGGTCAGAGAACATATTACTCAGGATCCCTTGTAAATGACAAGTCATTTTTCTCTTGTTACTTTCAAGATTTTCTCCTTCTCTTTGGCTCTCAGCATTTTTAATATGAATTGTCTGTTTTTGGATTTACTTTGCATTTAACCTACTTGGAAAGTTTACAGCCTTCCTAGATGTGTAGATTAGTGTTTTTCAAAAAATTTGAAAAGTTTAGCCATTTCATCTGTATTAGTCAGCCAAAGGGGTGCTGATGCAAAGTACCAGAAATCTGTTGGCTCTTATAAAGGGTAATTATTTGAGGTGAAAGGTTTACAGTTACAAGGCCCTAAAGAGTCCAACTTTAGGTATCATAAGAGGTACTTTCTCATCAAGTCTGTTGCCATGTGTTGAGGCAAGATGGCTGCCAATCTCTGTGAGGGTTCAGCCTTCCTCTGTCTCTCAGGTACAGGGTGGCTTTCTCAGCACTGCAGACTATCAGGTGAATGGCTCATCTCTCTTCCTAGGGCTAAAGGATCAAAGATCTCTCCTCTGCTATGTCTATGAAGCTCTTTCTCCCTTACTCTGTGTATCTTTTTCTGTGTGTCTTCTTGAGTGAGTGTCCACTTATATCAGACCACCAAGGGGGCAGGGACTCAACAGTGAATCACACCCCATTGACATGGTTGAATCAAAGCCCTAATCTTAACAGTTAATTCAACCAATGCATGCCAGCTGAATCTAATGCATTCAAAGGGTATCACATCCAGAGGAACAGATCAGTTTACAAACATAATCAATATCTTTTTTGGAATTCATAAATAATATCAAACTACCACAACACCTTTCAAATATCTTTTCTACTCTTTTATCTTTCTCCTCTTTTTCTGGTATTCCCATTACATGTATATTGGTGTACTTAAAGGAGTTCCTTATTTCTCTGAGTCTCTGTTCATTTTACTTCATTCATTTTTCTCTATGACATAATCTCTATCAATCTAACTTCAAATTTGCCAAATTTTTCTTCTGCCAATTCAAATCTATGTTGATCTATGCTAGTGAATTTTTCATTCCAGTTTTTGTACTTTTCAATTCTAGAATTTACACTTATTTTTTTATAATTGTATTTTTAATTTATAGAAATTTGTAATTTCTATCTCTTTATTGAAATTCCCTATTTGATGAAACATTGTTAAGATATCTTTCTTTACTTCTTCATTCATGCTTTCCTTTAATTCTCTGAGCATATTTATAATGGTTACTTTAAAGTCTTTTACTGTTAAATCTGATATTTGATCACTATCACAAGCAAATTCTCTATACCAAAACTATTGTCATCTAGTATGATGGGTGGCCATATCCCAGGCTGTGCCCATGAGGAGCAGCATTAGAGACCTAGTGCACTGTTTTGGTAGAGCTCTCTTTGACAGTCTCTTTCCCTAACTACACCAGCTGTTAAGTGCCACTAATTTCTAGCTGACTGTTTCTATTATTTTCAACAGTGCCCTGGAGCCTAAATTGCTCTTTAGACAACCCAATCAGTATTCTATTTTGAAATGTTAGTAACTGAATTCACTGTTTGATATTTGTACTGACTCCAGAAGGGCTACTCCCTCCTATCTTTTTCCTCTGTCATCTATCCTATGAGTATGGTTTGGCAGCAGAAGGGAGCCCCACCTTTCAGCCACACTTGCCAGTTACTTAGCCTCTGCTACAGGTACCTAGGAACAAGGTGATACCCTCCACTCTTGGAAAGATAGCTGTGTACTTGGGAGTTGGGAAGAGAAAGAACCATGTGTTCTGGGCTGCATCAGTCTGTAAGGGAGTTTCCTTCTTATCAATATGGCAAAGGAGTGGGAAGAAATGGTATCACTTCAAATAATAGAATCTTACTGCTCTTAGAAAATTTTAGTAGACTTCTTGAGTAGATTTTTTTTTTCATTTGCTGTATGCATTTAATATTATTTTTGGAAATTTTCTATTTATTTTTCTTTTTAAATAATATTTAACAGTTTCACCCGACAGTGGATCCATGGAGCTCCTCATGCTACCATGCCAATAATACCTGTAATATTTGTTTTTCTATCCCTTATTTCATCCTGATATTGGTTAGTTTGGTCTTCTCTTTGTAGCTTTGTCAGTCTTATTAGTGGCTTATCAATTTTATTGATTATTTTCAAGAAATTATCTTTTGTTTCATTGATTTTTGTCTTCCATGCATTCTCTGTTTTCATTTTCATGATTTCTATTGCTTTCTTTACAATTTTCTTCACTTTTCTGCTAGTTTTACTTTGCTCTTTTTTCCCTACTTTCTTTAAGTAGAAACTTAGATGATAGATTTGAAATTTTTCAACTTTCATAACCTAAGCATTCAGTGCTATAAATTTTCCACTGAGACTACTTTAACTGGACTACACAAATTTTAATATGTTGTGTTTTCATTTTCATTTTTTCTGTGTATTTTTTTTGAGGTTTTCTCTTTGTCAAATACATTATTCAGACATGAATTTTGAAATAACCCAGTGTTTGCCTATTTTCCTGTGGTGTTTATATTACTGATTTCTTATTAGATTCTATTATTGTAGAACATACTCTGTGAAATTTCAATTCTTTTAAGTTTGATAAAGTTTGTTTTATGACTGTGGTTATGGTCTATCTTGGTGAATGATACATGAGTACTTAAAAAGAATGTGTATTCTGCTTTTGTTGGAGAGAGTGTTCTATAAATTTAAATCGGATTCTGTTGGTTGATGGTGCTGCTTAGTTCTTCTACAGCCTTTCTGTTTTTCTGTCTAGTAGTTCTATGAATTGTTAAGAATAGGGTGTGGAGGTATCCAAATATAATTTTGGATTCATCTATTTCTTTCAGCTGTTCTCTTTCATGTGTTTTGAAGCTCTGTTATTTGAATCATTCACATTTAGAAATGCTATAACTCCTTGGTGGGTTCATTCTTCTATGATTGCATAATGTCACTTATGTCCTAGTACTATTTTTTTAATTCTGAAATATAATTTGTGTGATCTTAATATAGCCACACCTGCTATTTTTAAATTAAACATACTTGCTGTTTTTAAATTATTGTTTGCATTATATACTTTTCAGACCTTTACTTTAAACTTACCTGTGTTATATAAAATGAGTTCCAATTAGATGGCATGATATTAGTTTGGTCATGATGTTTATCCATTCCGTCAATCTGTCCTTTAATTTATGGACTTGCATACTTTCATTTAAAGTAATTATTGAAAGGTTAGGGCTTAAGCTTGCCTTTTATTATGTGTTTACTGCTTGTTCCCTCTGATTCTCATTTATGTTTTCTTGTATCCATGAGGGTTATTTTGCCTTTTTAAATATTCAATTTCAATTTATTTATAATATTTTTTACTGATTGATTTATTGTTCTGGATCATTTTCTTAGTGGTTGCTCTAGATATTAACTTATGCACATGTAATTTACCACAGCCTACCAGTGATGATCTTATATGACTTCAAAAGATGTGTAGATATCTTACTTCCATTTTGGTTCCATTATTCTCCCACTTTAAAAATATAATCCTTTAAGCATTTCTCCTATATACATTGAGCCCTTTATTAGATAAGGTTATAACTTTTGCTTCAACTATCAAATATGATTGAAGAAATTCATGAGGTGAAGAATTTATTTTGTTTATTCTATTTTTTTCCCATTCTGTTTTTTTTTTTTTTTTTTTTTTTCATTTCTAAGTCCTCCCCCCACCCCAGTCTTCTGTTAACCTTTTATGTTTATTTAGAGTTTTCTTTAAAAATTCTTTAAAGCTTGGTCAGCTAGCAACAAAATTCTCTTAGTTTTCCTTCATCTGAGAATGTTTTTATTTCCTTTTCAATCCCAAATGATAGTTTATGCATATAGAATTTAGATTTGGCTTAATTTTTTCCTTTCAAAACATAAAAAATATTCTGTCATTTTCTTCCTACAGGGTTTCAAATGAGAAACTGTTGTCATTCAAACTGGTGTTCATTTATAGATAATGGGTTGTCTATGGCTGTTTTTAAGATTTTAACTATCTTTAGTTTTCATGAATTTAATTATGACAGAGATTGGTAACAGTTTGGGGAAAGGTTTATCCTATTTGTGGATCATTAAGTGGCTTTTATAAATAAATTATTTGTGTTGTCAAATATGGGAAATTTTAGTAATTATTTATTAAAACTTTTTCAGTGCCATACCCATTCTCATCTATTTATGAGATTCCAATTATATGAATGTTAGATGATTTTCTATTTTAAGGAGAGCTAATTCCTCTTTTTTTCACTCTATTTTCACCCTTTTGATCAGATTCAGTAAGTACTATTGATCTAACTATAAATTAATTGATTACATTTTTTGTCATTTCCAATCTACTTTTCAGTTAATCCAGTGGACATTTACTATTTTGGTTATTGTATTTTTCAGTTTTGTATTTGCCACTTGCCTCTTTTATACAACTTGTATTACTGTTCTGAGATTTTCCATGATGGAATTAACTCTATAACTTATTCAGTGTTATATCCTCAGCAATGAGGGCAGTATGGTAGGTTGAATTATGCATGACAGAAAAAAAAAAACATGTTCTTAATAAATTTTTTATACCTTTTATGCTATTCCTTTACAATGAAGATAAAATCTGTTCAGAATGTTCATATTACAGGTCAATCCAGAGAAACATTTGACTGGAACCTCAAACACAGTCTAAGTTTGTTACAATTACATTACATTCCCAGTGCTGCTACCATTATCCTTTGGACATTGATAGGGATGGCTTTGGATTAACTATAATGTCCACTATGTTTTAGGAATAAGTGACTTTGATGATGTAGCTATAAACTTCACCCATAATGAGTGGGCCCTGCTTAGCATATCCAAGAGAAAGCTTTTCAGAGATGTGATGCTGGATGTGATGGTTACACTAATGTGTCACTGGAAAACATCAGTTATCTGGTTTCTGTGAGTGATTCTGTCAGCATTGACTGTATATATATAAACAAGTATCCAGAACAGCTTCCCAATATTCCACTCCAGTCCTTGCTGTGATTCTATCATGGTATCATGGCACTTATATATATATGAGGGAAATTTTTCTCTTATTTATTTAAAAACATGTAGTTTATCACCTCACTAGGACATAGTAATCCTGACCACAATATCAAGACTTTCTTTCTACTCAGTCTTCAATATCCAGAACTGTGCTGGGAAGACAATGAATATTTTAAAATGAATGAAAGAATGCATTAGAATAAGTTATTATTGCCTTCTAAGAACTAAGTTAAGGTTTGGGAACACAATGGTAGAAATAACAGGCATATCTTTTTCCACATAGCACCTATAGTGTTCTGGTGTAGCTTTTGTTTATTAGACTCTTTTAGAAATAATTAAATTTCTGCATGGTTAACTCACTGAAGATTCTACATGATGTATTTGAAGTTGGACATGGACATCATTAAGCAGAGGGCCTTATTTTCTTTGGCACAGTGCCAGGTATTCTTCTTTCACTGTTGAAGCACCATCAGTGTTTTCTATGTTTAAGGTGCTTCTCCCTAGATGTGCCTCCTTTGTTCACTTTTTTTGGGAAGTTGTGAGTTTATAAAACAACCATGCATAACGTACAGGATTCCCATCATATTCTTAATCTTAATCCATGACTTTGGGTGTGAACCCATTGTATATAGGAACTTTTTAAATACCATATTTAATTACAGTGTGTTCTACTGAAAAAAGATACCTTTGGAACTCTCCTAACCTCAAAACCATCAGTTTCCCATTAGGTAAACCAACCCATCCAGGAAACCAGGACAGGGAGTCTCTTGCCAGTAATAGAAATTGGTTATTTCACCACATTAAATAGAATTAATCCTTATTGACTATGGACATTTTCTCCCTCTGAGTGGAACATTAATATTGCTTTTAATGGGCTTGATTTCATTTTAAGACTCAACATCTGCCAATGGAAACACATTTTTAAATTTTCATTGGAAATAAGTGGGGAAGTCTATTTTTAAATGCAGGTATAATATTCTGTATCCATACCACTTTGAGGAAAATGAAATAAATGACTCAGTTATAACTCTTTGCTGTGAAATTAAGGATGCTTTTCCTGAAATTAATAGCACCTGAATGCAATTCACACTTTGGATTGATGGGCAGCAATTTTAGTTAAAATAAAATTCCTTCCCAGGCTTCTGGTCAAACAATATCAGTATAAGAGAGCCATGGTTCCATTCAGCCACAGAATCTTTGAACAATTATCGAAAATTGGGAAAGCCATCTTCCTCAGAACAACAGAAAACAGTTAAAGGATTACAGTCACTGGGCAAGTGTGAATCAAGGAAACACTTTTAAAAAACTGTAGGAGAAACTCCTGCCAGCCTTTCTGGCCCCTCACCACCTACCCAGGTGGTGCCATATGTGCTCCTAAAGTGGGTAATTTACCCTGTTCCAGAAGGAGCAAAGTACCACTATGTGCTTACTGTTGTTCCTGTATGATAGTGCCAGTCTATCAAATTGAAGCTTAAAAGTCTGAACCAGAAAATTCACCTTGGGCTCATCTTTCCAGGACTAACCTTGCAGTCAGAGGATGCAAACACCTAAAGCAGTGTAAGAAACTTTAAAATGACCTGAAGCAAAGAATTACCTGCTTAAAGTCATAGAATAGAGCACCCCTGGTGGGGAGGGAAGGGAGGAGAAAGTCTACTTGATAGGGAGTAAAGGGGGCATTTGAATTCCTATAAACAGTGGAATTCCTAAGGCCACAAGGAAGAACAAGCCTATGACAAGACACAGGCTCAAGAGCAATGGGACTTTGCATTTCACATTTCTTTCTGTCTGATTTTCATGATAGAAGGGCTAAATTCTGAAGAACAATGCAAGCCAAAGCAGAGCAAATTTGCAAAGACTGTGAACGTTTTACGTTTTTTTTTTTTTTTTTTTTTTTCTTTTTCTGCATTGGGTTGTTTGTAGTGATAAGCTCCTGGCATTCTTGGAAATTTCTGTCATATCACTATCTGGATAAAAGCTTAAGGAAGAGAAAGCCCAGGAACTAAATCCCATAGTTAAGGCTGTAAAATATTAAAATTTACAGTATGCAGCAAAAGATTAAAAGACAAACAAAGAAACAGTAAATTATGGCCCATCCAAAGGAACAAGATGAAAATACAGAAACCATGAAAGAAGAAGGCAGAATATGGACGTATGAGAACAATTTTTTTTTAAATGATACTCAGTATGCTCAAGGTGATATAGAAGTTTTAAAAAGAAACCAAACAGAAATAGTGGCATATAAACTACAATAACATAAATGAGTAATTCCTTAGAGGGTATCAACAGCAGATTGACGTTGGCAGAAGAAAGAATTAGTGAACTCAAAGACAAGATAAATGAAATGATGCAGGATGAGGAGCAGGAAGAAAAAAGAATTTTAAAAAAATGCAGTTTAAGATGTATTGGATACCATCAAGAATAACAATATATGCATATAGAAGAATTAGAAAGTAAAGAAAGGGAGAAAGTGGCAGAAGGAATACTCAAAGAATACCAGAAAACTTCTAAAATGTAATGAAAGACATGTTCTTGCACATTCAATACCCAGCAAATGAGAAAAAGGGTAACCTCGAAGAAAACCATGCCCAGACACAGAGTAGTCCAACTATAAATGCCAAGGACTAGGAAAGAGTTCTGAAAGCTGCAGGAGAAAAGCAGCACATTATGTACAATGAACTACCAATAAGAATATATATATGTGCAGATTTTTCATCAGAAACCATGGAGGCAAGAAGGCAATGGGATGAAATATATAAAGGACTGAAAGAAAACAATTGTCAACAAATAATTTTATATCAGGCAAAACTCTCTTTGAAAAATGAGAGAGAGGTGAAGACATTCCCAGACAAACAAAAGCTAAGGGAATTAAATAACACTAGACCAGCTCTACAAGCATTACTGAAGGAGGTTATTTAGACACTAGACAGTGGATTCAAATGGCATAAAGAAATAAAAAATTTCAATAAATACTGCCATATGTGTGATTACAAATGCCAGAACTCTTGTGTTCATCAGTATGCAGCTCCACTTTTTACTTCTTACAGGTTTTAAATGTAAATGCATAAAAATAATGATAAATGCATAGTTTTAAAACACAAGGCATAAAGATATAATTTGTCACAATGACAATGAAAAGGTGGAAAGTATGGAGGGGTATAGGAACTGTGTATACTATTTAAGTTAATTTGGTATCAAATCAAATGTGATTGTTATACATCTAAAGTTAACTTTAAGCCCAATAGTAACCAAGAAGAAAGTATACCAAAAAATATACAAAGAAGAAAAAGTGAGTTTACTTAAAATGGTACAACAGAAAATATCAAATAAATATGAAAGTAAGCATTATTGGAAGAATTTAGGGACAGAAAGGTAGAACTTACAAAGACCAGATAGTAAAATGGCAGAAGAAAGGTCTACATTATCATTAGTTACTTTGAATGTAAATGGATTAAACTGTCCAGTAAAAAGGTAGAGATAGTCAGAACAGATTTTTTTTAAATGACCTAACTATATGCAGTTTATAAGAGAGTCACCTTAAATTCAAAGATGAAAGTAGGTTGAAAGTGAAAGGAGAGAAAAAATATATCATGTAAATTTTAACCAAAAATGGTCTGTGCTAGTAGTACTATATCTGAAAAAAATAGGCTGTAAGTAAAAAACTGTTACAAGGAACAAAGAAGGCCCTTGATAAAGGGGTCAATTAAACAAGAAGACATAACAATTATAAATATGTATGTGCCTAATTTCAGAACCCCAATATATATGAAGCAAAAATTGACAGATTTGAAGGGAAAAATAGATGGTTCTACATTAAATGTAGATTTCAATAAACTTCTTTTAATAATGGATAGAACAACTAGAAAGATAACAATAAAGAAATACAAGACTTAAACAATACTATAATCTAATAGACCTAACAGACATATATAGAACATTTTACTTAACAACAGCAGAATACACATTCATCTCTAATTGACATGGATCATTCTGCAACATAGACTACATTTTAGGTCAAAAACAAGTATCATTAAATTATAAAATATTGAAATCATACAATATATCTACTCAGAATAACAGGGAATAAAGCTAGAAATCTGTAACAGAGGAAGAAATGGAAAATTCACAAATATATGGAAATTAAACAATGTGATCTTAAAGAACCAATGGGACAAAGAAGAAATCATAGGGAGAATAAGGAAATGTCTTGGAAATGAAAACAAAAACTCAACATAGCAAAACTTATGGATGAAACAAAGGCAGTGATGAGAGGGAAATTTATAGCTCTAAATGCTTATATTTTAAAAAGAAGAAAGAGCTCAAATCAGAGACATAATGTCACAACTGGAGGATCTAGAAAATGAAGAGCAAACTAAATTCAAAGCAAGGAGAAGGTAGGTGTGGCAGTTTGATGTAATTATGAATTCCAGAAATATAATTGAATCATGCTGGTAAACTGATCTGTTAATCTGGGCATGATTAGGTTAGGATTAGGGCATTGAGCCCCACCCCTTGGTGGGTGGGGAATTGAATATAAAAGACAAGGCAAAGGACAGTTGGAGCAGTCTTTTGAGAAGCAGTTTTGATGTTGGAAAGAAAGCCCCAGAAGAAGAGAAGCAAGCCATTCACCTAATCATCTACAGCTGACCTTGTGGAGGAAACAGGAGCTAAACCCAGAGAGAAATGCAGCCCTGGGAAGAGAGGGACCCCAGAAGCCTGAACCCTGGCAAACGCCAACAGCTGTCTTGCTCTAACACGTGGCGATGGACTGTGGTGAGAGAAGAAACTTAATGCTTTATGGCCTGGTATCTGTGGACTTCTACCCCAAATAAATACCCTTTATAAAGACCAGCCCATTTTTGGTATTTCACATTAGCACCCCTTTGGCTGACTAATACAGTAGGGTAAAACAAAGATTATTGTATAGATAAATGAAATACAGAATAAAATAACAATAGAGAGAATAAACAAAACCAAAAGTTGTTTATTTGAAAAGAGCAGTAAAAGACAAAATTTTAGCTTGACTGACAAAGAAAAAAACAAAAACAAAAACAGAGAGGACACAAATAACAAAAATCAGAAATGAAAGGGGAGAGATTACTACTGACCCCACAGTTATAAAAAGGATTATAAAATGATACTATGAACAAATGTACATCAATAAATTAGATAACAAAAATGAAGTGGACAGATTTCTAGAAACACACAAGCTACCTACACTGTATCAAGAAGAAATGGATCTCAACAGAACAATAGCAAGTAAGGGTATTGATTTAGTAATCAAAACCTCCCAATAAAGTAAAACCCAGAACCAGGTGAATTCACTGGTTCATTTTACAGAACAGCTCAAGAAGAATTAGCATCACATTTCTAAAATTCTTTCAAAAACTAGAAGAGAAGGAAACATTCCCTAACTCATTCTATCAGGACAATATCACCCTAATATGAAAATATGTTAAAGGTATCACTGAAAAAGAATGGTACATACCATATCTCTTAGGAAAAAAGGCAAAAATCCTCAACTAAATACTAGCAAACAGCTCATTTAAAAAATTGTAAACCATGTTTAAGTGGGGTTTAGCCCTTATACAAAAGGTTGTTTCAACAAAAGAAAGTCATTTAATGTTATGCACCACATTAACAAAATAAAAGAAAAAACACATGATCATCTCAGTTGATGCAGAAATGTCATTTGACAGAATGCAGCATTCCTTTTTGATAAAATACTTAGAACAGTGGGAATAGAAGGAAACCTCCTCAATATTATAAAGGGCATATATGGAAAGCCTACAGTTAACATCCTACTTAATGGGGAAAGACTGAATGCTTTCCTTCTAAGATCTGGAACAAGACAAGTATGCAACCCACCACTGTTATTCAACATTATACTAGAAGTTCTAGCCAGAGCAATTAGGCAAGAAAAAGAAATAAAATGTGTCCAAATTGGACAGGAAGAAATAAAAATTTCTCTATTGGCAAATGACATGATCCTATATACAGAAAATTCTAAAACACACAATAAAACTACTGGAACTAATAAATGAAGTCAGCAAAGTGGTGGGGGAAAAGACCAATAGTCAAAAATCGGTAGTGTTTCCAAACACTAGTAATGAACAATTGAAGAATTCAAGAAAAAAAAATTTATTTACAATAGAAGCTAAAAGAATCAAATATCTATGAACAAATTTAACCAAGGATATAAAGGTCTTGTATATGGTACACTGAGAAAAATTGCTAAAATAAATCAGTGAAGACCTAAATAAATTGAAGTTATTTTTTGTTATGGATTGGAAGACTAAATTTTGATATCTGTTCTACCCAAAGTGATTTACAGATTCAACACAATCCCAACCAAAATCTGAACAGCCTTTTTTGTATAAATGGAAAAACCATTATCAGATTTATATGGGAGGGTAAGGATCCCCCAAAAGCCAAAGCCATCTTGAAAAAAAAATGAAGTTGGAGAACACGCTTCCTGCCTTTAAAGTTTATTATTAAGGTTACAGTGGTCAAAACAGCATGGAACTAGCACAAATATAGATATATAGAATATGGAATTGAATTGAGAGTTCTGAAATAACCCTTACATCTATGGCCAACTGATTTTCAATAAGGGTGCCAATTCCACTAAATTGGGAAAGAGGATTCTCTTCAACATATAGCTCTGGAAAAACTGGATATCCATATTGTATTAGTCAGCCAAAGGGGTGGCGATGCAATGTATCAGAAATCTGTTGGCTTTTATAAAGGTATTTATTTGAGGTAGAAGCTTACAGTCAAAAGGCCATAAAGAGTAAGTTACTTTCTTCACCAAAGTCTGTGGCCACATGGTTGAGCAAGATGGATGCTGGTCTCTGTGAGGGTTTAGCCTTCCTCTTCCTTTTAAGGCTCCATGGTCCCAGCTTCTTCCCATCTTAGCTGTAGGCTGGCATAAGGTTCATCTCTCTTTCCAGGGGCTAGTCTCTTTCTGGGCACAGCTGCTCTGCTCTCTCCACAAGGCCAGCTATAAACTATCAGGCGAATGGCTCAGCTCTCTCCCTGTGGCTCTAGTGTCAAAACTCAGCTCTGTCCTCTGCCATGTAATTTTCAGTGTGAGTGTCCACCCACCAAGGGGGTGGAGACTCACCATCCTACTGATGTAGCCAAATCAAAACCCTAATCTTAATTTAATCAAGTAAAAGTGAAACCTCTGGATTTAATACAATCAAAGGGTATCACACCCAGAGGAACAGACCAGTTTATAAACAAAATCAAATATCTTTTTTGGAATTCATAAATAACATCAAACTACTACACATATCCAAAGAATGAAGGTAGAACCTTACCTCAAACACAAATCAACTCAAAATGGATAAAAAACCTAAATATAATACCCTAGCCTGTAAAACTCCTAAAAGAAAATTTAGGGAAGGATCTTCAGGAAATTGTGTTAGGCAGTGGTTTCTTAGACTTTAAACCAAAAGCACAAATAACAAAAGAAAATATAGCCAAATGGGACCACACGAAAATTTAAACAAAAAAAAATCCCTTTCTGCATCAAGGGACTTAATCATAAAAGTAAAATGACAACATACAAATTGTGAGAAAATATTTAGAAATCACATATTGTTAAGAGTTTAATATGCAGTATATATAAAGTAAACCCACAATTCAGCAACAAGACAAACAACTCAATTAAAAATGGGGCTTGAATAGACATTTATTCGAAGAAGACATACAAATGGACACAAAGCACAGGAAAAGATGCTCAACATTATTGACCACTAACCATTAAGGATATGTAAATCAAAATCAAGATGAGATACCATTTCACACCCTAACTAGAATGGCTAATAGTTTTTAAAAAATGGAAAATAACAAGTGTTGGTGATTATGTGGAAAAATATAAAGGCTTGTTCATTGTTGGTGGGAATATAAAATAGTGCAGCAGCTGTGGAAGAAAATTTGGTGGTTCCCCAGAAATTTAAGTGTAGCATTGCCATAAGATCCAGCAATCTGGCAACTAATATACCAAAAGAATTGAAAGGAAAGGCTTTAAGAGTTACTTTCACTCTGATATTCATAGAGACATTATTCACAATTGCCAAAAACTGGAAGCAACCGAAGTGTTGAACAACCAATAAATGGATAAACAAAATATGGTATATAAATGAAATGTAATATTATTCAGCTGCAAAAAGGAATGAAGTTCTGATACAAGTGGCAGCATGCATGAAACTTGAAGACATCATGTTGAGTGAAAGGAGCCTGACATAAAATGACAAGTATTGTGTTTTCTAACTGACATGAAATAAATAGAATAAACAAACTCATGGAGTCATAAACTAGAATACAAATTACCAGGGCTAGGATTAGGGAGTTTATGCTTAATTGATACAGAATTTCTGTTTTGGTACAGAACTACCAAATGCTGAATTAACAGAATTTTGTTAATGGATGGCGTGATGGTAACATACCATTGAGAATATAATTAAGACCATTGAATTATATATTTCAGTTTGGTAATATACTGAAAGGGGAAATTTTAGGCTATATATATGTTACTAGAATAAAGTTTTTTTAAAAAAACTCTCCATATATTGTACAACACAAAGAGTGAACCCTAATATAATCCAGAGACTATAGTTAAAAGTATAATTACAATGATATTGTTTCATCGTTTATAACAAAAGTACCACACCAAAGAAAAGTGTTAATAAAAGAAAAAACTGTGTATGTGAGTTTATGTATATGGGAACTCTACATTTTCTACATGATATTTCTGTGAACTATACAACTTCCCTAATAAAAATATTAAAAATAGAATGAAATAAAATTCAATATTTTCCCAGTAAATTGGCTCTTTGCTCCATGTATATTGCAACCCAAAATCTGATTCTAACTCAAGCATAATGGGGAATGTATGAAATCTTAACATTTTAGAATTTCTTTTGCATAATCAAAACTTGAGGCAGTGAAGCTAATCTGAATTCCCATTGATGGATCTGCTGTCCAACAACTTACTCTCTTGCCTAAAGGACCAGAGAGGAATCCTAGATATTTAGCATCTGCTGTAAGGATGATAAACACCTAAGTATTGAATAATACCCCCAGAGAGCCATCAGTTTATTTAAAGAGTACTTGTGAATGCAGGAAAGATCTTTCTCCCTGAGGAAGTTCTTAATATATGACCCCTGTAAGTTCACTGGATTTGTTAACAAGCTTCTGTATCAATTTACAAGGCTGCAAGCTTTTCTTAGGACACCGCCTGACTAAAATGTTTGCTCAGGAACCTCTAATTTTAAGTGTCCTCTAATACTTTTTATTACACACACACATACGTATACATGTGATCATCTTTTTTAAAACTCTGTTTAAATAAAAATTTGCATTACTCTCATGGAATGATTTTTCTTACTCTAAAACTTTTAGGATTTTGGGGATATCAGGAATGCAGAATTTAATTACAAGGCCTGTAATTCTGTCTGTGTTTGTATAGGTGACAAATTTATTCATTTGGCTGTCGAAGGGAGAGGGTTTTGAATGAGATTGTGTTAGCACTTTTAGGCTCCAAGGTTTATAATTATGATTGCTAGCACCTAGATTTTTTATCCAATAAGGATCTCCTAAAGCTTCTTTAATGAGTAATCATCTTACAGTATTAGCCAGAGCAGTTTAGGTAATATGTCAGAATTCTCTGATGAGTTCCCTAAAAATGAGTGGTTCCAATCCAATTCCACTGAATCAGAATTGATATGGAGCAAAAGCCAGTTCTTTTCCTTCTGATGCACTTTAAAGACCAATTCCTGAGACACCCGGGTTGCAAAGAGGGAAAGAGTTTGTTTGTACAAGCAAAGGAGCATGGTTGGCCCCAAACTGCCTCCCCTGAACTGTGGGTAAGCCTAATAACTAATAATATCCAGATTTAGCAGTTTGTGCTAATGACTAATTGGAGTGGGGCTGACTCAGGTTCTTTCATTAATAAACATTGGGGGGCTGAACTGGATAATGGGAGTGTACAGAACAAGGTGAGCCTTAAGTTTACAAACACTATCCGAGATCAAGGCATCTGGGGTAGGGTCAGTTAGAAGGTTTTTCATATGGAAATGAAACAGAAGCATAAAGCGGTTACCATCACAGTAGTAAGCCCTCACCAGGGGGAGCCTAGTTTTAAGTGACCATGAACAAGGGAGCGATCAGTCTAGAATTACCGTCACAATAGTAACCATACATAAGAGCGAGACCAAGTCTAGAGGAGTCTTAACAGGAGTGAGATCAGTTTCAGCAATTTCAAATACTAGCCTTTGGCAATTGTATAACATAAAGGCATCTATATAATGATTTAATAATAATTATTTATTAATTCTTAGAATCTCAAGAAGAGTAAGGGAAAAATATAATTCTAACCATGCTCTAAGTTTGGGAATTCCTGCATTAAGCTCCCTTTCAAATCTGTTAGGAACTATGAGGTTGCATCATTTACAATTCTTTAACAGAAACCTTATTTGGCTTTAAAATAAATGGATGTGATAATTGAGATAACTGAATATATCAGACATAGCATAGGATTAAGTTATTGAGAGCTATCAAGTAATCACCATGATTTTCCATATTTCTGTCCACTCTGCTTTTGCCTGCAAGAGTTCTAAGCGTTTAATACCAGAGCACATTATCCAGCACTAGTCCATATCATCCAAAAACACTTGTGCTGGTTGTGACTGAGGGCATGGATGGCCCAATTCTGCTCTTGTTCTAGCTTCATCCTTTGCCCTACACCTTGTAGTTCTTCTCATTAAGACTATTTCTTCAAACTTTGAATATGGGTTAAGCCATGTGACTTGCTTGGACCAATAAGATCTTAGTAGTGTTGACATAAAGAGAGGTTTGAAAGAGCACTTTTGCCTTTCACTTCCTTTCTGTCTTCTCTGTGATTGCTAAAAGAACAACCTATCTTAGAATTTGCTTGGGGGGATTTGGGGTGGTATGTGAAAGAAGCTGAGGTGAACAGAGTTATTTCAACTAAGGTTATTCTAAACTAGCAGTCAGGTGGCCCTCAAACATGCAAAAGAGCCCAGCCAAGATCAGGTCACCCTTACCTGTTCAATAGTTATGACAGATGCACAAAGGAACTCAGCTGAGACCAGCAGACCTAGCCAGCTGACCCATAACCAGTTTTGATAAATGGTTATTGTTTTAAGCCAATGAGGTTTAAAGTGGCTTATAAAGCATTATTGTGTCAAGACTATTATAGTAAGGGCAGCAGCATTAAACTGAGACCTACATCTGTGCCTGGGGCAAGGTTCTGTGCTAACTAGCATAGGCCTAGTTACTTTAAGTAAACACTATGATAATGAGGAAGAGATTATCCTGATTGGCTGGAGCCAGCCAGAGACTATCCTTGGAGCTGGGATGCTCTCCAATGGGACAGGGTAGAATGGGTGTTGAAAAGACTTAATGGGTAAGTCAAAAGAACTGAAAAGCAGGAAACTTGCCTAGAAGAACGAGCAGTCCAGTTGCAAGCCTATGCAAACATACATGAAAAGAAATAATAGAATAAAAGGATAAGAAACTAGATTGTGATAAAATTGTATTATGTAGTCTCTAAATATAGTAGCAGTTCAAAGGTAAAGTCAGTGAATAAGGATTGGAGACATCAAGACAAGGTTCACAAGGCAGTTCGAGTTAGAGTGAAACTTCAAAAGTTGGACCAGACTTGATAAAAATAGAGGCAAGATTCCTGGTGAGCTTTGTAGAATAAACAGTGTCACTTATTAAACACAGTTAATGTGATGTTTTTGCAGTATTTGAGGTTGATATGTACTGAAAAAGAGCATTTAGAGTTACTAAGATTTTTTATTAATATTCACTATATTAAAGTTACAAATTCAGAGGTATAGTTTTGTTTTTTTACAAAGCATTTAGGTTTAATTTACAAACTTGTAATCCTATTTATAAATCTAGTAAATTTTAACTATGACTTTTACAGGACATTTAACAGCTTAGTTAATTAAATCCCCTTAAATATTTTAACTAGCACTTACGCATTTAAAATATTTGATTTTCTTTTATATGCAATTCAATTACCTGAATAACAAACAAAAGTTCCCCAAGAACAGGACCAATTCTTATAAACCTAATAAATTAGAGAAAAGAATACAGTAAGTCTTGAATTTTCTCAAACATTACAACAATATTTGCAAAACCTGGTAAAATTATCTTATTTCTTTTAACTTGAAATTATAAGCTTAAATCAATTTTTCAGTTATGCCTTTTAAACCAGAATCAAAAGGCTTATCTGGTAGATCAGCGATTTTTTAAACACTGGGAGCATTTAGAGGTGTGAGAGGGTGTTTTGGTTGGCACAATATCTGGAGCTATTATAGGCATTTAGTGGGTGGCAACTAGTGATGCTAAACCTCTGTAGCAGTTTGATATTATTGATGAATTCCAAAAAGCAATATTGGATTATGTTTGTAAACTGGTCTTTTCCTCTGGGCATATTAGAGTGTATTGGATTCAGAGGTTTTACTTAATTAAATTATGATTAGGGCTTTGACTGGGCCACATCAGTAGGGCCTTGAGTCCCCACCCCTTGATGGGAGGGGACTCACAGATAAAAGACGTGGCAAAAGAAGAGAGTTGGAGTTTTGATGCTGGGGTTTTGATCCTAGAATCTGGGAAGTAAACACACAGGGAAGCAGATACATGAGGAAGGAGAGAAGTCTCCATTAAACACAGGCAGAGGCCTGGGGGAGAGAGACAGAGCCGTTCGCCTGATATTCTACAGCTGGCGTTGTGGAGAAAGTACAGCAGCTGAGCCCGGAGAGAAACAGAGTGCAGCGCGGGGAAGAGAGGAACCCAGGAAGCCTGAACCCTCACAAACGACAGCAGCCATTATGCTCCAACACGTGGCCATTGACTTTGGTTAGGGAAGTAACTTACTCTTTATGGCCTGGTAACTGTAAACTTCTACCCCAAGTAAATACCCTTTATAAAAGCCAACAGATTTCTGGTATTTTGCATCAGCACCCCTTTAGCTGACTAATACAACCTCTTACAATATATGGAAATTAAAAGCATGCACAATGAGTATGTTAAAAAATTTAGTAATTTGGTTTGTTCTAGAATCAGATTCTGACTGAGGATTCCAGTGAAAGTAACTTATTTGGGAGTGAAGGAAGCACTGATTGGTAGGTAGGAAGCAAGAAAGGAGAGGAAATAAAGCAATTAAGTGTGTTTTATTCAGACAACTACCACGCAGGTAAACAACAGCATAATTCAAATGAGGAAAGTCTGGGAGCCAATGTGTGACACAAGACAAGCCTCTGAGTTATCTTACCATCAGGACAAAAATCTAGGGTATTGACACACAAACTTCTATAAGTTATTAATTGAGGGCTGCTCCAGAGAGTGTCAAGTTCCCTGAACTTCAGGCAAAACCTAAGAAAGCTCCTCAAGCCAAAAAAAAAAAAAAAAAAAAAGGCTTTGCTTTATCCTTGTTTCTGTTTATTTGTCTCTACAGATTGCTTTCACTGAATATAAATAAAATAATGCCAAATTTGGGGATTTGGTTAATTGGATTTTTAACGTCCCTTTGATTAGAGGCATAGCAATCCAAAGAAGACTGTTAATCCCAGCTTTCAGGAAAAAAAAAAAAAAAAAGAAAGCTTACAGCTTACTCTGAACCAATGAGCCTCAGAAAACTTAACAAGGGAAGGAGAAATGGTAGGTTGGCCTCAGCCCCAAGCGGTCATTGCAGGCCAATGGCACCAACCATCTAATATGCACATTGGATGGCGATAGTTGGCACACTCCACGCTGTCCAATAGCCCTTGAAAAAGCTGTGGGATTTGAATCCCATAGGAGTATAAGTAAGGTGGAAAACGGAGCTGAAGTAAAAATTAAAAATATAAAGCAATGTTTCTTAAGGACTGGAAGTATTTCATGGGGGTGTATTAACTGTCTCAAATTATATGACAACTTTTGTGTATACATGTATTTTCCTGGAAAAAGAGTCCATCTCTTTCATTAGCTTCTTAAGGAGACCATGCCCTTCACAGAAGATTAAGAAGCATTTATTTAAATAGGAGAAAAAGAAAAGCAACAGAAAATAAGGAGGGAAAGGAAAGTAACTAATATCCACAAATATCAGGTATTAATTGTGTTGTTAATTTTGTTATTATGATGAAGAACTAAGACGTTGAGAGATTAAGGGATTTACCTGCCCAAGGACATAGCAGGCCAATGGTGCAAGCAGCCTTGCTTTATACACTCTATCCCTACCATGTCCTCTTGTTTCCAGAGGGTACTGGAATGAGGCCTTTAAACAAAATGTTTTCCAAGGTCTCTTAACAGTCAAGAGAGAGAAGAAACTGGATTTCATAGAAACGGAATGGATCTAAAAGAAAGTCAATAAAATGTAAAGTATTATAATAAAACAACTCCCTTTAAGACCCCACAGACATCAGCCTTTCGGCTTTGATGATTCCTGAGCTTGCACCTGAATGGTGGATACTGACATTAAGTCTCGTTGTATTGGAAAAAGAGGGTAAGGGCTATATCTTTTCCCTGGGCAATGAAATGAAACTCACTGATAGCAATTTTTCATTAGAATAACCCCAAATCATCAGCATATTAAAATTTAAATTGAAGTTCATATCAGTTGTAAAAAGTTTAAACATTTGGAATGTTAGGTGTTAAGGTTGGAATCCTTACCTCCATGTAATCTTACTTCTTCATTCATTATTCCCCTAAAACTTTCCAGGAGGGACACTAGGGTCATCCACGTTGCCAAAATCATATTCTAAATAATTTAACCCTATTCCCTATATAAAAAGATCACAGTTTCATTGTAGACAATTTAGAAAGTGCAGATAAAATGAAAAACATACTAAAATCCCAGCTCATTAAATAGTAACTGTGAACTGTTTGGTAGCTCACTTATTTTATAGATAAATGATAGATACACATATTTTAAATAGATACAATAGAATTATAGCTTCCCAGTCCCCCAACCTAGGGCTTTCACCTTGTTGTATCCTTGAGATAATGTGAAAGGAGGCAGAATTGGAGAAGTCGGAGGTGAGATTGACTTGCAGAAAGCAAGTGATGGAAAGAAAGAATGGTCCTTAGATCTCAGGAAGAAGAAATTGGCATGGAATGAATAACGAGAGGTGGCTTTTTAGATAGGTTTGAAAGTGACACTAGAGATTAATAAGGGTTTGTTTATATTTTCTCTTCTGGTTTGCTAGCCTGTCAAAAGCAATATATCAGAAATGAGTTTTCTTTTTAATGGGAATTTATTAACTTACAAGCTTACAGTTTTGAGGCTGGGGAAAAAAAGTCCAGATCAAGGCATCATCTGATGCTGCTTTCTCCCTGAAGACCAGCTGCCAGTGATCCTGGACTCCTCTGTTATATGGCAAGGCACATGGTGGTGTCTGTTGGTCTCTCCCTTCTCTTCTGGGTTTTGTTGCCTTCAGCTTCTTGCTTCTGTGACTTTCTCTTCCTTTCCGTATTCATACAATTTATAAAGGACTCCAGTAGGAGATTAAGATCCATTCAGGGCCATTCCTTAATAGAAATAAACTAATCAAAAGCCCCTGCTTATATCCACAGGAATGGATTTGCTTTAAGAACATATAATTCTGGGGTCCATACACCTTCAAACCATCACACTTTCTTTCAGTCACGGAAACAGAAATAGCAAAGCCCCGATCCCAGTTTTTTGGATGCTTATAGACTAATGGGAAGCTACAGACAAATAGAGGAGCAATTTCAAAGTAGTATTATATATGCCCTGGTAAAGGTAAGCATGGGAGATATGAGAGCAGAAGGATCTAACCAGGTCAGGGAAGCAGTTCAGCTCAAAGTTGACTTTCTTTAGGTACTGACAGATAAGCAGGAACTGAAAGACAAGTAGACATTAACTTGACCAGGGAACTGAATAAGGATCTTCTTGGCAAAAAAGGTTTCTCTTAACAACCATATTAGTACTACAAAAATGGCAAGCCACTTGGTTCATATGTACCCTAAAGAAGACAAGATGGTTGGTAAAGGGGAGCGTCTGTGGCTCAATCAGTGGGCTCCCGTTTACCATATGGGGGCCCCGGGTTCGGTTCCCGGGCCTCCTGGTGGAGGCGGGCCCGCCCGCATGGCGTGGTTGGCTGACCCGGCGAGCACAAGCAGCAAGGGGGGGATAAATGAATAAATAAATAAAATCTTAAAAAAAAAAAAAAAAAGATGGTTGGTAAAATGTTCTTGTCCATTCACATTCTTGGACATAATTGTAGAGCACACACACATATGAAATACAAGTATATACTATCTGTGGATGTGCTTAAGTAGTTATTCTCAATAACATATATTTGTTCTATCAACATAACATAATTAGGGCAAAAAAGAACCAAAGATTAAGAATTAGGAGATAGATTTCAGGGTCCAAATAAGGAAAGACTGTTTTACTATGACAGCAACTGTCAAAAGAAAAGGCAAAAGAGAAAGTGAAGGAGAGAGGGAGAGAAATGACTGAGAGCAAGGGAGGAAAAAAAGGAATGAAGAAAGGAAAGAAAGAAGGAAGGAGGGAGGGAGGGAGAGGGGAAGGAAGAAAGTGTATACACTGCTTAGAAAGGCAGTGAGTTCTCCATCACTGGATGTAGGTATCTTAGCAAAGGAGATTGTTGAACAAGATTTAGAGTATGTGATTATAAGCATACCTTCCTCGTCCAGCATTCTATGATTCTATGATTTTAAGTCAAAAAAAGGACATTTTTCCTGGGCTACCAAACCAAGTATACTTTCTCTTTCTGTGTGAGGTCATACACGTAGAAAAGAAAAAAGACTGGAAGATACTGTATTAGTCAGCCAAAAGGGGTGCTGATGCAAAGTACCAGAACTCTGTTGGCTTTCATAAAGGGTATTTATTTGGGATAGAAGCTTACAGTCACAAGGCCCTAAAGAGTCCAACTCAAGGTACCATGAAAGGCACTTTCTCACCCAAAGTCATTCGCCACGTGTTGAAGGAAGATGGCAGGCTACGTCTGCGAGGGTTCAGGCTTCCTTCTTCCTCTTAAGTCTCCATGGTCCCAGCTTCTTCCAATCTCAGCTGTAGGTTGGCTTATCTCTTTCCTGGGCTCATTTCTTTTGGGGCTCAGATGCTCTGTTCTCTTCACAAAGTCAATTGTAGACTTTCAGGCTCATCTATCTTCTTGGGACCTCTGCCATGTCTAATGAGCTGTCTTTCCTCCTCTGTGGTCTTCTCTGTGTATCTATTTCAGTGTGAGAGCCTGTTTTATCAGCCCACCAAGGGGGCTGGGACTCAAAGTTGAGCTGCACTCTAAATCAAAGCCCTAATCTTAACAGATGTCTAAGCTGAATCTAATACAATCTGCCCAGAGGAACAGACCAGTTTACAAACATAATCAATCTCTTTTTGGAATTCATAAATAGTACCAAACTGTCACAGATAAACACTGAGATGTTTATTGTGCCTATATCTAGGCAATGAGATTACAGATGATTTTTATTCTATTTATTTTAGTGTTTATGTTGACCCATTTTTTTTTTTTTTACAATCAGAAAGTTCTATGTAAAGAGAATGTAAATACAGAGGTGTATATTAAAACTTGGCAGGGAGCAGTTGTGGCTCAAGGGGCTGAGTGCCACCTCCCACATGGGAGGTCCCAGATTTGGTCCCCAGTGCCTCCTGAAAAAACAAAAACAAACGACATATTAAGAAACTCAGAAGAAAACCCTTTTCACAGAAATTACTATCATTCATTGATTGTCTATGATACAGTGCCTCGCACAAGGTAGGTCCTCTATAAATCTATTGACTTGATTTCTGCAAAGTAGGCTATTGTTCTTACATGAAAAAGTATTTGCATGTTATTTTAGCAATTAATTCAAAGTAAAATACCCATTTAACAAAGCAAACACAAAACCAAAAAGTTCCATAAACAAACATAAAGGGCAAGTGGCAAATTGGAAACAATATCCATTTGTCATATATATAAAAGAGATAGGATTTGTACCTAGAATATATTAAAACCCAATATATATTAATGTTTAAATCATAGAAAGTTGTGCCAATAATATAACCAGAACTATAAAAAACCAATATTCATAGGAGAAGAAGCTCACCTTCACTAGTAATCATGGGAATGCAAATAAAAACAATAAAATTTCACATTTTTACCCATTAAATCAGCAACATTATAAACATTAACATAACATAAAGGATTAGGTAGTATAGAGTGCAGTTTTTTGGAGGCATTCTTTAAAACATCTGTTAAATTGTTTAAATGTGCATCCCCTCCAACCCAGAAATCTCACCTGTTAGCATTTCTTCTCTAGAATTAATTGCATATGTGTGCAAAGGGGACTTTCATGATAATTATTTTAAAAATAGGAAATAATATGAATACGCTTCAATAGGATAATGGTTAAACATATAATGGTACATTCATAAGAGAATGTTATGCTAACGTTTAAAAATATACTTTTATAGTTTTAAAAAGTTTACATTCACATATATAATTCATGGAAAAGAGGCTGTGTACAATTAACATGGTGATTTTTTTTTTTTCTGGGACTAGAGCAAGAATAAAAAGGAAAGAGTAGCTAAAAAGAGACTTGCTTTATCATATTGTTTATTTTATTTTTGAGACTATATGTATATATAGTTTGTAAAGTTAATATTTTAAGGAAAAGGAAATAGAGACATCACTTAGTTCAACTCCTACATTTAGATATAAAGAATCTGATGCCAAAAGACTTGAAATCACTTAAAGGACATAATTATTGTGTCCCCAGCTAGAATTCAAATCTCCTGACTCAAATCCAGTGTTCTTCCATGCCCCTCAGGTGCACTGCAAGAATTGTTTAATTTGGTGCACAATATCAGTGATTTCTGTGATTTAGATGACTATGATATGGAGAGTAGTGAGCTTTGACTAAGTGTAAGCAGATGTGAGCATCCTTCTCCCCCAACATTATAGGAAACAGAATTGAGTAGAAATTAATTATAACCACATTGCTTCCCCAGATTAATTGAAATGAGCTGGAAGTAATGCTTCTACATGTACTGCATGATGATAGTAGATTGAAGAATTTATGGTTTTCATTATTTAGTACTAAAGTCTTCATTTTGAGGTACACAGTGACATTCAACTAGAAATAAAATGGAGTAAATGAATTTGGTTAAATAGGAATTGACAAAGCATTATTGTCACAGGCAAAACAAACACTCACGAGATCACCTCAAGAATTGTAATTCCGTGTTAAGAAACTTAACAAAATGATAGTACTGCAAAGTTGAAAATTCATATGTGCACTGCAGCTTCTGAATGGTTTAATTTAAAAACAAACAAACAAAAAAACAAAAACAAAAGCCGTGTAGGTGGATTATTAAAAATTGCAGCCTCTGCTGGGATCGACTTCTTTATCCAAGTGTCGTCTCGCTGCGGAGGTTTTCTGCCGTCTCCTTTAACTAAACGAGGCCTGAACGTTTGGTGTGCAACACCAGGATCAAGCAGCAGCCAGGGACCATTTGGGGGCCAGCAGCGGGGGGGCGGGGAGCATTTGACCCTATGTCCAAATTCCACTCCATTGTTCATTTACCAAAACTAAAATTATAATAAAAGAAGATTATTACTTTACTTAAGCCTATGAAATAACTCTGGAAAACTACACATCCAAAAAATAATAATAATCAAAAACTTGAATATAAGCTGTAAAACTTTTTGGAAATGCAACCAATAGCGTAATAAAGAACAGAGATAGAATCTGGCTCTGAATTGAGTTGCCCACCTGCAAGTTATTTTTAGGCATCCCAAAGATGGAAAGGAAAAAGTTAAATAAAAAACACACTCACACAACTTTCCATCAGTCTCCATAAAAAGTGTTCTGTGTTTCAATCTTCACTCTGATTCTAAACCAAGCCTCAGTGCAGGCTTTGGATAAACCAAGGATAAAGGAAAATAAACAAAACAAGATAAAAGGAAAAAAATTTTTTTTTAAATTCCCTGTATGGAAAGGAAGAAATGAAACTAATTCAGCTAATTATTTTAAACTTTTGTCTTTTTCCTTCTCATTCATGCTCACGGGTGATTATGCCCATGGCACAAACAGACCATGAAACAGTTTACTAGAGAAGAAGCTTTAAAATCTACTTTCCCTCTCTTGTTGGCTTACAGAAAGTACTAACATTGAACAATAGAAAATTATTTTTTCAGATTGTATAGAAGAAAATTAGGGAACAGAACTGTAGTGAGAGATGTCTTTTGTCTCTTCAAATGTATTTTCTTCACACTCTAATAAGCTGTTATTAATGAAATGACAATGAGATCACAAAGTGAGTGCCAACTTCTAATGATTCTTCTATTCAGAGGATGATGTATCACAAAATTATACAACAATGACAAAATTATCCTGGGGACCGATATCACTGAGCCTGCTTTTTTTTTTTCAGTAAATTTTAAAAATTGCATTTCAGGTTGCAAGGGGCCCAAAATTCAACAAAATATGAACTAAATGACAAGATTTATTGGCTAAACAGAATAAGTATGTTCAGAGAAGTGCGGCCAGGTTTAGGTATGATGTAGCGGTTTCAAGTTAATATGAGGAAACTGGTTGCCTGGGAGTTTTCTCTTCATCCTTCTCCAGTCTGGCTTCCGTCACCACCACTCCCATGGAACCATTCTTGGAAGGTCACCAACAATATCCATCTGCCAAATATCATGGACATTTCCCCAGTTTGTCTCACTCAGCTTCCCAGCAACATTCGTCACAGCAGGTTACTGCCTCCTCTGCAAATTCACACTCTGCTCATTTTCTCCCCCCACTTCTGGCTGCTGCTTTTCTGTCTCTGTGTTGGGTCGTCTACCTCTATGTCTCCATCCTCTGCATATAGGCATGTGCCAGCATTAAGTTCTGCATCAATTTTCTTCCTTGTCTTCAGTCATTTCATTTAAACACAGCTAGTCTCATGGCTTAATATCACCTCTAGCCTAACTCCAACTTGAAACTCTGCCTTGAGCTTCATTCTCCTATACCCATTCCACCATCTCCTTGATAGCTCTACCAAATAGCAATCTAATAGTAATTAAAACTTGATATTGTCACAAAAAGACTTTCTATTTTTCTCTCCAAATCTGTTCTTTTCCTTATATTCCCTACTGTCTTAGTTCACCTAGCTGCTAAGACAAATGACACACACTGTATTGGCTTAATAACAGGGATTTCTTGGTTCACGGCGTCAGAGGCTAGAAGTCCAAAATCAGGGTATCACCAAGGCCATGCTTTCTCCCCAAAGTGGGCAGCATTCTGGTGCGGGCTCACTGTGATCCTTGGGGTTCCTTGGCTTGCATCTTTGCCTCCTGTAAGATGGTGATTTTTCTCTCCTTGTGTTCTCTTCTAGTTTCCACTAACTTCTGACTTCTCACTGTGACCTTCTTTGACTGACTATGTCCAAGTTTCTTCCACTTATAAACCATTCCGGTAATATGGGTTAAGTCTCACCCTGATTCACTTGGGGCACACTTTAACTCAAAAGGTCCTATTTATAAATGAGTTCATACACAGAGAAATGTGGATTAGGATTAAGAACATGTCTTTGTTGGGGTGTATAATTCTGTCTACTACACCTTTGTTAAAAAGGTCTATCATCTATCTGGTTGTTCAAAGATGGTAAACTTAGAAGTAACCCATAAATCCTCCCTTTTATCTACCCCTCACATCCAAGTAAGTAATTTTTTATCTCCAAAAACTTATCTCAAATGTGTTCTCTACTTTTCCATGTGCACGGCTACCATCTTGGCCTAAATCCATCTTCCCTTTTACCTGGAATTTAACATGTAAACATAAGTTTTTTCCTTTGACTAATATCCTTTGATGGTTTCCACTGTAGCGAAGGCAGAGTTATTGACATGATCTACAAGATCCAATCTTATTTTCACTTTCCAACTTATGAACTTAGTACCAGCCATGTAGAAATCCTTCTTATCCCTAGATAAATCCAAGCTCTTTTCTTCCTCTGGGTCTTTGTACTTTCTGTCCTTTTTACCTAGGTCTCTCTTTCTGCCTCCTTTCCCCACTTACCTTCACATTACTGGATTCTTCTCATATTCAGCTTTCCCCATCCCTGCCCACATTATCTCCCTATCATATCATAGAGTTTATTTTCTTCCACCACTTATCAGTGAAATTGCATTGATCATTTCACTGTTTTCTTGTCTATTGTCTGTCTACCTTCTCTATAATGTCCAAACACCTTGTTGAGAATAAACATCTTTTTCTTGACCACTGCTGCACTGCTGTACAGTCACTGGCTGGAAGAGTACGTGGTATACCAAAGGCATTACATAAATATTTGTTTGTTGAATGTACAAGCGAACGAATGAATGAATGAATAATGAATATGTGCCAGGTACAGAAAGGGAAGAAGTGAAATATCATCTGCACAATGAAACCCACAGTCCAATGGGTGAGGTAGACTATTACAATGAATTGGTAATACTGGTAGAAAAAATAAGCACAAGATGAGATGGCAAGACAGACAAGTTGTAATTTACCACTTGAGCAGGAAATGGCTAAAAGAGAAAGTTCATGAACTATTCTTTCCATAACTTCTAATGACATCAGGATTTGCCTTTATGTCATTGTTTTCTGCCCAAAGTTGTGCTATTTTCACATTAACCTCCAGTCAGAGATTGTAAAAGGGGCTTTAAAACCCCATTCCCTAAGACACACTTCCACAAAAACCAGTAGTTCGATTGAAAAAAACGGAGAAACCATGCAGTCCGGTTAGAGAAATGGAGCTTTGCACCAAGCCCTAGAGTGTTGAAGGAAATGGCAACACCCATAGAAATCCATTGATAACATTCAAGACATTCCTTGAACACAGAAATGTGCTGGAAAAGGCTAGAAAGTTCTGTGGCAAAAAGCAAACATTCCAGCAAATACCGGGCACTACTCAGAATTGTACCACTACCTACTATCACTGCCTAATAAATCTCTACCAAATTCTTTAGGGAAGAAGTCAAAGGTCTTTCCCTCTCTGAATACTTTACGTTTAACAATCACACCCCCTCATGAGCCCTATAGACGTCTATTCTGGCACTCACTACAACAGATAGTGATATTTAGTTTAAGTATCTATCTCATTAGGGCCTAATTTCTGTTAGAGGGCAAGTACCATATCCTGGTCATATCTGAATGCCAGAAATCACCTACACTGATTAAATTTTTGAAAGATAAAGTTTCAATGAACATGCATGAGTGAATGAATGGAAAAAGAACTCCTAGAGGAAGAGATTATTATTTTGAATTCAATTCGATTTTTATTTTGATCTAGTTCTTTCACTTGATTATAATCACCCACAAGAATCAGTAATTTGTAAGGGAGAATGCTGGTATGTAAAGTCCAAAGAACCAACATAATGAGGCTGGAATTTGTGATATACAACTAAATAATCCATTACTTTAGCACTCATATTAAAGATATATTATTATATTTCATTACTCTGAGTAATTTGAATTTTATATATTGTATAATTACATGCATTTTCTAGTAAGGAAAACTCTGAGAGAAAAGTCTGAACATTGAAAACAGCTGTTCTCTTATTTCTCATTGAGTACTTTATTTGCCCTGGCCATGCCAAAACATTTGATTCTGAGCTCAAGAAGTGGGGTTGGGACTCACGAGCCTTGTAGTCTTAACTTGATTTTCTTGATAGCTATTATCTATTACCTTGGGATTTCCTCTTGAGAGACACTCTGATATTTTAAAGAGATGGAAAGAATGCCTAGGTTCATAGTATTTCTCCATGAATTAACACAGAATATTCATAAACCCTTGTAAATCTGTAAATCTTGTGAATTTCCATTGGTTAAATGAAAGGAGAAAAATGAAAAGTATACAAATATCATTGTCCTCAAAATATGCATTGTGAAAAAAATAAGTCATCCACTAGACATATGTGGTAAAAAATAAAATTAAAAAAAATTATTTCAAATACCTGAAGATACTTCCATGGTAAATTCTTTATTCAAATTACAAATAACTTAAACAGGCCCACCCTCTATCTTGGAAAAGTTATTCACAAAGAATCAGACATGGGCAAAATATAGATGTAAAATAGATATAGCTACATCTGTTCCCTATCAATCTACCTATACTCTTCTGCTCAATGTTAAAGCTATACCCGTGTTTCCTATAACACTCCCTCACTTCTTGGCACTCCTACCAACATTGTGCTTTATTTCCTCTTTTTTGTCCCCCCTAGCATTTACAGTATCTCATACACTATGTAATTGACTTCTTTATTATATTTTTGTTTATTGTATGATTTGTTTAAGAATTTATGCTTCACAAGGGCAAAGGTGTTTGTTTTGTTCACTGGTATATCCAAACTCCTAGAAGAGTGACTGGCATACAGCATGCACCAAATGAATATTCATTGAATTAATAAAGTAATTGAGGTGGTGAGAACCTTGACTCACTTTCCCGTTATTCTGGTTACCCAGGTTATATGTACTTCAAAAGGAATGCTTTGATAGCCCAGGCAAGATGGTGTCAGTTTAGGACGGCACTCACCAACTTACTCTCGGAGGACAGCTGATTGGGGACAGGATCCTGCCTGATTGGTCTGTGCTGGGGGGGCATGGAGGGAGAACCTTGGGGATATCAATCTGGAGGGAGCTGGACAGCGAGGTGGATTGCTCAGAAAAAAATTGTGAGTTTTTCCCCTGGCTGTGGTAGTCGACACAGATTGCTGAGCCCCACCCTCAGAGAAAAAGACTGGGATAAGCCAGGACTCCCGCCGGCAACCTGGTGAGAGGGAGTGTTCTCCGAGAGTGGGAGGGCTCTGGTGGAGGGTTGAGAGGGGTTTCCTTTCTGTGGATTTGGCTGCCTGGAACCACTTGCAGCTTTGGGGAACAAGATAGCTGGCATGAAGTGGCACCAGGCTGAGGGGAGTGGCGAATCTGCTGAGGAAGGTTGATTTAACTAACAGCCCAGGGATATGCCCAGACTCCCGCTGGCAACCCGGTGAGAAGGAGCATTCTCCGAGAGTGGGAGGGTTTTGACAGAAGGTGGAGAGTGGTTTCCTTTCTGTGGGTTTGGTTGCCTGGACCCCCTCATAGCTTTGGGGAGCAAATAAGCTGGCTTGAAGCAGCACCATGCTGAGGGGAGAGGCGAATCTGCTGAGGAAGCCTGATTTACCTAACAGCCCGGTGATACAGAGACTTAACTCCGGAGGGAGCTGGGTCAGCCAATTTTATCGTTCTGCACTGACAAGCATCAGAGCTTCAGCTCCCCAAGGGAGGCCAGGAAGTGGGAAGTGCTTTAGTAGTTTCCACGAGCCTATTTAGGGTCCCCTTGGTGAAGGGGGTAGTCTGGAAGAGGCATTCTTTTGGTCCCTATTTCTCCAAAAAAAAAAAAAAAAAAAGACAGACACTTAAAAAAATTTTTTTTTTTAAAACTTAGTATAATTGCTAAAATCTGCCTCAAAACCTGCAGACAGAACCTTGCAGGGTAATTGATTGATGAACACAAGCAGACTGAGAGGGTCCACAAGGACCCAAGAAGGAACATTGTTTTTCCTTAGCTTTGTTTGACTGCTTGCTTGTGTGGTTGTTTGGTTTTTCTTTGTTTATTTGTTGTCTCTTGGTTTTCTTTCATCTCTCCTTACCCCCCTTTTTCTTTTTTTTTTTTTTCTTTTTTCTTTTTTTTCAGTTATTTGCTGCTAGCTTGCCTCTTCTTTCTGTGCTGCTTCTTCCGTGATTTCCCACTCTGTCTATATTGATTTTTGTTTCCCAATGCTATCTCTTTTTCTTCCTTCATATTTCTACCTTTCTTTCTGTTGTGGTTCTTACATACCACCTTTTTTCATTAGCCCACAACTTCAATGGTGTCAGTTTCTATTTTATCTATTCTGTTTATTTCTTTTTTAAATTATTATTAACTTTTCCTTTCAGCTCTTTCTTTACTCTTACTCTCTCTCCTCATCATTTTGGCCTTCTCAAGCATTAAATATATTTTCCTCTATTTGGTTTCCCAGTCCATTGTAGATACTCCACTTTTTTTCTTATTACTCTACACTGCCTACATGAGCTAAATATTCATTTAACTAAGTCTTATATGGCCCCTCTTCTAACTTTTATCAATATTACTATTATCCTTCTTCCTTTCTCACATCTGGCCCTAATCTTTTGCCTTCAAGGGAACATAGAAAGAAGCAAGAAAATAGAATAAGAACAAAGCGTCAAAGAGAAAACTTAACACAGACACAGAACCACCCATTAAATAAAATTTTAGAGCTGAGAGAGAAGCTAATCAACTGAATAAACCCATCAAGGTAAAATTATGACTAGAGGGCAACAAAAAATTACAAACCACACTGAGAAACAGGAAGACATGGACCAGTCCAATGAACAAACTGAAAACCAGGAAGAAACGCAGAACATCGAACAACTAATCAAAGCTTTCCAAACAAATATCATGGACCAACTCAATGAAGTGAAGGAAGAGATTAAGGATATTAAGAAGACACTGAACATACTGAAGAAATTGTAAACATACATAAAAAGATAATGGATATGATGGTGATCAATGGCACGATCTAAGAAATCAAAAAGATGCTGGATTCACATAACAGCAGATTTGAACATGCAGAAGAAAGAATTAATGATGTGGAAGACAATACATCTGAAATCAAGCAGATAATAGAACAGATAGATGAAAAGATGGAAAAAATCCAGCAGGGACTTAGGGACTTAACTGACAACATAAAATGCACAAACATAAGCATTATAGGCATCCCAAAAAGAGAAGAGAAGAGAAAGGGAACAGAAGGAGTGTTGAAGGAAATAATGGCTGAAAACTTCCCAAGCCTATTGAGAGAGATGGTTGCACATGTCCAGGAAGCACACTGCACCCCAAACAGTATAAATCCCAACAGGTCAATTCCAAGACATATGCTTGTCAAAATGTCAAATGCTCAAGACAAAGGGAAAATACTCAAGGCAGCAAGAGAAAAGAGAACCATCACACACAAGGTAACCACAATAAGATCAAGTACTGATTTCTCATCTGAAAGCATGGAGGCAAGAAGACAGTGGTATGACATAGTCAAAGTACTAAAAGAAAAAAACTTCCAGCCACAAATTCTCTATCCAGCAATACTGGCATTCAAAAATGATGGAGAGTTCAAAATATTCACAGGTAAACAGAAATTAAAAGAATATGCCAATAAGAAACCTGCACTTCAAGAAATACTAAAGGAAGTTCTACATGTGGAAAGGAAAAAATGGGAGAGAGAGTTGGAGGTGAGTGTAAGAACAACTAAAAAGACAAAAAGAGAAATAAAGCAACATATGACATACATTAAACCAAAGAAAATATGGCTGATGTAAGAAATTCATTGCGACAGTCAAGAGACACAGATTAGCAGAATGGATAAGGAAATATGATCCATCTATATGTTGTCTACAAGAAACCCACCTTTGACCCAGGGATTCAAGGAGGGTGAAAGTGAATGGCTGGAAAACAATTTTACAAGCAAACAATAGCCAAGAAAGGGCAGAAGTAGCTATCCTAATATCAGACAAAATAGACTTTAAATGCAAAACTATTGTAAGAAACAAAGATGAGTACTATATATTAGTAAAATGGGTAATATCTCAAGAAGAGAGAACAATCATAAACATTTAGGCATCTAATCGGGGTGCCTCAAAATAAATGAGGCAAACTCTGGAAAAACTAAGTGGAGAAATAAATGCCTCTGCAATTATAGTGGGAGAATTTAATACACCATTATCATCATTAGACAGAACATCTAGACAGAGAATCAATAAGGAAACAAAGATTCTGAATAATACATAAGAGGACCTGGACCTAATAGGCATACAGAACACTACACCCAAATACAGCAGGATTTACATTCTTCCCAAGTGCACATGGATCATACTCCAAGATAGACCACATGCCAGGCCACAGAACAACTCTCAATGGATTCAGAAAGATTGAGATTATACAAAGTAATGTCTCTGACCACAATGGAATGAAATTGGAAAACACTAAGGGCCAGAGAAACAGATTAGGCACAAAGATATGGAAGTTAAACAACACACTCTTAAACAAACAGTGCGTGAAGGAGGAAATCTCAAAAGAATTCAGTAACTACCTTGAAACTAATGAAAATGACAACACAACATATCAAAACCTATGGGATGCAGCCAAAACTGTCCTGAGAGGGAAGTTCATAGCCATACTTACATATATTAAAAAGAAGAAAGAGCTAAAATTGAAGGCCTAACTGCACACCTGGAGGAATTGGAAAAACAACAACAAACTAAACCTGAAGGAAGTAGAAAGAAGGAAATAACAATGATTAGAGCACAACTAAATGAAATAGAGAAAAAGAGAGCACTAGAAAAAAGAAACAAAACCAAAAGCTGGTTCTTCTAGAAGATCAGTAATATTGACAAACCCTTAGCCAGACTAACAAAGAAAAAGAAAAAACAGATGCAAATACACAAAATAAGGAATGAGCAAGGGGATATCAATACTGACCCCACAGAATTAAAGAGTATCATAAGAGGATACTTTGAAAAATTATATGCCAACAAGAATGATAATTTAGAGGAAATGGACAAATTTCTAGAATCTCACGAACAGTCTACATTGACTAAAGAAGAAATTGATGAACTCAGCAGTCCAATTACAAGTTAAGAGATAGACTCAGTCATCAAAACCTCCCAATTAAGAAGAGCCCAGGACCAGATGGCTTCACAGCTGAATTCTACCAAACATTCCAGAAAGAGCTAACACCAATCCTGCGTGAGCTCTTCCAAAAAATAGAAGTAGAAGGAATATTGCCTAGCTCATTCTATGATGCCAACATTACCCTCATACCAAAGCCAAACAAAGATACTACAAGAAAGGAAAATTAAAGACCAATTTCTCTAATGAACCTAGATGCTAAAATCCTCAATAAAATATTGTTAATTGCATTCAACAACATATCAAAAGAATTATACACCATTACCAAGTGGGTTTCATCCCAGATATGCAAGAATGGCTCAATATAAGAAATTCAATCAATGTAATACACCACATAAACAGATTGAAAGAAAATATCACGTGATCATCTCTATAGATGCAGAAAAACATTCGACAAAATACAACATCCTTTTCTGATAAAAACACTGCAAAAGATAGGAATAGAAGGAAACTTTCTGAACATGATAAATGGTATATATGAAAAACCCAAAGCTAACATCATCTTCAATGGTGAAATCCTAAAAGTCTTCCCTCTGATATTGGGAACAAGAAAAGGATGCCCACTATCACCACTCCTATTTAACATTGTCTTAGAAGTACTTGCTCGAGCACTGAGGCAAAAAAAAGATATAAAAGGCATCCAAATTGGAAAAGAAGAAGTAAAAATTTCATTATTTGCAGACAACATGACCCTATACCATAGAAAGCCCTGAGAAATCTACAACAAAGCTTCTAGAACTTATAAAGGAGTTCAGTAACGTTGCAGGCTATAAGATCAATGCTCAAAAATCAGTAATATTTCTGCACACCAATAACGAGCAATCTGAGGAGGAAATCAAGAAAAAAAATATCATTTACAATAGCAACTAAAAGAATCGAATACCTAGGAATAAATTTAACTAAAGACGCAAAGGAGTTATATACAGAAAACTACACAACACTGTTAAAGGAAATCTAAGAAGACTTAAATTAATGGAAGAAAATATTCCCTGTTCATGGATAGGAAGACTAAACATCATCAAGATGTCTATCCTACCCAAACTAATCTACAGATTTAATGCAATCCCAATAAAAATCAACACTGTATTTTTTAAGGAACTGGAAAAACGAACTACAAAATATATTTGGAAAGGTAAGAGGCCCTGAATCACCAAAGACATATTGAAAAAGAAAAATCAAGTTGGAGGTATCACACTACCTGACTTTAAAACATACTACAAAGCTACAGTGCTCAAAACTGCATGTTATTGGCACAAGGATAGACATACTGACCAATGGAACCGAATTGAGGGTTCTGATATAGGTCCTCGCATATGCAGTCATCTGATATTTGACAAGGCCACCAAGCCCACTCAGTTGGGAGAGAATGGCCTCTTCAACAAGTGGTGCTTGGAGAACTAGATATCCATATCCAAAAGAATGAGAGAGGAACACCATCTCATACCTCATACAAAAATCAACTCAAGATGGATCAAATATCTAAATATAAGAGCCCAAACCATAAAGACCTTGGAAGATAATGTAGGGAAGCATCTACAGGACCCTGTAATAAGAAATGGTTTCATGAACTTCACACCCAAAGCACAAGCAGCGAAAGAAAAAGTAGATAAATGGGATTTCCTCAAAATTAAAATCTTCTGCATCTCAAAGGACATTATCAAGAAAGTAAAAAGGCAGCCTCCCCAATGGGAGAAAATATTTGGCAACCATATATCTGATAGGAGCCTAATATGCTGCATATAAAAAAAACCCTACACCTTGAAAATAAAAAGACAAACAACACATTTTAAAAATGGGCAAGTGACATGAAAAGACACTTCTCCAAGGAAGAAATACAAATGACTAAAAATCACATGAAAAATTCTCCACATCCCTAGCTATGAGGGAAATGCAAATCAAAACTACAATGAGATACCATCTTACACCCAGTAGAATGGCGGCTATTAAAAAAACAGCAGACTATAAGTGTTGGAGAAGATGTTGAGGAATTGGAACCCTCATCCACTGCTGGTGGCAGTGTGGAATGGTCCAGCCACTGTGGACGACACTTTGGCACTTCCTCAGAAAACTAACAATTGATCTTCTGTATGATCCAGTGATTCCACTACTGGGTATATACCCAGAAGAACTGAAAGCAAAGACACGAACAGATATATGTACACCAATGCTCATAGCGGCATTGTTCACTATTGCCAAAAGTTGGAATCAATCCCGGTGCCCATCATCAGATGAATGGATAAAGAAAATGTGGTACATGCATACAATGTAATATTACTCAGCTGTAAGAAGGAATAAAGTGCTAACACACGGAATACCATGGATGAAACTTGAAGACCTTTTTGTTGAGTGAAGCAAGCCAGGCATTGAAGGATGAACAGTACATGACCTCACTGATATAAATGGAGGAAAGTGAGCAGTCTCTGAGAATCATTGTCTGAAAGATAGGTTAACAAGAGAGAGAAAGAGAAGAGAAGGTTGTGAGCCATCACCTACACGGACTTAATCTATGGTAAAGTGATAGAGTATAGTTGCTTATTGAAAGGCTAGGACAGGTGGGTAGTGATATTACTGGATTTGGTGGTGCAGGGTCGACAGATGGGTAGATTAAGAAGGGCAGGTTAGAATACCCAGGATACTGTGGGGAGAGATGGGAGAGGGACCAGGTGAACACGGGATTTGTGGGTATGAGGTTGAAAGTACAGGGGTGGGAATGCTCTTATGGCAATATGACAAGGGAGTGTCACTGGTTTAGGGTATTGGTTGGGGGGGCATTCAGGATGGGGTACATCTGGAGCAGGCTTCTGGGGAGTGTGTGAGTGTTCATCCTGTCATAATGTGTTGTGTCGGTGGGTGGAGACCTACGTGGTGAGTGGGAAGGAGATGGACCCCCATCTTTGGGAGAACCAATTCACCCAGAAACAGACAGGTGGGATCTCTTATGAGCAAGGATGGATCTTAATAGGGGAGGACAATCAGCAAGTCAAAACCTCTTGTTGCATGTAACTATGAATTTTTTCATCCAATGAGTCAAGACAGGGGGTTGTCATGTGCGCTGGGGGGATGGGGAGGGAGGAACAGAATAGATCAAACAGGGGGTATTTAGTGGTCAGGGGAAATGTTTTCAATTACCTTACAGTGATGGACACAGAATATGGTAAATATCATCAAAAATTATTAAATTGCACCATCTAAAATGTAAACTATACTGTAAACCATTGACAATGTTTAGTAGCTTTGTTTCACTATCTGTATAACAGTTATAACAATGCTACCATCCACAAAAAAAGGGTTTTAATATGGGGTGAGGAAAGGGGGAGGAGGTTGGGTATATGAGAGTCTCTAATATTCTGCGTGTGACTTTGCTGTGACCTACAACTTCTTTGAAAATTAAATGAAAAATTGGGAGATACTGGGGAGTGAGAGGGGGAAGGTGCCATGGTACAGACTGGACACCCAATAATGCAATGATAAAAGGAAAAATGTCAAAAAAATTTTTTTTTAATTTTTTTGTTTTTTCCCATTTTTTAAATATCCCAATCCTCTAATTTAATATTATTTTTAGTGTTTTATTAAGTTTCCATGTATTTTATCCCTTACATGTAATCTTATCATTATTATTTCATTTTCCTATTAATTGTATTTGGCTATTATGTGGGCTTCATCTTTAAGAAAGGTTTGGATCACAGAAGGTTTACAATGGGGGTAGGAGAGGATCGTTGGTGGCGGGTGTCAGGGATGGGGGTTTCATGGGAGACAGTTCACCTGAATATACATAAAAGATATATAAAATTGTTCAAATGATCAAGGGGTGGGGCATGGTCACAGTGGGTGGAGAATCACTCAATAAATGAGAGAATACTGAATTCCCATCCTGGAGAGCTCTGCCACATTCTCCAAGGGAGCAGCAACAGTCCCCCTAGTGCAGGGGCAGTGTCTGGCTAAGGAGGATGGTCCACTGATGGGTTCTTATAATTGATGACTAGCCTTACGAGTCTTTGTTCTTGTAGTTGAAACTTAGCCTATTGTTATGGGGTACCTAAGGGTTGCCACCTGAGAGCCTCCTTGTTGCTCAAACGCGGCCTCTCTCTAAACCAAACCAGCATATGAATGCATTACCTTACCCCCAGCGTGGGACATGACCCCCAGGAATGAGCCTCCCTGGCAATGAGGGATTACTACCAAGTGCCAACTGGCAACACAACTGGAAAAAAACCTTGAATAAAAGGGGGAAAAGGTAAAGACAAATGCGTTCATACGGCTAAGAGACTTCAAAGAGAGTCATGAGGTCATCCCAGAGGTAACACTTATGCACACCTCAGTAGGATCTCATAGAACACCAAAGTGGATATCACCCCAAACAGAGGGGCTCCTGAGGGCTCTGGAGACACCCAGGTCCTGTATAAGGGGGGATAGCTCCAGAGATTGATGCGTTATCAGTGGGCTTTACTTTGGAATCTGTGCTCCTGTAAGTGACAGAGTTGGACTCAAATAAGTCCTCCCTGCACATGGTCCATCAGTCCCTTCTTTCAAACCTATATGTGGTGCTGTAGTTTTTAGGTGTACTTCCAGAGACTGGAACCTTTGGCCTGCCCATGTGCCAGCTGTGCCTGGAATCTCGGTGGAGCTGCAACTCCTACTCTACAACACAATGGACTCACCCAAAACACCTGGCGGGGAGATGATGATGGACAACGGCCATCCCAGGGAATGGAAAGATTATCCAGCTGGATAATCCCATCTATCTTATCTGTGGGATATAGGCCCCCTCTCACTTGGAGGTGGAGTGGACATCACCTTCCCAAACTCCTCAGGATCAGGGGAAGAGCTATGGACTAGAGTGGACTTACTGGTATTCTGTTGTAGACCTATTATGAGTCGAACAATGGAAGAAATTTCAACATTGAGGTGGAGCCAGTGGTCACTGGACACTTTCGGGACAGGGAGAGGGAAAACAGCTGTAATGCAGGGGCTTTTTCGGGACTTGGGAATTATCCTAAGTGACATTACAATGACAGATATAGGCCATTTTACATCAGCATATAACATGCAGAACTGTGTGGGAGAGAGTGTGGTTTACAATGTGAACTATGGTCCATGCTTAGTGGCAAAGCCCCAGGATGTGTATATCCATTGCAGGTGACGTGCCACACTAATGAAAGGTATTTTTGTGGGAGGTTGTGGGAGGTGTGGGAGGCGGGGAACATGGGAATCCCTGTAATTTTTGTGTAACACCCTGTAATTTTTGTGTAACATTAATGTAATCTAAGCATCTTTTAAAATATTAAAAAATTAAAATAAATAAATAAATAAATAAATAAATAAATAATAAGGAATGCTTCCCCTTTTATTGCATTGAGCCCTATGTGTTTCAATTTTCTGTCTGAATTTCTCTGTTGATTTCATTCATTTTTATCAAATCAACCTGTTGATTTCTTAAATGCAAGATTTTCCACAGAACACTGGAAAAATACCATTTGATCAGATAGAATCAGAGTCCAGCATAAGCAAAGTTTAAAAGTCTGTGAATGTCTTCTATGAGATTATTTTACTATCTGTCACCTTTCAGCAATTGTAGTGAGAGCTTCACCTCCATTCCCACCACATTCCATCATAGGGCTCTGTCCATCTCCCATTCCTATGAACCCTCTCCAGACAATTCATACTATTATGCACTGCAGTCTTAAGTTGTTATACCTCATACGGCTAAGGATATTCTAAAAGGAGGTTCTGGATTACTCACAGGACTTCCAAAAAACTTAATGTTTTACATATTTATAGAAACAAGGTCATTAGCTGGGGAGGGGGGGATGGACACTTCATCCAGAAATCCCACATTCCCCCATACCTTATGGATAAATGTGGATGGAATTTGCAAGAAGAAAACCTGGGGTAAGTCCTGTTTCCATCACCTACCATATTTTGGCTTGGATAATTAGCTCTCCATGTATTAATGATAGCCATGTCTATGCCACAAGATTGTTGATTGCTACGTTTGTGAGACAGTTACGTAAACTATAAACTTTTAAATTTCCCAAATTTTTTTTTCTAGATTACATTATACTTCCTCAAGATGCTAATAAATATTGCATAAAAACAAGGCTAGACTAAACCAAAATGAGTTTCAAGCTTTTGATATGCTAACGTGCATTAAGACTCTCCAAGAGGGAAATGTAGTATGCTTTACTTCCTCTCCCCCACCTTTTTTTCTCAAATGTAAAATACTTTTCAAGTTTCACCAATTCTACTGTCTTGCAGAAAATATTTAAGTGCTGGATTATAGAAAATTTCATTCTTTCCATACTACATAAGTAACTAATTGTCTATTCAACCTACTTAAAAGACTTCCTTACAGAAAATTTGAGGTTATTTATTATATATAGTATGTTTTACTTAGCTATTCAGAATTTTGAATTTTGAAAAATAAATGAGTATTAGCATTGTATCGAAAGCATAAGCATTCTAAAAATCCTTTCACCATAGCAAAAAAATAAAATATTTAGAATTTTTTTAAAGTAGAGTAAGATTTTTACAGTGGAAATTACAAAATATTGATGAGGAATCTACAAAAGATCTAAAGAGAGAAGCATACCACGTTCATGGAATGGAAGACTCCATATTGTGAAGATGTCAATACTTCTCAATTGATCTACATACAATACACATCCTATCAATATTGCAGCAGGCTTTTTTTCCCATAAATTTAAAAGATGTTCCTAAATTTTATATGGAATTGCAAAAGACATAGAATAGCCAAACTACTTTTGAAAAAAATAAATAAAAATTTTAAAGACCTTAACTTTCCAATTTCAAATCTTACCAAAAAGCTACAATTATCAAGACAGTGAGTTATAGACAAATGGGGCAGACATATAGACAAATGGAACAGAATTGAGAGTCTAGAAAATAAATCCTTACATATATGGTTAATTGATTTTCAACATAGGCCTAGGGTAATTAAGTGGGCAAAGGGATAGCTTTTTAAATAGATAATGCTGGGACAATTGTTCTTACACAATAGGATGAACTTAGACCCTTACCTAATACCAAACATAAAAAGAAAAAAAAAACAAAAAAAAAAAAACTCAAGACTGACTATAGATTAAGAAGCCGCAGGGGGAAAGATGGTAGAGTAGGGAGCTTTAGGACATAGTCCTTCTTCCAAAACAACTATTAAACAGAAAGAACTGTCTGAAAGAGTTGTTCTGGGGTTCCAGAAACCAGAAGAACACTGTACAACTCCCAGGCAAGAAGAGGAGGAAGATGCTTATAAACTATAGTAAAGAGCAGTGAGTAACTGTCTCCATATGACAGCTACCAGTGCCCATCTCCCACTCTTGCAATGGGCTGCATTGGAATCCAGTCTCTGGCTAGCTGCTACTGACAGAAAGGTACAGAAAAATCATCTTCACCAAAAACCAGGGTGGGTATGACCAAGCACTGATCATGCATTTGATTAGTGAATTCAAAATGCTAGGTCCTAGCTCTGAGCCCACCTTGGACAAAGGCAGGGGTAGCTACAGTTTCAACCCCACCTCAGACAGGGGTGGAGACAATGGAGATTTAAAGATTCATTGCTTCCTCAGGGCTGCGGGGAGCAGTTTGCTGAAGTATGGATCTGTTGGGTAGGGCAAGAAAACAGCCTCAGGAAGCTGCCAAAGAGGTTTTGGGTGTCTTTCCCAATCTCCTCCATAGGACAATTTGAAGCCAGTCTGTGACTCCTTTGCAGTTCCCTGGCCCTATTTGGCAGGAAAATAGGGAAATACTGGCCTAGGAATGTCATCTCTGGAGTGATTCTGCTCCCAGAATTTGCCCTCCAAGCAAATGCAGCTAGAGACAACAAAAGGAGTGAAAATAAACTGTACAGGCTGTATTAGTTAGCCAAAGGGGTGCTGATGCAAAGTACCAGAAATCTCTTGGCTTTTATAAAGGGTATTTATTTGGGGTAGAAGCTTACAGTTACTAGGCCATAAAGCATAAGTTACTTCCCTCACCAAAGTCTGTTGCCATGTGTTGGAGCAACATGGCTGCTGATGGCTGCAAGGATTCAGGCTCCCTCTTCCTCTCTTGGCTCCATGGTCCCAGCTTCTTCCAATATCAGCTATGGGCTAGGATAAGTCTTGTCTCTCTCCCGGGGCTCATTCCTCTCTGAGCTCAGCTGCTGTGTTCTCTCCACAAGGTCAGCTGTAGACTGTCAGGCAAATGGCTCATCTCTCTTTCTGGGCTCCAGGATCAAAACTCCAACCTCTGTTCTGCCATGTGGTTATCTCTGTGAGTAATTTAATCAAGTAATAGTGAAACTTCTGAATCCTATGTAATCTAATATGCCCAGAGTGACAGACAGTTCACAAACATAATCTAGTATCTATTTTTGGAATTCATAAATGATATCAAACTGCTACACAGGCAAAGCAAAAATAAACAGAACAGATCAAGAATCCCAGAGGAGGAACAGAGGAAAGAAAGATTTCTCCTGCAGATGAAACAATTGGGGAAAAAAAGGCAATCTTAAAAATTATACTGCACATCTAGGGCAAGAATAGGATGAAAAAGATCTAAAAAGATTTGATCAGTTGAATATGGACTATTCTAAAAGCCTAGAATAAGTTGAACCAAGCATCAAAGAAGAGCCTTAGCAAAAGCCAATCAACAAGAAAACCCTAGACAAGGGAGAGAAACTGATGTACAGAGTAATCTCATGAAGATAATCAGATGCCTAGACATCAGCAAAGAGTTGCAAGCAATACTAAGAAACAGGAAGATATGGCCCTGGCAAGGGAACAAAATAAAACTTTGGAGGAGACAAGAATTTGAAAATAATCAAAGATGTTCAAATAGAGCAACTAAATCAATTAAAGGAGATGAAGGAAAATATCCATAAAGAGATAAAAAAAATATTAAGAAGATGCTGTGTGAGCATAGAGAAGAATTTAAAAGTATAAAAGAAACATAAACAAATTATGGGAATGAAAGGCACATTAGAGGAGATTAAAAATACACTAAAGGCAAACAATAGCAAATTTGAACAGAGAGAAGAAAGAATCAGCAAGCTACAGGACAGGACAATCTAAATACTACAGAGAGAAGAACAAATAGAGAAAAGAATGGGAAAAAATGAGCTCAGGGATTTGAATGACAGCATGAAGCATACAAATAAATATGTCGTGTGTTTCCCGAATGAAGAAAAGGGAAAAGGGGCAGAAAGAATAGCTGAGAAATAGTGGCCACAAATTTCCTAATGTTTATGAAAAACATAAATAAACATGTCCAAGAAGTGTAACATTCTCCAAACAGAATAAATCCTAATAGACCTACTCTGAAAAACAATAATCAGAATGTCAAATGCCAAAGATAAAGAGGGAATTCTGAAAACAGTAAGAGAAAAGCGATTCATCGTGTACAAGGGATTCACAATAGGACTAACTGACTATTTCTCATCAGACATCATCGAGGCAAGAATGTACTGAAAGAGCAAAGCTGCCAGCCAAACATTCTTTATCCAGTAAAGCTGTCCTTCAAAATGGACAGAAAGTTTAAAATATTCATATATAAAAAGAAACTTGAGAGTTTGCTAACAAGAGATTTTCCCTACAAAAGGGAGTTCTGAAAGGCTGATCCAACTGTATGCTGTTTACAAGAGACTCGTGTTAGAAAAAAGACACAAATAAGTTGAAAGTAAATATTTGCAAAAAGATGTTCCATGAAAACTGTACCCAAAAAAGAGCTGGGATAGATATATTAATATTGGAAAAAATAGATTTTAAATGTAAAACTGGTATAAGAGACAAAGAAGGACATTATATTAATAAATGGGACAATCTGTCAAGAAGAAATAACCATCATAAACATTGATGCACTTAACCATTATGCCCCAAGATACATAAAGCAAACATAGGCAAAACTGAAGGGAGAAATTGACAACTCTAGAGTAATATTTGGATATTTCAATACACCACTCTTGTCAATAGATAGAACATCTAGGCAGAGGAGCAATAAGGAGACAAAGAACTTGAATAATATGATAAATGAACTAGATCTAACAGACATATACAGAACATTCATTCTAAAACAGCAGGATATACATTCTTCTCAAGTGAATATTGATCATTCTCCAGGATAGACTACATGTTGGGTCACAAAACAAGTAGCAATAAATTTTAAAAATTGAAATTATATAAAGCACTTTCTCAGATCCTAATGGACTCAAGCTGGAAATCAATAACAGGTAGAGAACTGGAAAATTAACAAATACATGGAAGTTAAGCAACACACTATTAAACAATCATTGTGTGAAAGATGAAATTGCAAGAGAAATTAGTAAATATCTTGAGACAAATGAAAATGAGGACACACATATCAAAACTTATGGAATGCAGAGAAGGCAGTGCTGAGAGGGAAATTTATAGCCCTAAATGTTTATATTAAAAAAGAAGAAAGAGCTAAAATCAAAGACCTCACTGGACACTTGGAGGAACCAGAAAAAGACCAGCAAACTAATCCCAAAGCAAGCAGAAGAAAAGAAATAAACATTAAAGCTGAGATAAATGAAATTGAGAATAAAATAAAATAGAGAACATTAACAAAACCAAAAATTGATTATTTGAAAAGGTCAATAGAATTGACAAACCCTTAGTAACACTGACAAAGAGAAAAGACAGAAGATTTAAATAAAATAAAAAATGAGAGGGGGCATTACTACCGAGGCCCACAGAAATAAAAAAGATCATTGGAGGACACTATGAACAACTGTATGCCAACAAGTTAGACAACTTAGATGATGTATTAGCCAGGGCTCTCTAGAGAAACAGAACCTACGGGAGATATCTGTAAATAGTATGAGATTTTATAAAATTGTCCCATGTAACCATGGGGATGCACAAATCCAAATTCCACAGGGCAAGCTGCAAACAAGGGGCCCCAATGAAGGTCCTTGATGAGTTCCCAGGAGATGTTGGCTATCCAAAGTGAAGCTGGGAATTCTCTCTCTGAATGCTGAACTCACTTCCCCTTTTAAAGTCTTCAAACTGATTGGATAAGACGTCACTCATTGCTGCCTGCAATTTCGTTGGTTGATTGTAGGTGTAATCAGCCATGTAGGCAATCAACTCAAATGATGATTAAAGTCCTGAAAAAAGACCTTGAATTAAAGGGGGAAAAGGTAAAGACAAATGAGTTCAAGAGGCTAAGAGACTTCAAAGAGAGTCAGGAGGTCATCCCAGAGGTAACTCTTATGCACACCTCAGTAGGAGCTCATAGAACATCTAAGTGCTTATCACCCCACACAGAGGGGCTCCTGAGAGCTCTGGAGACACCCAGGTCCTATATAAGTGGGGATAGACCCAGAGACTGATGCCTTATCAGTGGGCTCTATTTTGGAATCTGTGCTCCTGAGAGTGACAGAATTGGACTCAAATAAGTCCTCCCTGCACATGGTTCATCAGTCCCTTCTATTCAAACCTATATGTGATGCTGAAGTTTTTAGGTATACTTCCAGAGACTGGAGCCTCTGGCCTACCTATGTGCCAGGTGTGCGTGGAATCTCGGTGGTGCTGCAACTCCTACCCTACAGCTCAATGGACTCATCCAAGTCACCTGGCGAGGAGACAATGATGGGCAATGGCCATCCCAGGGAATGGAAAGGGCCTGCATCTGCAGGCAGGATCATACCACCCACCATATCCATGGGATATAAGCCCTCTCTCACTTGGAGGTGGAGTGGATATCACCATCCCAGTCCCCTCAGGATTAGGGGAAGAACTATGGACTAGAGTGGACTTGATGGTATTCTGTTGTTCACATATGGTGATTCTAGCAATGGAAGAAATTATAACAATGAGGTGGAGCCAGTGGCCACTTGACACTTTTGGGGCAGGGAGGGGATGAGCAGTTGAAATATAGGGACTTCTTTGGGATTTGGAGGTTGTCCTGAGTACCGTTGTGGCAACGAATGTAGGCCATTTTAAATCAGCACACACCACTCAGAACTGTGTGGGAGAGAGTGTGGTCTACGGTGTGAACTGTGGTCTATGGTTGGTGGCAAGGCCTCAGGATGTGTAAGTCCATTGAGGGTGGTGGGCCACACTTGTGGGAGATGTTTGTGTGGGATGTGGTGGGAGGAGTGGGAGGTGGGCAACATGGGAATCCCAGTGGGTTCTGTGTAATATTTTGGGTAATCTAGGCACCTCTTAAAATATATTTATATATATATATGGACGACATTTTTGTAGGCAGGTGCACATATATGCATATATATTTATATATCATTTTGCAAATGTTGGTATGTATTGTGAAAATTTTGAATTTTACCCACAATAAAAAAATAATAATAATAATTTAAAAAAATAAAATAAAGTCCATGAAATGTCCTTGTGTTATGATTAGCCCAGTGCTTGCTTGACCAGACAACTGTACACCATTACCCGGCCGAGTTGACATATTAGCCTAACCATCACAAATGAAATGGACAAATTCTTAGAAATATGTGAACACATTACACTGACTCTAGAAGAAATAGAAGGCCTCAACAGACCAATTACAAGTAAAGACATTAATCAGGCATAAAAAATCTCTCAACAAACAAAAGTCCAGTGCCAGATGGCTTCATAGGTGAATTCTATGAATCATTCCAAAGAGAACTAATACCAATCCTGTTCAAACCCCTCCAAAAAAAATGAAGAGAAGGGAACACTACCTAACTCATTCTATGAAGCCAATATCACCCTCAGACCAAGGCAAGATAAAGATACTAGAAGGAAAGAAAATTACAGACCAATTTCTTTTATGAATATAGATGAAAATATCCTCAACACAATACTACATATTGAATCCCACAGCACATTAAAAGAATTGTACAGAATGTTCAATTGGGTTTTATGCCAGGTATGCAAGGGTGGTTCTTCACGAAGAAAATCATTAAATGTAATACACCACATTAACAAAACAGAGGGGGAAGAATACATGATCATCTCAAATGATGCAGAAAAGGAATTTGACAAAATCCAGCATCCATCCTTCCTAATAAAAATACATTAAAAAAGAGGAATAGAAGGAAACTTCCTCAACATAATAAAGGGCATATATGAAAAACCTACAGCTATCATCTTAGTAAATGGTATTAGACTAAAGAGGCGGGATACAAGATTAACATGCAAAAACCAGCAGTGTTTATCCTTGGACTGGGTGAATTTACATGATACATAAAATATTCCTCAAAAAAGCAATATATAAAAATGTATTTATTCTGAACCAAAGGTTCATTCTATAAAATTTCCTGATTCTGATCTGTGATTTTTCTTTCATTTCTTCATTTAACATATTTCCCCAAAGAATAGCCAAAAAGTCAATGGAAAAAAGCATTTGAAGTTGCAAAATCCAATTGAGAAGAAAGTTTTCAGAAACACTTCTGCTTTGGAAAGTGAGATATAACTGTGAAGCTATTCTTTTTAAATTCCATTTATATGATTTACCAACTTACATTGACAACTCCCAACTTATACCTTTTCACTGACTTTTGAATGAGTTTTTATGAATAAGCTTCTATTTTATAATAAATAGACCTAAATATTAAATGACACAAGGAGCTTATTATCTGTTAATGGGAAAATAAATTAATAAGTTTGAAGCTTGATCACCATGTCTAACTTGTCATTCACTCTGAGGCACTTAATCAGCAGCAAGGAATTAAAAGCAAGATGCACTTTTAAAATATGAATTTGGCAAAGTAATTTTTTAAAAGTCCTCATTTAACTTTTATTGGATTATCACTAGTCACTTCAAATTTTTTTTTTCTCAGTAAGGCCCCTGCAATTAGAATTTGCTATAAACTTGTAGGCATATAATTCACTAACATTTCATGCAGTGAACCATTATATCAGGGACATGTTTGCAAAATCAAAATCTGGGTGTATTTGTATTATTATTTTCAAAGAAAGTACTCTTGGCACACATCCCAGACTCCACACTCAGAACAGAAATTAAAGTAATTAAAGCCTCATTGAGAAATACTGATAATAATATAACATAAACAGTGTGTCTCACATTCTGCTGTCTAGATAAGCTACCAGGATAGAAGAGACTACAGAAAGTAGAAATTCCAGATCTCTCATTTTTACGTCACTATTAGCAATATTTTGCAAGGATGGACAAGAAGCAAAGAACCAAATAATCAAGATCCAAGATCTTAGGTCTTCCTCCTTCTTGCTCTCACAGATGCTTTTGAAATATCATCTTACCAGTCGGTTGATTTAATCCCTCCAAGAATACATCTTAATACATGAAAATTCAGTTCAACGCTGTGAACTACATGTTTGTTTCCTTTTGACAGTGTCAGCCTCTCTCAAAAGGGAGCACAAACCAAGAACCTTCATGTTTTCTCAACACAACCCCCCTCCCACATAAAAGAGGAACTGAACTCAACAATCTCTGCTCCAGGATTTAATGAAATGTGTTATTTGGAAAATAATGCATGCAAAACAAAACTGCTTTATAGAGGACATAATATACATAGAAAACAAAATAAATGACATTAATGCTAATGAAAAGAATTGATAAAAAAATCTAATAAAATGAATTCAGAAAGGCATTATTGGTTTATACTTTGAAATAGCCATAAATAGTATGATAAAGTAAATAATTAGCTAGATGAATAACTGTATAAAAATAAATTTAAAAAACCTATGCAGTTTCTTTGTCATTATTTACCAATTTTGAAAATAAATTAAAATCATTCTATTGTACATTTTTCAAAACCTCAAGTGATTAACAGCAACCTCTCTAATGAAAATATTTAGTATTAATTAGATATTTCAAGATATAGACTGAATTTTAGATTGTATATTAACATTATTTTCCATAGCACATTTTTAGACATTAATGATCTAAATTTTCAAATTTTTTGATTGTTTCAAAATTCACAATAAAATGCATCCATATGAGGATGGGTCCACTATTAAAGGACCAATGTTATGAAAATAAGGACAAGATAAGTCAATATTTGTTATAAACAGGTATCTAAAATGGAATCATATTACACATGCCAGTTAAATATCAAAGGAAAGCACTTTATTTAATCCACTAATTATATATATGCTAAATATATAATAAAGTAAGCTGCACAGTGATTCCTCTTGCACATTTGAGAATTCATAAGTAAAAAATTTCCCCATTAAATATGTATGCTCCTCCAGAAATGACTAGGCTTTTATGAAAATGTTACTTATGATCAAAGAAGTGCGTTATACATCTCATTGATCCCAGCCACAACTAAAATAAAAAGAAAAAAGAAAAAAATAAAAATAAAAAAGAACGTCTACCAGTTAGACCATCTTAACTTGACCAGCTTTCCCATTCCCATGCAAGACATATCATTAATGTTCTCTTATTCCAAAAGCATGGCTGTTTGACCTCTACTGATTTGACCTGGCACCTAATTTCACCTTTTGAAGATATGCTACTTTTTATCCACTGCTCCATCATTTAAGATGGTCACTAACCAGCTGAATGGAAGTTAAAATCAAGAGTACAGAAAGCATCCTGTATGGACAAACTATGCTAAGTATAATAATCACTACTGCTAATAAACCTAAGCCCTTCATGTACATTATCTCACTGAATCTTCACATCCAAGTAAAGATTAGGAATCATTAATCCCATTTACAGATAAGAAATTTAGTTAGAGGGGATTTTCTGATACATAGTAAGTGGCAGAGTCTTTGTAGAAAGAGCAACCTTTCTCATGTTTTCCCCAAAACTACATTTTTGGTGATGCTTTCCCCTTCCCTTTAGCTGTTATTTGGTTTTAAAGTTGAGAAGAAAAAGCAGCAAAAGATTCCCAAGTATAGAAAGAAAATATTTTGCCCACCTGCTTCCACCAACCATTTAAACCTCCTAAATACATCTGCTTCATTTGCTATACTGATGTTTCCTTTCATTGTCACTGGACTATGAACTAACTGATTATCTCCAAGTTTTGCCTAGACCCTGTCTAAGGCATCAGCCTCTGCCAATCTCTCCTTCTTGCATCCCACAGAAAGCTCCTGCTCTTGACTGTCTTCCTACTCCCATCTCCAAATTCTGCATTCCAACCTTTCCCATTCCCCACCCTTCCCCAAAGTTGACTATATTCTTCAAGATATTCAAAAGAAGCTGGTCCTCAGAAAGACATTGAGAAATCCCGCCCTAAGCAATTTAAGGAATTTTTAAGGTCAGATGTCAGTGTCTCTTCATTATAGGTATATCACTTCTATGTATGGCATATACACATGTTTAATTGATGTAAAAGATCCTGCATTAAATATATGCTTTAAAATATTTAAGAACATTCTAAACCATGGTGTTTTAGTTTCCTTGGCTGCTTAAACACTGAAATGGGTCAACTTAAACAAAGAGAATTTATTAGCTTACCGCTTTGAGGCTAAAAGAAAGCCCAAATCAAGGCATCATCAATGTGATGCTTTCTTCCTGAAGACTGGTGTGCTGGGGCTGGCTGCCGGTGGTTCTTGGCTCCTCTGTCACATGGCAAGCCACATGGTGGCATCTCCTGGTCTATTCTTTCTCTTCTGGGTTCCATTTCAGCTTCCTGCTTCCTGTGGCTTTCTCTTGTTTTGTCTGAATTTTATTCTCTTATAAAAGACTCCAGGAATAGGTTTAAGACCCATCTTGTTACTACACCTTATCTGTAGTAACTCATCAAAAGATCCTATTTGCAATGGGTTCATGTGCACAGGAATGGATTAAATTTAAGTTCATGCTTTTTTTGGGGGGTACAGTATAGCTTCAAACCTCCACACTCCACCCTTTGGTCCCCTAAAAGATAAGTTCTTTCTATATGCAAATTATTCACAATAGTCCAAAAGCTTTATGTCATTTCAGAAACAATGCTTAGTACCAAGTCTCATCAAAATCATTTATGGGTGTAGTCTGTCCTGGGGTACAATTCCTCTCTGACTGTGGACCTGTGAAACCTAGAGAACAAGTTATCTCCTTCAGATATACAGTGGACTGACAGGCATAGGAGAAACATTCCCATTCTAATAGGGAGAAATTGGCAGGAAACAGGAGTTGTGGGTCCCAAACAATTCTGAAAACCAGCAGGGCATATTCCATCAGGTTTCATTAAGATGCAGTACCATACTCTCTTGACACCAAAATCTGTTTTATTTTCTTAGGCTGTTCAAGGAAATATGAAATGGGTTGCCTTAAACAATGGGAATTTATTAGCTTATGGTTTTGAGGCTAACAAAAAGAAGTCCAAATTGTGGCACCTTCAAGGCAACGCTTTATCCCCAAAGACTGGCATTCTGGTGCTGGCTGCCAGTGATCCTTGGTTCCTCTGTCACATGGCAAGGCACATGGTGTTGTCTCCTGGTCTTTTCCTTCTCTTGAGTTTCATTGCAGTTTCTTGTTTCCCGTGACTTTCTCTCTCACTGTCTGAATTTAATCCCACCTATAAAGTATTGCAGTAATAGAATTAAGACCCATCGTGATTGAGATGAGCTACACCTTAACTGAAATAACCTCATCAAAAGTTCCTATTTACAATGGGTTTACTGTAACAGATTAAAATTAGGACCATGTTTTTCTGAGGTACATATAGCTTCAAACTACCACACATGGCTAATAGGATTAACAAAGGGTAATCCTTGACTTCTCCATATTTTTCTACTCTTATCCATAATGTCAAATCACTTAACATATCTCTGTTGTCTAAAGAACCACCTATTCCCCACTCCTCCCTATTTTCTTGAGGTGGAGCCCCACTAGGGAAATAAACTTAGCTTTATGTACACACTTTAATTCTCTGAAATGAAGAATGAATTATTTTGTTGGTGATTGGCAGCCACTGGAACATGTTTAATTACTATGAACCATCTGCCTAACATCTTCAAGTACCTTGAATTATCTCTATTTTACTGCCATCTTTGCTTTGGGAGTCAGAGAGATACAGAAATCATTAGGAATATCCAAGCTTTCCTTTGGATGAGCTATTTTAAGTTTTTGACAGGAGGGCCTGGGGGCATTAGTGAGTCAATTTGGCTGAGACCTATGCTCCATCTTCCAATATATTTTGTCAAGAATAAAGATGATATTTTAATTTTTATTTGCCTGACTCCTGTCTTTCTCCAAATTTGGAGAGGAAACAAGTTGTCAGTCCTCAAAACAATAACTCTCAATATATTTTGCTTGGGACTGAGAATACATCTGTAACTAAGAAAGAATAAGTTCCTGATGGCAATTCTACCACTTAAAGGTCTGCTTACTGTAGTTGCTTGCCAAAAATTTTACCATAGTCTGTTAACTTGCATCTATCATCCAATATATTAATGTCAAAGTGATATTTGAAATTTTTATAATGACATATTGGGAATGTATTTTAGTCAATATAGGTGCTGAGGACTTTTTCCTTCACACCACCAAAATTACTTTTGTATAAACAACCCTACCTATCATTCCTATCCATTTCTGGGGCTTACAAATATCCTGAACCATCAGAAACAGAGATTTTCAGGTGGCCCATTTTTAATATGAGATTCAAGAAAGACATAAGTAGAAGAATCTTTTAAAGGACAATACCCAAGCAACACTCAGATAGCTACTGATGGATGCATTCCAGTATGATTGGTGAGAAGGTTGACTAGATTACTTCTCAGCACAGAAAACTCTCAGTTCTCACTGCAGGAGCAAAGAAACTCATAAACATTGACTTCGCTCACATGAGGCTCCCTGGCACTGGCCAGCTCTGCTGTTACTCTGTAATCTTGTTCCTACTGAATTCATACTTAAAGGACTCCTCGGGTACACCCCATCCAATTCTCCTCTACTTTCTCATATCTCATGTGTAGTTCAACTAGTCTCTAAGATATATAAGGATTAGAGCCTTTATCATCTTGCCAATCTTTTGTTAAGTTGTATGCTTTATATTCTCCTTTGTTCAGAACCTTCTTCTGTGGATTATCCAGAATCTTTCTTCTCCTTACAAAACACTGATCTTATAAATAGAAAATGATATTTTCTAAACCAATGTTTTTATGTGTACTTTAAAAGCCTATTTTAAAACCAAAAATTCTCCTTGTCTGCATTTGTGCTGTAACAAGTCTAATTTTTTTGTCCAGAAGCAATGTGATGACAATGGCTGACTAAGGCAAGAATCTCACAGAAGAAAGTGCCAAATAGAAAAGAGCAATGTTACATTTTATGATATAGACCGTTTTGTTTTTCACTATGGTGGCTAATATCTATTGGGTACTAGCTATATGCCAACCATTGCACCAAGACGGCTCACTTGCTTTATCATATTTCATTATCAAAATAGCTCTATATCTGTGTACCTTTATTTTCATTTTACACTAACTGCACCCATGTAACATTCCCAAATTTATATAGTTCAAATATATCCATATTACACTCCTATTTAGAGTCATCTAATAGTCTCTTGTTTCTAATGGACAAAAAGCAAAACTGTGATGGCTAGAATAATGTGTCAACTCGTCCAGGTAAAGGTGCCCAGTTGTCTGGTCAAGCAAGCACTGGGCTAATTGTAATACAAGGGCATTTCATGGACTTTAATAATCATGATTTGATTGCATAGATGGCTGGTTACATCTACAATCAACTAAGGAGATTGCTTTCAGCAATGTGTGATGCCTCATCCAATCAGTTGAAGGTCTTAAAGGGGGAAGCGAGTTCAGCATTCAAGAGAGAATTTCCATCTCTACTTGAAACAGCCAGCGTCTCCTAGGGCGTCTCCTGGGATCTAAAGGAATTTCATTGGAGCCCCTTGTTTGCAGCTTGCCCTGTGGAATTTGGACTTGTGTATCCCTATGGTTGTGTGAGATAGTTTTATAAAATCTCATACTATTTACAGATTATCTCCTTTCAATTCTGTTTTCCTAGAGAACCCTGACTAATACACAAACTGTCTAACATGATCATACATTTCCTATCTGGCTGAATTTATGTTTCTAGCATCATTTCCACCTCTATGAACCCCACCAAAATTCTTACTCTCTCCTATTGAGCTGCAAAACCATTTTCACTTTCATTGATCTCTATAATTTTGTATACTCTATCATTTCTCATGACTCAAATACCTCTCTCTCTGTTTCTTCTTCAAACTGAGAACTCATATCTTAGAGGTGAGACTTAGCTCAAATACCTCTTCATCAGTGAAAGTTTCACTAGTACACAAAATAGAATTAGGCACTGCTTTCTTTTGCTCCTGGGGCACTTTATCCATTCCTATCTTTTAGTACATACCAGAGTGTAATTCTTTATCTCCACATGTTTCAGTTTCCTGGCTGCTAAAACATATATAATCCAATGACTTGACTTAAACAATAGGATTTTATTGGGTCATGGTTTTGAGGCTAGAAAAATTCCAAAATTGAGCCATTAGCAAGATGATGTTTTCTCCACAAAGACTGTGGCATTCTGGGGCTGGCTGCCAGTGATGCATAGACCTTGGCTTTTGTCACATGACAATACTCATTGTGGCATCTTCTTTCATTTTCAGGCTTCATTGACTTCTAGTTTCTGGCTGTTCCCCTCGGCTTTTCTGTCTGTGACCTTCTCTATAAGACCTCCAGTAATAGGATTAAGATCCATCCTGATTCATTTGGGCCACACCTTAATTGACATATCCTCATCCAAAGTCTTATCTACAATGAGTTCATATCTACAGGACTGGATTAAGATTAAGAACATGTTTTTCTGGGGTACACAGCTCCAAACTACTATATACCATGTGAGGGGTTCTCAATAGTAAATGGTTTAATTTCTGAGTAGAAAAAGAGTAAGGAGATATTGAGAAGCAAATATATATCAAGCATGCTGGTAGATTCTTTCTCATACTTTCTAATGTTTTCTTCAACTATTTAATCCTGATAAGATTTAGAATATTATTTCTCTCATTTTTATGTAAAAAAGGAGTCATAAAGGACTAAAAAGTAAGATAAATCCAAGATATAGACCCATGTCTGGCTCCAGAGCATGTGTCCTTTTTTCTATATTCCATTTTTTTCATCTTGGCACCTTCAACCCACTTCAAACCAAAAGAAGAGATGCATTAAGCTGAGGTCTCAAATGCTCAATGCATCTTTTCTTTTGGTTTCTTCTTAGTTGTACTCTTTTACTATAATAAAACTCTAAGTGTCAACATCGTGCTTGAGGTGAGTTGTCCTAGACAGTTATTGAACCCAAAGAGTGGTGGGAACCTCCCACTTCATAGCTATTTTGTCAGAAATGCAGGTGGTCTGGGACACCAAACATGCTACTGGTGCCTGAAGGGTCATCACACGGAATTTATGGAGTCTGGCCTAACTCGGGGAAGTTAGTCACAGTTGAATTGAACTACTAGAGTATTTGTAGTTGATGTCAGAAGAGTCAGAAGTTATAGAAGTTTTGCAACCTATAGACCCTGTCTTAATTTCTCTGCTTCTAAAACAAATACCATACAATGGGTTGGCTTAACAACAGGATTTTATTGGCTCTGGGTTTCTGAGGTTAGAAGGCTTGTTTCTTCTAGGGGTCAGTATCTTCTTGCTAGCCAGCAATCCTTTGGGTTCCCTGGCTCTTCTGTCATATGACAATGTCCTCTCCTTTCTCTTCTGGGTTTTGGTTGACTTCCAGCTTCTATGTGGCTTTCTCTTACTATTATTGAATGTCTTCTGCTTATAAAGGACTCTAGTAATCTTGATTAAGAACCATCCTGATTCAATTGGCCACATCTTAACTAAAATAACATCTTCAAAAAGTCATATTTATACTGGGTTCAAACCACAGGGATGGATTAAGATTAAGAACATGTTTTTCTGGGGTAACTCAGTCTACCCATGGCTATTTTTTTTTTAATCAGAATCTCAAAAGTCCCATGACCCCAAAATAGGTAAGAATCACAGTACCATCGTATTCCTACATTCATTATCACTCTAAGATTATGCAATTATGAGCAAATAAAATATTCAAAAACAAATTGTGTTTACACAAAAGCCCCGCAACTTTATGAAACAATAACGAAAATGGAGATTCAGCACACTGGAAAATATTTGATACTTTCACTTTCAAATCTGCTGTTATCCACCCATCCCAGAATTCTCTGTCTTTATTAAGATAGCCAGGTCAGATTGAACAGAGCTATTACTGGTTTCTCTGTTTATGTGTTTTGTTTTGGAAGGGTATGTCAGGGGGGTGGTGTATGATTTTACTTCAATTTCCAAGATTCTACCTTTTAGGAACTTTATAGCTATTCATGAAAAATATAAACTTCAGGCAAAACATCTCTTTCTCTCATAATTTTCAAGTCAATTCAAAGTGCTTACATTCTACGTATTAATAAGTGACTCCAGGCTTTGGAACTGTGGAGGGCCTAATAATATGAATCCATACAGAAACCAGGCACTGTGAAGAAAACATTATTCTGATAATGATCTTGTTTCCAAACAGATGTGTGTCAAAACAGTATTTGCTTAAATATTTGAGTCAATGTACATTAGATATATATCAAAATGACCTTGCTTTGTTGATTAACTTTAAACTTTTATTTCAGTAAAAGATAAAAATAATTTATCCATCATACTACATACTGCTAAGTTTTGATATTCTGTTTATGTGGTGATTAAACTTTAAAATGACTGCAACTTTCATTTCACATTATTTGAGCATTCTTTTTCCCTTTATTAAAGCAAATTTCTCCTCCACATTGAGTCTGAAATCCTAAATGAACTAGTGAAGTAAAGCTACTAAAACATTTGAAATGTAAGAAAATTGAGAGATAGGTATTTTTAAAGAATAAAATGGTAGTTTCCTTCCAGAAAAATAAACATATCATTGAATTAGCCTAGTTATTTTAGGTTGGAAGGATATTCCTCCAAAGATAAACACAAGAAATTAAAATATTGGGCATTAAGACTCACCTTCTAATAGCTGCTATAAGTTAGGTTCAGACAACTCCAGTAAAGTATGACACACAAATAAATAAATAATTCAAGAAAAATTTTTGCAGTTTATCTTAGTGATTATCAAGACTACATGAATTTCAAATCAGGCTCAGCTAGAGATTCTCTTTGTTCCTAAGGGAAATCAGTACCCTTTAGGAAAGAAATAAAATGAGCATTTTTCTTTTCTTTTTTTAAACAAAAAACTGAACCCAAATCTTGCTTCTAGACGCTTAGAAGGCTCACAATCCCAGAGTGACTTCAGATAGCGGCACAGAAACAAAGGCACATAAAGCAACAGGGAAGCTGCCAGATTGAGCTATATTGCCCTTTGAAATAGAAGGAATAGGGACCCTTCTACTTCATCTTGATTTCTGAAAGAGCAACATTTGATTATTTACCTCCATTCTCTAAAAGCAGAAATATCCATTTTGAAGTTTTTATTATTGTTTATGAAAAGAACATATTCAATCAACAGAGTGAGACACAAGCATCACTTTACCAGCAGAATTCACTTTGATGATGTTGAATGATTTTCCTTTCAGCTTTGAAAACTTTTCAATAGTAAATAAGTTTTATTTGCAAATTTGACATACATTTGCAAATGTATTCTAATCAATACAGGCAAGGATTTGCTTGCATATCCAAAGGAACTCTGGGCAGAATCATATCTATGGGTCATCAGAACAGGGTCCCAATCACCCTATGGTCTGGTATGCAGTGAACATTGTTAAGCCTTGGCATCAAGTTAGAATGGACTTTCAGAAGTCTGAAAGGAGAACAAAGCCAGAAAAGCCACAGCTTCCAAATTTAGGGCCTTTCCTAGGTGGGTCAAGAGAGAAGATTGGGATGGTTGGGATGGTTGGGAGGTAGGCAGCATCTATGAAGAAGGACAAGTATTAATTGTTTGTGTGTTTTTATGAGTTTTGATTCAGTTTTAACTGCTGCTAAAGAGAGCTGTTCAACTTTTCCTTTCCTCATTCTTCCCACCAGTTCAATTCATTCCATGGAGTGGAGAACTCTTGTCAGTGCCTTGTCCGTATTCCTAGAAACTTGCCATCTCAGCTTCTTCTGCCTGGTTTCCAAATGCCAAATTTGCGTCTCTGTGTTGAGTGATTTCCCCAAAACCTCAGAAAGCTACTCTGTCCATATGCATGGCAGGAGAAACATGATGTGGAATTTCACTCCTCAGAGCACAAGGAGCAAGAGTTGGTGTGTAAATATCCCAGTTCTCTCACCCCTAACTAGGATAATTCTAAGATATGTACTTTCCACCATTTTTCCAGAATTTGTCTTTTAATCTGTAGTCATGGTACTCTGTTGGCTGGCTTAAAGCACTCATCATTTTTTTGCACTATATATATTATATAATATGTATTTATATTGCTATATAAGTATCAATTATATGTGATATATAATATTATTATTAATTATATATATTAAAATACTGGAAATGAATATGCTTTTTCTCTGCCCACTCTTTAATTTATGGATCAGCTAAATGCTTTCTATCATTTTTCACAAAACATTGCCTGTGACTAAGAATTTATTACCCGATGAAACAGGTGATCTAAAGTTAATCTATCTATAGTCATGCTCATTTGATATGCTCAGAGGTGATTTGATATCAAAGAACAATATAAAAGCTACTTGCCAAACCTAGTTCACATCTCCTTTTCCTCTCTGGAAAGAAAAGGTCTCTATGGAGACCAACATCTTTCCATTTTTAACTGTTGACCAACGCATATATTTAAGACCTTCAATTAGTCAGTACAGAGTAGAGTAGGAAAAAGAAAAAATAATAAGGAATAATGTGCTTTAAAACATACAATTGCAGGATAAAGACCACCATCTGAAATTGTTTGAGACCTTGCCTGGTATTTATAACTTTCCTTCTGAACCACACATTTGTGTTTCACTTGCTTTAAGCCATTCTTAGCTTCATTGGGTCCTTGCCTATGAGACCAATCCAAATCTTTATTTTTAAGGTAGTGTTTTAAAAGTGAAATTTCAAGTCCAGCTCCCTTTGGACATCCCTCTTACCTGCTCAAGGACTTTGTTCTTGCAATTACCCTTTTTCACTCCATCAACAATGCCCCCTCTCAACCTTACCACATCCACAGACTTTAGTGAATCGTTTGAATCAGCCTGGTAATTTTCTTTAAAATAATTCACCTTATAAATATAAATCTACTTTATCCCTTGTACCTTCCAAGCCACAGAACCATTGCACCTATCCTTTGTACCAAAACTCCTCAGAAAAATTGTCTACCATGACTGTCCCATTCTCTGTTAAGCCTAATGTAACACTTGTCCAATGTTAACACATTCTCTGTTAAGCCTAATGTAACACTTGTCCAATGTTAACACAGATTGTTTTTGGTGGAACTAAATTGGAATGCAGGTCTCTGATCCTCATGGTCCAGCACTCCTCCTGTACTGGGTAAGGAGCAAATTCAATTTCTGTCTCCTGATATTTATTCTTTAGTAACTAAAATACTGTTTTCTTAGATTTCAAGAGTGGGGTGCACATGGGGATTTGAAGTAGTAATAGCTTACCGATTCTAAAGTAAAACATATGCATTGATCCACCCATTTTGAAGCTCCCCTTAATTGTACTAACTGTTTATGGTTTGTAGACTTTAGGCATTCAAACACACCTAAGAAGTGTGGGACTTGGTGAGAGCCTGTGGTTAGAGCGAGGGGAGAGCAAGAGAGGAATATTTCTCACTAAGGAGAAGCTCAGAGTAATTTTACTTGGAACAAAAAATATACAACGTTTTTCATAAAAGAGATCATGTTTCTCAAATACCATTTTTCCATAGGCCTTTATTATTTTTCATAGATATAACTGAGTTTTTTTTTACTTTGTTTTTAGTGTGGATATCAGCTCTTCTTTTTTTTGGTTTGTTTAATAAATGCACAATTTGGTAATGTTCATCCTTATGAAAATTTAACCAGAAATAGATCCTTTGGAATATAAGTTAAAAATAAGTATTACATTTTCAGGGATATAGGATAAATGTGGGGTTTTTTTTGTCTTTGAAATTATTCTATCATCATACCTGAGAGCTGATATAGAAGGTAATTATTCAGCTTTCACATGAGAAGTAAAAAGGTCCTGCTACAAACATACTTTGAAAAGCAAAACTTTCTTTAGCCATAATTTGGACTGAAAACACTTTATGAACAAATGACATACAAATGCAAATTATGTGGCAAATTATCTTAACAATTGACATTCTGGTTCCACACCCTATTTTACAGATGATGGAATCCATACTCAGGGAGATTAAAGAACTTGTTCAATGACAACCTGCCACTTAGTGGCTTCTTGAATCCCAGGGCTCTGATCCTTCAGTAAAATAAACATTAACTAGTACTTTTTAAATATTTGGTTAAAAAAGCAAATGGAGGCAGAGTCCTGAAAAAGAGGAGTTGGACTTTAGAACAAATAAAGGATTTTGATAGATTTGTCTTCTTGTTTACCAACAAGAGTGACACACAGAAGTCCTTGTCAAAGGCTAAAATAGGATAGAGATATTGATTCTTTCATTCAACAGGCATTAGTTGAGTGTCTTCTGCTAACGGGCAGATAAAAAAGCACTGGGGTTATAGCAGTTATAGCAATAAATTTAAAATATTAAAAATAATTACTCCTTCACTTTATAGAGTTTGCAATTTGGGAAACAATATTTAAATCTAGACCTTTTTTCTCACCTATTGGATATAAATAGTATCACTCTTCATGCTGTCCCCTTTTATAAAGGAATTATTTCAGTACAAATGATTCACGTTTGTTTTAAAAATATCAATCAACATAGAAAGGTAAAAAGAAGAAAGTAAAAAAAAAAACGCTTAAAATACCAACACCTAAAAATAACCAGATAATAGCTGATGACCATCATTCCTTCCAGATATGCAGATAAAAATTACTTTTATAAAAATGGATATATATAATTGATATTTTGATTATTTTCTTTTTAAAATTTTAAGTAAATTTTTCCTTGAAATATAATAAACACAAAAGTGTAAAAATTCTAAAAGTATATCTTGATGAATTTTTATAAAGTAGACATACGAAAGCACCATCTAGATCAAGAAACAGAAACTTATGTGCCCTTCATATGACTTTTATCATATCAAATTTTCCTTGTCAATTTTAAAACTTTAGGTAAATGGAATCACAGAGTATGTATTTCTATGTGCCTGGCTTACTTCATTCAACATTATGCTTGTGAGATTCTTCTCTGTTGTTATGTATAATAAGATTTTGTTCATTATCACTGCATAGTAGTCTATTGAATGTGTATACCACTATTTATTTGGGTTGTTTCCAGCTTTGTGCTATTACAGATACAGCTGTCAGAAGCATTCTTGTTCATGTCATTCAGTAAACCTACATTTCTATTGCAAATATATATATATATATACACACATATCTATATATGCCTACTTACACACACATGTACATATATGCATAAATTTGCTGCACCATAAGGTATGATTATATTCAGTTCCAGAAAATAATGCCACACATCTTATAATCGAGTTGTAAAATTTATATTCCCATCAGCAATGTATTATATAGGTTCCTGTCAGTCCATATTCTGGAAAAACTCTCGTATTGTTAGTCTTTTCAAATTTCAGCCATTTCTGTGAATTTGCAGTGGTATCTTATTGCAGTTTAAATTTACTAATGACCAATGAGGTTGAATACTTTTTAATAAATTTAATTAAATTTAGATATCCTCTATAGTAAAGTACTCATTCAAATACTTGCTCGTTTTCTTCTATCTGATCACTGTCTTTTTCCCCAAGGTTTTTAGTTCTTTTGTATATCCTGGACACAATTTCTTTGTTAGACTGGTGCATTACATTTATTCCCAAGTCTCTGGCTTTCCTTTCCACTTTGTTTATTATATGCGTTAATTTTAACGTAATTGAATTTTCAATGTTGTCCTTGATAGTTAGTGCCTTTTTTGCATGCTATTTAAAGTGTCTTTGTCTACCACTGAGGTTATAAAGGTATTATATTTTGTTGTCTTCTGAAAGCATTATTTTTATAGCTTTCACATTTAGCTCTATTATTAATGTGGAACTTACTTTTGTGTTATTTAAATTAGGGTTCACGTTTTTTTCTACACGGATATCTGATTACCCAATAACACTTATTGAAAAGACTGTCCTTTCCCACATTGCATGGCAGTATTGCTGTGGTGACAAATCAAGTAATTATTCATTCTGTTCCATTGATCTATATGTCTATACTTGTTCAAATACCACAATATACCTTATTACTCTGGTTTTATAATAAGCCTTGATACCTGGTGATATAAATGTTCTACATTTATTCTTCTCTTCATGGTTGTCTTGGCTGATATTTGACCTTTTGCAGTTATGCACATAAATTTTAGAACCTGCTTTCCAATTGCCACCAAAAAGTCCTGTCAAGATTTTGATTGAGATTTAATTAAATTTATGGATGTATTTGGAGAGAACTGACAGATATTCATTATTAAGACTTTCAGTCTATGAATATGATATATTCCACCATCAAATTACCTTTTATTTTTATAGGCTTAATGTGCAGAAATTGTGCATATCTTTTCCTAGGTTTATTCCATTGATTTACTACACATTGTATCATTTTCAAAATATTGTTGTGAGATGATCTGTCAGTAGTATTTTAAAATGTTGTTCATTTTATATACTAATATTGTATCCTGTTGGGGACTGAGTCACGTCTCTGACATAAAAACATGATCAAGTCTTAATCAGTGTTCCTTGGGTATGAACCCATTTATAAACAGGACTTTTGGAAGATGTTATTAATTAGTTAAGGTGTGGTCAAATTGAATCAGATTGGTCTTAATCCATTTGCTAGAGGCCTTATAAAGAGAATAAATTTGGACACAGAGAAATCAGAATCAGAAATCAGTCTCAAGACAAGACTAAGAAATCATTGTGTGACAGAGGGCTGCCATCAACAGAATACAACTGACTCCTGGAGAAAGCATAGCTTTGCTGACATCCCAGTTTTGAACTAGTTTCAAAACTGTGAGCCAAAAAGTTCTTGTTTAAGTCAACCCATTGTGCGGCATCCAGAATAGCAAGTCTGGTGAACTAAGACAGTTTTGGGTACTGGAAAGTGGGTGCTGCTAAAATAAATACCTAAAAATGTGAGAGTGGCTTTCAAATTGGGTAATGATTAGGGACTGCAAGAATTTTGAGTTGCTTGACAGTAAAAAAAAAAAAAAAAATACCCTAGATTTCCTTGAAAGGAACATTGGTAGAGATAAGGATATTAAGGGAGATTTAGGTGAGGGCTCAGAAAAAAATGATAAATGAAGATAAAATTTCTCTTATTTTCGAGAATTCATCATTCATCACCAGCAAAATGTTGGTTGAAGTATGGATATTAAAGGTACATTTGGTGAGGCCTTAGAAGTACACAATGAATGTGTTATTGGAAATTGGAGGAAAGGTAATTCTTGTTGTAAGGTGGCAGAGAACATGGAGAGATTGTGTTCTGATGTCACACAGAAGACAGAACATGTAAGTGAGGATATTTCCAAACTAAGTGTAGAAGTTGAAGCCTGGTTTCTCTTTGTTGCTTACAATAAGATGAGAGAGGAAAGAGATAAAAGGAGAAGTGAAATGTTAAGAAAAAAGTAATCATCAATTGAGGATTTGGAAAATTCTCAGCCTATCCAGGTAGTGTTCTGAGACTAGTGCCTTTTGTGCAGAAGTGGTTCTATCAGGGACTTCCCTCAGCTTCCAAGAAGTGAATTTCCTGAGAATAAGGCCAAATTAAATGGTTTGGCTGAATAGCTGTTTGCTAAGGAGCTTAGGCAAATGATTCATGGATCAAGCCAACCATCTCATAGGAAGCCAGAATATGTAGAAACCAGAAGTCAACAGAAACTGGCACACAGACACAAAAGGGGAGAGAGATTGTCATGTTACAGGAGGCAGTAAAGCAAGCCACTGAACTCCAAGGATTGCAGTAGGCTAGTACCACAACACTACAGATTTGGCAGAGAAAACATGGCCTTTCTGATGCCTTTCCTTTAGACTGCTGGCCTCCAAAACCATGAGACAATAAATTCTTGTTAAGTCAATCATTGCATGGTATTTGTCATAGCAGCCCTGGTAGACCTAACCATCGACTTTACTATATTTATTTGACCTTTCTAATAGTGTAGCTAGAGATTATTTTGAATTTTTATTCAATTATATTGTCTGTGAACAATTTTTCTTCTTTTTCAATCTCTGTATCTTTTAAAAAATTTCCTCCCTTATTGTGCTAAGTTTTCCAAAAAACTCTTGAGAGGTTGTCATAGTTGTCATCCTTTTCTTGTTCCTGATCTCAGAGGGAAAGTTTTCAATATTTAATGATGAAGAAAGATGTGTCCTCTAATTTGTTTTATTATACTGTTAATGTTTTTTTTTTTTTTTTTTTTTTAATTTCTCCTATTCTTGTTTGAGTGGTGTTTAAAACCATGCTTTACTTATTTCTTTCAGACGTTGCTAAAGGAAGATTTCTGATATTAACTCCATCCTGTGTTGTCTCTTGCTCTTTCTTTACTCCTCCCATCTCTGGCTGTATTCTAAATATCTACATTAAGCCTGTGTCTGTTCTTATGTGGTCCCACTCTTGTCTGGCACCTGGCCTTGGTGTCACCTCTGTCATTTTGTTTACTAGTTTCACCTTCACTCTCCTTCTCTATTTTGTTCTCATCCATAGATTGGTTCTCTAACTGAGTTCTACTCATCTCAGCTTAGCCTCTTTGGGCCTGGGTCTCCTTCTTTAGAAAGAGTATTTCTAAGTTTGACCCAACTACTGCAGCTCTCCAGTTTATGACTTTTAATATTCACCCAATATATCACTCTTGAATCTTGGGCAGAAGAGAAAATTTCTGACACATTAACCTTTTGCTTTCAGCCTAAAGGAGTCTGTTACTTCAGGATATTTCATGTACTGATCATGGCAACGGCAGAAATTTGATTCTTGTCATTCAGTCACTCTGACGGAAGCAGAGATCATCTCTTCTTAGAGATGTTTAAGGCCCTTGTAAGTTCTAGGTGATGCAGGTAGAAAGCAAAACTATCCCAGTTGTGCCAGAACAACAGCAATTTTCTTTCCCCAATGCTCACCCTTCCCACATTATCCAGCCTAGCTATTTGCATGACTGATATATCAGTCTTCATTATTATACCTCTCTCACAAAAGGTGAAGGAAATGGGGTTCTTCCTTAGTCATCTCTGGTGAGTCACAGCTCAGCTGTTTGGGAAAGGGATAAGCTATTAGGAGCAAGAGAACTGATCCAAATAAATTTTGTTGGTGATGGTGAAGTACATTGCTTTATGCAACCATACATAAACACACACTGAGAAGAAAAGAAATCAGAGAATTATTCTACATTAAGCAGGAGATCTGCTGTCTAGAAAAACACATTGATTTCACATAAACAATTATGTAAGGCCATAAGTGTTCGTTATTTTGTTTGCTTATTTCAGTTTGTTTGGTTTCATTTTTGGTAATGTTTCTTGAAAATTCATCCAACATTTCTTTTTGTTTTTTGTTTTTTGTTTTTTGTTTTCTTTTTTTCCAACATTTCTTGGTTCTGGATTGTGTGGCTGTGGGATACGGAGATGAGTAAAATGAAGCTTTCCTGTTTCTGAATAACCACACTTTGACTGAGAAATGTCATTTCATTGTCAACGGGGGATGAGGATAGCAACCAGGTAATGGGAGAGGTTAGAAAAGTTTAGGATCCCTACTCTCCTAATGCATTTTTGGTAGTCACCCTTAATGGAAAAGGATTTGTTACAGGTTTTTACCATGTACAAGGTTTCATGTGCCTCTTGGGTATGCATGCCTCTTATACTTCTCCATAGGTGCAAGAAGGTCAAGGAGGGAAGGATGAGTCTATCCATACTGCATCCTGCAGCATTACAGTCCTAGGCATCACTAAGATAGCATTCCACACAGCTGTGCTTTACCACCTGAGTCCTCTGTTGTACCATCTTATCGAGATGATATAAGAATTTATCCATAATGACTGAGTGTACACTCTTTAAATGAAGAAAAATAAGATTTTTTTCCCCACATAGTTATTTGCAAAGAACTGTGAAGGAAAAACATTGTAATTCTGTTTCAGTTTCTAGTTCTTAACTGAGGTTGGTGAATTATCCCCCTGCTGACAGGCACTTGATCCTCTTTTGATTCCTCAAGATGCTCTGATTGGCCTATAAATTCTTGTTTCTTTCTTCTGGTTCTTTCTGACTAGAGTGGCCAGATACCCAGTTTGCCTGATACAGTCCAAGTTTACAACTTTGAGTATGGAATAATTATTAATAGCTCCTCCTTTCACTCCAAAAGGTGTCCCAGTTTGGAGATGATTGTATGGCCTCTCAGTTTATTATTAATCACATAGTTCCTCATTTTCTCTGTTTATCCTGGGAATGGCTACTTAATGCTGCCACTATAACTAAATTACTAAACATCTGTATTTTCTGCTCTCAAGAATTAGGGACATCTACACTGGTTGCTGGCAGTAAGTTCATATTTCTGAACGTTCTTCCCAGTTTTGAGAATGGCTTCCAACCTATACTTCCCCCAGCACTCCTAACAGGACACCAGGTTTACCGCGTGATAAACCCCAACTGTCCATGTAGAATGCCCTCTCCTATGCTCTCTCTCTCTCTCTCTCGTGCATCTCTCCTAAAAATATTTTGGCACAGATTTTGTCATTTTACCACTAGAAGAAATATGCTATAGTCATCAACTTTAAAAAAGCACTGGACTGTAGTAGAATGTTTGGCTGCAAATGTCTTCCAAAACCAGCTCCATTTTGAACATGGCTCAAATTAGCTTGCCAGTGAACTACAGTAATCTAACCTAAACACTGTAATTCAGGTAAATTTAATATTATTAAACCATTAAATATAATTCAGACAATTATTTTTCTCTAACAAACTAATCTAAATACAAAATCCAATTGATAGTATTGTTGTCTATATGTTAACTATTTTCAAATTTAGCTTGCATCACTGAATACAAACTACACCTTCCAAAACCAGTTTCAGAAAAGCTTGTGATCTGTAAATTGTTGTTAGAATTAGAGTAGGCAGAGAGGGCAGTGATTCCCTGGATTTGAAGATAAGAGCCATCATTAAATTTTTTCCTGACTGGGATTACCTTTTGCATACTTTTTGTATTTATACTTTATCCATTCATTCATTAATCATATCTGTGGAAATCCTACCCTGTTCTATGTATTATGCTAAACACTTAGGAATCACAAGCATGAATATGACATGAATTCTGCTCTCAATGAGCTCACAATTAAGGAGGGCAGAAGCAGGTATTTTTTTTTAAAAAATTCATACAGTAAATGTTAAAATAGAGATAAGTGTTGGATACCCATGGGCTACAAACAGTTGAAATGACCTCTATTTGAGTTGAATAGAAAAGTCTTGACATAATAAAAAGTTTTTAAGTTGGTCTTCAAGAATGAATAGAAATTGATTAGGCAGACAAAGTAAGGAAGGAAATAGCCAGCAAGAGGAAAAATATGTTCAAAGACACTGGGATACACAACATTCTAGAAATGCAAGTAATTCCATGTAACCTGAATTAAGGGTACATGTAGAAAAAGACAGAAAAATTAAACTTGACAATTATGAGTTAAATAATCAATTTCCTTGTATACCAAGCTAAAGATCTTCAACATTACCTGAAATTATGGATTATTTCAATCTGAAGAATGCCAGGAACATTGTATGCCCATGATAACATGCCTCCATAATTTCCTTTAAATTACCATCTTTCTCATCACTTCTCTGGGTATCATAATAAAGTTGGGACATTGACCAAAAGTACTCATGTTAGCTGAAGAAATAACAAGGAGGTGGTGAGTAAATAACCTTGCCCAGCCCTACACATTAGAGCAGATGGAATCATTAACTTGTTTCCAGCTCTAGCTTCTTCCATCTTGGAACTCTAGACCCAGCTCTGAAGATATCTGCTCTTCATTCATAAAATGAAGGAGTGGACAGCTTGTGCTCTAAAGGTCATTGCTGCTTTAAACAATTTTATTCCTCTTAAAAGGTTTGATGGGGGGAATGGATGAGAGATGGCAGCAGGCAATAGCTTCTCAAGGGTCAGTATAAAATGCCAAATGCCAGACCAAGAACTGACTCCTCAAGGGGGTCAGGTGGAAGTGTGAACTCAAAATGTTAGAGGAAAGTGTCACCTTTTGCAAAATTTATCAAGGCTAACTTACATTAAGGCTGGCAATTTTAACTGTTATGCTAAAGTATCATGTATTTTTTTAACTGAGGACTTTAGAATCAACATTCAAGCTGAAAGGAACCTCAGCATCTGGGAAGCACAAGCTTCTCAAGGTACAGGCAGGGAAGCCAAGAGAAGTTAAATGACCTGCCCGACAAGACAGAGTTGACAGGGCAGACCCAGACTAAACCCCAGACCTCCAGACTTCCAATCTAGAATATTTCAATACCTTTTGATTTTTGCTCATAAATAGCTGAGAGTAAATATCAACTACATTAAGATGCTCTTTGGAAATTCATACCCAAATTCTGACAGCTGGTAAAACAGGATATTAGAAGCCAATATAATAATATCTATGAGGAACCTGAGAAGATTAGAGAGAACTAACTTAGGCCAAGACATGCTGTGTTATGTTAAGTGCTTTATGTGAATTAATACTTTAAACCTCATAACAAGAAGCTAGAAAAAGGATTGAGGAAGCATATGCATATCACATCTACTCTCTTCACCCTCATAATAATAAAAATAGTTAATAATCCTGGAGCTATTGCTACTTGTCAGGCAATGGCATTACATTTATATTCTCTAATCCTCAATAAAGAAACTGAGACAGTTGAAAGTTAAGCAATTTTCCCAGGGATATAAAGCTAACAAATATGAGATTGAGACTTTGGAATGCTCATGATTATTAACAAGCTACCCTAAGGTGCTAGAAGGGAGGGATGGACTGCTTGTGGTCAATAGTTCTCATTCATTCAGATTCCCTTCATCCAATGACTTTCCATTCCCTTCTCCTGCTTCATAATCTTAACACAAATATTAAAAGCTATCTCACACCCCACACAAAGGGGCTCCTGAGGGCTCTGGAGACACCCAGGTCCTATATAAGGGGGGTTAGCCCCCCAGATTGACACCTTATCAGTGGGCTCTACTTTGGAATCTGTGCTCCTGAGAGTGACAGAGTTGGACTCAAATTAGTCCTCCCTGCATATGGTCCATCAGTCCCTTCTATTCAAACCTATAGGTGAGGCTGGAGTTTTTAGGTATACTTCCAGAGACTGGAGCCTCTGGCCTGCCTATGTGCCATCTGTGCCTGGAATCTCGGTGGAGCTGCAACTCATACACTACAGCTCAATGGACTCACCCAAGTCACCTGATGAGGAGACGATGATGGACAACGCCCATCCCAGGGAATGGAGAGAGCCTGCAGCTGTAAGCAGGATAATCCCATCCACCATATCCATGGGATATAAGCCCACTCTCACTTGGAGGTGGAGTGGACATCACCATTCCAGTTCCCTCAGGAGTGGGGGAAGAGCTATGGACTAGAGTGGACTCAATGGTAGTCTGTTGTAGACATATTGTGACTCAAGCAATGGAAGAAATTATAACAGTGAGGTGGAGCCAGTGGCCACTAGACACTTTCGAGGCGGGGAGGGGAAGGGCAGTTATAATACAGGGGCTTTTTCAGGACTTGGGGGTTATCCTGAGAGACATTGTGGTGATGGATATAGGCCATTTTACATTAGCATATACCATGCAGAACTGTGTGGGAGAGAGTGTGGTCTACGATGTGAACTGTGGTCTATGCTTAGTGTCAAAGCCGTAGGATGTGTATATCCATTGCAGGTGATGTGCCATACTAATGAAAGATGTTTATGTGAGATGTTATGGGAGGTATGAGAGGTAGAGATCATGGGAATCCCTGTAATTTTTGTGTAACATTTATGTAATCTAAGCAACTTTTAAAATATATATGAAAAAAAAACATTTATGTAAGCAAATGCACATATACACATATATAGCTATATATCATTTTACAAATATTGGTTCGTATTGTGAAAAATTTGATTTTTACCCACAATAAAAATTTTAAAGAAAGCTATCTCACCCATGTATATGCCTGTGAATGGTGTCTTGGGGTCTTTGAAGCAGACACACTCTCTAAGTGTCATACATAGATAAAAATACAAATTCAGAAAGGATATGCCCACACTCCAAGCTCAACTTGAACTGAGTGATGAGTGGCACTAATGGATGTGCTCGTAGTGAAACATGGTCATGGAATACTAGGGAAGTAATATAGTATAGTGGTTAAAATTGGGCTTCAGGATGGGATTGCCTGGGATTATATCCCTACCAAGGCATTTATTGGATATTTAAGCTTAGGCTATTTAATTAATCAATGTGCCTCCATTTTTTTCCTTCTGTTAAATACTGACAATAATAGTATGTAACTTAGAGGACTGCTGTAAAGAGGTATATTTATGCTTTTTTTCTCTCATCTCCTTTCTAGCTATCCCCTTCATTAACAAATTCACAAACTACCTGACCTTATTAGTGAGATCTTTCTATTCTAGCATCTCCAGCTACAAATACATGAATAATTCAGACTACAGTGAGTAATTCAACTATTGTAGAGAAATGAAAGTAGGAAGCAAAAACACTCCAGGGGCATCCTGGCTTAACCCAAGTTCTCCACAAAAATTTTGACCAGAAAGGGCAATCCTAGGCCAATGGGTAAATGCCTAGCTTTTAAACTACTGGTACTTTTATTTCCTCTGTAACTAATGTTCCTTGATCCCACTACGGAGACCTTCTGACTATTCCATGAAGAATTTGAATATCCTCTAGCCTCAGGAAATTTGCATTTGTCCAGTCCCCTGATCAGACTGCTCTTCCCACAGGTAATGTAATGACTTCTCACTTCTTTAGGATTCTGATCAAATGCCCTACCTCAGAGAAGCCTTTCCTGGCAATTCATTTTAAAAGAGCCCAGCCAGACTCTATCTCCTGACTTGCTTTATTATTTTTTTTTCCAACAGCACTATTTGTTACTTATTCTACCTTCATTATTCTACATTCATTTGTAGCTAAATATCTGTATCCTTGTACCAAGCACTGATAGTTGCCAACTGTAGCAGTTTGGTATTGTTTATGAATTCCAAAAATAGATACTGGATTGTGTTTGTAAACTGTCCTGTTCCTCTGGGTGTATTAGATTGTATTGAATTCAGAGGTTTCCCTTTTAGTTGATTAAATTATGATTAAGGATTTGATTGGATCATGTCAGTAAGATGTTGAGTCCCCACCCCCTAGGTGGGTGGGGACCTTCATAGAAAACCACAGGTCAGAGGAGGAAGGTTGGAGTTTTGGACTCTGGAGCCCTGGGAAGTAAACACACAGGAGAAGAACCCAGAGGAATAGAGATGGCTCCATAGACACAGCAGAGGCTCTGGGAAGAGAGAATCTGATGGTCTATAGCTGACCTTGTATAGAGAACAGAGCAGCTGAGCCCAGAGTGGAATGAGTCCCTGGAGAGAGATGAGAATTATCGCAGCCTACAGATGATATTTGAAGAAGCTGGGACCATGGAGTCTTAAGAGGAAGAGGGAGGCTGAACCCTTGCAGACGTCAGCAACCATTTTGCTACAACACATGGCAACAGACTTTGTTGAAGGAAGTAACTTAGGCTTTATGGCCTGGTAATTGTAAGCTTCTACCCAAAATAAATACCATTTATAAAAGCCAACGGATTTCTGGTATTTTGCATCAGCACTCCTTTGGCTGAGTAATACAGCAAACAATAGTCATCTTCTCTTCCTTCTTAGGTACAGCATCACTATTTAATCACAACAGCAGTAAAGGATGGCACTTCCAAGGATGCTCTGCAGCTAACTGTGGCATGTCCAAGAACTGGCTATAAAGATATAAACAAAAGTGTTGTGCAGGACTTCTGAGAAAGCTGTTTAAAAAGTGAACTGACTTCCCAGGGAAGTGATTCTTTGGGATAGGGACAACAGTGCTGGAACTCCAATGGCAATCAGGGTTTATGAGGTAACTTTGGGGATGGAAGCCATATGCTACAATAGAAAAATAGATGATATAAGGGCATCATGCAAGTGAGCTCTAATTTACCTAAATCCAATTGCTTTTATATAAAATACCAAATCTTTGAGAGTTTAGACATAATTCTATTACCAGCAACTAAACATAAATTCCTTAATAATGAATTCCTCCATTGAATGTAGAGTTTATTAAGGAAGTGAATTATGTGCCTTTTTCAATGTTATGTCTAATACCATAAACATAAATATCCTTTTAAATAAATGACCAAAAACTCTTAATATCCACTATATGTCTAAGGAAAAGAAGACAAATTGCATAAGGCATAGCTTTATATTTGATTTGAATGTCTGCCATAATTGAATAATGTCAAACAATTAGGCATGTTTCTCTACCCTCTTCATTAATTTTATTATATTTATTGAATACTAATTATGCTCTAGATATTATTAAGCATTTTGACTAAATAATTTTTGTTTTAGTGCCAGCATTTTGTGGCCTGGATTAAAATCATAAGTATTCTTTTAACACCACCTAAAAACCTGACATTGGGCTAGGTAAGTAAATATGTAGTGGATACAAATCTTAGTTCATAAACTAAGGTAAACCAGAAATATCCCACTTCTTTATTTCCTTTTATTCAGTTTAAATATGAATCTGAGCTTATAATACGAAGTTGACTAAAATCTCAATAATTGTTACACTTGGTGTTGAGGACTGAAACACTCCCCCCACAAAAGGCATGTTCAGGCCTCAGCCCCTGTTCCTGTGGGTGTGAAACTATTTGTTAATAGGACCCCTGAAGATGTTATTAGTTAAGGTATGCCAAAATTGAATGAGGATGGCCCTTAATCAAATATGGCTGAAGTCCTCATAAGTAAAAGCAATTGGATACAGAAAGAGAAGCCACTGGAACAACCAGAAGCTGGAGTGCAATAGAACCTGAAAAACAAAGGAAAAGATACTGGCAAATGCATGGCCATGTGACAGAAAAGCCAAGTTTAGCAGTTTGATATTGTTTATGAATTCCAAAAATAGATATTGGATTATGTTTGTAAACTGGTCCATCCCTCAGAGCATATTAGATTATATTAGATTCGGAGGTTTCACTTTTGCTTGATTAAATTATGATTAAGGCTTTGACTGGGCCACATCAGTAGGACGATGAGTACCTGCCCCCTTGGCAACTGTAAGCTTTTACCCAAAATAAATACGCTTTATAAAAGCCAACAGATTTCTGATATTTTGCATCAGCACCCCTTTGGCTTACTAATACACCAACCAATAGCTATCTCCCCTTCTTTCTTAGCCATCTCCCCTTCCTTTTTAAGTATAGTATTGTTGACTAATACAGAATTTAGTACCAGAGAGTGGGGTCGTGCTTATGCAATTACCAAAATGCTGAAATGGTTTTATAAATGGGTAAGGGATATTTTTGGAGGAATTGTGAGATGCTTGGTAGAAAAGACCTACAGTGCTTTGAAGAGACTGTTGATAGTAATATGGACTCTAAAGAGACTTTTTATGAGTCCTTAGAAGGAAATGATGAAACTATAATTGGAAAGGCAACCTGTGTTTTAAAGTCACAGAGAACTTAGCAAGATTAACTCTTGGTGTTTTATGGAAGGCAGAGTTTGAAGATGGAGAGCCTGGGCATTTAGCTGAAGAAATTTCCAAAGTAAACTCAGAGAATGCCACTTGACTTCTCCTTGCTGCTTATAGCAAAATGCTAGACAAGAGAGATAAGCTGAGGACTGAACTGCTGGGCAGAAAGAAAATAAAAACTGATTCTGAAAATTTCAAGCCTCTGGAAATCAAGCTCCCAGATAATAGTGCCCCATTTGAGGATTTAACTAAACTTGGAACTTGTAAATCAGGATTGAAGATGCAGTTATCTAAGAAAGATTTGTGGAAATCTTACTGAAAGATTGCTTGGACCCTTGCTTCTTGCATGCTAAACCAACAAGCTTTTTGAGAGAGCTGTACGAACAAAACCACTGTCAGCTTGGACTAAAAGATCATGGAAAGGAGGGATTGAAGGAGAAACAGCCTTAAGAGGTGTATTCATCAGCCAAAGGGGTGCTGATGCAAAATACAAGAAATCTGTTGGCTTTTATAAATGGTATTTATTTGGGGTAGAACCTTACAGTTACCAGGCCATAAAGCATAAATTACTTCCCTCACCAAAGTCTATTGCCATATGTTGAAACAAGATGACTGCCATCTTCTGCCAAGAGTTCAGGCTTCTTGGGTTCCTCTCTTCCCAGGGCTCTGTTTCTCTCTGAACTCAGCTGCTGTGCTCTCTCCACAAGGCCAGCTGTATACTATCAGACTAACAGCTCTGTCTCTGCCATGTCTAAGGAGCCATCTCTATTCCTCTGTGTTCTTCTCTTGTGTGTTCACTTCTCGGGCTCCAGCTCAAAAAACTCCCAACTCTTCATTTGCCATGTCTTTTCTCTGTGAGTCCCTGCCCACCAAGGGGTGGAGACTGAACCCACTACTGATGTTGTCCAATCAAAGTCCTAATCATAATTTAATCAATTAAAAGTGATACCTCTGACAGACCAGTTCACAAACATAATCCAATAACTATTTTTGGAATTCATAAACAATGCTAAACTGCTGCAAGAGGAAAACCATGGAAGCTGAGATCTGGAATTAAGACATTGCCTTGGGCCAAGAGAGGAACCCCACCCATGTGTACAGAGAGGGTGAGTTTGCTTAAGCAGTTGAAGAGGGTGGATGTTCCCATTCAATGTTTAGGGAAATTTTTGCCATTCCAGTGTACAGAGAGGGTAGAGCACATTCCCCAAGAATTAGGGAGATTAAGGTTAGCACCCTATAGGTCTGAGAGTGGTGGACCTGTCCCCCATGGATTATGGAAGACCAGGTTGTCAACTCGTTGCTCTGAGAGGGTTGAACCTGTATGCCAAAGGTTAGGTAGGATGTTGTCTTCACTTCACTGTATTAGGGGGATTAAGACTCTAACCCAAAGATTGGGTGTAAAGTGTGCCAATCACCCCAATGGTCTTTGAAGGTGTGGTCTGGAGCTTGGTTGCAATCCAGATGCTTGATGAGGGTGGAAGCAAGAAAATGGCAGTTGGGCAAGCCTGTGGAAAGGGTGGGTCCCCATGTGGCCCCAGGGAGAAGAAACCATCATCTTAAGAATGACTCTCAGACTTTGACATCTAATGAAGTATGTCCTGCAGGTTTACAGAACTATAGAGGACCCTTGACTCATATTTCTCTCCCAGTTTCTCTTTATGATAGTGCAAATGTTTATCCTTTGTCTGTTCATTTGTGCATTGGAAGCAGATAAACGGTTTTGTAATTTTCAGAGGTCTACAGATGACGGAGCTTTACCCCAAGACAAACTGTATTTCTTTAAACTGATTATGATATGATTTTGCACTTAGTATTGTTACTGATATAAGGTTTTTTGAATATTGTGATGTATTTTTGTAATTCAGAGGGTGGAGTGTAGCAGTTTGATATTGTTTATGAATTTCAAAAATAGATATTGGATTATATTTGTAAACTGGTCTTTCCCTCAGGGCATATTAGATTATATTGGATTCAGAGGTTTCAATTTACTTGATTAAATAATGATTGAGATTTTGCTGGGGTCATGTCAGTTGGACATTGAGTCCTTGCCCCCTTGGTAGGCAGGGACTCACAGAGAAACCACACCACAGAAAAGGAAATTTAGAGTTTCAGATACTGGAGCCAAGGAAGTAAGGACACAGAGGAACAGAGAGAAGACTCAATTTGACACGGCAGAGTCCCTGGGAAGAGAGACAAGCCATTCACCTGATAGTCTACAGCTGGCCTTGTGGAGAAAGCAGAGTAGCTGAGCTGGGAGAGAAACGAGCCCCAGGAAGCCGAATCCTTGCAGACGTCGGTACCCATCTTGCTCCAACACATTGCAACAGACTTTGATGAGGGAAGTAACTTATGCTTTATGGCCTGGTAACTGTAAACTTCTACCCCAAATAAATACCCTTTATAAAAGCCAACCAATTTCTAGTATTTTATATCAGCACCACTTTGGCTAACTAATACGCCAAGGAAGTCCAAAGATTTCCAGACAGCCAGAAGCTACCAACCCCAGGAAGAAGCAAGACTTCCAGCCTCTGAAACCACTAGCCAATACATTCCTGTTGTTAGGCTAACCCATTGTGTGGTATTTGTTCTAGCAGGTAAGAACTAAAACAGTTTTTGGTACCAGCAATGGAGTGCTGCTATGACAAATACCTAAAAATGTTGAAATGGCTTTGGAATTGGGTACTTGGTGGATGCTGAAGAATTTTGACTTGTGTGATAGAAAAAGTCTAGATTGCTTTGAAGAGAATGTTGGATGTTAAAGGTACTTCCAGTGAGGCCTTAGAAGATAATGATGAATGTGTCACTGGAAATTGGAAGCAAGACAATCTTTGTTTTAAAGTAGCAGAACACTTGGCAAAATTATCTTCTGATATCATATTGAAAGTGGAACTTATGAACAATGAAATTGGATATTAGTTGAGATTTCTAAGCCAAGTGTGAGAGGTACAGCCTGCCTTCTCCTTGCACCTTATAGTAAAAGGCAAGAAGAAAGGGATTTGCTGAGATTAAAGTTTTAAGTGTAATAGAAGCAGCAATTGATGATTTTGAAAGTTCTCAGCCTATCCAGATAATGTGCTCTGCAACTTGTGCCAGAAGCAGCTCTATCAGGGACCTCCTTAAGCTTTTAGGAAGTAAGTTCTTAGAAGATAAGATTCTACCTGCAGATTTAATTATACAACCCTTTGCTGAAGAGGGTGTGGCTGGACATGGATTCAGGAAGCCATTTATGTGGACGTCAGAACTGGAAATGCAGTATCCAAGAAAGTATTTGTGGCAAGTTCTGTTGTCTGATGGCTTGGATCCCCTCGAATTGTATGAAAATCCAATGAAATTTTGCAAAATTTGTATGAACAGAAGCAATGATTGAAAGGGACAGAGATGAGACTGATTGAAAGAAGATGACTTCAAGGGCAGAACCATGGAAAAAGAGGTCTGTACCGAAAATATCTCCTTGGGCCAAAAGAACAGATCCACTCATGTATGTGTAAAGGGCAGTCCACTCTTGCACTTGGTGGGGACAGGCCATCTGCTCCTCCACTTAGTGGGGTGGACCTTGTGTCCTAATGTTCATGGAGAATGCTGCTATCCCAATGCTCAGAGATGGTGGGGCCTATACTCCAGGGTTTGGGGATAGCATGGCCACTACAGAAGCGCTTAGAAGGAGTGAGGCTACTTTTCCTTCAGTCCCTGAGGACAAAGTATCAAGCCGCAGATGACTGAGACCTGAGATCTAATGGACTTTGCTCTGCTGGGTATAGTACTTGCTTGGAACATATTCCTGTTTTCATTTTAATTTCTCCCTACTGGAATGGAAATGCTTATCCTGTGTCTATCCCACCATTGTATATTGGAATCAGATAACTTGTTTTCCAAGTTTCACAAGTCCATCAGACAGAGGAATTTTGCCCCAGGACCACAATCATTACTGATTTTAATGTGACTTTGTACTTAGTATTTTTACTGAAATGATATAAGGCTTTTGGGATGTTGTGATGGAATGAATATATTTTATATGTGGAAAGAACATGTCTTTTTGAGGTCCATGCCCCCCCATAAAAAACATGTTCAGGGCCCTACCCCTGGTCCTGTAGACAAGAACCCATTTGTAAATAGGACCTTTGAAGATGTTATCAGTTAAGGTGTGCCCAAAATGAATAAGGGTGGTCCTTAATCTAATATGGCCAAAGTCCTCATAAGCAAAGGTAAGCATATTGGACTCATAAAGAGAAGGTACAGGGAAAGCCAGAAGCTGGAAATCAATGGAACCTGGAAGAGGAAGGAGAAGATGCCACCATGTGTATTGTCATATGACAGAAAAGCCAAAGAACCTCAAAGATTGTTGGCCAGCCAGACGATACCAGGAGGAATCAATGTTATTAATGTCTGAAACCTTGAGCCAATGAATTCTTTTTAAGCCAAACTATTTTATGGCATATTTTTTAGCAGCTAAGAAATGAAAACACTTGGTATTGGTGATTGACCCATATTCCCAGAAAGACACTTTCAACTCTTAATTTGCATTTCTGAGGGTGTGAACCCATTGGTAAATAGGACCATTGAATATGTTATTATTAGTTAAGTTGTAGAGTCATTTGTGAATTAAGATCTTCATAGATTTTGTTTAGATGAGGCAAAACTGAATCAGGGTGGGCCGTAATCCTTACTACTGGAGTCTTTATAAAGCAGAGGAAATTCAGACACAGTGAGTCAGAGAAAGCCACAAAAGGAAAGCAAGGAGATATATTGTTATGTCATGAGGTCAGAGGTACAAGCCAAGAACCTCAAGGATTGTGGAAAGCCAGTGCCAGAATGGCACAGACTCTGGGAGAAAGAATAGACTGTTGAGATCTTGATTTTGGACTTCTAAACTCCAAAATCATGAAGCAATAAATTCTTGTTGCTTAAGCCAACCCATTGGGTGACATTTGTCATAGCACCCCAGGCAAACTAAGACACTTGAGATTCCCTACCCCCCCCCCCCATGGTTAAACAAGATCTCAGATTCTTATGCATAACCGAAGGATCTGGGAGCCTTTTTTTGCTCATAGGTCTTTTGCCCATACTTTTTTCTATTATGACATTGTTGTCTTACATTTTATACTCTGTTTAGGATCAACCACTCACAGATGTTGGAATCCTTGAAAAGGCACAGAGCCCCTCAATCTGGGTTAACTACTTGTACTGCTATACTCTTCTAGGGTCCTTCCAACTAACCCTTTTCCTTCTCTCAGCTTCAGTTTTCTGCTCTGTAAACATTACTTAGACAAAGTCTTAAGAACAATTTGCCTGTGTGGAGGCAGAGAAGACAACAGAAAGGAAAATAGGAATAAATATCTTAAAACAATATTGTACCACATAAAGATCATTTCTAATTCTCTCTTCAAACTAGTAAGGTGGGATTGTTTTTCCCTATTAAGCAGATGAGAAATTCAAAGCCCATAATTTGAAATGAATAGCTTCTTGAGCATGGATTTCAATGCCCGTATCTCTATATTTAGAATTCCTTCTTTCACTTTCCACTAAGACAGTGGTTTTCAAGTTTTATTCTATAACATCAAAGTGGCCTCATAGAATTTTTCAGGGGAAGCAAGGATATAAGGAAAATTCTGAATGGACGCAGTCCCAAGGCACTCACCCTCTCTTGGCCAGAGTAGGTCTGCATTTTCTTACTTAGCAGTTGTCTACAGAATTAAGAAAGAAAATAGGTTCCCATTTCTTAAGATGGTGCTTCAACATTTGTAGCAAATTCCTTTTACTTTTGCCCGTGTAGCTGGGTCTTTTGTGCACAAATATCACAGATAGCTCAGATCTCTTCAGCAGTCTATTTCAGCACTATATAAGGAATGTACAGGTAATTGGTGAACAATATTAAAGTGCAAAGTTTGCAAGTGATTTAGAAATTTGAGCAAGTTCAAAGTTAGCCCTATAATAAATGTTTTCATTCATTTTATCTGCCTAGGTATTTTTAAGTAAGACAAAGAGGGAAGCAGCTACCACTCCCGAGCCTGGAAAGCCAGCATCACCAATAGGGGTATACCACACGCATGAAATTCACACATGGGGGTGTTTTTGGAAAAAAAAATTGATAATTGCTACATGGAAGCTGGATTCACCATATTTTAAAAGTTCTGTTCTAGTAGCTTTAGTAGCTTTAGATTTTCTAGCTAACTTTGCTGTCACAAGAAGTTGAAACTCCAAATCCATATTCTTCTATTCCACTGTGGTTATAAAATGAAATCTGATATTCTTGCAAGATAAAGATCTCCCTAAAGAACATTTCCATTGTTCTTTCAATAGAAAATGTTATGTAAAGTAAAGAGTTCTAATAGAAGATGATCCTCCTAATCTTAGAAGAGGAGAAGCCATTGAGTTGACCACATGTAGGAACAAGCATTTTAAATGTTTCTGAAGTCTCAGATCAAAGAGTATCAATTAGTGCTATTGTGCAACTAGCCCTTATCTTCCTTTCCTTGTTTCTCAAACACACCGTGTGCCCTAGGTTTAGGAACAGTATTGTCAATTCCTTTATATAGTCGTAGTAATTATTTTTGGCCTGTGTTCAGAATAAGAGTGGTGGGATTCATCTTTTTTTTCTTTCCCTACCTAAAATTAGATTTTTACTTGAATAGAGTCTTTGATATTGTTCATTTATTTACTTATTTTTAAATTTTTATTTAAAATTTTGAAAAATTTACATTTTAAAAATAAAATAGCAAAGACTATAAACTTTAAGGTTTCCATTTATAATTTTCCTATGGTTTAGGTAGGTGATTTTTTTTTTTAAAGGTGGGAACTAATTTCAAATTGTATCGTTGCTATATCATGTGGCAGTATGGCAAGGTTGCAAGGAGCAAGGAGAATAGCTTCTCATGCCAGAGAGACACAGAGGTTGAGGGAAAAAGTGAAAACAGAGGAGAGAAGAATTTTAAAAATTGAGAACATTTTATCATTTTTATCTTATTTCGAAAGGCACATAATTGTCCATTTTATCACTCATAGCTTTGACTGTGCTACCACTTTCCTTTTGTTTGATCGTGTTAAGGTTCTGACCACCATTTAAAAATCAACGAATAAAAGAAGTGGACTTGATTAAATTATTTGAATGCCACTTTATTTCCTATATTAATTAAAAACAGCTAATATTTCTTGAGAGCTTACTATGTTCCACTCAAAATTCGAAATGTTTTCCAGTCAATTCCTTTAGTCTTCACCACAAACTTTTGGGGTAGGTTTTACTTCAATCCCAATTGCACAGATAGAAATATTGTCACTTAGAGAAGCTGACAGCTTGGCTAAGGTTTTACAACCAGTTGTGTCCAGGCCTAAATTCAAACTCAATCTGACTCAGTTTTGTCTCTGTCTGAGGCAAAATATGCATGTTTGTCTCTCTCTAAGACAGTGAAGCAGCAATAAATTATTTCCACAGAGTGTCAACTGGATTTAATAGTTAATTTGAATAATCACTCCAAGTGACATGTGATACATGTATATTTTATATAACACACATGTGATCTGAAAACAAATGCCATTGACTTCTCTCTTTATTCCAGTGTCTGACATAAAGCTGTATGTAATAATCATTTGATTGTGTAATTCTCTGAAGCAATTATTTATTACACTTATTTCTTTGGTTGTTGAATATCCACTTATTCATCAATTCACTCATTTCACATGCTAGTCCCTGGGGATGCAAAGAGGAAGGGCAAGCATAGCATGCCTTCCCTGCACTGCACAAAGGTAAATGCCTGAGGAGAAAACAGCGGCTAGACTTCAGCCTAAGTATCACTTCTAACAATCCACCCCCAAGGCACTAGAGGGGTTGCCTTAGCCTCTCTTGCCATTTTCCTTATTCATTCTATGCAGGGGGGTTTCACATAGTGGTTTCTTCAGCATCAACAAGATGAAGCAGAAAACCAACTCCTCAGCCTGACAGGCAAAGCCCACCTCAAGCCATCTCAACTCTTACATGAAATCTTAACTCAGCTTCACTCTCCAGTGCTTATACTCCTATCCCCACCCCCAACTAGGTTGGTTGCCTCACAACTCATCCCCAAAACAGAAATGATTATTTCTGATTCAAAATCCTCGGATGCCCATTCCCTATATCTGGACTGTCTTTCTCTGTTTTCTCTTTCTAATTAGAGAGTAGAGAAGGCTAACATTGAGTCTCCTTGTGTTCCTGAGGACTTTGGAAAATAAAAAAGTTTTGAGCTAGCACTTAACATATTTAAAATAATAATTATCCTCTTTTGATATTATATTAGATTCTAGACACTGTACATGAGACCACCATACATTATTTCATTGAATCCTTGCACCAATCATATGAGCTCTACATTATTATTCTTATTTAAAGTTAATGGAATAAGACTCAACATATAAGTAATTTGTCCCAAATCAGGTAGGAGGTGGAATAAGAATTGGAAGTCGAGCCCATGTGAATCCAAAGTCCATGTTCTTGACACTAACCCATCAAATTGTGATTGGACAATTAAATAAGTTAAATAAAAACACTCTCAAAGAGAGAGAGCAGTGTTTTAGAAGCAGCAGGATTGGTGGGAGAAACAAGAGACTTTGCAGTGGGCTGCCTGGGTTACAATCACTGTTCTTACAACTTTGGGCAACATTCTAAACCAAACTTCAATGTTCTGTATAAAATGAGGGTGATGAAACCTACTTCACAAGGTAATAATGACGATTAAATGAGATAATACATACAAAATGCTTTGCACGGCACCTGGCAAGTAAATGCTAGACATAGTTGCTGTCATTACAGCAAATATTGTGATTTTCAATGTATTAATAATCTTTCCCCAGCAATGAATTGTTTTGAATTTAATAGATTCAAATGAAAATGGATATATTATTTCAATTAAGAATTTTATGTTGCTTCCTTCAAATAATTTTAACCCTCCCAGAATACATATATTATTTGTTGAATTAAAAAAAAAATACTTGGCAGATATTACCTCTTTAACTCTACAAAATAATTTAACTTTCACATTCCACACTAAAATAGCTGAATATACAGAAACTATAGCAAAATAAATGTTGGATATATTGTTTGTCTTTAATATAAAACCAGGCATTAAAAATAACATCCTTATCTTTAGCATCGTTCAAAAATTGTGATCTAAATGTGTGGTTATAAATGACTAGAAAGAGTTGGCAGTAATGATACCACAAGTGGGTTATGTGAAACTGCCTGAAGATAAGGGATAAAGAAGTCACTGTGTCATATGGAGATAAATACATATGATTTCCTAAACCACTGAATTTAGGGTTTGAGATTACCAGGGTTTATGTGCTTCCATGGGAAAAAATGGTGAGTTTGTTCTGTTTACGATTTTGATAGATTAGATTATCCTGCACCACTTTTTCCATTCAAGATCTGGTTTCTGATCAGCATTTTCTGAAAACAGCAATAGTTTTATGCTTCAGTGGAAAAAAGAGTTCCATCATTTTAAGAGGAGGAAAAAGGTATATTAATTAGTGTGGACATTTGGGTACTCTTTTTCTCAAGTGATGACTTGGATTATTGAGGAAAGGTCCAGAAAAAGGGTTACCAATTTTCCTTTTGTGTCAGTGACTAAAAGAAGTTGATTTTCTCTTGGATGTATTATGTTATTCAACAGCATCCTAAGCAGTCTCACAGGATTGCTATCTTTGATTTAGGAGACAGCGTTCTGTGAAGCAATTGTTTAAATGTATAGGTCCTCTGCAGTGGCCACTGGAGACTCTGTGGGGAGGGGAAGGGAAAGACAGGTGTAATACGGGGGCTTTTTTGGGACTTGGGAATCGTTCTGAGTGACATGGCAACAACAGTTATAGTCCATTTTATATCTTCCCATAGCCTACAGAATTGTGTGGGAGAGAGTGTAAATTACAATGTGAACTATGGTCCATGCTCACTGGCAATGCCCCAGGATGCATTTATCAATTGCAATGAATGTGCCACACTGATGAAGGATGTGTTTATGTGGGAGGGTGTAGGAGGTATGGAGAGTGAGGCATATGGGAAACCCTATATTTTTTGTGTAACATTTTGTAATCTAAGTATTTTTTAAAAAATCAAAAAATATATTCTAAAAAATGTATATGTCCTCTGGATAAGTGGCACCTCCATTTAGCCACCTTCTCAGAACCTTAGAAACAAGAAACCCTTTCTATATGCTCTTGTACCTTTTTTTTGTTATTTGAGATAACTTAGTTCTTGGTGAAGTATGCTATATCTACTATGTGGAAGGTAATGAAGAAAACAATGTCTCTGGCTACTTAAGCCTTACTGATATTTCCTGGGAATATAAGACATTTGATGATTCATGCATTTATAGTTTATGAACTTCATACTTTTCCAGACACATTTGAAGAAAAATTACAATTAATACAATGTTGTCAAACTTCTGCAACATTTTCCTTTGTGGTAATGTATAGATTATACTCATTTTGTTAAACCTCTGGCCCATTCTAATTAAAATATTATTTTAAGGCAAACGTGTTTTCTCAACATCCTTGTAAATTCATTAGGCATGTTAAGACACTGAACCACAATTTTATTTTTATGAAATTCATTTCTTCCCCTGTCCTTGATATTTTCTTTCACTCTAGTAATTGTGGCATGGTTTGAGAATGGTAATAGAGAAAATCTCTGAATAAGAAGTCTAGAGACCTGGCTTCTAGTTTCAGTTCCACTGATTTCCCTCTCTACTTCTAGTTTGCTTATCTATATATTAAAAATTTCCAAATCAACTTTTACAAGGGAAAGTCACAGTCTAAATTCACTTCCCCAGAACTCAAGAATATGAAAAGGATGAAGGGAGCAAGAGAGTGAGGTCCACTGCATTGGTTGTCAAGTCAACTGGAATATGAAGCGGAAGAGTACCATCTCCAAAGGAGAAAAATGATCCTTACTTCTTCACATTTTGCAGGGTCTCTCAGCTTCAAAGTTCCATAAGAAATGTTACATAAAGAGATCATACAACTCAAAGATAAAATGAAAAGAAACCCAATTAAAAAATGGGTAAAAGACTTGAATAGACATTTCTCCAAACAGGAAATACTAATGGCCATAAAAATGGAAAAATGTTCAATATAACTAGCTATTAGGGAAATTCAGATCAAAACTACAATGAGATACCATTTCACACCTTATAGAATGACCATCACCAAAAAAAAAAAAAAAAAAAAAACTACAAGTTCTGGAGAGGATGTGGAGAAACAGGAAAACTTCTTTACTGTTGATGGGAATGTAGAATGCTGCAGCCTTTGTGGAAGACAATATGGCAGTGGCTCTAGAAGCTGAATGTAGAACTGCCATATGATCCAGCAATACCATTACTAGGAATATATTCAGAAGAACTGAAAGCAAAGACATGAACTGACATTTGCACACCAATGTTCATAGCAGCATTATTCACAATTGTTAAAATATAAAAACAACTCAAGTGTTCATCACTTGATGAATGGATAAACAAAATGTGGCATATAAACACCATGGAATATTACAGCTGTAAGTAGAAATGAAATTGGGATGCATATGACAACATGGATGAACCTTGAGGATATTTGTTGAGTGAAATAAGCCAGACACCAAAGGACAAATATTGTATGGTCTCGCTAACATGAACTAAATACAATGAGTAAACCCATGGAGGTAAACTCTATAATATAGGTTACTAGGAAATAGAATGTGGGTTGAGAATGGGAGCTGATGTTCATATATGTAGAATTTTTAATAAGGTTTATTGTAAAAGTGTGGTAATGAATAGAGTTGAAGATAACAAATTATAGTGAGTATAACTAATACTGCTGATTTATAAATGAGATTGTAAGCTAAAGGGGGTAGGCTGTGGATGTAAATGTGAATTGAAAGGAAACCAGAGAATAATCTAAGGTATGTATAACAGTGATTTAGGTGGTGGTTGAAGATTGTGTTTACAAAGTGTTAAAAATATGGTGATACACAGGAAAATGACAACTAATGTAACTTATGGACTATAGTTAACTGTAATATTGTAATATTTTTGAAGCAATGGGGCAAAGAATATATTATATCAATTCTAAGAGACAACTATCAGGGGTATAAGGGGGTATTGAATTTTTCCTTTTGGAGTAATGAAAACATTCTAAACTTGACTGAGATAATGACAGCACAACTCTGTGATAAAAATGAGAGTCACTGAGTGTACACTTTCAATGGATTGTGCAAAACATGGGATTGTATAACACGGGGAATCCAGTGGTGAAAGATGGACTGTGGTTAACAAGACAAACAGAGAATGTTTTTTTCATGAACTATAACAAATATGTAATACTAATAAAGGTGTTATTAATCCAGTGGATTGGAGGGAAAACATACCAAATGTAAGATGTGGACTATAGCTAGTAGTAATATTTTGATGACAGTATTTCATAATTTAGAACAAAAGTTTCACAACAATGCAAGGTGTTGATAGTAGAGTGATATATGGGAACACTGTATGATGAGATGCATGTTTGTTTTGTAAGTTCACAACTTTACTATATACTTATTGCTTATGTATATTCATGTATGAATGAGATACTTCAATAAAATTTTATTTTTAAAAAAGTTCCATGAGATAGATAGATATCTAAATCAGAGAGAAGGTGTCATGTTTTTCAAATTGAATCTTTCTTGGAAATGCTGTATCTTAAATAGGTTCAAAATCCATTTTAATTTTTTTCATTTCAGAATGTTACTAGAGGAGGCTGGAGGCGGAGGGTAGTTCCCACACTCACAGAGCCTTGAAACCTTAGACGTATACTTAAATGCTGGCCTGCTGTTGACCAGATTAAGGGCCTCTTTAAATTGAATTTTTTTCCTGTGTCTTTTCAGACTATTTGGAATCCATTGGAAAGTAAATAACCATGTGCTCAGACATCTGTGAGGTCAACAGTGTTTTTCATTGCCCCCTCAAAAACCTCTACCCCATAATATACAGATGACTTTGTTTTTGTCCTCAGACTACTTTGCACAAGCATTACAGTCCTACAAGCATTCTTGATCCATATAATTGCTGCATGACTACTATTAACCTAGACAGTCCAAAAATTCTGGCCTCTAGCCAGTGGAAACATTTGAGACCTCAATAATGGTAAAAAGTTCATATTTCAGATCTGATCTGTAAAGTTTTCAGGTCACAAAAGTGTGACAGCCATGGTGTTGTGCTGTCAGATCTCCCTTTAAAAGAATCTGCTGTAAGGAGCATGGTATAATGGCAGCTTCTAGCTGTGATCCCTTTGGATCTGCCACATCATTCATTCTGTAGCAGGCTTCCCTCTGGACTGTTCCCATCTAATGACTAAGTACAGTAGAGGTATTAGTGCATGCATATTCTTTCTTGAAGTGAGCACTTTAGCTGCCTTGCCTCAGGGCTACCCCATGGGACTCACAGGGGTGTTCTCTGCAGTTTGAGGCTTTTCCTGCCTGACTTTCTTTCCTTCCCCCTATCCTTTCCCAGTTGTCAAATGTGCTTTATGTCCTGAAGTCCCACCTACTCCTAAAAACCTTCTCCTTTAGCATTCACAGAGGTTCCTATTAATAAATTCTTTGCATAGCTAATCCTGTCTTAGCATCTGCTTCTCAGAGGACCCAAACCAATACAGAAAGTGAATATTGGCAGGTTTTAGTCTATCAAACAGAAATGTTCAACTTGACAATGATGGTATATGTATATATGTTATGGGGGCCTAAGTGTTGCCTCCTGAGAGCTTCCTTGTTGTTCAAATGTGACCTTTCTCTAAGCCAAACTCAGCATAGGAATGCATTACCTTCCTCCCAGAATGGGACATGACCCCTGGGGATGAGCCTCCCTGGTACCAGGGGATTGCTACCAAGTGCCAACTGGCAATGCAACTGGAAAAAGACCTTGAATACAAGGGAGCAAAGATAAAGACAAATGAGTTTATATGGCTAAGAGACTTCAAAATGAGTTGGGAGGTCATCCCAGAGGTAATGCTTACACACATCTCAGTAGGATCTCATAGAATTCCAAAGTGGATATCACCCCAAATGGTGGGGCTCCTGAGGGCTCTGGAGACACCCAGGTCCTATGTCAGGGCAGATACCTCCAGAGTTTGGTGCCTTGCCAATGGGCCTTACTTTGGAATTTGTGCTCCTGAGAGTGACAAGAGTTTGACTCAACTATGTCTTCCCTGCACATGGCTCATCTGTCTTTTCTATTCAAACCTATACTTGGTGCTGGAGTTTGTAGGTGCATGTCCAGAGACTTGAGTCTTTGAGCTGTCCATGTGCTAACTGGGCCCAGAACCTCAGTGGAGCAGCAAGGGCCAACAGCCATCCCTGGGAATGGAGAGAGTCTGAAACTGCAGGCAGGATAATACCACCCATCTTCCCTATGGGATATAAGCCCCCTCTCAATTGGAGGTGGAGTGGACATCACCATCTTAGACTCCTCAGGATTGAGGGAAAAGCTACGGACTAGAGTGGACTTACTGGCATTCTACTATAGACATATTGTGATTCAAGCAATGGAAGAAATTACAATATTGGTGTGGAGCCAGTGGCCACTGGAGGCTCTGGGGGTAGGGAGAGACAAAAGCAGTTGCAATATGAGGGCTTTTTCAGGACTTGGGAATTGTTTTGAGTGACATTGCAATGACAGATGTAAGCCATTTTATATCATCATATAACATGCAGAACTGTGTGGGAGAGAGTGGGGTCTACAATGTAAACTTTGTTCCATGCTTAATGGCAAAGTCCCAGGATGTGTTTATCAATTGCAATTAATGTGTCATACTGATGAAGGATGCTTATGTGGGAGGTTGTGGGAGGTGTGGGAGGTGGGGCATATGGGAATCCCTATATTTTTTTGTGTAACATTTATGTATCTAAGTATCTTTTAATCATAATAATAATAATAAATTAAATAAAGTTAACAAAAGCACAAAAAATAGTATATTTGATGTTGAAGTATCTGATCTCAAGGAAAGAATCAAGAGTTAAAACTTATATGCGCACTTTCACTCTTTATTCACCTATTCATTTACATAAAAATACTTATTGGAACACTTATATATGCCAGGCACTGGGAGTAGAATGTTCTATCAGAATAACATAGCCTCAGTCATCATAGTGTTTACAGTCTAATGCAGGGATTCTTAATATTTATTTCATGGACTCTCGATAATCTAATAAATGCAGTGGACATTGCCCCCAGAAAAAACATCACATGCACACACAGCATGTAAAACATTTCTATATGAGCATAATTCTAACAGCTTGGTTTCTGCCCTTTTCCTAAGTCCATTAACTCATCACATATTCCTGTTTCAGTATCTAGAATCCTAACATGTCTAAAATACTGTTCTTGATAACTTTTCTATAATCCATATAATCCATCATTCTAGCAACCTATCTTTTCTTCCTTCTCTCAGAAATTAGAGTTCAATTCCTGAAATAGAATCTGATCCCTGAATCTTTTCATTGCTTTCTAAGATTTCCCTTCTTGACTGCCAACATATTTCTCATCTGCACAATTCCAGATGCACCCTCCTAAGTCATGCCCTTACCTCCAATCTCTGTCTCTTCCATTCTATCCTATTCCAAAGCCAGCTGTACTCTCCTAAATCACAGCTTGGGGAATACCCCCTCCTTAATTCATACTTTCCCTTGCCCTCATGGTCACTGAAATAGTCCTTTTCAGTGCACATGCACATAAACTCCATTTTAAAACCTACTGCCACACAGTTGCTCTACATGGATGCCATGACCCAGAGAAAATAAAGTCTTCCCTTGTCCTTGAACCCAATGCTCATTTTCTTGCTTCAATGCCTTTTTTCACCTAAAATGCCCTTCCATCACATTTTCTGTTGAATTCTTCCCATGCACCAAAACTAAAATTAAATGTCAACTCTTACATAACATACAAGCAAGGGACTAAATAAGAGTGGAAATGAAAGTGGCTTATTGTAATGGGAAGTAATGAATTAATGTAAGAACTATTTTAAGAGTAGAATTAACAATACTTTGTTTCTGATTGGGTATGAAGGTTGATATTAAATATTAATAAAAGCTGCTATTGTTTAGTATTTACCTTGCATCTGATTCTAAAAATGTACTCTACATAAATTGACTATTTCATATCAATACCCCTAGGAGGAAACTGCTATTATTATCCCCATTTTGCAAATGAGACAATGGATGCTTAGAGACATTAATAAATACTCAAGTTTTCATAGCTTTTTAGAGTAAAGCTGAGATTTGAATGAACGTTTATCTAACAATATATATCATGGTCTTAACCATGAGGAAATGCCTTGAAGTCTGGTAGCCTGGGGGAATTGCTTGATTTATGAGAGAAATAAGCCATGAGGCTTTCATCTTTAAAATGCTAAATTTTGAACTATTTCAATAATTTCTAAGAGGAGACATCTACCAGTCAATTGCAAATATGGAAGTACAACTTGGGAAAGAAATCATTACTAGAGATATTGATTTAAAAGCCTGCTACATGAAGGTGAGAGGTAAAGTCCTATGAATATATGGAGTCACCAAGTGAGAGAATACTAAGCAAGGAAAAGAGTAGGAGGCAAAGAGCTAAACTTGTAGAAAACTTTCCATGAACGATGATGAGGAAGAAATGGAAAGAGGGGAAGTTCAAAGACAGTGAAGGGAGAAAGGGAGAAATAAAACACAAAATGTTTTATTAATATAGAATCCAGGGAAATTTCAAGACAAAACCAGGGGCTAACAGTATCAAAGATGTTGTAAAATGGAAAATAATCTGATGGATAATATTTAGGAGATCCTGGGGATCCCTGAGAAAGCAATTAAAGCAGAGCAGTGGGATTGGAAGCCAGTTGGAAAGAGGTAAAGGAGTGAATCATATATATGTGTTTGACTTTCATAGAAGGAAGCAGTTGGCTCTTGGTCTAGACTGAACTAAGAAACACCTCTTTACGTATCATTAAGCAGAATCTATATCTTAAAGAACAACAGTCCCCATTCTGAGAGAACATGCCAGGTAAAGTGATCTGTTCATACCCTCACAAGTACCCTTCATACTCACTGAGAAAATAGTACAATCTTTTTTTTTTAAGATAAGATAACTTTTTACCAGTTGAATTGTGCAGGTTTGAAGATGTTACCACTTAGTGTCCAAATGACTATTATTCCACCAAAAATGTTGACTTACCACTGTAATTCAGTGATTCCAGTGTATGAAGGCTACTGTGATTATATGTTATACTAGCCTGCAAAATCCTTCAAAATAGGGAGTATGTAATCATATTCAGTACTTCTCAACTAGTACACCCCTCACAAAGATACATACACACTCACATACGCACACACACATATCTCCAGCACCAAACATAATATAAACACTAGGTATTCAAAATTGGCTGTTGGATGAATTAATAAATGAATTGAATGAGTCCTTGAATAAACAATTCAAGTGAAAAATAAAACATAAATTCCTTTATAGAGACATAAAGATAAACAAGTTGAAATTTTAGTCCAAGTAGCAATGCTATATAATTAATACATAGGTTAAAGTGATTCATAAAATAAGAAAGAATTTCTAATGATGAGCCCTTTACAGTGACATATACCATCCCATATAGTACTGTATTCAAAGATGTTTCAGTCAGAATAACCTAGGTCAGGTGGGGGTCATTAACAGTCCTTAAATCTCAGTAGCCTAAAACAACAAAGGTTTGTTTTTCACCTACATCAGATGTACATTTGAGACTCTGTTTTGGTGGTCTTCACTTAGAGACCCAGACTAGAAGACTCTATAACCTGGCACATCACCAACTTACATTATGGGGGAAAGGCATATGCATGGCAAGTATACACTAAGTGTTCAAAGCTTTCCTCTGATGTAACAGATGCTACTTCCACACGAGCTTCTCTGGTCAAAACAAAAGTCACATGGACAGGGGAGAGAGGAACTGCCTTGCTACAAGGTGCTTTAGAAGGAGGGCAACCAGAAATATCAGTGCACAGCACTAGTGCCTATTACAGCAATATAAAGCTGTACCTGGTTTGGCCAAATTTAATTTTCTTTTATTTTCTTTTAACAAATTAATAAAATTTACAAAAAAATAATAAAAAAATAAAAACCTCCAACTGGTGTCTTTTGATTTTTAAATTCAAAGGATGTCTTTGGCACAAACTAAATTTCAGCAATGGCAGTAACAACAAGAAATGAAGTCTCCTGCTTTCTCTTTTGCCATTTTCTATGGTTCGTTATGCTGTTCTAATTCTGTGTATGTCTGAATTCTGGCTTCAAGTAAATAAAACAAATTTAGGTGACTTTTTTTCTTTGGATACTGGTAATAATTCAGAGAGACATAGGAAGGCCTCAAAAGATAGAAATCTCTTTCTACTAATTGGGATAAAGGAAATCTTAATATTTAAAAAGATGTGGAATGCTTTGGTCTAGGGTCAAAGTGGAGAGCTGGCCTCCTGTTGCCGCATCGGGCTAGTGGCTGGCTGGTAGTTGAAAATGGTATTGCACTGTTACAGTGTTCAGTAAACTGGAGTTAATGAGAGATGATATGATAGCCGAGAATGAACATACAGAAGAAGCCATAAGAAGACTTCCTGAAAACCTTTATCATGACAAGATGTTTTGCATTAAAAGAGCACTAGACCTGACCACGAAGCAGCAAATCTTGCCAAAGAGCAGTAGACAAAATATGAGGATAAATTCTTCCTTGAACCATCTCTGAAAGAAGTGATTTGGGAAAGAAAAGAAAGAAAAGAATGGACAAAGAAATAATCATGTAATTGGAACTGTGTCTGCAACTGTCCTCAAAGTTTTTTTATGATGTTGATAAAACCTAGAATGTATAATTTAATAAGTATTTGGGCTACAAATACATTACTTTAAACAAATATCAGTTGTAATCACTGTTGGAGTTTACTTATAAACCTTATAAAAATCTTAACTACTCATTTTGCTTATCTATTATAACTCTTTCCAAACTTCTAAGCTATGTTTAGTTACGGTTTAAATTGCTGGAGCTCAGAGAGACCACATTAATCAGTTCTCTTCACTGGTTGGATAACCTCAATTTACTAAAGGATATGATATTATACCAAGTAGACTAGTCACCTTTATATTGCCTTTGTAGATTAGCTAGATGCCAGCCCCTAAATCGCAGGTATTTTGAGCAAGAAGCAAGTGCAAGTATTTTATTTCACCTGAAATAAACAGAAAAGTCCAGTAGAATGGCTTTCACACTTTATAAGTTTTCTATAGAATGAAAAGAAAGAGAAAGAATTCACTCCCCAGTTTGCCAAGATTGCAGACCCAATTCAGCCTGCTTCAACCACTGGCCTCCAAGATATTTGATTTTGCATCCTACCAATAAAAAATCATCTTCACATTCTCAATATGGGTATTTATAAATCATATGTATGTGATAATATGTATATTAGAAAACAAAAAAGTAGACATTACAAAAATAGATAAAAATATAAAGACAAATTATACTTTCTCCCCATATCCCAGTGATTTGTCCACTCTTGAAACCATTGTTATTAAATATATTGTAAGCATTGAATATGAATAATAGTTAAAAGTTTAGTATTAGTATCATTCAATAATGTCTTTCCCTGTCATAAATTCTGAAAAGCTTTCTTAGGTGGAAGCAATAGGGATGGCAGCACAAGGAACAGCGAAGGAACTGTGTGGAACCTGTAGCCTCCATAGTGGTCTACAGAAAGCCAATGCTATGTGAGCTGGGAATATCTGATTGGGATCTTACCTTGAAAAAAATCAGACTAAGAAAAACAAGTCTTGTTAGACTTTAAATTCTTTAGAGTTTAAATTCTTACAGCAAAGAATCAAAAGAGTATATGTGTGTTTGGTATGTGTGTGTATTTGTGTGCATATATGTATAATTGCTTGTGTGTATAAATCCCCTTCCAAAAGATGAGATGTTGATATTCCACATTCATTGTGTTTGAGTTGCAACATGATCATAAAGGTTTTGTGAAGATATTAGAAAACCTCATTATATTCCTTAAAGGCCTCTCTTCTTTAAAAAAAAATGTGACTTTGTGTCCCAAGATGATGAAATAGATCATGGCTTTTTTTTTTTTTTTAAGATTTTTTATTTATTTATTCATCTATCCCCCCCTTGCTGCCTGTGCTCGCTGGGTCAGCTAACCACGCCGTGCGGGCGGGCCTGCCCCCACCAGGAGGCCCCGCGAACCGAACCCGGGGCCTCCCACATGGTAAACGGGAGCCCCACTGATTGAGCCACAGCCGCTTCCCAGATCATGGCATTTATACCAACATGGTCAGAAAGTGAGTTTTTAATATTCAATTACTTTCTCTAAAACAACCCCACCTTATCTGTGCTATATATGTGTATATGTGTGTAAGTCTGTGTGTTTCGACTTTCAAAGGTAGAATGCAAAATTAGCCTATCTAGGACTACAAATCTAGTGACCAAATACTTTGTATTGTTTACTATATGCCATGCTCAGCACAAAGCATATGTGGTGAGAGTCAAACACTAGTAAGGCACATGCTCACCTTTGAAGAACTCAGGTGCTAATGGGAGAGATGGGTTAGTATATAATGCACAATACTAGATATATTTAATATTATGTTAGGACAATTAATTTTGCAGGGAAGGCATCACTGATACCTTAGGAATGTTTAAAAGGGCAAATAGGAATTGTTCAAATGAGAAATGGCAGATGAGATGCAGTGAATTGGTCTGGCATTCCTAGAAGAAACAGTGTTAGGAGAAACATAGAGGTATCCGAATGCATTGCATCCCACTGAGGCAGCAAGGCATTCTTTGTGATTACGAAAGGGGAACCTAAAGAGGGTGACCTGAGATGAAACCCAAGGGAAACCAAGATCAGGGTGCAAGGGTCTTTGACAATACATAATCTTCCTTCTTAATCCAGTTTCCAGAGTGTTCTAGTGTCATTCCTCATAAACAACAATGACCTCTACTGTTTAGATGTATTACAAATGCATAAAAATGTCTTAAAATCTTCAGATATACTTATGATGGCTGACAGTACAATACTTTGAGATATTGCTAAAATATGTGAAAATAAAAAATAAGCTACATTTATTTTCATACCACATAAAAATATTTAAAATATATGAAATGACCTTAAACAAAGAGACAACAAAAGTTTGAGGCAAGCTATGTAAGTAATCAATGAATTCAACACTTACATTTCATTCTGCTCATGTCCAAAGGGAAAAACCAAGCAGGGCCATGCTCAGGTGACTCCAGTTCACACAAATAAACCTCTGTTTCCTAAGCCTAAAAGTCTGCACCTCTGGTTTTAAATCTCAAACCAAACCCCAACTCCAAATCATTCTTGCCTGAAGTCACCAAATCCCACGTCTTCTAACCACAACCCTCACTGAGTTCAAGTTGAGTCCAGCACTGTTTTGGTTGCTAAGGTTACTGTCATGGGACAAAGATCTATCCTCCCAAGTATGTCTGGCTCCTAAAATATTAACTGTAATCTTTGAAAAGAGAGAATAATGATCAAAATAGCTGACTGGTTCAAATGCTTCTTCATACTGACAGACATTCTGGAAAGGGACTCTAAACTCAGTATGACAATTTATCAGAATGTGGGAAAGTTTGAGAGAAAATGTGGGCGCTATTGGTCAGCAATAGGGACAATATTTAAAGTTCTATAACAGCAATCTCCAAATTAATGGTTTTCAAATAATTTCCAGGTAGCTCCTCTAGCAATGGAATTCTGCCTCGGTAATTTATTGTTAATTTTTAAAAAGTAAAAAGAAAAAAACAAACACAAAAAGAAAAGGACATTTTAACATACGCCTAATGCTCTTTCTTTTTTTCATTAAAAAGCAGAATTACGGGATATTATATGTACAGTATTATCTTAGTTTGCCAAGGCTGTTTTAACAAGTACTACAGACTGGTTGACTTAAATAACAGGAATTTACATGCTTCACAGTTTTGGAGACTAGATGTCCAAATCAAGGCAGTGTCAAGCCATATTTTGTCTGAGTCTATGGCACTTTGGTGGTAGTTTGCCAGTAATCCATAGCTCAAGTCTCTGCCTCCATCACATGGCTATTTGTCTCTGTCTCTTACTCACTCCTACAACTGTGTCCAAGTCTCAATAGCTTATAAGGATTTCTGTCACACTGAATTAAGGATCACTCTGATTCCGTTTGGCCACATCTTAAAAACCTATTCTGAAATATGTCAGTTTTCTTTAATTTAGTAGCAAATAGGCAAGATATTTTGTATTTTTTCTTGTTGATCATTTTAAACATTATGTGATTTTCCTTCATACCTTAATGTTAGCCCAAACAAGTAGAAAATATTTTATTGGGGTTTGCACAATATCAGGGTTATATTATAATGCAAATTGCGTAAACATATTATGAAATAAAAATGAAAATGTATTGAGTCAAAAAAAATAGATAATTGTTTATTTCTATTTTTTTTTTGTTATTTCTTTTTGTTTTTCATTTAGCTTTTAATTATTAAATAAATAATTGTTGAAAAAAAAAAAAAAGGATCTTCAAAGATCCTATTTAAAAATGAGTTTACATCTACAGGACCGGGTGCCTTTGTGGGGGACATGTATGTATTTAGATATTTAAGCTGTTTGAATCATGGGTTCTTTAATAACCAAAAATGTCTATATTGAGAAATCAGATATCAATGAACATATCAAAGGGTCAAATTTACTACCAGTTATAAGGGCAGTGCAAAGAAAGTTTCTTTAATATGTAGCTTCCATAAAAACAGAATATTTGTCCCAAGGACCTATAACTTAATGAGAAAAGAAACCTTCACCACATCTCTTATGTAGCCATCAATATTTCCTGTATTGAAAACATAAAATGTTTTAATTTAAATGACAATGGGAATAGAATTGTGAGAACGCAGCTTCCTGTTTACAAAAAGTGTCTAACTAGAATTATGTACATCATCCTATTATATGTATTCCTTTAGGAAAAAGCTACTCTAAATCTAGGGATATTAATATTGATTGGCCAAGTTCCCACAGAGAAGGAAATGTGAAACATGTTCAGAAATGTTGCCACCCTAATCTCATTGGAAATCAGCCTGTATCAGATCCACCAATTCTATTCTTTATACTTCCATGTTACTTTTAATGCTGTGGTGATTTGAAGCTGTATGTACTCTAGAAAAACATTTTTTTTTTTTTAATTTAATCCATTCCTGTGGATGTGAACCTATTGTAAGTAGGATCTTTTGATGAGGTTATGTCAGTCAAGGTGTGTCCCACTTTCAATCAGGTTTGGCCCTAATCCTATTACTGGAGTTCTTTATAAGCAGAATGAAATTCCAACAGTGAGAGAGAAAGCCACAGGAATCAAAAGGCTAGACATTGATGGAACATGGAAGAGAAGGGAGATTCTAAGAGATGCCACCAGGTGCATTACTGTGTGACAAGCTAGGAACCAAGAAGTACCAGCAGTCAGGCAAAGGATACTACAGTCTCTGGAAAGAAAGTGTTGACCTGATAACATCTTAATCTGGACTTTCTTTTAGCCTCAAAACAGTAAGTTAATACATTCCCATTGTTTAAGCCATTTCATGGTATTTGCTTGAGCAGCCCAGGAAACTAAAACAAGTGCTATAATATATATCTGTCACCAAAACCTCCATGCTTGTCTTGCCTACCTTGTCAAAATATAATTGTTGGTTCTCACATACTTGTCTGATCAACTTAACTGGTGGGACTGCAGACTAGTAAAAAGGATCAGGTGCTGCATTATAAAGCACGGTTAGATGCCACCAAAGCTCTATAAATAGGGGTGAAAATTCAAACGTGAAATGCAGGGTAATGTTATTGCAAGGTCAATGAAACAACCCCGTGAGTGTTTGCAGCCAGCTGGCTTGGAGTTCTTGAATTCCAGAAGCCAATCATCAATCTTTTCATTTCTGAATTTTGGTTATTGCTGTGTGAAATATCACAGAGTTTTATTGCATTTCATTTTGGTTATCACTTAAATAATAAAAGGTTTGTAGAGGACTGTGAAGCTTATAATTGTTTAGTATGAATTATATGGAAAAATGGAATTCCTTCTCTCTTCCTTGTGACACCAGTAAGATCAGAGATTTTTCTGACTGGGGCTTATGGCCCACTCTAGTCCTGAAATCTAAGGGTAAAATGCCGAACAAGAGTGGAGATGCCAATGATGGGGAGGCAAGGAAGAGTGAGCCCAGGAACAACATCCAACATCATTATAAGGTTGTGGCTTATAAACTTACCTTTCTGTCCACATCCAGTTTTAAATTCCTACTTTGCCACACCCCGGTTGAGATCTTTAGAAAAGGTTATTCAATTTTTCCCAAGCCTCGGGGATCTGATCTGAAATCAAAGTAATAATGCCTACCTCAAAGGGTTGTCCTGAGGATTAAATGCAATAGTGTTTGTGACACACTCAGTACCGTGCATGCCAAGGGCTGAAATGGTAGTGATGATTATTCTCAAAGCCATTAGCAATGGTGTTGACAAAAAAATTTCCACTCTCTGAAGTGCTTCATATTTGTTTTAATTCGAGGGCAAATCTGTATAGATCTTTTGACAAGTTTCTGCTTAAAGAGAAGCCACCTAATAAGTAGTTTGCCATTTGATCAGATGTACTAATTCTATTAGGTACTATCATCCGATGGTGTTCATTGAGAATCTGACTACACGCAAGCATGGGATTGAAAATGAAAACAGATATCTACAATTTCCTAAGCATTTCACATAGAATAAACAACTGAGTCTTTTAAACAATCCCCATTTTCCAAATGAGGACACAGAGGCTCATGGGGGGTGAAGTGAATTGCTTAAGCCATTCTACCTCCTAATAGCTGTGCTAAAATCTAGATGGCATCTTTACAAAGATTGCATTTGAATATATTCTACTTCAGGGGTCAGCAAACATTTTTGTAAAGGGTCAGAAATTTTAGGCTTTGTGAGCCACATGGTGTCTATCTCAACAACTCAATTCTGCCACATGAAAGCGGTTTTTGACAATACTTAAGCAAATGAGCATGCCTGTGTCCCAGTAAAATTTTATTTATAAACACAGGAAGTTAGATTTGGCCCATGGGCTGAAGTATTGATTATATGATAGTTTAATTTTAACAGGGACATTTAAGCATTAAATAAAAGTGTTTACATTTTCTGTCTCCCCAACAGAATGTCTTGAATTCTAATTTTCCAAGTCATAATAAAAGCCAATTCCCACAGTCCAATAAAAAAAATAAAAGTGCTTCACTGTGCATCTTTAGCCCAAGAAAACTATTTAGTCATTCAAATATATTTTAGACATATTGTTTCAGTAGACATAATATATATTCAATGAACAAATTAATGAATAATCAAGTTAAGAAATAACGGTTTCTGTTGAAGCAGAACCTATGCACAATAACAGTAAATTTGTCAGATATTTATCAAGTGTCTCCTATATGCTCTGTGCTCTGCTAAGACACAGAAGAATAAGACATCATCTTTACTTTCCAAGAAACTCAATTCTGGGAGGCAAGGAAACTAAGCACAGTATGATATTTTATAAGTATTAAGCTTTTGAAAGTTCTGTTGACTCTTTCAGGGTAACCAGATATGGTAATATATTATTCCAAGAATAGTCCCTAATTTAGGTTCCCACAATGCCAGTCCACATGGCACTGCTACTGAAATGAAAGGATCTTCGCCTTCACATAATAAAAATCAGTTCTTATCTACACTTAACTTATTGAATTTATTTCTGGAGGACAAAAATCATAAACAGTATTTTTCATTGGATATATATTTTTCCCTTGTCACCTCCTTATTTTATTTTTTTAAAAATCAGTGATCATGCTCTCAAACTTAATGTTGGCTCTTCGGCCCCAACATTATTTTGGAAGCAAGTTGTAAAAACTCTATCCTTACAACTTCTATTCTTTATTCCTTTTCCTTATCCTTAACTGGTTTTCAACAAATGCCTTTTCTCAATTTTTCTGCAACACTAACCATGTAACCACAATAGAGTGGAGCAAAATCAGGTTTTATCTTTATTGTTTAAAATACATGAAACACCATAAAAATTGTCAATGCTAAACTCATAGCAATTCAAGGAGGATGAATCAAATCTCCAAATACATGTTTGGGGGGGGTATAAATACATAAAAACTTAAAAAGAAATGTCAGAAATTATCAGGGCATAACTTTAGAAGGCAAGACATTGAAAAAGGGTTTGGAAAATAGTCATGTAATCTGGATAAACTAAGTGGGTTTCATTTGTCACAATCCCAGGATATGAGTCTTTCAGATCCTTGTGAATGATGCTTTGAGTGTTATATTAGAGCTAAAAGATGTGGAAGCATTTGATTTAATGCATAGACATCAGTTTTGTCTGCCAAATCCCAGGGAAGACATCTAGAAGCCCATCGATCAACATTAGGATCTCTGTGTTAAGCAAATGACATCCAAATCATAAAGCCGTCATCATTTAAAATGCATTTTTAAATCACTGCTCCACTGCCATTTATAATGGGAATATTTTTAACTCCAATAATTAATCAACTCTGACACATTTTCTTCCTTTTTTTCTTTCTGTTCTCCTCTGACATCCTTCTTTGATAAGAAGCCATTTTTAAATTTCCTGTATGTAGAAAACCAGCCAAAGTATTCAGATTTCTAAGTTTCATCTAACAAGGGGTTTTGGAGATTTTTAAATGAAGAAAGTTGAAAAACATTCTTCAGCTCAGATAGCATCTTGACATACATGTGCCACGATCAGAGTGACATCTCCTTTGGGAATACAAATTCACTGCTTGTGACTGTACCTTAGAAACACATTGCTTGAAAATGATGTACTTCAAGCACACAGCCATATCACATTTCCCCACCTCTTTGGGAATCAGTTCATCAGATAATTTCTCTTAAAGAGATTCCAGTGCTGTAATTTGCCTCTGCTTTAATCAACAGTGAGATAATATAAAAGCTGCATTAAATGATTCAAAATGATTTAGTCGGCAGGAAACCCATTAGTTTAACCATATTTTCCCATACTTTTCAGCACCATGTCATCTGGAAATAATAGGTACCATAAAAGCAAATTCTGAAAACTTAAAAAAAAAGCCAGGGTAGAGCACCTGTTGTTTATATGGAGGCTGATATTACCACAAATTAATCAAAATAAGGATTTTTCCACTATATTTGAATTCAAATTCTGTATGAAAGAATGCTAAAATGTTACATTTAAGCGTGATATATTTACATATTAACTTTTGTCAGATTGGAATATGCCAGATGTGCAAACTTAGACTCACACTAATGTGGATGTTTTCATATCTAGTAAATCAATGAGTAAACTGAAAAAAATGCAAAAGGGAATGGGGCACTAGAAGCTTGAGGAGATGACAAGTGCATATTAAAGCATTTTGAGTGAATAATCTAAGGGTTCATGTCTTGTAACTTTTACTGGGTTACTAAACTTTTTAAGATGCCTTAAATGCATTAAAAATACCATTAAAAATCACAAAAAACACAGTTTAATGCATGTGACTTTTGTTTGGGGATCGAAATCTTTAAAATTTAGAGTGTAATCATTCATCAACTCTGAATACGTTCTAGAGCGCCTCACAGTCTATTGGCTGTCAATGAACACTAATTGATAACAATCCTGCCTTCTAAAAACCCAGAATTATCTGAATCCCCAGAACATTCTCCAATTCTCAGAATGCATCATAACAGTCCACGTTACAATGACGATTAGCCTTTGGGAAGAGTGAGAAGAAATAGGTTTCAGAATGATAGAGTGATGACCATAGCTGGAATGAACTCAAATTTTTAATGGAGGAAAAATTTCTAGTTTTCATTTTATAGATGTACAGTAGGGAGTAGAAAATGTTAATCCTTTATAAGAATTGTGGTTTCCTACTCCAAAATTTAGGGCTTCCTAGGTCTTTGCAAGTTTAAGGTGAAGAGGATGGTTGTCACGTAAAAACAAATGTTTTTCATCTTTTTTTTTTTTTAAGATTTATTTTATTTATTTATTCCTGCCCCCCTCATTGTTTGCGCTGTCTCTACTCTCTCTGTCCATTTGCTGTTTGCTTTCTATGTCTGTTCATCATCTCTTTAGGAGGCACCAGGAACTGAAACTGGGACCTCGCATGTGGGAGAGAGGCACTCGATCATTTGAGCCACCTCCACTCCTTGCTTTGTTGTCTCTTTCATTGTGTTTCCTCTTTGTATCTCCTTGTTGTGTCACCTTGTTGCGTCAGCTTGCCATGCCAGCCCATCGCGCCAGCTCACTGTCTTGCTCATCTCCTCTAGGAGGCACCAGGAATCAAATACAGGACCTCCCATGTGGTAGTTGGGAGCTCAATTGCTTGAACCACATCCACTTCCCTTGTCATCTTTCAATTGAGTAAGAAAAAGAAATAGTCATAAGTGCTTTATTGGGTGGATACCCTATTTATGAAAATATTCTTAGTGAAGCTGCTGCACAGAATACTCTAGAGGAGTCAACAAACTGCAATTGCTTATGACCTAGTCTTCAGTTCAGCATATCTGCCACCTAAATTCACTGAGATTAAATAAGCTTATGAAAATGAAGTGGTTGATACAGTGCTTGGCTCACAGTATACGCAGCTTAAATAATCCTTGTCCTCATGGAAATAACGGTTAAAAGGGTAGACAAGGGAAATGAGTAAGTCTAGAATGGGAAAAAGAACCCAAGTCTTTTAGATCGATTAAAAACAAGAGCCAATCCTTAATGACACCTTCTACATGCATGAAGTGGCTTTGCAATATTAACTCATAATATTGATAGATTGATACTATCTTTATTTCCATTTTATAGATGAATGGAACTTACACACCGAGAGGTTAGCAACTCAACAAAGTTGCAATTCTGGCAAGCAACAGAAATGGAGATTTCACTCAGACAGTTTAATGCCATGGCCTACCTCTTAGCCATTTCACTGTGCAGCCTCCTGTTTGCATTTGCATTATGACTATTAGCAATGAAATAATTGCCATGTGACTAGTTTCTTACAAATACAAGAGTTTTTCAAAATAGGACCCTTGTGGTAGCCTAGCAATGATAAGACCAGAAATCACAAGGATCATTTTTCTCTTTATATCCAAGCTTAACTCGAGCAGCATAAGTTTGTGCTAATTCTGCCTTATTATCTCATATGAGAATAAGCAGAAAGCTTTGGGTTCTATGAATAAGGAATATGTCTGTCTTCATGAACACTAAGCTCCCTTGCCAATAAAAATGATAAAGAATAAAGCATTTTGTTTCAACTCCATTGTTTCACTAAAGCACTTAAGCCCAAAATGTATGATTCCAGAATTACTTAGGTGTCTATCATCCTTCATGATGTGAAAGACAATTTGGAATTGATATTAGAGTATCCAAGGAAACAAAATTGGGGGGGTGAGAATGGGATGAAAGAAAAAATAAAAAAGGAAGCAGCCTGAAAGCCTTCCAAAAATATTCCACCCACACTACAGTTTTGGACAACATTGTCAGAAGAGAAACATTTAACACCCCCTTTCTTTAAAGTTGGATTTGTTTAACTGGCCATGGCTTAAGAAAATGTTATGTTTATTCTGTGGGAATGTTTGCTAAGAACGAATTTAACTTGGCTGCCGTGAAAGTTGTTTTTGTTGTTTGGGTTTTTTAATGTTAGTTTTTGGGATGACTTTGTTTTCTTTGAGGTGGAGGAAGCAACTTTTCATACAATTTAGTGGTTATATGAAACCTCCTCCACTGGACTCTCATGCACTCTACATACTGTATATAATATATATTTCAGTTGGGTTTGTTTTCCCAAAATCCAAGAACTTCTGCATAAAAGTTGCTCAATTTCAGAATGATTTAAACCTCCGGGAGCATAATTCTATATGACTCCAAACTACAGGGGTTTCTTAAGCAGACTGAGTATCATTTCACCTCTCTCATACGTCTTTAGTCTCAATTTAAAAGCCACAATATTCTGATTCAGTTTATGCCTGAATTAGAAGGCAATGTAATTTTTGCTGCTAATGAATGCAATGTCCTGAAGCTCCTTCCCCTACTCAACATCATATACTCGGACCCTGTCTCCTCACACGTATGTACAATTCACACAAATCAGAGAGATCCAACATGGCCTTAGTCTGTGCTTGGTCTCTCCTTCAATCTCAAGAATACTGTGCAACCTCAAAACAGCTCTAAGTCAGACCCCTTGTTATAGGTTGAATCATGGGCCCCAACAAAAAACATGCTTTTAATTTGAATCCACATTCCTATGGATGTAAGCCCATTTATAAATAGTATCTTTTGAAGATGTTATTATTAATTAAGGTGAGACCAAATTAAATCAGGGTGGACCTTAATCCCCTGGATCCCTTGAAAAGAGAGGAAATTCAGACTCAGAGAAGCTAGAAGACATAGAAGGTAGAAACCAGCAGAAACTGGAAGGGCAGACACAAGGAGACAGAACTCGCCATGCACTGGGAGGCAAAGATGCAAGCCAAGGGACCCCAAAGATTGCAGCAGGCCAGCCCCAGAATGCTGCAAACTTTGGGGAGAAAGCATGGCCTTGCCGACTCCTTGATTTAGGACTCCTTTAAAATTGTGAGACAAAATATTCTTGTTTTTAAACCAGCCCATTTGTAGTATTTGTCATAGTAACTCTGGCAAACTAAGCTACCTCTACACAGGTGACAGTACAATCTGATTATGTACTTTATTTGTTCAGTGACGTGAAGGAGGGCTATGAGGAAGGGTGTAATGGGAAATGTTCAGTGCTTTTAAAAATTTGAATTATAGCTTGCTCTTTTTCTCCTTTTAACCAAAAGGAGGTAAAATCACAATTAGAAAAAAGCTCCAAAGATATGGTATTAAAAAAATTTGACTCTATCTCAAAAATGCAAAATTGGAATAGATTGTTATACAGACATATGCAAACAGAGTAAATGAGGAGAGTTTAATGGAGAAACTACTAAGAAGATTTTGGGCAGGGTTCAAAAAAAATCCAAAAGGAACAATAAAATATAGAAATGGGGCAATACACAGCTCTAGACCCAGAAGGGCAAGAATAGGGAGGGTTGTGTTTGTGTCATATCAGAGAGGTGCTGTGGCCTTAGGAAGAGGATTGAGGTCATAGCAAGGAACAAAAACTGACACCCCCTCCTTCCATTGCTCATCTGCTCTGCTCCCTTCTCCTGGCCAAAGCCACATGGAAGCCAGAGGGCAGGGAAGCCCTTTCAGGCAGTCTAGACAGATCAGGCTGCAGGACATGGATTGAAGTGCACTAGAGAGTAGATCTGAAAGGGCAAAGGGAATACCCATAAAATCACCCCATAGATTATGTTTAAAAGATGATAGATGATGGAGAGAGAGAGAGAGAGAGAGAGAGAGATGGAGATAGATTAGCTAGATCCATAGATACATACATAGAGATAGATTAGATAGCTAGAAAGAAGCAATTAGTTTTACACACTATCAATGAATTCAAATATATTAAAATGCTGAAAACCTTTTGCAACAAACCCACCAAAGCCCAACTAAAAGCTATAAATAAAATAAAATAAAAAGTTGAAACGAGAAAGCAAGACCTCTATGAATATAAATATTTATTAACCCAAGTATTGCTTGCTTTAAAAATAAATCGCCTTACACTTTGAGAGAAGTGGACTGTAATCGGATCTTTCCCATTCTGTCTTTGCTCTGGGATTTTAAAAGTCATCCTGTTACATTTTCAATTCAGGCTTAGAAATCAAAGACTATGAGATTCTGGGAATTGTAAATGATCGTTTTACCAATAATAATGATTTTGAGTGATCGTGCTAGGCTGATTATTTTTGTAAACTGAACTTAAGTTAGAGGATAAACATTCCTATTTGGTATCTATTACTATTCAAAGCATTACCATACTAAGAAAGAGTGGGGAAATCCTAAAAAAGAACAAGCAGAGCCATCGACCCGAGATAAGTGTGTGGAAAAGTGTTAATGGAGTAAGTGTTTGGCCAAGTAATTGAATGTTTTTCTAGTCTTGATTGATTCATGGGCAATAAAATGAAATTTGGCAAATACTTCATTTCCCTATTGCTGGAGTTTCACTGATAACTATTTTGAGATTCTGACCTAGCAGTAGTTGAACATTTTCCCAAAGCCAAGAGCAGTTCTTTTCCTATAATGAAGCAAGGGACTGAGTGATTTCTGGTTGCCCTAGAAGAATATTTACAGGGCAGTCAGGCAGTTAGAGCCTGGTCCGGGTCCTAATGAAAAGAAGAGGGAAATCTTCTGCTTCCATCCATAACCTGTCTGGCATGAAATGACCACAAAATGCACCATCTTACACTTCTCTGCTGCAAGGTGCTCACTTCCCCTTCTCTGCCCAGAGAGGCAGCTATTAGGGGAAGGAAGAGAAAAAGGGTTAAAAGGACAACACATAAGCAGCTTGTTTGAATCATGCTCCACAGCAGGTCCTGAGACCAGTGGATAATTACAGGAAATATCTGTAAAATTTTCAAATGAGTAAGTGCTCTCTCCTCTTTATGGCCACATCAGATGGATAAGTATAAAGCCAGCTATACAGTAATTTGTTCACTAGACTTCAGCCACAACTGACAATCCCTCAAAGCCTCTATCTCTTTTTCTCTTGGAGCCATTGTCCATAGGCTTTGCTCCGTTGGGAAATGCTTATCCTTGCTTGTCATAGGGCTCCTAGTCACACATCCTCTCTCCACCTGTTTCTCTCTCAAAGCAACTTGTAGGTGTGAAGGTTTCCCACCCATATCTCACACTAGAGCAGGGGTTCTTAACAAGGGGTCTGTGAGCTTAAATTGGAATTCAAAAAAAAAACAAACATTATTCTGGTGGGGATGTGTTGATGCAGGTGTGATATAATTATTGAATAATAAAGAGTATAATGGACTTAGTAAGGGATCCATAGTTTTCACCTGACTAGCAAAGGGGTCCATGGAACAAAAAAGGTTAAGAACCCCTGCACTAGACTTTAAGCTTTGTGAGAACTGTGTCCGTGTTTGCTTGTCCTCTTTCCTCACTATCTAACAGAGGGCCTGGCACATGGTAGACCTTTAATAAATATCTGTTCTGTGCATGAATGGAATTCTCATCTGGCTTTAATTATAGAGTGGCCTGCCTGAAGGTATGTTTTCTTTCTTTTCTTTTTTTTTTTTTTTTAACGAGGGAAATGATACCAAAACTTTCCCAGAGCTTTGGTACTCACAAGTACTATAAGCAGGTTTCTGTAATGTCATGAACAGCAGGTTCTTGCCACACCATTTTACCAAAAATCTTTCCTGTCAACAGAGTCACAAATTGCAGCACAGAGCTCCAAGTCCTGAATTCAATTCAGCTGATAGATGAGCTTTGTTTTTGAGACCTTGTTTTTTCTAGAGCTTGAGAGAAGAGCATATAAAGCTTTATAATATTCTCGTGAAGATGTCACTTCTTTCTTATTAATATATAATAAAGAGATTAGAGTGACTTCCCCAAGGCCACACAGAAAACTACTGTCATTATTAAACTATCACCAGGAAAATTGCCTGGTTTGGCAGGTATGGCTGGAGAACTTAGCAGTCATCTTATAAAATTCATAAAGAGAAGTGGGGACAAGCAGCGAGTACAGAAGTTGCATTGACTGGTGTTTTAACTTCCCTAATATTCCTGAGACACATTTTTCTCAATTTAGAAAGTGTAGATAACATCAAACTTGCAGAGTCACTGTAAAGGGAAATTAAATTATTTAGAAATATACATATTTATGTATATTTGAATATGTATTTGTACATATTTTATCTAATTAATATATATGCTCAGCTTAAAATTTTGCACAAAGTAGGTACTAAATACTTAAATATATATGATTTTTACTAGTCTTATACCAAAATACTAGAAGGATGGCAAAATATTAAGATGCCAAGTTGTCATAATCAAGAACTTAATATACAGAGAGAATTTCAGGGTAAATAGAACTGTCAAAAATAACAAGCATATATTAAACAGACCACAGAATATAGCTGAAGAAAGGCCTGCCTAAGAAAATATGAACTACACTAAATGAAATAATTACAATTAAAAAAAAGAAAAAAGAAAAAAAGCAATCAGAATAATCAAAGTACAACTGGAGTTTTTCATGAACATTTTATCTCTGGGTGAGGTAAGTAGAGAGGGTGAACTTATATGTGTCAGAAAAAGACAAATACTTTAAATATTTTGTGTAACATCTAGGTTTACAAAAATATAAACTATATTATATAAATATAAATATAAGCTAGAAAACAACTATGTTTACAAAAATATAAACTATATTATATAATAATATCGTTATAAGCTAGAAAAAGAAAACTACATTTAATACACCTACTATAAAGCTCATCATTTCTTCTCATGGAGGTCCCATGGGAGTCCCAGCTACTTCAACCAGCATTCAGATACCCTTATGGTAGCCTGGAAGGTCAGAGAGGTAGATCTTTCCGTGGGTGATTTCTCACAAAGAATGGAGTCTCCTTCTGGGAGAGCATTTTTTCCCAGGCCCCTGAAGTCTAGACCCCTACTTACAGATGTTCTGTTTGTTCAGCATCTGGCCAAAGAGAAGAGAAAGGCTGAAATTCAACCCAAGCTCCCTTCATCAAACTTTGTGCCCTGTCCTGGGCTGAATACACACAGAAGGGACACCTTGTTTTAATTCATCCACCCCAAATCCTGTATAAGACAACTTCAACTCTGAGGGAAGTGAAACAGGAAAACTCAGTATTAGAAAGGAGGAATAAATTTGGGGTGTGTCCTGTTAAATTTCTTCCTCTTTCTACTCTTTTCCACCAGTGCTTGAAAACAGAAAAGGAATAAAGTAGATTGTGAGGGGTAAAAATGAGAGAGGGTATTTCACCAAAATATCTGCAAGTTGTCAAGAGCTCAGAGAAATAGCATAAAGGGGTGGGAAGGGAGTACCTTGGAGGGAAATGCTGTAGCACATTGGACAAGGGACAAACACAATGACCTCAGCTGGGGACAGACAAACCTAACTATGGAAGAACATGATGCAAAGAAGACCTTGAGTTCTGGGAAGAGCAAGTGTCATCAGGAGCAGCACTGAGAGGGTCAGGGAAGGGTGACAAGGGGCAGGCATCCTACAGCAGCTGAGTTTGCTAGTGGAAAATGGCAAACATGGACAGTAAGAAATCTAGGGTAAATGCTCTTCTAGGAACAGACTGCATCAACATTTCCTAGGGAGTTTTGAAAAATAAAATGCCAGGGTTATATTCTCAGTCATTCAGTAAACCTGGGCTGGGGGCCCAGGGATCAGAATTGTTAAGTCATCCACTGGGTATTGCCTTAGATTTGAAGACAGCTGATCAGGAGGAAGAACAGGGGGCATTACCTAGGGACTCCAATTCTTGCTGGGGAAAACCTGCACTATGGGCAGAAGGGTTGAAGTTTGTATAGGGAGGAAAAAGATAAAACAGAAAAATACTACTTTGTTACCATTTACACATGATATCCATATCTGGGTAACTTAGCCAGATACTTCGTTACCCAGACCAAGTTACCCAACTTAGTCTTTTGGTGCTTATGGCAGAACGAAGAAGCTAACTGAATAGTTAAAATAAAGGTTGCTGTATCAGTCGGGGTGCTACCCAAGAAGCAGAGTATTGTAATATTATGTTATAGAGTTTTATTTCAAGGTCTTGGCTTACATGATTGTGTGGGCTGGCAAATCCAAAATTTGTAGTTCAGGCCAGCAGGCTGGAAGCTCTCAGGCAAGAGCTGATACTGCAATTCACAGGCAAAATTCCTTCTTCCTCAGGAAAATCTCAGTTTTGCTCTTAAGGCCTTTCAATAGATTGGATGAGGCTTACACATATTACTGAGAAAAATCTTTATTAAGTCAACTCATTGCAGGTACTAATCACATTAATCTTCATAGCAACACCTAGATCAGTGCTTGATTGAATACCTGTGTGCTATAGCCTAGCCAAGTTGACAAATAAAACCGATCATCACAGTTGTCAAAGGTATTTGTTTAATTGGTAAAGCAATGATGCAAAAGCTATAGGCTAAAATGTTGCAGAATCAATAGACAGTTTTGATTGTTTATTTTGCCTTTTAAAAATATATATTCTAGAGAATATATAGTTTCTGATATAAAATATATAGTTGATATTTTTTAATAGTGAATAAATAAACAGGCCAGGTTGGAGTTTGCCCGTGGCTATTCTGGTACAATCTTTATGCAACTTGGCATCTGGAAGTGTCTCTGGGCATCAGTGTAGGCCTCATTTCCTGTTGCTCAACTGTTATTAGATGGTCTTGACATGAGTGTATCTCCTATTTTCTCCCCTCAAAACTATGAAGCTATATTTTCCTTTTCATGATTTTTTTCTCTAAAGCAATAAGATTTAAAAAGGAGAGTCCTTACTTTGAACAAAAAGATATCTGTTGCCAGGGTGATGTCATTTATGTGAGGTAAAATAGATTTCCAACTTGTTCTGCACTTCACAGATGGTCAGTTTCCCCAAGCACACTCCAATTTCTGCCATTGGTGTCACAAGAATACAGCATGCTGCCTCTCCATTGCAACCCAGAAAGAGAACCCGAAGGCTAATGTTCTCCTGGCATGCCAAAGATCTTTTCTGTTGTCCCTGGCCTCAGGGACTCCAACAGTCCTTTCTGTGGGTAAGTTTTATAGTTTCTGCACAAGCGAAAGCTGTCTCTCAAAATGGTCCCAAGGGCACGAGCCAATTGCTAACAGCCACTTAGGCTAAGTCAGCTATTGGTTGGACTCCATGAGCAGAAGGGAATTCCAGCACTGATTGCAGATATTACATAAGCAAACAGACATACAATGTGACATAGGAGGCGGGAGAATTTCATGGATTGAATTATGTCCCCAAAATACATGTTCAAGTCCTAACCCCTAGTCCTGTGAACACAAATTTATTTGTAAGCAGGATCTTTGAAGATGTTATTAGTTAAGATGAGGCCAACCTGGGTTAGAGTGGGTTCTAATCCAATATGACTGGTATCCTTGTAAGGAGAGGAAATTTGGACACAAGGGTAGAGACAGAGACAGAGTTGGCCATGTGACAGAGGCAGAGATTGAGTTATGCTGCCACAAGCCAAGGAATGCCATGAATTGACAGCCACCAATCAGGAGGTTAGGAAAGATGCATGGAACAGATTCTCCTCTTTAAAAGGTTGCATGGCCCTTCCAACTTCTGGAGTTTGGACTTCTAGCCTGTGATACTGCGTTACAGCAGCTCTGGCAAACTAAGACAGAAAGCTAGGAGAAGAATATATCCCTCCTATTCTTTATGTTGTTGCTGAAACACCTACCCCAGATCCCTTTATTCTGAGAATCCAGACCATTTCTCTTGTTTTAAAGGCCCCCTCACTAAGGCAAAAGTCAAAATAGTTGTACTAGCTTTTGCTTATGACGGTGATACTCCTTTGAAATAGACACCGTAGACTAGTAGAGTTATATGGCAACATAAAGTTGTCTGTTGCCTTTCTTATCCAGTGATATACTGGAAAGTCTAGACATCAATTTTAATGGCTCTGGGTTCACATACTCTATAGCCCAGGCAAGTCATCCACTACCCACACACCCAAGATCCTGGTTTTGGTAAGACAGCTCTTACATTAGTGTTCTCCTCTAGTTTATTCCTATTTCCAAACAAGAACAAGTTACATAAAGTTTACATAAACAATGTTAACAAATATATGAGCATAACGATGAGGCAAGCACTAAAACAAAAGTGAAAATAGAGTTAATTCTGTTAGCAAACAAACAAATAACAAAACAAATGCAAAGTTTCATACAGTAAATGAAATGATCAGATAAAAAGAGCAAAATGGGTTTCATAGTGACCCAAAGCTCATTAATAAAGTCATACCTGAAATACTTGATGAGTCATGGGGCTTATTTAGTCCCACTTTTTCCCAGAAAATGTGTAAAGATGATCAGGAGAGTTGAGAGTCTTATCAGATGGATTTCAATTCAATCCAAATTGGAAAAATTATTAATGAATATCTACTATGTTCTGATCTCTGAAGGGGTTAGAAAGATGACTTTTAAGACTGAAAATAAATCAAATCTGTTTTGTTCACCAATTCCTAGCACAACACCTGGCTTATAGTCAGCTTTGAATACATGTATATTTATTTGGAATGGATTCATTCCCCCTCTTCAAGGGACTGACAACATAGTTTTAGTGGACTGCAATCTGTAGTCCAGAAAGGATATTCACACAGCTGTTTTGTCCACACACCTCTGGGATGAAGGCAGGAAAAATACCGTTTTTATTTTTTTATAAGCAACTGATTATTGGAGTGTTTAAGCAATTTACCCTTAGCCAGGCAGCTAAGAAGAAGCAAAGCAGGGACTCTTCATTCCACTACAGCATAACACCTGGGGCAGTATATTAGGGTCCAAATCCATCTCCATGGTTGCCTGTCAAACTCACCTGGTAGGGAGCACAATCATCAGCAGTGCCCTGTTCCTTGGTCCATGTCAAAGTTCTTCATTAGAAAACAAACTTTCCGCACCACCATGCTTTGCAGACAGGAACTCACCTTGTTGAGTCCTGATTATAGGGTAAGCCCTGTGCTAGAGTTTACATATGTTAGTTAATTTAACCCTGCTAATTACTCTCTTTTATAGGTATCATTTCACATTTTACCAATGAGGCACCAGAGATGGGAAAATTAAATAGCTTGCCAAGGTCAAAAAGTTGGTAAGTGGTAGAGCTGGGATTTCAACCATCTCAGTCTTGTCTCAAAGGCCATTGTCTTTACTTTATTGCACACTGCCTCCAAGAAAGGAAAATTAACCCCTGTTCACAAAATATCTGGGGATTCCTGCCCTAAGAAATAGCTGAGCATACTTGCAGTAGACCTTTCTAATAAGAAGTAACCCTGGTTTCCTTTGATCATGAAAGAATGCTTCAGAACTGCATGGTGTTTACAATGCCTTGCTCCTGGAATTGCTTACTTTTCACTGAGATGTGAAACCACAAACTAGTTGCTTTGGTAATTAAAGATCCTTTGCACCGTCTGAATGTGTCAACACCAAGTGTCCTGGGTAAATTTCAAGTAAGTAATTACATTCTGCCAATCTGAAATGCCTTTCTAATTTCATTTCCTTAACATATCCACTTACAGTACCTTTTAGTGTGGCTGTAGATAATTCTAAATTAAGCAAGACCACACAGTAAGTTGCCCAAAATAAATATGAGAAAATGGATTTTCATTTTGAAAGTTTTCCATGTTCTTCTATGTCATTGGATAGAAGCCAATATATAAATGCTAGGAATTCATTTTTCCCCTTACATATCAGTTTTCTCATGGCTAATTCAAGCATTCAGAAATAAAAATTGATTATATCTTCTTTTTCTATTTCACCCTTACCTGCCATAGTGCAGGTAAATCAATTTATTCATACTATAAGAACATTGCACTCTTTGGAGAAAAATCTATTGAAATATTACATTTACAATATTACAGGCAACCTAATACCCAGGATATTTTTATAAGAGCCCCACTCCAGAAAATAAAGTGTCATCCTAAAATCCATCATACATGCTTTTATTATAACAAACCACGGTATGCTCCAAAGAGAAAAAAATCTCAACAGCAAGACATAATTTGCAGATTTTTCTCATTGGCCTTAGTAAGGAGGAATTCCCTGCAGTAGATCATTTTTTAAAATTAGTGGCAAATCAGTTGGATAAGTAAATAGCACAAGTAGAAAAACTACATCATATTCTATAAATTGGTTTCCTAAGCAAAAAGCCTAAAAAATTTTGCATTTATAACTAATCCTCTTTACTAAAGACTAGGGTATATATTCAAGCAATTTATAACCTAATGGTCTTGCTAATAATTCTGTAATTGCTAAAAAAGCAAATGAAGCAATTATTAATCCCATCTAAAAGCATATGAAGTGGTTTTGTAAGAGATCTCCCATACCCATCCAACACACCACACACATGTGCACATTCACACACACACACAGACAAACTTTTGATCTCACTTCCAAATGGAGTTGTGTTGTTATGTCTCAGAATTTTGAGTAATATAAAGGTAGAAAAACAATGCCATAGGAATAAATGACTGTTTCCATTTCTGTAGAGCCTGAATGTCTTATTTCTTTTATTTCCTGAAAATTCTAAATATTTTTCAAGCTGTCAATGAAAACAAGTCATAAAGCATCACTAGCTACCAAAAATTGGCTGCTTGCTCTAGATCAAGTGTACCAATTCCTCATATTTTACAAATAGAGCCCCATAATGTTTAAACTTAGTAAAAGGTCAAGAGGTCACAGCCATAAACAAATTGACAGATAAAGGAAATAGTTGCATTATGATCTTGAAGCCATTCCTTAGGAATGGGAAGTGGCAATTGGCTAAAGAGCAGCCCCAGATCAATCATGGAACCATTTTCAATTAATCTTAACTTTAATTCTCAGCTCCTTCCTGGAGGTCCTTAGACCTGGAACTTTGCCAAAATTATACTCAAATTCTAAAACTCAAATGCCAAGTAAATAGTTTAACTTAGTGATACAGTTCAAATGTGTGCGTGTATCTGTGTGTCTGAGTGTGTATGTGCATACAGCATGGGAGCAGCAAATTCTGTAAAACATGAAAGTCACATTATTTGGTCATAAGAGGTAGGAGGCCTGGTTCTGTGAGAGCTTTTGACCTTTCACATGGTGGTAGATATATGAATTCATATATGAAGTTTATTTTAATTATTATTTATTTTTTATAAAAATGATGTGTGTTTTAGACCAATTCCTCTAGTTTCCAAATTCTGAACTAGTGGATTCTCAACGCAGGACACATGACAATCTCTCATTATGGTGTGATTCATACCCGATACCCAAATTCCACCCTGGAAACTGGGTAGTTAGTTGAAAAGGAAAGACTTTTGAGACTACAGAACAATTACAGAGTCAAAAAGTATTGGTGGTCATAGGTGTCTTGTATCATGCACCAGGGGCTATATCAGACACTTTTCACATATTGCCTTATTGAGTACCCCAAAATTCTCAAAAAGTTCTATTACTATCTTCATTTTCAGGTGAGATAACTTGAGGATCAATTGAACTTAAGATACATGGCCAAGATTATGCAATAAGGTCATGGAGAGCAGAGATCCAAGGGATATTTGAATCCCAGTCTAACTCCAGAGCATGTATTCTTTACAATTCAGTTCTACTGGTCAAAATAGAAAAAGTTAAGAGACTTAATCAAGGCAAGGTTGAACCCAGAATGCAAGCTTTTAGTTTCCCAAGCAAACTCTTTGGTCTATGCATGCTGCTTTATATATCAAATAATTTCATTTTTTGCTTGCCTACAAAATATAAACTCCTGAAACTTAGAACTAGACTTTCAAATTTTAACACTCCCAGAAATAAGCATTTGACCATAAACTTGCATTTAAAAAGCTTTCAATAAATGTTTATTGAATTGCATTCAATTTTTTGTCTGACATCCCAGGTATACGCCAAGCCATCCCAATCTTTCTCACCTTATCTTTCATTCTTTTCCATCATGAGCCCCATATTGCTGACAACTCGTGACATCTTATAAAAAGCAATATAAAGTGCCCCTCTCCTTTAGGAAATTAATTTTGGATTTTTATCTTCCTGCAAATGAGGTAATGATGAGAACGTGAGTACTTAAAAGAAACACTTGCTGTGGGCTCCATCATTCTTGTGTTCCTTGGTCGTTTCTAAGCTGAAAAAGTCCATAACTTTGGCGTTACTGTAAAATTTTTGACAGCTACACAGTCACTGCAAAAATATGCTTCAGGCCATGAAGTAATACATCTCATTAAAGTTTGAACTTTGACCAAAAAAAAGGGTACATATTTTACATGCTTCTCACGGCAAAATGCTACGTCTCTGTAAAAGAGCAATCCAGCAAAGAGACTGGAAGATACAGCTTTTAAACAAAGCTAAGGAAATCAATACTCATCTATGATCATGATTACCTGGATGAGTTATTATAATGCCCAATAAATTGTCCACAAATGCTTTTTGATAGCCATATAATAGGGAGAAGAAATGAATTCAAATGACATCTCCTTTTCCCTCTGTGAAGCAGAAGTAATGCTAAAGATAAATGTAAAGTTTTCCCCTTGTGGAATGCATTTTTTTTTTAATTGAAATTGGTTATAGCATAGATGATGTAATGGGACAGTGTTATTTCTTGGAATACTGCTTATTTTAGGAGAAAGCAAAGAGGGACACTAGCACCTATTGAATGCCTACTATGTCCCAGGTATTGTACATGAATTATCTTACTTAACCCTCTATATCTTGGGCATTATCTTCATTTTGCAGAAGATGATCCTATTAATGAAAAAGATTATACATCTTTCCCAAGGTCACACATGTTGTACATGAGCATACCAGAATACAAGCTTATTTCTACTAACCCCAATGTCTATGCATACATTTCCAAATACCTGCACAAGGAGCCAGAAGAGGAGAAATTTTAAAACTTTATGGAATTTTTAGTGTAATATCTAGAAGTTACAATCCATACACACAGACTGCATGTTGTATTTCTATATATTCTGTATGAGCACATCACATACTTCTAAAAAGAAAATCTATCACAGTATTTTCTAATGTAAGATTTCCAATTAAAACATGTAATTTATGCTTTCATGCTGAAATGATACTATCCCTTCTATTTGAATCTGGCACAAAATATCTTGGAAGATAACTCATCTTATGATTTAAGAACTTTATTATTTAAATCCAGACTCAACAGATGTTAGGGTCTTCAAGCTTCTTTATATCAAGTGACTTGGAAACCAAGATTATTCAAATGTAGTTTCATTAGATTGTGAGAAAAAGAAAGTATATAGTAAATATATCCCCTTTCCTTCCATTCTTAGGAAAGGGAAACTATTAGCCAATTCAAAGTATGGAAAGCATGAAAGATTTATATCAGCTTTTTGTATAATTGTCTTCAACATCTTCCACAGGGAGAAGGTTAAGACCTAGAAAAATTTCTACCACTCTGTTTTAGTTTCCTTGGCTGCTTAAAGCAGGTATCATGAAATGGTTCAGCTTAACAATGGGAATTAATTAGCTTACAAACTTACAGTTTGAGACTGTAAAAATGTACAAATCAAAGCATCATCAAGGTGATGTTTGCTTCCCAAAGACAAACTGCCAGAGATCCTTCACTCTTCTGTCACATTGCAAGGCACATGGCGGCATCTGCTGGTCTCTCCCTTCTCTTCTGGATTTTGTTGATTTCAGCTTCTTGCTTCCATGGCTTTCTCTGTCTTTATCTATATTATTCCATTTCTAAATGACTCCAGTAATAGGATTAAGTCCCATCCTGAATGAGGTGAGATACCTTCACTGACTTAGCCTCATCAAAAGATCCTACAAAAACCTACAGGAATGGATTAAAATTAAAAACATGTTTTTCTGGGGTATGTACAGCTTTAAACCACTATACTCTACACTCTGGAACCAAAAAAGACATGTTCTTTCTATATGCAAAATATATTCATTCCATCACAATATCCTCAAACCCTTAATTCATTTCAATAACAATACTACATACAATGTCTCCTCAAAATCAGTTATAGGTGTGGTCTGCCCTAAGGCACAATTCCCTTTTGTTTGTGGGCCTGTGAAACATAGAAAACAAGTTATCTGCTTCCAATACACAAAGGAGAGACAGACATAGGATAACCATTCCCATTCCCATGGGGAGAAATTGGAAGGAAAACAGGTGTCATATGTTCCAAAGGATTCTTAAACCCTGCAGGGCATAATCCAGTAGATTTCAAGGTCTGAGAATCATCTATGGAAAGATGTTTTGTCCTTCATTTCTGATGAACTGGCATCTGCAGCCTTTCCAAGTGCTTGCACAGCATCTGTGCTCTCCCCCAAAGGCTGGGATGAAGGCTCCAACCTCTCTGAAGACTTGGTTGGCAGCACCTTTCCTGAACACTGGGGAAGAAGGCCTGCCCTCTCCCCGTACTTGCCCTTTACACACACATGGGTGTGTCTACTATCTGGATCCATGAAGATGTCTTCAGTCCAGACCTCAGCTTCCATGGTTGTCTTTGAAATATTTTTCTTTCAATCTGTCCCTTTCCTGTTCCCTTTAGTCCAGGCTGGCAGTAGTTCCATTCATACAGATATCAAACACACCAAAAAAAAATTGTTGCTTTTGCATGTAATACACAGGGGTAAGAACCATCAGACACTAGGACTTTCCACCTATCCTTCCTGGATAACTGCATCTCTATTCCTGGCTTATACCAAAATAGCTAGCTGGATCCGTGTTCAGTTAAACCTTCACATGGAACACTATCCTCTAGGGATTCGTTTTCCAGAAGTTTAGAGTTTCTAAACCATCAGTTTCTCTTTTCTTGTATCCAGGAGTTAAGTTCTCGGCTTATCTTTTTCCTTTCACATTTTACTATAAGCTGCAAGGAGAAACCAGGCTGTACTTTCCACATTTAGCTTCAAAATCTCCTCAGCTAAATATCCAACATCATCACTCTTAAATTCTGCCTTTCATCTGACCTCAAAAATCAATTTTGCCAGGTTCTCTGTCACTTAAACCAAAGATTGCCTTTTTTCCAGTTTCCAATGACACATTCATAATTTCTATCTAAGACCTGTCTAAGTACCTTTAGCATTATTTCTACAAACAGTCTCTTCAAAGCAATCTAGGTCTTTTCTATCAAGTACCTCACAATTCTTCCAGCTTCTACCCATTACAATTCCAAAGCCATTTTGACAATTTAGGAATTTATAATAACTGCATCCCACACTTCTGGTACCAAAATCTGTTTTAGTTTCCTAGGCTGCTTAAAGCAGATACCATGAAATGCTTTGTCTTAACAATAGGAATTTATTAGATTACAAGCTTACAATTTTGAGGTTGTGAGAATGTACAAATCAAGGCTTCATCAAGGCTTTCTTCTCAAAGATAGGTTTCCAGAAATCCTTGTCTCCTCTGCCACATGGCAAAGGCACATGGTGGTGTCTGCTTATCTCTCCATTCTCTTCTGGGTGTCCTTGCTTCCAGTTTCTTTCTTCAAGGGGCTTTCTCGATAGATACATAGATAGATAGATAGATAGATAGATAGATAGATAGATAGATAGATAGATAGATGATAGATAGATAGATAGATAGATAGATAGATAGATAGATAGATAGATCCATCTCTCCATTCTGTTTCTAAAGGACTTAGGTTATAAGATTAAGACTAATCCTGATTAAGGGGACTATACCTTAACCAAAGTAGCCTTCATCAAAAGGTTCTACTTACAAAGGGTTTACACCCACAGGTGTGGATTAAATTTAACATGCTTTTTGGGGGTACATAGCTAGTAAATTAGGCAGACATGTGTAATAATAGATAGCAATGTGCATTCGCAATGAACTACTATTTGACCACTGAATTCTATTGATCCAGCACTTTAAGCAAATATTACCAACCAATAATTTAATTTGGCATGTGTATCAATTAGACTTAGGCTCAGCTGCATGTAACAGAGACCCCACTTAATAGTGGTTTGTTATCTTGTGTAAATGAAGTCCAGAGATAGGTTGCCCAGGGCTGGTATCATGGCTCCACAGAGTCCTTAGAACTCAGGATTCCTCTATCTTTCTGCCCTGCACTCCTCAGCACAAAATTCTATCTTTAAGACCACCTCATGATTCAAGCTTGATCCATCCTGTCAGCATGTAACAATTATGGTTTACTCAGAGCAGCAAAACTACTATGAGTTATATAAAGGGATTATTTTAGAGATTAGACCTCATGTGTCTTTGGGAGCTAGGTAACTATTCTATGTAAGTCTGGGGCCCTTTGCCTAATACTGGATCTCCTGCAGGGTGGAGATGGACATGAGGTAGTGGAAAACAACTTCAAACTAGAGCCTGAGAACAAGTTGGAACCCATGAAAATGAAATGTAGCCTACATCCATCTCTTATTATCTCTAGGTATCCAACTTTGATTATGTGAGGGATCTGAGAAGACCTTGAGATTTGTCACAGAGCTGCACAGGAACTTGGCTTAGAACTCAAAGAAGAGAAAGAGCAAGATGCATCTGCTGCCCCCACAGGTCACCTCTTGGGTCCTAGGACTTAAACCATCATGTTAACACCCCAGGCAGGAAGGAGGATGTACTTCCCACCTGATTCTACTCTTTTTAAACAGCCTTCCTAGAAAATCACAACCAACACTTTTTAAAATGAAATTTTCACAACTAATCCCATGATTGGACTGAAACAATAACTGAGAAATAGCGTCTTTATGCAAAGCAGCATTGTGCCACGCTAAAAATGGGAGTTCTGGTATTAAGGAAGAAGGGGGGAATAGATACCTGAATCAAAAAGTGGTCCCTGCCATAGCACTTACTAATGAACAAGGTAGTCTTCTCCCCCAGAAGAACATATAGCGAATACTTCAGTTTTCCTCCATATCACAGTGCTTACCTCCCTCATGCATTGTTTATTGTTTACTGCCACTATGCCCTGTAGAATGTGTTATGTGTCACTGTAAGCCCTAAAACCTAGAAGAGTGCCTGGAAAATATTAATACTCAATAAATATTGACAGAATCAATCAGTTGAATTCAACTATTGCATGTACCACTCCAATGTGCATAACCATGTTCAGTTTTACCCAGCATGGCAGGTCTTGGATACTTCCCAAGATCTGTCCATAAATCCCAATTGCCTATGTATAAAACTGTACTGTGGAAGAACTTCAAACAAGTGGTAATTTTAGCTGAATTTGAAATATCCTTTATGAGACAGAGACCTGCTCAATTCCACTCCACTGCCCGAACAAGACCAGATTTGGTTACCTTTTTATATAATGCCCTATTTCCCTCTCCTCCTCCATTGCACCTGCTGTGATTGTAATCTATGAATTACTTTTATAATTATATAGTTTTCTGTTAGATGTGGAGACAAGGACTTTGCTAGCCTTATTCACTGTCATACCTCCATGCTGTATCAGAGTGGCTAGCACCGAGTAGATGTCAATAAATATTAATCAAATGTATGAATGAATGAATGAATGAATGAATGGAATCCACAGCATCAGTTCTTTGGCTTTCATGCTTAACTGGACTATAATGAGACAGCCTCAGGGTTAGACAATAGGGATTTTAGAGACATAGCCAACCTAATCATTGGTTGATGAAACGGAGGTCCAGAAGGAGAGTGGGTAAATTGTCCAGGATTAAAAATACCTGATACTGGAGCTAGAACTGGAGCTTAAGCCTTCATTGGCTCAACCTCATACTCATTGCACTATACAGAGTGTATTAGGAGGAACCCCAAATTCAAAACCACCTTGGGAATCCTGGTCAATCAAAAACAGCCATGCAATTTTGTAGGGCTCCTAATTGTTTAGAACTCTTAGAAGAAAACAAGAAGAGAATTCTCACTACTGATAGTCAGGTCCTTAACACCATAAGAATGAATGCCCCCTTCTTTTGGCTTCCTTAAACCACATTCCTCTGCTTTGTGGTTCCAGGGCTGTTGTAACAAAGTACCATTAACTGGATGGCTTAAAACAACAGAAACATATCTTGCAGTTTTGGAGGCTAGAAGTTCGAATCAAAGTGTTAGCAGGGCCATGATCTCTCTGAATTCTGTAGAGTAACATCTGTTCCATATCTCTATCCCGGCTTCTGGTACTTACCAGCAATTCTTGGTGTTCCTTGGCTTGTGGCCTAATTCAATCTCTACTTCCATCATCACATCTCTGTGTCTTTCTCCTCCCCCCATCTTATAAGGAGAACAGTCATATTGAATTGAAGGCCTACTGTACTCAACTATGTACTCATTTTAACTTACCTAATCCCATCTGTAATGACTCTATTTCCAGACAAGTTCCCATTTGGAGGTACACAGGGCTAGAATATCAACACATATTTTGGTGGGACACAGACCAACCCACAGTATCTTCTTTCTCACTGGCTATCCTTCTGAGTCTTCATTGATTCCACTTCATATCATCTTCCATAAAATGCCACCATCCCTCAGAACTTTTCCAAAGTCCCGTTCTCTTCTTACTTCCACTCCCTGGGAAGTTATGTCTTTTCCATGGGTTGTTATCATTTATAAGATATAGGCCCCAGAATATATATCTACATGTTAGTGTACATTATTAGTCCCCCATTCCAAGCCCTTCTGATACTTGTCACCAATTTGTACATCCATCTTTCTGTGGGCTTTGTTGCTAATAGTTCATATCTGTGACTTTTAAGGATTGCCTTTGAGCATTGGAACTGCCTCACCCATACGGAGAATCAAAGTATGTTGGAGTTTTACATTCCCTAATCTTTTTACCCTGGGAATATGAAGCCCACCCTTCTTTGTCTCTACCTATTTGAACTCTGACATGTTAATTGACTCTAGAGATCTTTGTTTGCAGAAGCAGGTTGAGGCTGGAACTTAACTGAAATAACGTAACTGCTTGACTTCTTCTCCTTCCTTTTTTTGGCTTCCTTAATCAATCATTGCATCCAAATAAAGTCTCAGAGTATGTTTAAAAGAGAATTCCATACATAACATAATATTCATGTTCATCTCCCTCTTAGATTCTGCACCTATACCTCCATTTTCCTGTTGGACATCTTCACTTGCATGTCCCACGAGCTAACTTAACATGCCTAAACCAGAACTGATCCCGTCAATCAATGCACTCATCTACTTGTATTTTCTATCCAGCAAATTACACCATCATCCATCTAGTACTCAAGCTAAATCATGAAAGTGTTTCTCTTCTTTCTCACCCCCACAGTGTTTAATCAACCACTAATTCCAGTTACTTTCTATTGTCACTACCATAGCTGAAGCCACATCTTTTTTCATTAATAATTTTTTTCAGTTAGAGAAGTTGTAGGTTCACAGAAATATAATGCATAAAATAAATAAAATACAGAGTTCTCATATACCACCCTATTATTAACACCTTGAATTAGTGAGGTACATTTCTAATAATTCAAGAAGGAATATTTTATAATAGTACTATTAACCATAACTCATCATTTCCAATAGAGTCAATGTGTTGTAAAGTCCTATTATTTTTATTTTATTTTTATTCTAATATTATATATACAACCTAAAATTCCACTTTTTAACTACTTACATATATAATGCAGTGCTGTTAAATACCTTCACAATGTCATACTACCATCACCATTATCCATTACCAAAACTTTTCAATCAGCCCCAATAGAAATTCTGTACAATTTAAGCATTAACTCCCCATTACCTAACCCAAACCTAAACCCTCATAACCTATATTCTACAGTTTGACTCTATGAGTTGGCTTATTCTAATTATTTTGTACCAGTGAGATGCTATAATATTTGTCCTTCTGTGTCTGGCTTATTTCATTCAACATGATATCTTTAGGGTTCATTCATGTTGTCATATCAGTCAGATCATTCCTTTTTAATGCCGAATAATATTCCACTGTATATAGATATACCACATTTTGTTTATCCATTTTCCAATTGATGGACACTTGGGTTTCTTCCATCCTTTGACCATTGTAAATAATGTCACTGTGAATATCGGTGTCCAAATATCTGCTTGAGTCCCTACATTCAATTCATTTGGGTATATAATTAGTGGTGGGATTGCTGGGACATATGGTGATTCTATACTTAGCTTTCTCAGGAATTACTAAACTGTATTCCACAGCAGCTGCACCAGTTTGCATTGCCACCAAAAATAAATGAGTGCTCCAAATTCTCTACATCCTTTCCAACTCTTGTTATTTTGGGGGTTTTTTTTTTGTTTGTTTGTTTTTAATAATAGTCATTCTAGTGGGTGCAAAGCAGTATCTCATTGTGGTTTTGATTTGTATTTCCCTAATAACTAATGATGTTAAGCACTTTTTCATATGCTTTTTAGCCATTTGTATACCTTCTTTGGAGAAATGTCTATTCAAGTCTTTTGCCCATGTTTAACTGGGTTGTTTGTCTTTTTATTATTGATTTGGAGGATTTCTTTATATATTCTGGATATTGAGACTTTATCAGGTACATGGTTTCCAAATATTTTCTCCCATTAAGTAGGTTGTTGTTTCACTTTCATAATAAAGCACTTTGATGCACAAAATATTTTATGTTTGATGAGGTACATTTATCTATATTTTCTCTTGTTGTTTGTGCTTTAGGGATAAAGTCTAAGAAACTACTGCTTAGCACAAGATCCTGAAGATGCTTCCCTACATTTTTTTCTAGGAGTTTTATAGTCCTGGTTCTTATATTTTGGTCTTTTATATATTTTGAATTCATTTTTGTCTAAGTTGTGAGATAGGGGCTCTCTTGCATTTTTTGGCATATGGATATCAAATTCTTTGTGGCAGTTTGAAACTGTTTTGGACTCCAGAAAATCCTGTTCTTAAAGTTAATCCATTCTCTTGTGTGTAAATGTATTGTAAGTGGGAACTGTTGATTAAATAACTTTGGTTAAGGGCTTTCGATTAAATTGTGTGACCCAGTGTAGGTCTTAATCCTCTTACTGAAGACTTTATTTTTGGAGGAAAAAGCCACAGATACAGAAAAAAAGATGCAGAGACTGAGAGAAACCAAGAAGTTGAGAGGGAAGGCCCCAGGAGATAGAAGCTGAAATCAATGGAACATAGAAGCTGAGAGGAAACCACTTTAGCCAGAAGCTGAAAGCAATGAGGCCCAGAAGAGAGAGGAGAGACAAGCAGATACCACCATTGTGCCAGATTGCTCACAACTGGAGCTCAGAGAGAGGATCTACTGATGATACCTTGATTTGGACAATTTCATGGCCTCAAAACTGTAAGGTTTTAAATTAATAAATCCCAAACCCATTTTTGGTATATTGCTCCCAGCAGCTTTTAACAAACTAAAACATTCTCCCATAATCATTTGTTGAAGAGACTATTGTTTCCCAATTGAGTGAACTTGGCAATCTGGTAAAAAATCAATTGACTATAGATATGAGGGTCTATTTTTGAACTCTAAATTCAAATCTATTAGTCAATATATCTATCCTTTTGCCAGTTCCATATTGAATGGGCCACTGTAACTTTTTAATAAGCTTTAAAGACAGGAAGTGTGAGTTCTCCATATTTGTTCTCCTTTTCCAAGATGGTTTGGCTAATTGAGGCACTTTAACCATCCAAGTAAGTTTGATGATTGGATTTTTCCATTTCTGCAAAGTAGGGTGTTGGAATTTTGATTAAGATTTCATTGAGTCTTTAAATCTTTTTGGGAATAGTGACATATTGACAATATTTAGCCTTTGAATCATGGGCATAGAATACCCTTCCATTTCTTTAGATCTTCTTTTATTTCTTTTAGCAAAGTTTTTTTAATTGTCCATGTTTAAGGCCTTTATATCCTTGGTTAAATTTATTCCTAGATATTTTATTGTTTTAGTTGCTATTGCATATGGAATTTTTACTGATTTCCTTCTCAGATTTCTCATTACTAGTTTATAGAAACACTACTGCTTTTTGCAGGTTTATCATGTACCCTGCCACTTTGTTGAAATTTTTTATTAGCTCTAGTACATTTATTATAGATTTTTTCAGGATTCTATATAGAGGACCATGTCATCTGCAAATAGTGAAAGTTTTACTTCTTCCTTTCCAATTTTGATGCCTTTTATTTCTTTTCCTTTCCTAATTGCTCTGGCTATAAATTCAGGTACAATGTTGAATACCAGTGGTGACAGTAGGCATCCTTCTCTTGTTCCAGATCTTAGAGGGAAAGGTTTCAGTTTTTCACCATTGACTATGATGTCAGCTGTGGGATTTTCATAGATGATCTTTATCATGTTGAAGATGTTTCCTTCTATTCCTATTTTTCTAAGTGTTTTTAATCACAAAAGCTTGCTTTTGTCAAAACTCTTTTCTCCATCTATTGAGATGATCATGTAGTTTTATCCATTCATTTTGTTGATGTGGTGTATTACAATAATTGATTTTCTTATGCTGAAACACTTTTGCATACCTGGACAAATCCCAATTGATCATGGTGTATAATTCCTTTTAGGTGCTGTTGGATATAATTAGCTAATATTTTGTTGAGGATTTTTGCATTTATATTCATAGGAGAAATTGGTCCATAATTTTCTTTTTGTTTACTATCTTTACCTGGATTTGGTATTATGACAAATCAACACATCCCCTAGAACCTGGTATGCCGCTATTGATCTAGCAAGTGTTTTTTTTTTCTTTTATACAGTTAATTAAAGACCAACAGAAAGTTTGTTTTCAGCTGAGAAGGCCATTAATACAATTTCACTCTCTTACCTCGGAGGTATATCAACTCTCCAGCCCTCTGTCATAATCTATTCTACAGGAACATTGATCATCTGTCCCTCCCACAAGATATCACAATGAACCATTACATTGATGATATGTTGATTGGACCTAGTGAGCAAGAAGGAGCAACTACTTTAGACTTGTTAGTAAGGAATTCGGGAGACTTCCACCTCACTTAAATTTGTAGGTGTCCAGTGGTGTGGGATATGTCAAGATATCCCTTCTAAGGTGAAAGATAAACTGTTGCACCTGGCCCCATCTACAACAGAAAAAGTGGCACAATGCCTAGTTGGCCTCTTTGAGTATTGGAGACAACATATTCTCATTTGGGTGTACTACTCCAGCCCATTTACTGAGTGACCCAAAAAGCTGCTAGTTTTGAGTGAGGACCAGAACAAGAGGAGACTCTGCAACAGGTCCTGGCGGCTATGCAAACTGCTTTGCCACTTGGGACATATAATCCAGCAGATCCAATGATGCTGAAAGTGTTATTTACAAATAAAAATGCTGCCTGAAGCATTTGGCAGGCCCGTATAGAAGAATCAAAGTCAGACCCTTAGGATTTTGGAGCAAAACCTTGCTATCCTCTGCAGATAACTGCTTTCTTTTTGAGAAACACCTTTTTGTCTTCTACTGGGCCTTGGTAGAGACTGAACCCTTAACCGTGGACTACCAATTTACCATGAGACCTAAGTTGCCTATCATTAATTAGGTGTTGTCTGAGCCACCAAGCCTAAAGTTGGTCATGCACAGCAACACTCCATCATAAAATGAAAGTGGTATATATGAGATAGGGCTCAAGCAGGACCTGAAGACCCAAGTAAGTTACATGACAAAGTGGTCCAAATGCCTATGGCCTCCAAACCTGCCACACTATCTTCTTTTTCTCAACCCACAGCTATCCTCTTGGGAAGTTCTTTATGAACAGTTAACAGAGAAAGGGAAAACTCAGTCCTGGTTTACAGATGATTCTGCAAACTATACAGGTACCAACAAAAAGTGGACAGCTGCAACACTACAACCCCTTTCTGGGACATCCCTGAAGGACAGTGTTGAGGAGAAATCCTCCCTGTGTGTGGAACTTCAAACAGTACACCTGGTTGTTCATTTTTCTTAAAAGGAGAAATGGCTGGAGATGTGTTTATATACTGATTCATGGACTATTGCCAAAGGTTTTACTGGATGGTCAGGGATTTGGAAGGAACGTGATTGCAAAATTGGAGACAAAGAGGTCTGGGGAACAGGTATGTTGGCAAAAAACATGAAAATATTTGTGTCCCACATAAATGCTCACCAGAGGGTGACTTCAGCAGAAGAAAATTTTAATAATCAAGTGGGTAAGATGACCTATTCTGTGGATAGCTGTCAGCCTCTTTCCCCTGCTACTCCTGCTATAGCCCAATAGGCTCATGAACAAAGTAGTAGTAATGCAGGTTATGAATGGGCTCAATAACATGGAATTTTACTCACCAAGGCTGACCTTGCTACAGACACTGCTGAGTGTCTAATCTGCCAGAGACCAACACTCAGTCCCTGCTATGGCACTGTCCCCCGAGGTGATCAGCCTGACACCTTATGACAGGTTGATTACATTAGACCACTTCCATCATGGAAGGGGCAACAATTTCTTCTAAATGGAATAGAAAAATACTAGGGATATGGGTTTGCCTTCCTGCACGCAATGCTTCTGGCAAAACTACCATCCATGTACTTATAGAATGTTTTATCCACAATTAGGATATTTCCACATAGCATTGTTTCTGATCAAGGAATCCACTTGACAGCAAATGAAGAGTGGGAATGGGCACATGCTCATAGAATTTATTGTACTTACCATATTCCCAATCAGCCTGAAATAGCTGAATTGACAGAATGGTGGAATGGCCTTTTGAAGACTCAATTGCAGCTAATTAATACCTTGCAGGTCTAGGGCAATGTTCTCCGGGAAGCTGTTTCTCCCATAAGTAGAATTTAAGGGTCCAGGAATCAAGGAGTGGAAATGGTAGTGGAACTTCTAGTGATCCACTAGAAAAAATTTTACTTCCTGTCCCTGAAACCTTAAACTCTGGAGGTCTACAGGTCTTAATTCCAAAAGGTGGAGAGCTTCTACTAAGAGATAAAGCCATGAGTCCATTTCACTGAAAGTTAAGATTTCCAAATAGCCACTTTGGCCTCCTCATGCCTATAAATCAATTGGCAAAGAAGGGAATTACTGTACTGGCTGGGGTGATTGACCCTGACGGTCAAGGGGAAATAGGACTTCAACTACATAATAGATGTGAAGAAGATTTTGCCTGGAATACAGGAGATCCCTAGGGCATCTCTCAGTTCAACCATCCTGTGATTAAAGTCAATGTGAAACTGCAAGAAGCCATTCTAAGCAGGGCTACCAATAGCCCAGAAACTTCAGGAATGAAGATTTGGTTCACCCCACCAGGCAAATAATCACAGCCAGTCATGCTTGTTGAGGGTAAAGAAAATATGGAATGGGTAGTGGAAGAAGGTATTATAAATTCAGTCTATGACCATGTGAACAGTTACAGAAACTAGTACTATAATGCTTATGAATATTTCTTCCTTGTTTTGTTATGAGTATGTTTGTATATGTACATAAAGCAAATAACTTTGTTTTATTCCCTATCTTATCCCCTTATCATATGACATAGATGTATGAGTTTCATGTCATAGTATGTAAGTTATAGGATATCAAAATTAATAGTACATATTACCCAAGCATATGAACCTTATTTTGGTGAGAGTTACTGAATTTCCAGTTGTACACAAAGCATTTGGTGATTGTTAGGCAAAAATATAACTGCTCCTGTTTTTATTTAGAGATTAAGTATGGTTTAAAGAAGGTGTATGACTACCAAGTTGACAAGAGATGGATTGTGATGGTTAACTTCATGTGTTAACTTGAGAGTATAGCACCCAGTTGTTTGGACAAGCAAGCACTGGCCTGATAGTTACTGGGAGGACATTTGTGAACTTAAAACATCGTAACTGGAAGTGGATGTGGCTCAAGTGATTGGGCTCCCGTCTACCATATGGGAGGTCCCAGGTTCCATTCCCAGGGCCTCCTGGTGAAGGCAAGCTGGCCCACGCGGAGAGCTGGTGCAGCAAAAAGAGAGACAGAGAGGAGAGACAATGAGAGAGATAACAAACCAGGGAGCTAAGGTGGCTCAAGTGATTGAGTGCCTCTCTCTCACACTGGAGGTCCCAGGATCAGTTCCCGGTGCCTTCTAAAGAGAAGATGAGAAGATAAGATAAGCAGGCACAGAGAGCACACAGCGAATGGACACAGAGAGCAGACAGCAAGCGCAAAAATGGGGGTGGGGGCGATAAATAAAAAAATTTAAGAACCTTCTAAAAAATTTTAAAAGAAAAATCAAAAACATCAGTAAGTTGATTACTTCCATGGGTGATTACATATACAATCAACTGAGGAGTTTCCCTTCAACAATGAGAGAAGTCTCATCCAATCAGTTGAAAGCTTTACAAAGAGATGTGATGGTTTCAGCAGTCAGAAGAGAGAATTTCCATTTCTACTTCAGCCAGCCACCTTTTTCTGGGGAATTCATCAAAAACCTTCAACAGAGTCTCCAGCTTATAGTCTGACCTGTGGAAATTGAACTTGCCCATCTCCACAGTTGTATGAGATCATTTTTATAAAAATCTCAAAATATTTACAGGTATCTCCTGTTGCTTCTGTTTTCACAAGAGTACTCTGACTAGTACAGACATATATTTATGTCTTTCATAAGTGTTGGGAAATTTTCAGTCAATGTTTCTTCACATGTTCTTTCTGCCCTTTTTCACTTCTCTCCTCTTTCTTAGACACCCTTGATGTGCATGTTTGTATGTTCCATGCTGTCACCCAAGTCCCTGAGACACTGCTCAATATGCTCTATTCTTTTCTCTATCTGTTCTTCTGACTGTATGATTTCTACTGTCCTGTTTTCTATTTCTCTGATTCTTTCTTCTCTCTTCGGCAGCAGTGTTACAAACTTCTCTTATATTTTAATCTCCATTATTGTGCCTTTCATCTCTATAATTTCTATGATGCTTCTCTTTTAAACCTTCAAATTCCTTTTCTTTTTTTGCTCACACACTTTCTTTTTTTTGACACTAGGTCCAACTTATTCTGGACTTTTAGAGTAGCCCATGTTTAAGTATTTGGATTTTTTTCACCTCATCTTCATCTGATTCTTGCCCTAGATATGTGGTTAAGATTGCCCTTATTGTGTGCAATTATTTCAACTCCAAGAGAAAGCTTGCTTTCCTCTATTCCTTCTCTTGGAATCTTGATCTGTTCTGTTTGTTTTTGTGCAGAATTTTCACCTCAACTCTGATGATTTATTTACATTTTCTCCCTCAGGCAATGTCCCTTTTTCATTATACTTATCAGTTCTGGGACCTGTCCTGTCTTACATCAGTTCATTTCCCCCTGCCTTTTTTCCTGTGTGACTTTTTAAACTCTGATTTCTAACCCGTTAGGCTATCCCACCCTAGAGAGCCAGAGGAGGTCAATCCAGAAAGGTCCATTCTGCTGGGTTGACTCTTGCCAACAGTTGAGCTACAGTTTCTTTTTTTCCTGACAGCATTCTTGTATGTTGCATTTCTCAACCACTTGTGATCCACCCTGGGTCTCTGCACATTTAGATTCCTGTGTCTGGACATGTATGGGGTTCTAACTCACTGTTGTGAGTTATTCTACGGTCTGCATCTGTGGCAGGGGTCACCCAGTTTGATCTATTTCTGTGTAACTCCCAAGCTGCTCAGACCAAGAGAAGGGGCTGAGGGGGGGGGGCCTCTGGACTGGCAGGTTTGTGATGTAAATTTCCTATGTAATGTTGGTATTTGTTTTGGTTTTGGTTTTCTTTGATTCAGCATTTTTGGAGCACTTCTCCAGTCTCTATCATATTCCACAGATCGAAACAAGTTGAATTTGGCCTTTTATTAGTTGATTGTGAAGGGAGACTTTTTCCCCATGGAAAACAGGTTTTAATGTTTCATAATGTGCAGCCTCTGGGTGAAAGGGCCTGCTAACTCTGACTTGCTTGCTTAAAAAATATTGTATACGCTTTATGGTAAACAAGTTTCTACACCTTCACCAGTTGCTAATGCGTGTTATTCTGGCATGGGAGAAAAAAGTTGGATAGTAGAAGTAGATTTTATTTTTCATCCATTTCTTTAACAACTATTTCTTGATCCCCATTAGGTTCCAGGCATTGTCCTAGGGCTGTGGCAATAGGTAATATAGCCATTCATGGAGAAGCAGACATTTAATAAATAAACACAACTAATATGCAACTAGTCTGATATTATGATACGTGTTATGAAGAAAAGAATAGAAAGCTTAAAGCTTTTAGAGGGAATGGGAGAGCTAAGTTCAGCCCTCCCTGAAGAGTAAAAGATTGGTAAGAGTGAAGTATTGGGGCTTGGTTAAAGGGAAGGAAAACACAGACAGAGAAATCAGTGTATACCATGAAGACTGAAACATGATAATACCTGTTCCCACTAAGTAGTGACTTGTTTTAACCATCTCTTAATCACCCTTTTTGCAAGGGAGAGTTTCCCACCCTAGTTTGGGGGATGGTACAACACAGGATATCTAACACCGATCGATGACATTAATAGCAGTTTATTAGTCACATATACTCATAGCCCCATGGAGGACACTGAAAGCCATCCAGGGCCACACAGGGCTGCATTCAGGAACAGAGTGAAAAACCAGAGGCTGTAAGAGAGGCTTTATAGTATCAAGAGGGTGTGTTGGCCCTGTTTTCCTGCAGGTGGATGTGACTGACTTGTTTGAATGATTCCATAAGCTGGTAGGTCACTGTTTTAGTTTGCTAAAGCTGCTTAAAGCAATATCCCAGAATTAAGTTGGCTTTTACAATGGGGATTTATTAGTTACAAGCTTACAGTTTTGAGACTGAGAAAAATGCCCAAATCAAGGTCCCATCAGATGACGCTTTCTCTCTGAAGACCAGCTGCCAGAGATCTTGGACTCCTCTGTCACGTGGCAGGGCATATGGTGGGTTTCATTGCTTTCAGCTTCTGGCTTCCATGGCTTTCTTTATCCCTTACAGGAATTTAATTCTCTTATAAAGGACTCTAGTAAGAGGATTAAGAACCACCCTCAGGCACGTCTTACTGAAGTAACCTAATCGAAATGCCCTACTTACAAAACGTTTATATCTACATAATGGATTACCTTTAAGAACATGATTTTGGGGGGTAATACAACGTCAAGCCATCATAGGAAATAAAATCTGCATGCAAGGATAAGCATGAACTGCAGTTGTCCTTTTCAACAAGGGGGGTTGTTTGGTTATAGGCCCTTATCCAGGGGAGCAAAGTGGGGAGGGGAGTTTATAGTTAAACTACTCAAAAACCTCCTGGTTTCTACCAAATAAGAATGGGCCTTGATTTGAAACCTTACACCACATGGTTACTGTCATCTACGTAAGCCATCTGCAATACCACAGAGTATGGACTGGTGCTGCGTGGACTGAACGTGAGCTCATATGTTCACATGATGCATATTCTTCAAGGCCTGAGTTTCAAGCTAGCTGGATAATTTATTCTTCTCACATCATTAATATTAAAACTAATACGTCCTAAGGTTTATTGAGTGCTTATTATATGCTGGGCACTATTATAAGCACCACCTGTCCTACCTGAAGTACCAAGTCCCAGCTGCACCTGTCCAGCAGGGCTGACTGCAGACCCAAGGGCAGGTGTGCCAAGCTGGGTGGATGGAAGCTCCCAGCCCAGCACCTCTCGGGTACCTGGATGAGCAAGACTGAGGCCCAGCTGAACACTTGCCTTGCCAGAGAGGACCAGGCTGAACCTTCCAAGGACCCTGACAGAGCATTTTCTAATGTATTTTTTAACCTGAATATTCATCTTCCTTACAATTATATTACTATAACTCTATGGATATGATTTCAGCCCCTGATGGCATTTTTGAATTATGAATGAACCCTGGTCTCCAGAGACCTTGTTCAGTAAACAATAAATTTTCCTGTATTTTTAAACTACTGATCATCAGAGTTTTTGTTACTTGTAGCCAAAACTTCTCAAACAAATACAACAGACAATGAAACAAAAGGAAAATTTCCTAACTGATTTAAAAAATAAGAAAAATGAAGGAAAATATTGCCTGTATTTCCACCAAATAGCTAAACTGTTAACATTTTGGTCTGTATCTTATCAGATAACTTTTATACATATATATTTCATTTACAAAAAAATCCAATCATTTTGTAACTTGCATTTTAACTTAACATATGGCATGGGCATTTTTCTATTATATCTATTAATGAAATATTTGTGAAAGAAATGGTATTAAAGATTCTTCTAAAAGAGGTGTCAGGAAGTTATTTCAGTAAAATGTTAGAGAGTAAATATTTCAGATTTGGTGGGTGTAGCAGTTTGGCATTATTTGTGAATTCCAAAAACAGATATTGGATTATGTTTATGAACTGGTCTTTTCCTCTGGCCATATTAGATTTTATTGGATTCAGAAGTTTAACTTTTACTTGATTAAATAATGATTAAGGCTTTGATTGGGCCACATCAATAGGAAGTTGAGTCCCCACCCCCTTGGTGGAAGAGACACTGCCTCCTCAGTGACATATGTTCAACGGGGACTCACAGAGAAAACCACAGGGCAGAGAATAGAGTGGGAGTTTTGAGCTGGAGTCTGAGAAGTAAGTACACAGAGGAGCAGAGCAGCTGAACCCAGAGAGAATCGAGCCCCGAGAGAGAGATAGAGGCAGTCACCTCATAGTCAATAGCTGGCCTTGTGAAGAGAGCAGGGCAGATGGCCTTGTGGACAGAGAGTCCAAAGATACAAGCCCTAGGAAGAGAGGAACCCAGGACACCTGAACTCTTGGCAGATGCTGGCAGCCATCTTGCTCCAACACATGGCAACAGACTTTGGCGAGGAAGGTAACTTATGCTTTATGGCCTGGTAACTGTAAGCTTCTACCCCAAATGAATACCCTTTATAAAAACAAACAGATTTCTGGTATTTTGCGTCAGCACCCCTTTGGCTGACTAATATAGTGCGTCACGTGGCATTTGTTGAAACTATTAAACTCTTCCATTACAGCACAAAATCAACCTTAGACAATGTTTGAACAAAGGGACATGACTGTGTTCGGATAAAACTTTATTTACATAAACAGTAATGAGCCAGATTTGACAGTGGGCCATAGTTTACAGACCTCTGTTTTAAAGCATCATTTTGAATGGCTGTCTAGAATTTCTTTTAGTTTGCATACCATGATTTATTAAACTATTTTTAAAAGCAGGGGACATGTTTCCTACATGTTTGTTGTTACCCATGTAATTCAAAATACTTATATGTTATAAATACCAATTGAATTAATATAAAAATGACTTCAAATAGATTTTAGGAACAATATTCAAATTTTGAAGTCCATAAGAAATACAAATTTTAAGGAAGGAGGAAATTTATTCTGATAAATAAAGAGGGAAATATAAGTAACATTTTATTGAATAGGCTAGACTTGAGAAAGCAGACAAAGCAGGTACATCAAAAAGGGGGAGGTTGAAATAGTCAATGGCCAGATGGCAGAATCCAAAGAAGCATTTTCCTTAAGAGGAAGGATTTATAGTAGTGAAGTAGAACAAACACTAGATTATGATTCAATGCTCAAATAAAGAGAACTCAATCACAATAATTTGAGATTTGATCTCAGAAGAGCTACTTCCTTGGAGGAAAGAACAGCATTTCAGGTTCTATGCAAAACAAGAGTGTTGGATGGATGATATCTAACCCCTATCCAAATCCAGATTATAAACTCCACAGTAATTTTTGCACTGATATTTGGTTACTGAAGTTCTTTTTCCTGAAAAGAATAATTTGGTCATCCCTAGGTTAAGCTAAAGATGGGCGTTTCTTCAGACAGGGTTATTAAATCATAGGAAAAATGGAAGTTGCCTTAGAACTATAACATTCCCCATTATAAAGTTAAAAATCAAATTATGAATGCATGCATTTTTACAAACTTAGGGCAGTGTGTATTATTAAATGTTACCCATGATTCCACAATATCAATAAAAGAAAGCAAGAAGGAAAAATAGTATTCTTTACCATCTGGCAAAACCTAATCCAATAGCCCTCTGGAAAGATAGTGCATCTGCCCCTTAAGAAAATTACAGTAATTTTTTTTGAGGTGGTCTGTATCTCAGGAAAAGGAGATGGATGAAACTTCATTTAAGCAGGATATCTATTGGATTATCAATGCAAGTCCTGTGAATGAACAAGGAAGAACTGAGAGCGCCCCCTACAGGCTCACGTGGGCATGCAGGAGTAAACACCCTGCAGCTGGACCATGAGGATAAAGAGAACTATTCAAATGCTCAGTGTATCAGTAGCTGCTATATAGTGAAGTCTAGACAATGATTTAACACAGACCATGAAGCGTTTAGAAATGCATTATAAAACTCTGCTTATCACTGGAAAAGCTTAGGGTCAAAGCATTCACTTGAGACTCTGCTGATTCTTTCTGCTGCTGATTTCTAATGTGTCTTTATGACAAAGAATATAGAGATTTATTATTTTATGGGATCATTAAAGTAGAGATTGTGTATATTTTTGACAAAGAAAAAGTACTTTCCATTTCCCTAGGACTTTGGCCTCATAGGTGGTTTGGGGACAAATAGAGAAAGAGTAGGCCTGACTTCTCAGCAGAGTAGGGAAATAGCTAATTGTAGCTGTTTGATATTTATGAATTCCAAAAAAGAAGGATTATGTTTGTAAACTGGTCTGTTCCTTTGGGCATGATACCCTTTGATTGTATTAGATTCAGCTGAGATGTCTTTGATTAAATTATGTTAAGATTAGTGTTTTGATTCAATCGCATCAGTAGGGTGTAACTCATGTTAAGTCCCCACCCCCTTGGTGGGATGATATTACTGGACACTCACTCAAGAAGACACACAGAAAAAGATACACAGGAAAGAAGAGAGAGCTCCATAGATACCAGAGGAAAGAACACTGTCATGACACAGAAGAGGAGAGAATTTTGATCCTGTGGCCCTGGGAAGAGAGACAAGCACTATACCAGCCTGTAGCTGAGAAAGAAGAAGGTTGAACCATAGCAAAGATCAACAACCATCTTGCTTCAACACGTGGCAACTGACTTTGGTGAGAAACCAACCTTGAGTTGGACTGGCTAGGGCCTTTTTAAATGTGAACTTTCACCACAAAAAAATACCCTTTATAAAGGCCAAGAGATTTCTGATACTTTACATCAGCACCTCTTTGGCTGACTAATACACTAATACTAATGTTGGTAGTTCAAAAAATATAAATAGAGCACTAGAGAAAAATGAGTATGTTAATGATAACCAGTTTGGGTAATGATTACCCAGTGCATTTTCAAGTCATGAGTTCATCTATTTTTTTCTTCTAATAATAATATTGCTTTCTTAGTATACCACTACTGCTACTACTATAAATACGACTACCACCACCACTACTTAGCATTTATTGAAAACTTACCATGTGCTATTCTTTATATTCTTTAGTTAATTCATTACAAATATATGTATAAAATCCTACTATGTGCAGAACATCCTCTTAAGTCTTGAGCACACTTTGACATGTTATTGCTCTTTCAGTGCTAAGTACTTTCAATAAAGTGTTTTATAAGCCTACAGTTCAGGTCTACAAGGTGTAACTGTGAGTGATTAAGCAAAATTTCCATCTAACAAATATTCTCAAAGATGATAGAGGACAGAATATACTGAGCAACATTTTTATATGCTACTGTGAGGCAAAGAAATGCCAAACAATTATGAAAACCTTGGAAGAGACTTAGGAGGTTCCATGAGAGGAACAGAAGTATCTTCTTTCTTCTGATACATCCTAAGTAGAACAATAGGAATAATCCTCATTAAAGCAGAGCTATTTGCAATTCAATGTGTTTTGAGCACCTATTATATGCTAACATTGTATTATGTGCTTTTTTTAAAAAATTATTTTTTTTCTGAGAAAATCGTAATCTTACACTTGTAAGAAATAATACAGAGAGGTCCCAAGTGTCATTTACCCAATTTCCCCCAAAAGTAACATCTTGCAAAACTGTAGTGCAACAGCACAGCCAGAATGCTGATGTTAATGCAGTCAAAATACATGACATTGCTATCAACACAAAGTTCCTTTATATTGCTCTTTTCTAATCATACACTCTTTCCTTGCATTCCTACTTCCTCCTTAAACTCCAGCAACCAATAATCTGCTCTCAATTACTATTTTTTTTCCATTTAAAGAATGTTATATAAATGGAATAATACTGAATGCAATCTTTTGAGATTGACTTTTCTCATTGAATACAATTCTCTGAAGATCCATCCAGATGGTTTTTTCTATCAATAGTTCATTCCTTTTTTATTGCTGAGTGGTATTACATGGTATGCATGTACCATAGGTGGTTCAACCATTCATCCATTCAAGGTCATCTGGGTTGTTTACAGTTTTCAGCTGTTATAAATAAAGCTGCTCGAAACATTCATGTACAGATTTTTGCCTGAACACAACTTTTCAATTTTCTGGGATAAATGCCCAGGAGTGCAATTTCTGGGTCAAATGGCAATTGCAGGTTTAGATTTTTTAAGAAACTTCCAAACTGTTTCAGAGTGGCTACACCGTTTCACATTCCAATCATAATATATGAGTGATCCACATACATGTCAGCATTTGGTTTTGTCTCCACTTTTATTTTAGCCATTCTGATAGTTGTGCCTTTATAACTCATTAGAGTTTCATTTTGCATTTCCCTAATGGTTAATTATGCTTAATATTTTCATGTGCATATTTACCATCTGTATATCCTTTTCAGTGTGATGTATCTTCAGGTCTTTTACATATTTATTAATGTAATTGATATTTCTTACTACTGAATTTTGAGAGCTCTCTGTATGTTCTAGATATTTGTTCATGGCCAGGTATGTGCTTTGCAAAAAAGTGTGTAACTTGTTTTTTCAGCCATTTAACTGTCTATTACACAGAGCAAAAACATTTCAATTCTGATGAAGTCCAATTTAACAATTTTTGTTTTTAGTGTCGTCTAAAAAGTCTTTCCCAGCCTAGATACCAAAGATTTTACCCAATAATTTTTTGTTTCTGAATTTTATCATTTTATATTAAAGCCTGTGATTTATTTTGAGTTAATTTTTTATAAGGCCTGAGACTTTGAGATTATTTTGTTTTCCTTAAGGAGGCCCACTTGCTCTAGCAGCAATTTTTGAAAATATTATTATTCCTCCATTAAATTGCTCTTATGCCTTTGACAATATTAGTTGGGCATATTTGTGTGGGTTTATTTATGGGTTTTCTTTTTCAGTTTCTTTGATCTGTGTTTATAACTCTCTGCAGTACCACAGTCATGGTTACTGTAGCTATTTACAAAAAATTCTGGAAGTGGACAGAGCAATTCTTCCCACTTTATTCGCCTATGTCAAAATCATTTTTATTTATTCTGGTAGCTTTTCATGTGAATTGTAAAATAATCTTGTCTATATCTACAAAAAAATCATGCTGAGATTTTGATAGGAATTCCATAAAACCTTTATATCACTTTAGAGAGAATTGGCACCTTTACTAAGTTGAGTCTTCCAATCCATTTATACTGTCTCTATCTTTTTTTAGATCCTCTTTGATATTTTTTATCAGTGTTCTGTAGTTTTCAGTATATAAGACCTGCAAATATTTGGCTAGATATACACCTAAGTATTTAATTTTTAAATGATTTTAAATGGCATTACATTTTTTATTTTGGCCACCATGTGTTAATTGCTAGATGTAGAAATAGAATTGATTTTTGTAAGTTTGTCTTGTATTTCACAGCCTTGATGAAGTCACTGATAATTTCCAGGAATTTTCTTTTTGAATGCTTATGATTTTCTATGCAGACAGTCATAAAATCTGCAAACAGAAGATTTCTAAATTTCTAATCTGTGTGCTTTTTATTTACTTTTCATGCCTTTTTACATTGGCTGAAACTTCCAATACCATGTTGAATAAGACTGGTGAGAGTGGAAATCTTTACCTTTTCTACTCCTGGTAAGAAATATACAGTTTTGATGCTCTTTATCAAGTGGAGATGTTACTCTCTACTCATATTTATCTGAGAATTTTGTCATGAATGAATGGGCATTATATTTTGTCAAGTGATTTTTAGCATCATTTGTTATGATACTGTGTTTATTCTTCTTTAACCTGTTACTATTGTGGATAACATTGATTGTTTTTATTTATTTTAATTAAAGAGTTGTGAGATTACAGAAAAGTTTTGCAGAAAGTATGCAGTCCCCACATATACCACACACACATGCAGTTTTCCCTATTATTAGCAATTTGCAGTAACTTTGTGATGACTGATGAAAAATTAATATTATAATTTCACTATTGCCTCTAGTCCATAGTTTACATTAAGGTTCACTATTTGTATTATAGAATTCTATGAGTTTTATATTTAACTTTTTATATTGGTAACATATATACAATCTATATTTCCCAATTTAACCACTTTCAATTATACAATTCAGTGGTGTTAATTACATTCACAATTTTGTCCTATCTTCAGTACCATCTATTACCAATACTTTTCCATCATCCCAAAATGAAATTATGCACCAATTAAGCACAGACTTCCCATTCCCTACCCCTACCCTGGCCCCTGATAACCTGTATTCTAGTTTCTAACTCTGTGAATGTGCTTATTCTAGTTGTTTCATAACAGTGAGATCATACAATATTTTTCCTTTTGTGAATTGCTCATTTTAATAAACATAAGGTCTTCATCCATGTTATGCCATGTATAAGAACTTCATTCCTTCTTAAGCTGAATCATAGTATGTATATACCTTATTTTGTTTAGCCATTCATTTGTCACTGGATACATGGGTTGCTTCCCTCTCTTGGCTATTGTGAAAAATGCCTCTATGAACACCAGTATGCAAACATCTGTTTGAGTTCCTGCTTTCAATTCTTTTTGGAATACACCTAGAAGTGGGATTGCAGGTTATGTGGTAATACTATACTTAAATTTCTGAGGAACCAACAAAACTGCCTTCCACAGAGGTTGCTCCATTCTATATTCCCTCCAAAAATGAACAAATGTTCCCTTGTCTCCACATTTCCTCCTACACTTTTTTTACTGTAGCCATTCTAGTGGGTTGTGGAATTGTATCTTACTGTGGTTTTGATTTGCATTTCTGTAATGGCTAATGATGTTGAGCATCTTTTCATATGTTTAAGGACCATTTATATCTTCTTTGGAGAAAGGTCTATTTGAGTCTTTTGCCCATCCTTAAATTGAATTGTTTCTTGTTGTTGTTGAGTTATAGGATTTCTTTATATAATCTGGATATTAAACCATTATCAGAGATGTGGTTTCCAAATATCTTCTCCCATGTGTAGGCTGTCATTTTACATTCATGATAAAGTCGTTTGATACACAAAAGTTTTTAATTTTGCTGAAGTCCCCATTTATCTTTTTTTTCCTTTTGTGGCTCATGTTTTGTTTGTAAAATCTAAGAAACTACTGCCTAACACATGGCACTGAAGCTGTTTTCCTGTTTTCTTCTAGCAATGTTACAGTTTTGGTTCTTAAATTTATACCCTTGGTCCATTTTTAGTTAATTTTGCATATAATGGGAGGTAAGAGTCTATGTTCATTTTGTGCATATAGATATATGGTTTTCCTGGCACCTTTTGTTGAAGAGATTATTCTTTCCCCATTGAGTGGATGTGGCACACTTGTCAAAGTTCATTTGGCCATTGATATGAGTGTTAATTTCTGAACTCTCAACTAAATTCCATTGTTTTACATGTCCATCCTTCTGCCAGTGCCATGTTGTTTTGATTATTGTCATTTTATAATAAGTTTTAAAATTGGAGAGTGAGTCCTCAAACTTCTTATTTTTTCAAGATGATTTTGGCTATTCAGAGCCCCTTACATTTCAATATAAATTAGATAATTGGCTTTTCCATTTCTGCAAAGAAGGTGTTGGAATACAAGTGAGATTGTGTTGGATCTGTAAATCACATTGGATAGAATGACATCTTAACAATAGCTAATCCCCCAGTTCATAAATACAGAATATCTTTCCATATATTTAGGTCTCCTTTATTTTCTTTCAGCAATGTTTTATTGTTTTCCATGTACAAGTCCTTTCCATCCTTGGTTAAATTTATTCCTAGATAATTGATTCTTTTAGTTGCTATTATATATGGAATTTTTCCTTTATTTCCTCATCCGGTTGTTCATTACTGGTATATAGAAACACTACTGATTTTTGCATGTTAACATTGTACAATGCCAATTTGCTGAATTCATTTATTAGCTCTAGTAGCTTTGTTATAAATTTCTCAGGATTTTTTATATATAAGATCATGTAATCTGCAAATAGAATATATTTTACTTCTTTCTTTCCAATATGGATGCCCTTTAATCCTTTTCCTTGCCCAATAGCTTTGGCTAGAACTTCTAGTCCAATGTTGAATAACAATGGTGTTAGAGGGCATTCTTGTTTTGCTCTTGATCTTACAGGGAAAGCTTTCAGTCTTTCACCATTGACTTTGATATTAGCTGTGAGATTTTCATTTATGCCCTTTTTTCTTGTTGAGGATGTTTCCCTCAATTCCTAATTTTTTGTGTGTTGTTATCAAGAAGGTGTGCTGGATTTTGTCAAATGCCTTTTCTGTGGCAATTGAGATGTTCATGCCTCCTTTGCATTCTATTGATGTGGCTGAGGATCTTTGCGCATATATTCATTAAAGGGTATTGCTCTGTAATATTCTTTTCTTGTAGTAACTTTATCTGGACTTGGTATTAGGAAAATGTTGGCTTCACAGAATCAATTAGGAAGTATTCTCTCCTATTTAATTTTTCTGGAAGAGCTTGTACAGGATTGTTGTTAATTCTTGGAATGTTTGGTAAAATTCAGCAGTAAAGCCATCTGATCTTGGACTTTTTTCTTGGGAGGGTTTTCATTACCAATTCAATCTCTTTACTTGTTTTTGGTCTGTTTATATCCTCTCTTTCTTCTTGAGTCAGTGTAGGTATTTGTGTGTTTCTAGGAATTTGTTCATTTCACTTAAGTTATCTAATTTGTTGATGTACAATTGTTCAGTACTGTTGTGTTTCTAGCAATATACCCACTATCATTTCTGATTTGATTTATTTGCATCCTCTCTCTTTTTTTTCTTTGTCTGTCTTTGTTAAAGGTTTGTCAATTTTATTAATCTTTTTAAAGAAGCAAAATTATGATTTTCTTGATTCTATGTATTTTTTAATTCTCTATTTCATTTATCTCCATTATAATCTTATTTTCTTCCTTCTGCTTGCTTTGCATTTATTTTGTTCTTTATTTTCTAGACCCTCCAGTTGTGAGGTTAGGTCTCTGATTTTAGATATTTATTATTTTTTAATGTAAATATTTAGAGCCATAAATTTCCTTCTCAGCACTCCCTTTGCTGTATCTCGTAAGTTTTGGTACATTTTCTTTTCATTTTCATTGCCTGAAGACATTTCCTTATTTCCTTTTTTATTTTTTTCTTTAACCCATTGTTGTCTAAAACTGTGTTGTATAATCTCAATATACTTATGAATTTTCCAGTTTTCCCTTTGTTATTGATTTCTAGCTTCATACCATTGTGGTCAGAGAAGATACATGGTATGATTTCATTATTTTTTAATATATTAAGACTTGTTTTATGAGCTAGCATATTGTCTATCTGGGAGAATGGCCCATATGAACTAAAGAAGATCATATATTCTGCTATTGTTGAGTAAGGTGTTCTATATATGCCTGGTAGGTCTGGTAGTATATACTATCAGTAAAGTTTTCTTTGTCTTATTGATCTTCTTTCTAGATGTTTTAGACATGATTGAATGTGGTGTGCTGAAGTCTTCTATTATAATGTAAAACTGTTGGGTTTTCCTTTCATATCTATCAATATTTGCTTCATATATTTAAGGGCTCTGCCATTAGGTGCATATATATATTTATGATTGTTATGTCTTCTTCTTAAATTGATCCATTTACCAGTATATAGTGCCCTTCATTGTCCCTGGTAACAGTTTTTGACTTAAATTCTATCTTATGTGATATTAATATATCTATCCCAGTTCTCTTTAGATTACTATTTGAATGGGATATTTGTTTCTATTCTTTCACTTTCAAATTACTTCCATCCTTGAATTGAAACTGAGTCTCTTATAAACAGCATACTGTTTGGTCATGCTTTCTTATCCATCCTGCCAATCTCTGTCTGTTGACTGGAGAGTTTAGTAGATTTACATTCAAAGTAACTACTGATAATGCAGGACTTCTGCCATTTTGTTATTTGGGTATTATAAGTCATGCTATTTTTTTGTCCTCAAAATTTTCCACTAATGCCTACTTTCATATTTGTTTGATATTTTGTAGTGTACCATTTTGAGTCCCTTTTCATATCCTTCTCTATGTGTTTTTTCAAATAATTTTTGTAGTTACCATGGAGCTTAAATTTAATGTCTAATTTCCATAAGAATCAAGTTTGACTTGATAACACCTTTACTTCAAAAGCATAAACAAACTATGTTCCTATACCCTTCTTCTTCCCACCATTTTGTTCTACTGTTACAAATTATACCTTTATGCATTTTAGGTCCCAAACCATTAATTTATCATTACTTTCATGCATTTGCATTTTAGATCCTCTAAGATCTAAAAAATGGAGTTACATATAAAAATTGTAATACATTTGTACTGGTATTTATAATTACCTATGTGATTACCATTAACCAAGATCTTTCTTTCTTTATAATGCCTCAAACCACTGCCTAGTGTCCTTGTCTTTCAATCTGAAGAACTCCCTTTAGCATTGCATGTAGGGCAGGTTTGGTGGTGATAAACTCCCTTGATTTTTTATTTTAATCCAGGAATGTCTTTCCTTCATTTTTTAAAGGCAGTTTCAACAGATAAAAAATTCATTGTTGAAAATTAATTTCTCTCAGCACATTACTTTCTAGCCTCCAGGGTTTCTATGAGAATTTGGCACTTACTCTTATTTGGGCTCCTTTGTAAATAATATGTTGCTTTTTTTCTTGCAGCTTTCAAAACTCTCTTATTGTCCTTGACATTTGCCACTCTGGGTACTATATGTCTGGGTGTGACTCTCTTCAAGTTTATGCTATTTGGGGTTTGTTGGGCTTCCTGGAAGTGTGTTTTCAAGTCATTCATTAAGTTAGGGAGTCTTCTGCCATTATTTCTTTGAATATTCCTTCTTCCCTTTTCTCCTCTCTCTCTCTCTGAGACTCTCATAATGTATATATTGGTATACTTGATCATGTCCCACAGTCTCATAAGCTTTGTTCAATTATTTTTTATTAATTTTTTTTCTTCTGCTAGTGAGCCTGCATCATTCCAATTGTCCTATCTTCAAGTTGACAGATTTTTTTCTTCTACCAGCTCTAATCTGCTGTTGAAACCTTCTAGGAAATTATTTAAGTTATTGTATTTCAATCCCAGTATTTCTGTTTGATTCTTTTTTTTAAATTTCTGTATCTTTATTGAGATTCTCATGATGTTCCTTCATCATTTTCATGATAATCTTTAACTCTTTCTCTGTGTTTTCCTTTATCTTTTGAACATATTGAATATCATTTTTTAAAAGTCTGTCTGCTATACCCAATATCTGGGTCTTATTTGGTGATGGTTTCAGTAGTTTAAACTTGTTACTTTGGATGGGCCCTCAGACCTCATTTTTAACTTGTAATCATTTGTTGCATGCTGCACAGCACTGTAATTTTTAATATTTAAAACTTAAAATAAAGGTAGCTTATTGGCAACTAAAGTAGTGTGAGAACCAATTAAATTAAAGCTGACTGAAACGAAAGATTAACAGCTTTAAACATACAATAGAGCACCTAGGAAGGAAATTCTATTTCATATTAAAAGGAGAATTTGAATTCCTGTAAATGGGCAATTCCTAAGGCCAGGGCAGAAGCCCAGGAAAAAACACAGGCTCAGAAAAGTCAGAGAGAACCTTGCACTTTTACCTCAGACAGATATTTAAGATAGGAGGACTAAGCTCTGAATAAACCACTAGCCAACACAAAGTCAATTTGTAAAGACTGAAAAAGGTATTTTTGTATTGTATTTTTTTTTTAATTTTTGTTATATCCTTGCACTAAAGAAAATATTTTACATATCACTAGCTGGATAAAAACATAAGGGAGTGACAGATCAGGGACTAAGTCCATAAGCTACTTTTGCCTGCTGGGCCAGTTCTGGGAAAGTAAGTCAGAGATGAAATATCCTGGTTAATCCTCAGGTTGCTACTTGATAACTTGGCATGACCATACAGGGATCTCAGTATGTGCAAAGAGGTTACTTGTCTCCTTCGGGAACATAGCCAGGCACTCACAATGGAAGCACAGGCTAGCTTCAGAATGCACCACTGTGGGGGGCAAAAGAGGAGACAGCAATGACACCACAGGCTTCTACTACCAGTTTTATATTGCATTTTCTAGATTCAGTGCTCATGTGGTTACTGGAAATCTTTAACTGTTTTCCAGAATTTAGAGGAAGATGCCTCTGCCAAATTTTACTAGTTATTCAAACATATTTTGAGGCATAGAGACCTGGAGTATCTTATGCCACCATCTTGGTCAACTAGAATTCAACATTGATTGTTTTCTGAATATTGAAATAGCTGTGTAAACCTGAAATGAACCCAGTTGGTGATAGTATATAATTTTTATTAGATATTTCTGAATTCTAATTATTAATACTTTGTTAAGGATTTTACTTTTTTGTTAAGTAGTTTTATTTTTTTGTACTATTTTTGCCTGGTTGTCTTTGCTTGGTATCAGGGCAATACAATCTTACTAAAACAAATTGAAAATGTTCCCTTATTTTCTTTTTTTTTTTTTTTAGGGGATTACACAGTATTTGTATCAATTATTCTTTGAACATTTTGTAGAATTCTCCAATGAAGCTATCTGGGACACTAAATTTCATTTAGTAATCTTTATGCTATGAATTAAATTTCATTCAACAATTAAAATGCTCAAGTTACCTATTTCATATTGGATGAGTTGTAATAGTTTGTGTTTTTAAGACTTGGTCCATTTCATCTAAGTTGTCACAATTTTGTGTGCTCGGTTACTCAGAGTATACCCTTTTAACTTTTGATGTTTGAGGGTCAGCAGTGATATCTTCTGCTTTATTCCTAATGTTAATTTGTATCTTCTTTCTTTTTTTCACTTTTTATAGAGGTTTGTCAATTTTATTAAGCTTTTCAAAAACAAGGTTTTTGTTTCATTGATTTTCTCTGGGTTTTTATTTATTTATTTATTTAATTTGTTTCCTGCTCCTATTTTAGCATTTCTTCCTCCTGCATGATTTTGGTTTATTTTGCTCTTCTTTGTTTTGGATTTTGAAGGAGAAGCCTAGATTATTGATTTAAAACTCTTCCTCTTTTATTGTACACATTGCTGAGGAGTAACCTCATTACTGCTGGGTGGTGGTGAAAGCCTTGATTCTTCACTAGGCTTGTTCTGATATCAGTTCACAAGGAGGAAGAGAGACACCTCATTACTACCACATCTGAGGTGAATGTCCAGGCTCCCCATAAGGCCTCCACTGACACCATGGGGAACAGCTGCATTACTGCTCAGTGGGGATGGACATCTCTCCTGCCCAGAGGCATTTTCTGACACCTTGTGAAATGGGGATTTGGTGTGCCTATTTCAGCTTGACAAGGGCGGGAATCCATATTCTTCACACAGCCTTTTCTGATGGGGATGGTGGTGAGGCCACAGTTTGTCTTTGGTTTTGGGCAGGAAAAGAGAAGTTATTATCTAAAAGTTTTCTGTTTTGCTAGGCTTTGCTAGGAAACTGTTTCTTTGACTAGAGAGGGTTATGCTTTACTTATGGCCATTTTTGTCTGAACTCACTGGTGTTTCTTAGCTGCTGGCTTCTGGCACCCAGTTTTGGAGACATGAAGCAGTGATAAAAAAAGGATGAGCAGTTGAAATACATGGGCTTCTTTGGGAGTTGGAGGTTGTCCTGAGTACTGTTGTGGCAACGGATGTTGGCCATTTTAAATCAGCACACACCACTCAGAACTGAGTGGGAGAGAGTGTGGTCTACAGCGTGAACTGTGGTCTATGGTTGGTGGCAAGGCTCCAGGATATGTAAGTTCATTGAGGGTGGTGGGCCACACTGTGGGAGATGTTTGTGTGGGATGTGGTGGGAGGTGTGGGAGGTGGGCAACATGGGAATCCCAGTGGGTTCCGTGTAATATTTTGGGTAATCTAAGCACCTCTTAAAATATATGTATATATATATATATATATAACATTTTTGTAAGCAAATACACATATATGCATATATAAAAAAAAAAAAAAAAAGCCCAAGGAAATCACTGCTATACTATTCCTTCATTCCAGTGGCCCATAGCTGATCATCTTTCAGAATCTTCTTATAGTTGGTTTATATAAAATTGTGAGAGATTTTACCTGTGCTTGAACGGAGGAAAAAGTATGTCTATTTCATCTCTGAAGCAGATGAACTCCATAAGTTATGATTGCATTTCTTTCATTTATTCAACAAATATTTATTAAGTACCTCTTAACTGCCAGTGACAGAAAATGTTTAAGATAGTTATGGTTTCTATACTCAAGTTGCCTAAACGCTTGTGAGGAAGACAGATGATTAAAAAATGTCACAATGTTATTAAAAATTACAGTTAAAATAAGTTCTACATTATAGATTAACATATCAGCAAATTTACAGAAACTAACCTAGCTTTTTCTTTTTTTTTTATTAATAATTTTCATTAGAGAAGTTGTTGGTTTACAGAAATTTCATGAATAAAATAAATAAATACAAAATTCCTATGTACCATCCTATTATTAAAACGTTGCATTAGTGTGGTATATTTGTTATATCCATGAAAGAACATTTTTATAATTGTAATAACTATAGTCCATCACTTAAAATAGTGTTCATTGTGTTTTACAATCCTATTTTTTTCTTATAACTTTTATTCTAGTAACATATATAAGGCCTAAAATTTCCCCTTTTAACCACATTCGCATATGTAATTCATTGCTGTTAATTACATTCACGATGTTCTGCTGCCATCGTCCACATCCATTACCAAAACTTTCCAATCAACATCAGTGGAAATTCTGCACAATTTACACATTAATTCTCTGTCAACCTAGTCCCTTATAATCTATAGTCTAGATTCTGACTCTATGAGTTTGCTTATTATGATTATTTCATATCAGTGAGAATACAATATCTGTCATTTGTTTTTGGCTTATGTAAGTCAACATGATATCTTCCAGGATCATACATGTTGTCCCATGAATCAGAACTTCATTCCTTTTTAATGATACTTAGTGTTCCAGCCCATAAGCATGGAATGTCCTTCCATTTATTTAGATCTCTTTGTTTTCTTTTAGCAAAATTTTGTTGTTTTCTGTGTATAATTTCTTTATATCCTGGGTTAAATTTATTTCTAGATATTTGATTATTTTAGCTGTTTTTGTAAATGGAATGTTTTTTCTTGATTTTGTCCTCAGATTGCGCATTACTATTGTATAGAAACACTACTGATTTTTGCATTTCATTTTATGTCCTGCCACTTTTCTGAATTCATTTATTAGTTCTAATAGCTTTGTTGTACATTTTTCAGGACTTTCTATATATAGGATACTGTCAGCTGCAAATAATAAAAGCTTTACTTCTTCCATTACAATTTAGATGCATTTTATTATATTTTTTTCTGAACTGCTCTGGTTAGAACTTCCAGTACAATGTTGAATGCCAGTGGTGATAGTGGATATCTTTGTCTTTTCCAGATCTTAGCGGGAAAGCTTTCAGTCTTTTACCATTGAGCATGATGTTAGCTGTGCGTTTTTCATAGATGCTCTTTATCATGTTGAGGATGTTTCCTTCTATTTTTATTTTTCCAAGCAAAAGTATGCTTGTGCTAAATGTCTTTTCTCCATCAATTGAGATGATCATGTGATTTGATCCATTCATTTTGTTAATGTGGTGTATTACATTAATTGCTTTACTTATGTTGAACTACCTTTGCATACTTGGGATAAATCCCAATTGATTATGGTGCATAATTCTTTTAATGTGCTATTAAATATGATTTGCTATATATGCAAAAGAGAAATTAGGCCATAATTTTCTTTTCTTTTATTATCTTTATCTGGCTTTTATAGTAAGTAATCTGGCCTCATTGAATGAGTTCGTGAGCCCTCATCTTCAATTCTTTGGAAGATTTTGAGCAGCATTGGTATTAATTCTTCTTGGAATGTTTGGTAGAATTAACCTATGAAGCCATCTGTCTGTGGGCTTTTCTTTGTTTGAGCGGTTTTTGATGTCTGATTCAATTTCTTTACTTGTAATTGTTCTGTTGAGATCTATTTCTTCTAAAGTCATTGTAGGTTGTCCCTGTGTTTCTAGGAATTGTCCATTTCATCTAGCTTGTTTAATTTGTTGGCATAAAATTGTTCCTAGTATCCTCTTATCATCCTTTTTATTTCTGTTGGGTCATTAGTAATGTTCCCTGTTTTAGTTTGTTTTTCTGCCAAAAGCAGATACCGTAAAATGGGTTGGCTTTTAGCAATAGGAATTTATTGGTTTATAAATTTACAGTTTTGAGGCCATAAAAATGTCCAAAACAAGGTATCAGCAAGGCAACGTTTTCTTCTCAAGGACTGGATGCTGGAGATCCTGGACTCACTTGTCACATGGCAAGGCACATCACAGTGTCTGTTGGTCTCTCCCTTCTCTTCCAGGTTTCTTTGCTTTCAGCTTCTTGCTTCCGTGGCTTTTTCTTCTCCTCTCCATATTCATCCCATTTATAATGTATTCCAGTAAGAGGATAACGACCCACCCTAATTGAGGTGGATCGCATCTTAACTGAAGATCCTACTCATCAAAATATCCTAATTACAATGGGTCCACATCCACTGGAATGGGTCCACATCCACTGGAATGGGTCCACATCCACTGGAATGGACTCACTTTAAAAACATACTTTCCTGGGAGTACATACAGCTTCAAATCATCTCATTCCCCATCTTATTTCTGACTTTATTTATTGATCAATTGATTTTATTTATTGATTGAAAGAGCCAAATTTTAGTTTTGTTAAGGCTTTCTCTTTTTTTTATTCTCTAATTCATTTATTTCTGCTCTAATCTTTGTTATTTCTTTCTTTCTGCTTGCTTTGGGTTTAGTTTGCTTTTCTTTTTCTAGTTCCTCCAGGTGTGCAGTTAGATCTTTGATTTTAGCTCTGTCTTCATTTTTAATGGAAATATTTAGAGTGGTAAGATTTCCTCTCAGCACTGCCTTTACTTCATCACATATGTTTTGATATATTGTGTTCTCATTTTCATTTATTTTGAGATGTTTACTGATCTTCCTTGTAATATCTTCTTTGACCTGTTGGTTGTTTAAGATTATGTTATTTAACTTCTCATATTTGTGGATTTTTCAATTCCCTGCCTATTATTGATTTACAGCTTCTTTCCATTGTGGTCAGATAAGATGTTTGGTATAATTTCAATCTTTTTAAATTTATTGAGACTTGGTCTATGACCCAACATGAGGTCTGCCCTGCAGAACAATTCATGTGAACTTGAGAAAAAATGTGTACCCTGCTGTTTTGCTGTGCAATGTTCTGTATATGGCTGTTACGTCTAGTTCATTTATCATGTTATTAAAATTCTCTGTTTCCTTATTGATCTTCTGACTATTGATGAGCTTGTGTACTGAAGTCTCCAACTATCATTATAAAAGTATCTGTTTCTTTCTTCAGTTTTCCCAGTGTTTTCTTCATGTATTTTGAGTTTTTTTGGTCAGGTTCATAAATATTTATGTTTGTTATGAAACCTTCATGAATTAACCCATTTATTAATATATAGTGTCCTTCTTTGCCTCTTGTAACAGTCCCTTTTTATAGACTTAAAGTATATTTTGTCTGATATTGTTATACCTACACAAACTCTTTATTGTTATTATTTTCATATTATATTTTCCACCCTTTCTCTTTCAACCTATTTTTGTCTTGGGTTTAAGGTGAGTCTTTTGTAAACAAAATATAATTGGATCATGCTTTTTATCCATTCTGTCAATTTGTATCTTTTGATTGGGGAGTTTAATCCATTAACATTGAATGTAGTGCAGATCTCTCAGTTTCTGTTTATCCATGAATATTTTTAACTCTCCCTCAGTTCTGAAGAACAGTTTTGCTAGATAAAGAATTTGGGGCTTACAGTTTTTCTCTTCCAGTACCTTAAATATATCACACCACTGCCTTCTCATCTCCATGGATTCTGGTGAGAAATCGGCATTTAGTCTCATTCAGCATCCCTTGTATGGGACAAATCACATTTCTCTTGCTGCTTTCAGTATTCACTCTTTATCTTTGGCATTTGACATTCTGATTAGTATGTGTTTGGGTGTAGGTCTATTAGGATTTATTCTGTATGAAGTATATTGTGCTTCTATGTCTTTCATATGAGTTGGGAAATTTTCAGCCACTATTTCCTCAAATATTTTTTCTGCCTCTATTCCATTTTCTTTTTTTTTTAAACATTGTAAGTGTTACACTGTCACTCACATTCATGAGATACTAGTCAATTTTTTCTATTTTTTTCTCTATTTGTTCTTCTGACTATATGATTTTGATTGTCCTATCTTCTAGTTCACTGATTCCTTCTTCTGACTTTTCAAATCTACTGTTATATGCCTCTAGGGTATTTTTAAATGTATTAACAAATCAATTTTATTGACACATATTCATGAAGCATAAATCCATCCAAAGTGTACAATCAATGGTATTCGGTATAATCACATAGTTGTGTATTCATCATTTCAATCATTTTTAGAGCATTTTCATTATTCCAGTAATAATAACAAAAATACTAAAAAAAAAAAAATTAATGAACAAACAAAACTCATCACCTCTCAATCTCTCTATGCATCCCCTGCTGTACATACCTGCTATTCTGTTTCTTTCTCCCTAAGTTATTTGTATTTATATTTTGTAAAAACTATCTTATATATGCACTATCACCCATATTCATATATTACATGAGGTTTTACTATGTTATACAACCCCATGTTACATTTTTCAGTTTTCCTTCTAGTAATATACATGTCCTAGATTTTCCCTTTCATCCACTGTCATAGCTGTATTAGCTCTGCTAGTCACAAACACCATGATGTGCTCTCAACATTCCCATTGATTTCCAAAGATTAATAACCTTTTAACCAATTCTGCACAGATTAACCATCAGCTTTCCATTCTCTACCCTCATTCTATTTTCTGGTGACCTAGATTCTAATTATTAATTCTATGAAGTAACATAATATATTTAGATCATAATAGTGCAATAATACACTTTTGCCCTTTTGTGTCTGGCTTGATTCACTCAACATAATGTCCTCCAGTTTCATTCATGTTGCCATATACTTCATGACTTCATTTCTTCTTACAGTTACATAATATTCCATAATGTGTATACATGACAATTTGCTTATCCATACTTCAGTTGATGGACACCTATTTTTTGGAAATTGTGAAAAACACCATTATGAACACTGGTGTGCAGATGTCTGTTAATGCCACTGCTCTCAGTTCTTCTGGGTATATACCTAGCAATGGTATTGCCAGGTCACAATGCAAGTCTATAGTCAACTTCCTTAGGAACTGTCAAACAGTCCTCCACAGTAACTGTACCATTCTACATTCCCATGAACAGTGAATAAGTATTCCTATCTCTCCACATCCTCTCCAACATTTACAGTTTTCCTCCTTTTTAATAGTGACCAGTCTCATAGGTGTGAAATGATATCTCATTATAGTTTTGATTTGCATTTCCTGAGTCACTAGTGATGTTGAACATTTTCATGTGTTTTTCACCAATTGTATCTCTTTTTTAGACAATTGCCTTTTCAAGTCTTTGCCCATATTTTAATAGGGTAGTTTATTTTTTTATTGTTGAGTTGTATGATCTCTTTATATATCATGGATATTAAACCCTTATAAGATATGTGATTGTCAAACATATTCCTCCATTGAGTCAGCTGCCTTTTCACCCTTCTGACAACATTCTCTGAGGTGCAAAAGTGCTTAATTTTGTGGAGGTGCTATTTATCTATTTTTTTTTCTTTTGTTGCTTGTGTTTTGGGTGTAGGGTTTAAGAAACTACCGCCTACCACAAGATCTTGAAGATGTTTTCTTACATTTTCTTTTAGGAGTTTTATGGTTTTCACTTTTATATTTAGGTCCTTGATTCATTTTGAGTTAATTTTTGTGTAAGATTAGAGATAAAGGTCCTCTTTCTTTTTTAAAATATGGATCTCCAGTTCTCCCTGCACCATTTGTTGAATAGACTATTCTGGCCCAGCTGGGCCTGCTTAACACCCTTGTGAAAAATCACATCACTGTAGATGTGAGGGTGTGTATTAGTCAGCCAAAGGGGTGCTAATGTGAAATACCAAAAATGGGTTGGTCTTTATAAAGGGTATTTATTTGGGGTATAAGTCCACAGATACCAGGCCATAAAGCATTACATTTCTTCTCTCACCACAGTCCATTGCCACTTGTTAGAGCAAGACAGCTTCTGGCATTTGCCAGGGTTCAGGCTTCCGGGGTTCCTCTCTTCCCGGGGCTGCGTTTCTCTCCGGGCTTAGCTCCTGTTTCTTCCACAAGGTCAGCTGCAGACGATCAGGTGAACGGCTTGCTTCTCTTCTCCTGGAGCCTTTTTTCCAACATCAAAACTGCTTCTCAAAAGACTGCCTCAACTGTCCTTTGCCGTGCCTTTAATATTCAATTCCCCACCCACCAAGGGGTGGGGCTCAACGCCCTAATCCTAACCTAATCATGCCCAGATTAACAGATCAGTTTACAAGCATGATCCAATTATATTTTTGGAATTCATAATTACATCAAATTCCCCAGCAGTTACAGGGTGTATTTCTGATTTCTCAATCCAGTTCCATTGGTCAATGTGCCTGTCTTTATGTCAGTCCCATGCTTTTTTCCCCTACTGTAGCTATGTATTATGCTTTCAAGTCAGGGAGTGAGAATTCTCCAACTTTGTTCTTCTTTTTTAAGACATGTTTGGCTATTCAGTCCTATTTCCCTTCCAAATAAATTTGAAAATTGGCTTTTCTATTACTGCAAAAAGGCTGTTGATATTTTTATTGGGATTGTGTTGAATCTGTAAATCGGTTTGGGTAGAATAGACATCTTAATGATATTTAGTCTTTCAATCCATGAACATGGAATGCTCTTCCTTTTATTTAAGCTTCTTCGGTTTCTTTTAGCTATGTTTTGTAGTTTTCTGAATACAGTTCCTTGATGTCCTTGGTTAAGTTTATTCCTAAATATTTGATTGTTTTAGTTGCTATTATCAATGGAATTTTTTTTTCTGATTTCCTCCTCAGATTGCACATCAGTAGTATATACAAATCCTATTGATTTCTGTGTATCAATCTTGTATCCTGACAATTTGCTGAACTCATCTATTAATTCTAGTAACTTTGTTGTGGATTTTTCAGTATTTTCTAGTTATAAGATTATAACATCAGTGAATAGTGAGTTTTACTTCTTCCTTTCCTATCTGGTTGCCTTTTATTTCTTTTGCCTAATTCTCTAGCAAGAACTTCTAACACAATATTGAATAACAGTGGTGACAGTGAGCATACCTGTCTTGTTCCTGATCTCTACAGGAAAGCTTTAATTCTTTCACCATTGAGTACAATGCTAGCTGTAGGTTTTTAATATATGCACTTTACCATATGGAGAACGCTTCCTTCTATTCCTATTATTTGGTGTGTTTTTATCAAGAACGGTTACTGTATTTTGCCAAATAACTTTTCTGCATCAATCAAAAGGATCATGTTATTTTTCTTCTAATTTATTTTCTTGAGTTGAACAACTCTTGAATACTTGGGATAAAACCCACTTAATCATGGTTTATGATTCTTTTAATATGCTTTTGGATTTAGTTTGCAAGTATTTCACTGAGGATTTTTGCATCTATATTCATTAGAGATATTGGTCTGTAATTCGTCTCTTTTTTGTAGTATATTTATCTGGTTTTGGAATTACGGTGATATTGGCTTCATAGAATGAGTTTGGTAGTTTTCTTTCCTGTTCAATTTTTTGGAAAAGCTTGAGCAAGATTGGTATTAGATTTTCTCAGAATGATTGGTAGAATTAACCTGTGAAGCCATCTGGTCCCAGGCTTTTCATCTTTGGGAGTTTTTTGATGACTGTTTCAATCTCTTTACTTGTGATTGGTTTGTTGAGGTCTTTTATTTCTTCTAGGGTCATTGTAGGTAGTTTGTGTGTTTTTAAGAATTTTTCCATCTCATTTATTTTGTCTACTTTTTTGATATACAGTTGTTCATACTGTCCCCTTATGATCTCTCTTATTTCTGTGGGGTCAATGGTAAAGCCTGCCCCCCTGCCCCATTTATGATTGTATTTATTTGCCTCTTCTCTTTTTTTTCTTTCTTATTCTACCTAAGGGTTTGTTGATTTGGTTGAGCTTCTCCAAGAACCAACTTCTGGATTTGTTGATTCTCTCTATTGTTTTGTGTCTCTCTTTTTTGTTCTCAATTTCATTTATTTCTTCTCTGATCTTTACTATTTCTTTACTTCAGCTTGTTTTGAGATTAGTTTGTTGTTCTTTTTTTAGTTCCTCCAGGTGTACAATTAGATCTTCAACTTTAGCTCTTTCTTCTTTTTCAATATAAGCATTGAAGGCTATAAATTTCTCTCTCATCACTGCCTTTGCAGTGTCCCATAAGTTTTTATATGTTGTGTTCTCATTTTCATTCATCTCAAGATATTTGCTGAATTCTCTTGCAATTTCTTCTTTGATTCACTGATTATATGAGTGTGTTGTTGAATCTCCATATATTTATGATTTTTCCCTTTTTCTATCCATTATTGATTTTTAGCTTCATTCCATTATGATCAGAGAAAGTTTTTTTTTTTAATTTTTGAGACTTGTCTTGTGACCCAACATATGGTTTTTAGTATATTTTTAATCTTATGTCTTTTATCCTTATAATTTCTGTTAGCTGCTTTTTAAATGTTCAAATTCTTCTTTATGCTCACACATTGTCTTCTTAATATCTTTTTGCTCTTTACCCACCATAGTTTATTTCTACTCATTTATTCCTTCATCTCCTTTAACTGATTTAAGAAATTTATTTGAACTTTGATTATTTTTCAAAAATCTGCATCTCCTCTGAAGTTTTAATTGTTAACTCCACTGTGCTGTATATTCCTGTTTCTTAGTATGGCTTATAAATTTTTGCTGATATCTGGACATCTAAATATTTTGATGTGTTAACTCTGAAGGTCAATTTCTTCCTCTTGCCTAGGGTTTTATTTTTTATTGGCTTTGTGTTAAAGCTTTACTTTCACACTTGGTCTAACTTATTCTAGACCTTGAGAGTAGCTGTGTTTAAGTATTCAGATTTTCTCAGCTCTTCAACTGATTCTTGCTTGCCCCAGATATTTGTAAATTGTTTAAGATGGCCCTTATTGTGTGCAATTTTTTTCACCTCCAGGAGAAAGCTTCCTTTCCTCAGTTACTTCTCCAGAAATTTCTGCCCAGTTTCTATGATTAGTTTAAATTATCTCCCTCACTCAGTGTCCTCTTTTCATTACATTTTTCAGGTCTGGGACTCACTCTGTCTTATAGAAGTTCAATTTTCCTCCTTTTATGTGAGGGATTTTTGCCTCCAGTTTCTTCCCTGCAAAGTTATCCCACCCCTGGGATCCAGTTGAGTTGAATCCAGAAAGGTCTATTTTGCATTTAAATAGTCCAGCAAATAGGGACTGAGTTAAATGTGTGCACCTCTTACCAACAGCTCTTTTGTGTTCTCTTTTTTTCCCCTGTGGGCATTTTTGTATGCAACACTCCTCAGCCACTTTTGTCCTGCCCTGGATCTCTGTGAACTTGTGTCCCTTTGTCTGCATCTGCATGGGGCTTTAACTTGCTTTTTTGAGTGCCTCTATGGTTTGTATCCATGGTTGGAGGAACTTAGGCCATGCTCTCTCTATGCAACTACCGAGCTGCACAGGATCAAATTTGAGTAAGTGGTCTGGGCTTGCATGTCTGACACAAATCTCCTATGTGCTTTGGTGTTTTCTTTTTCTTTTCTTCAATTCAGCATTTGTGGAGTCCTCCAGTTTCTATGTTCCACCAAGCAACTAAGATTTTCCCTTTTATTACTTGGTTCTGCAGGAAAAGCTTTAGAGGGGAAGTCTTAAGTTGCCATTTTGATGATGTCACTCCCTAACCTAGCTTTATACAATAGCTTTTTCAATATCTTATACATGGTTTAGGAGTAAATAGTATATTAGATATAAGAACAGAATATAATTTTTCATCCAGTTGTGGAATAGAATATTAGCATGCAACTATTGAAATAAATAGGCATAGGGGAAACAAAATATTTTGCCCAGTGCCTAATAAGCTTACGATGTGGTGATGAATGAAAAAAATGCTGTGAGTGTTTTTTGAATCACAAACTTGGAAGCTGACTTTATTTCTGGTTGGTACTTTGCTGTGCTTTCAAAATTATTATATGGAATGACAACTCTACTTTCTCTCAGATTAACTCTGAATACCACAAATACATATAGAATTCCAGGTTGATTGAATTTTGGTTATAATTGAGGACAGTGATACTTAGGATATGGTAGTGTTCATGAAACTCTTCAGTTCCAGAGTACTGCTTTATTATGTAAAGTTAAGCTACTTTGGATTGAACTGACTTCATTGTATACTAACCTCGAAAGAACATGCTGACATTTTTAATTTGATGGACTGCTGAGAAACCACAGCAGGACATAGTCCCCACCATCAAAGGTGAGTTGAGAATTTCCTTGATGTGGAGAGCTAATTATGTGACTATGTTAAGTGCAAGACTGATTGAAATCCAAATGTCTCATATGACATTTTAGTGCTTTTTCTTTTAGGGTAGATCCTTAGAGGAATTGTAAATGAAGAGTACTTGTTCTCTGTTCTCACCAAGGTATTGCCTAGACCTCTGTTAGAAGTCAACTGCAGAGACTCAGATCCCTCCCTTAAAATAAAGAATGATTGATGTAAATATTTCTTAATATAGTACCTATAATTATGCTTTGTAAAGAGGAACTCACTAAATATTGAAGTCTAAAATTATCCTGGCTGATGTCCCTCATATCTTTGACATCCCTCATCTTTACTGAGCTTGTGAAGTTCTCCTTCATATACAATCTACATGTGTCTTTTCAATAAGGCTCATTTTTGCCTCTTACCATATCCACATATTTGGCTTTGACTCATGACCCTTGGAGCATGGAATTCCTGGCTCCCCACTCCCAATTATTTGCTTTAGATTTTTGTTAGAATGACTGAACCTTACCTCTGCTCTCACTGCTCACATTCTTGACTCAATCAACCCTATTGTGTCTCCAGATCAAATCCTGTCTTTTTTTTTTTTTTTTCACAGCTAATCAAAATATCTGTAGGAAAGAGAACCAACATTTCTCTTGAGTATTGATTAAGTGCCAGTGAAGAAATTGAATTATATATTGTGTGACCATTATCTCATTTAATTCTAACAATCTTTTTATCTAGGTATTACTGTATCCATTTCCTAAATGCATAATAAAATCCAAAAGAAATTAAGAAACACATGTAAGTTTACAAATATCTAGAAAATGATTGAATGAGGACTCAAATCTTGGCTTCCCAGAAACCAGAGTGTTTTGGGCACTCATCAAAAATTCTGATGGAATTTTTAATTTAAATGATAATCTTAATAGTGTTACTTATTAAACACAAACAAGTATAATATTTATGCTCATAGCTTTGTGCAATCCTCTAACCAAAAGATATTTCTGTTAGATGTCAAAGAGACTTTTCAAACTTACCATGTACAAACCTGATCTCTTGATGCTCCACTCTCTTCCTAAACCTGACTTTTCTGTACTCTTTCTTATTTTAGTTAATGACAACTGTATTCTTCCAACAGTTCAAGTCAAAAATGTTGATGTTATCCTTAATTTCTCTCTTTCTCTCACTTCCCACATCCAGCCCACCAGCAAATCCTGTAGTCTTTGTCTTCAAAATATACAGAGAATGCAACCTCTTTTCACAATTCCTACTGCTCCCATCCTGGTCCAAGTCACTGTCATTACCCACTGTATTACTGTGGTGACATCCTGATTGATCTCCTTCTTCCTGTTCTTGAAATCTTAAATCTATTCTAAAACACAGAAGTCAAATGAATCTTGTTTAAACATAAATCAAATCACAGCATTTCTGTGCCAACATCTCTCCTATGGTTCTCATCCACCTCAGAATAAAAGCCTAAATCCCTCCCCTGATTTGCAAGTTCCTACAGAGTCTGGTCCCTGCATTTACTTCTGTATGTTCATTTTTTATTTGGAGGTACAAAGTAATTGAACCCAGGAACTCATACATGTGAAGCACACACTCAACTACTGAGCTACGTGGGCTCCACACATATCTTTTAATTCTGCCTTTATTTAGCTCTCTCTGGCCACACAGATCTGATCTCTCTTCCCAAATACACCAAGCATGCTCTTACTTCAGGGAATTTGTACCTGCTATTTCCCTGTGCTCAAAATGTTCTTCCAGTTTTTATCTATAGGAAAAACCCCACACTTCCTTAATATCTTTAATAAGCTTTATCCTCGAAGTGAGGCCTTTCTTGACCTCCTTATTTAAAATTGCAGCTCTCCTCCTCAATCTTTCTGAGTCACCTTATCACTAATTACTAACTTACACATTGTATATTTTACTTATTCATATTGGTGGCTATCTGTGCCTTTCATTACAATAAAAACTGTGTCAGGGCAAGAAATTTTGTCTATTTGCTGCTGCATTTCTAGTAACTAGATTAATGATTGGTACATAATAGGACTCAAATAATTATTGAATGAACAAAATAATTTAAATTTAATAGAAACAATTGTAAAGCCAATAAAATTAAATACAACCTTATTTTACTATTACAGATTAGCTTTATATTATGTAAATTTGTTGAAATTCATTTTTTGATATAACATTCAATAATAAAAAATTATTTGCTCATCCCCGGAAGTCGTGTCCCACACTGGAGGGAAGGTAATGTATTTTTATGCTGAGTGGGCTTAGAGAGAGGCCACATTTGAGCCACAAGGAGGCTCCTAGGAGGCGACTCTTAGGCACCTTATAAACTAGGCTAAGTTTCAATTTCAGGAGTAAAGTTCATATGCAGAGTCATCAATATCAAGGGCCCATCGTTTTATCATCCTCCTTCACTAGTCATTGCCCCTGTACCCAGGGATTCTTACTGATCTATTAGAAAATGTGGCACAACTCCCCAGGATAGGAATTTGATATTCCTTCAGTTATTGTGTGAGTCTCCACCATGACAATGCCCCATGAACATCTGAACACATTTATATACCTTATATCTATGCCAAGGTGAGCTTCCGCCCATATATCCACCATCACTCACACCTCGCACCAATGATCCTCCCCTGCCACAGTTTTAACCCTTCTGTGATCCAAAGCTTCTTCAAAAATGAAGCCAATAACATAGCCAAATATGTTTAATAAGAAAAAGAAAAATAATGAGAGTTTTAAAAATAAGAAATAAAATACAAAAAAAAATTTTTTTAATAAAAATAAAAATTTGGGATAATAAAAATAATGAAAACATATTTAAAAAAATTTTTTTGCACCAAAGGATTACTACCAAGCACCAACTAGCATGCAACTGCAAAAAGACCTTGACCAAAAGGGGGAAAAGGTAAAGACAAATGAGTTTATATGGCTAAGAGATTTCAAAGTGAGTCGGAAGTTCATTCAGAGGTTATGTTTATGCACATCTCAGCAGGATCTTTTTGACTGCCCAAGTAGATACTGCCCCAAATAACAGGGCTCCTGAGTACTATGGAGACATCCAGACACTAGAGTCAGGAGTTTAGTGCCTTGCCAATGGGCCCTACTTTGGAATTTATGCTTCCCAGAGTGACAGACTGGGACTCAGTTGTTGTTTCCCTACACATGGTTTTTCTGTCTTTCTCTTTGAACCTATAATTAGTACTAGAATTGATAAGTGTATGTCCAAGAGACTTAAATCTTTGGGCTATCCATGGGCCAGCTAGGCCCTGAATCTCATCAGAGTTGCAACACCTACTCTCCAGTTAATTGGTCTCACCCAGGACAATTAACATGGAGGTGATGATGGACAACTACCATACCAAGGAACCCAGAGAGTCTTACAACTGCAATCAAGAGAATCCCATCTATTGGTCCTATAGGATCATAGTCCCCTTTCAATTAGAAGTGGAGTGGACATCACCATCCCAGAATCCTCAGGATTGGGGAATGAACTATGGACTAAAGTAGACTGGTATTCTACTATAGACTTACTGTGATTCTAGCAATGGAAGTAATTATACCATGGATGTGGAGGCAGTGGCCCCTGGAGGTTCTGAGGGCAGGGAGAGGGAACAAAAGGTATAATACAGGGGCATTTTTGGGACTTGGGAATTGTCTTGAATGACATTGCAATGACAGATACAGGCCATTATAAATTCTGTAGGCTATAACCTACAGAATTGTGTGGGAGAGACAGTAAACTACAATGTAAACTTTAGTTCACGCTTAGTGGCAATACTCCAAAATGTGTTCATCAATTGCAATGAATGTACCTCACTATTGAAGGATGTGGTTAATGTGGGAAAATGTGGGAGGTGTGGGGAGCAGGACATATGGGAATCCCCTATATATTTTATGTGACCTTTATATAATTTAAGTATCTTTTAAAAAATTAAATTTAATTAAATAAATAAAAATTAAAAATAACTTATTTGCATGTTTTTTGTGTTTCATTTTTGTGTTTTTGGATTCTTTTGAATTTGAGCATGCTGAACCATCATTTGAGGCACCATCATATTCACTCCTCCTAATTTTCTTATTAACAATGAAACTGCTCTTTACTTTGATGAGCCAATCAATTTAATAGTGCACCTCAAGCTAAAATATGCAAAGAGAAAACATTCCCATTATTTGCATATTTACTACTACACTTCTTGCCAATGAAGTGTGGATAATTGATATAGAAAAGATGGAAATCCCCCCCAAAATCAATTCACCATGTGAACATGGCATGGAGCTCACAGATTGGTTCGCTCATAGTTTATGATGTGTGGAGACACACTTTCACCCATGACTACTCCTCCATTTAAAATATTATGATATTAGTGTTTTTACTATGCTAAGTGAAGTCTGCCCTTCAGCTTTTGTGAAGGTGATTGTAAACGCAAATGTAAACTTGGAGAACAAAAATGTACGGCAATATTCATTTACAAAGTTGTTATACAGGTGATCCAAGAAATGCTTATATTATTTATTAAGAATATCATCAAAAAGAAAATACAAAATTTATATATTCTGATAGAAATCAAGTCTAGCAGACTCCCAGAATACGTGAAACACAGCTTAAGAAACTTTCCTTCTACCACAAATAGCTTGCAAGACAAAATATGATGAAAGACATATGGAAATACAAAGTAGATTCAATTGAAAGAGAGATTCAATTTGTTAAAAAAAAAAAGACAGGCTTTTAAAAGAAGTGGCATTTATGCCAGGACTTATTTAGCAAGGTGAAAACTGAAGATGGAGTTAACTAATTCAGGTATAGAAAACTGCATGGACAAAGAATTTTATTTTCAAATGTCCTAGGTTTCTTAAGAAACTTAAAAAACCTTTAATGACCTGAAAAATAAAGTACAAGAAGGAGATTCATGCAGGTTAGCAAGAAAAGATATCTGAATACTGGATATGTTAAGAAACAATAACAAGTAATTACATAGTATCTTTTACATGTGCAAGGCACTGTTCTGAGTCTTGTAAACATATTAACAGATTTCATCTGCCCAACAACCCTTTGAATCTGACACTTTCTTTAGGCTGAGAAAAGTTGGGTTACTTTCCAAAAGTCACACAATTGGAGGGAGCCCATAGGTTGATTCTAGAGTCCATGTTCTAACCATTATATCCTTGGCCTCTAGGTACATAGTTCAATACATATCTAAGATTAGAACCCTCAAAACACATGAAATTACTGATAGTTGAGGTGGCAGCAAAACATGCAGAAAGTTGCACTCTTAGAATTGTGGCAACGGATGTAGGCCATTTTAAATCAGCACACACCACTCAGAACTGAGTGGGAGAGAGTGTGGTCTACAGCGTGAACTGTGGTCTATGGTTGGTGGCAAGGCTCCAGGATGTGTAAGTTCATTGAGGGTGGTGGGTCACACTGTGGGAGATGTTTGTGTGGGATGTGGTGGGAGGTGTGGGAGGTGGGCAACATGGGAATCCCAGTGGGTTCCGTGTAATATTTTGGGTAATCTAAGCACCTCTTAAAATATATGTATATATATATATATATAAATAACATTTTTGTAAGCAAATACACATATATGCATATATATTTATATATCATTTTGCAAATGTTTGTATGTATTGTGAGAATTTTGATTTTTACCCATAATAATAAAAAAAAAAAAGAATGCAGCAATATTTTCAATAAGGATCTGCTAAACAATAGTAAAGTATCTCACATACTTAATTTTCCCATTTATTAGGCTAGAGTGTGAGAAAAGAAGTCTTAATAATCTTTGGCTTTCTAACAAACCACATAATATTAAGGTGTGTTTCTCATTTCTTTCTTTCTCTCACCATCCTTTTCGCTCTCACTGCTTCCTAACCAGTCATCTCATTAGGACAATTTCTTTCATTTCAAGCCCTATAACTGCCCTGACTGTTCATTTATCTTCTTTCTTTTTTGCAAGAACTAAATATTTTAGTAGTTTGTGCCCCACAAAGCTGATGTACGAAATTGTTGGCCTTCACTAATCTTGTGAATGCTAAAACTAATCTGTGGAAACAGAAAAATCATGCTGAGATCTTTCTTTCCAGTGTCCGTCACTTAGCTAAAAGTGTTTACAATTTCCAAGACACAAAAGTCAAGCATAAGACCAAAGTGGTCTTATTTTTCTCCTTAGTAAGTCATTTAAGCTTTTTATGTATTCTTTCATCTGCCAACCAGAATGGTAAGTGGAAGGTCCTTGACACATGAATTAAAGTTCATTTTAATGTCAATAAATATGGGATGGACGTTCTGTTCTTCTTTACCACTGTACTTACTAAAACATGTTGATTGGTAAGTACTTAAAACACTATTTCTGGGAGCAGATGTGGCTCAGGCAGTTGGGCACCCACTTCCCACATGAGAGGTCCCAGATTCAGTTCCTGGTGCCTCCTAAAGAAGACAAGCAAACAACAATGAGCAGACAATGAGCAAAAACAGCAAGCAAATAGACGAGGGAGCCATCTCAGGCAGGAAGGAAAAAAAACACTATTTCTAGGTGACACACAAAATGCATAAACATTTCGTAGAACGTTATCACACTATGTATCAAAATGGTAGTTTTTAGATATTAAAAAATACCAAGCCACTTAATATTTAGATTAAATTCTTCTAAAACAATTTAGAACAAAATACAAAAATATATACTCTCTCTTCTGATAAAGACACCTTCTCTTATTTTAAAAGTGAAGCAGAGTACACATTACTTCTCATTTTTATGTTTAAGTAAAGGTGCAGAAAAGGTATGAGAAAAAATGGCATGATATAATTTGCATGTATATAATGATTTGGGGAGATTAGCAAGAAAATTATAAATCTTATTAAATGTTCTGTTCTACAAAAGCAGACTTTTAGGTGATTACTCTGGTGGTTTGAAGCTGTATATACATCAGAAAAACATGTTCTTAAATCCTTTCCTGAGGGTGTAAAGCCATCTGCTGATGTTAATCCAGTTAAGGTGTGACCCATCTCATTCAGGATGTGTATTAATCCTAGTACTGAAGCCCTTTATAAATGGAATGAATAAACAGAGAAACAAAAGAAAACCACAGAAGCAAGAAGCTGAAAGCAAGGAAACCCGAAAGACAAGGGAGAAACCAGCAGATGCTGCCATGTGCCTTGCCATGTGGGGCAAAGGAGCTAAGGAGCACCAGCAGTCAGTATTTGGGAAGAAAGCATTACCTTTGTGATGCCTTGAATTAGGTGTTCTCCTGACCTCAAATTGTAAACTAATAAATTCCCATTGTTTAAGGCAGTCTATTTCATGGTATCTGCTTTGAGCAGCCTAAGAAACTAAAACAATTACCATAAGTACAATAATTTTTAAATTCTTGAAAGAATAATAAATGCCATTCAATAACATCTGCAGTAAAAGTTACAGATCAATGTTGTATCATGTTGTATCTCCAGCACAGTTGAGAAAAGGAGCATTGTCATCTGAGAAAAGAATAAGTCCATCACTGGTGAGACCAGTACAATAAAATGAAGATATCTCAAGTGAAAAAGTGATAAGTCTATTGTATGCAACACATTATTTAAAAATATTTATTGAGTCCAGCTACATGCCACTGTTTGGTGCTGAAAATATCAAAGGATGTATGAAAAAAGGCAATACAAATAGGTAGTCCCTGACTTCATAGAACTTACATTTCATTTGAGGTGAGACAGAAAAACAACATATACCTAAATAAATGATATTCATTTTCTTAGTGCATTTTAAAAGACTGGGACACTGAACATCTACGTTGTAGTGTAAGTGGACGAAAAAGACGTGAAAAGCCATACAAGACTTAAATACTTTCCTCATTAATCATTTTCTATATCAACCTGGGAAGACAGTTATAATCTCAAGTCTTCTATTTCTGTATATACAATGTGAGGATATTAAACTAACTGATCTCTAAGACCTCCTTCATATTGTATGATTGGATATTAAACTAACTGATCTCTAAGACTTCCCTCATATTGTATGATTGGATATTAAACTAACTGATCTCTAAGACCTCCCTCATATTGTATGATTTTAACTAACTTGGCAGATAAAATTAAAAGGAGAGAAAGGAAGGATCACTTTCCAAAGACAATAAATTGCACTCACATTCAAATGCTATCTTCACCTTGATTAAAACGCTTAAGATTATGCTAAAGGTCTTCCATCTAAGATGAAGAAGGCCCAAATATGATTTAAAAAAAGGAATTCAGAGACCTCCAATCAAGGTGACGATTAAATTCTCCACATTTAGCTTTACTCCCATCCAAACTCCATTTAAACAAGATAACATGATCTTTAAAAACCATCTGTAAATTCAAACAAAGAGAATGGAGGAGACAACAGCAATCAATTTTTTTTTCAAATTGATTTTTCACATAAATAGACAAAGAAAGCAAAATTCTTTATCAGTAGTTGAGAAAGCTGATTTGATTACTCAATTCACTGAAACAAACTCAAAAGACTCATGAATTGTCATTACCAGGTACCTCTGAGTGTCGCAAAGTTGGGCTAAAGATTGACGCATAAACAAAACTTCTATTTAAAAAAAAAAACTGTTAGAGCCCCCTACTCCTTCTGGATCTTATCCCTAATTCTGTACAATAAGAAAACAGAGCTTGCTATATTCAGGCAAAAGATAAGGGAGTTAGTATCTGGAGAGGTTTAAAAAATAGCTCTAAACTGGGGATCTGAACATAACTGAGAGTGAGCGTACTATTAAAAAAAAATAGCAATTAAGTGAAAGTATATATCTGAATGTTGAGACCACTAAATCTCTTCTCTATTTTTCTACAAAAACAAATGATTCTTGTCAATGGAAAAAAAAGAGCTAAGATATTACCACTGGGGAACACCCAAGAAAATATCAGCCAGAATTCCTAAAATGAAGAACTTAGGCAAAATAACTTGCAACTGTGTACAATATTTCCAATCAGATCTTCCTTATCCACCCCTAAAGCTAAATATACCCATGTAGCTAAGTATTAACTGATATTTAGATTATAGAATTTAATATAAAAAAAAAAAACAGAGACCAAGTAAACAATCAGCTAAAAAGGTAAATTATAAGAAAAAAAATATTCTGGAAGGAGGAAACTTTGAAAAAATGAATTAAGAACTTATCATTAATATCCTCAAGAGGGTATAAAAGAATATATTTTATCCATAAAGTAAATATGATAAGCTGCATGAAAGAAAATGTAAAGAGCAAAGAATAACTCTTAGAAATAAAAAATGTATATATGGTAAAATATTTAAAAGTAGGAGAATAAACAATAAGAAAATTAGAGGACCAATACAGGAAGTTCAATATTTCAATATTAGAAGTTCCAAAAAGAAAGAATAGAAGCAATTAGTCACCAAGGAGGTAATTCAAGTAAACTTTCTTAAACTGAAGTTCATGAGTTTCCAAAATAAAATGGTCCTCGAAGTAGCTACCAAATGGAGGAAATAGACTCACCCATAACAACATGATATTTCAGAACAGTAAGAACCAAGAAAACCTCACAAGAATTGAGAGAGGGAAAACAATTTTATACAGTATACCAAGAGTCATATTAGCCTCAGACTTTTCCATCACACAAAGGAAAATGCCTTTCAGATACTCATGGAAAATGGTTTCCATTTTTAAATTTCTCTCCAATAAACCAGAAGGGAAATGAAGGAATTAGCAACATGCAAACTCTCAAAAGACTTATCTCCCTTTTAGCTTTTTTCAGGAAGTCATTGAACAATTTGCTTCAAAAAGGTATTAAACAAAGAAATAGAAAAGTATGGAATCTGGTCAATGAAGAACTCTAACAGAAGAGGAAGATAAAGGGATCTATAATTGTTGTGTCCATTTTTGTAGCCACTAGCTAGGAGCTAGGTACATGAAATGTGTCTGCTGCTAATTGTGAGGTGCTGTTAAGTCTAAAACACACACCAGACTTTGAAGAGCCATGTCTTAGAGATTGCCAGAGTTGCTGTTACAAATACCACAACCTGGTTTTAGCTTAACAACAGGAATTTATTGGCTCATAGTTTTGAGACTAGAAGTCCAAAATCAAGACTTGGGCCTGCATTCTCCTGGAATCTGCTGCATTCTGGTGCTGGCTACTGGCAATCCAGGTTCCTTTTACTGTATGTTCTATCATCCATCACATGTCTCTGTCATCTCCTTTCTTTGCCCTTCTGGTTTCTGCTGACCTCTGGATTTCAGCTGTGGCCTTCTTCAATTTCTACTTCTGTTTTCTTCTCTTTACAAGGCCTTCAGTAAACCTGATTAAGACCCATTCTCATCCAATTCGGTCACATCTTAATTAAAAAGAACATCTTCAAGAGGTCCTGTTTACAATGGGTTCATACCCACAGGAATGCAGATAAAAATTAAGAACATATCTGTGTTGGGCACATAATTCAATATACCACAACCCATTATGTGAAAAAGAAGAATGAAAAATATCTCATTAATAATTTTTATATTGATTTTATGTTGCAATGTTGGTACTTTTTGTATGTTGGACTAAATAATATTATTAAATTGATTCACCTGTGCCTTTTTACTTTTTACTTATATTATTTACATATTTACCAGAAATATGTAAATAATATATGCAGCCCACATTATATTTCTATTGGGCAGTGCTACTCTAAAAGAATGGAAAATGAGATCTCAAGATAAGAGCTGTACAGAAAACAGTCTGATGAACAAATTGGAATAGATCAGAAAACTCCAGAAGACTTCTAAATGATAAAATTAATACAATCTCTCAAGTTACCTAAATTGAGAGAATACTTACACAACTAGCAGAGACTTTGCAGTTGAATTAATGATAAGCACACAGAAAATAAACAATGAAGAAACAAGACAAATTTAAAGAGAAAAAATATTGTATAGTAAAGAAAATATGAAAATAGAATTACAAGGTTCAACTGTGAATATTATTTCATAGATATTATAATGTAAACAATAATTATTGATTCAACCAAAATTAAGTTATAAATAGATTGGTAGAAATGAAAAGTAGAAAGTGTTCATAAGTACAATGAGAGCTGGAGATTATGAAAGAGAATTAAATATTTATATTTCATGAAACAAAGAAAATATATAATGCCTAAACTTAAAAGGTCAAAAGTGGCAATGACCAAACATAAGGGGGGAATGTAACTATGGACCAAAGTAGACTTATTATTCTAGTAATGGAAGAACTTATAACACCGATATAAGTGTTAGGACCAGAGGTCCTGAGGGGAGGGAGAGGGAAGAGTAGGAGTAGGAGTAGGAGTAACGTGGGACAATTTGGGGACATTAGAATCGTTATGCATGATATTGCATTGACAGATACAGGCCTTTATATATTTTGTCAAAACCTATAAAATTGTACGGTATAAAGTATAAAACATAATGTAAACTATAGACAATGGTTAGTAGCACTTTTTCAATATTTGTTTATTAATTGTAACAAATGTATCACACTAATTACAGATGTTATTAATAGAAAATGTGAGAGGGAAATGGGTAGGTATGTAGGAATCGCCTATATTTTCGATGTAACTTTTCTGTAATCTAAAACTTCTTTTTTAAAAAATGACAATATAAGAATGTTATTTATAGAAATGGAGACAAATAAAAAAAATTCAATTAAGAGTTATAAGTAATTTACTCCAGAGAATGGGAAATGAAAGAGGAGAGCAGATAAGGAGCTACTATTTTTTTGTAACAAGCCGTTGATTCCTTAAATTATGTGCAAGTTATAACTAGATTTAAATAAAAATCAAAAGTGAAAATGAAATATGGGCAACAGAACATAAGTAATTTACAAAAGGCAAGTCAAAATAGCCAAAAGGATATTTAAATATTGTGTTAGTCAGCCAAAGGGGGTGCTAATGTGAAATACCAAAAATGGGTTGGTCTTTATAAAGGGTATTTATTTGGGGTAGAAGTCCACAGATACCAGGCCATAAAGCATTAAGTTTCTTCTCTCACCACAGTCCATTGCCACATGTTAGAGCAAGAAGTTGCCGGCGTTTGCCAGGGTTCAGGCTTCTGGGGTTCCTCTCTTCCCGGGGCTGTGTTTCTCTCTGGGCTTAGCTCCTGTTTCCTCCACAAGGTCAGCTGTAGTTGATCTTGCTTCTCTTCTCCTGGGGCCTTCTTTCCAACATTAAAACTTCTTCTCAAAAGACTGCTTCAACAGTCCTTTGCCTTGCCTTTTATATTCAATTCCCCACCCACCAAAGGGTGGGGCTCAACCCCCTAATCCTAACCTAATCATGCCCAGATTAATAGATCAGTTTACAAGCATGATTCAATTATATTTTTGGAATTCATAATTACATCAAACTGCCACAAATATCAACTAGTTTCTTACTGAAACAAATGAGATAATTTTTCACCCATCAATTTTGTAGAAACTGAAAAGATAATATCCAGCATTCATAATTATGTGGGTAAATAAAACCCTTCATGTATTGCTATAGGAAGGTGAATTTCTGCAAATAGTTCTGGAAAATAAATCCCATGGTGTCCCCCCAAAAAATTACCTCCTTAATCAGCAACCCAATTTTAAGAAATTATTTGCACACAAACAAATGATAATGTGAAAGAAATATGAAGAAGTACATTACATCCGCATTATGGAAGATTAAGTTTCTATCTAAGAGATTTATGGAAACTCCATGCAATGAAGTATGAAATAACACCTTACATATTTTAAAGGCATAACGTAAGTTTGAGAAGACTATCTTTATTAAGTTCACCTTTGCCAAAAAGATAGTAAAGAGGAGAGAAGAAAGAAAAGACCCTCCATATATGACATATATGTCTGTGTGAATGTGGAGAACAATGTGATCGAATACACTGCAGTGTGTTCATTTCAGTGCTGTTGATCAGCCATGGCGGGACCACTGGCTTTTTCTGCATATCACACTCAGCAAATATTAATGACCTTGAAGACAAATTCTCGTGCTTTCATCACAACTTATATATACACTTCTGTTTTAACTCCTATAAACTTTGATTCCACTTAACTGTTTACTCCTTTTCTAGCGATTTGATATTCTATAAATTAGGTTGAGGCATATGAAAACGCCCGCATTTGAACATTTGGTCTATTCTCTTTCACCCTGGGAAAATGGATGCTCTCTGATTGCAGGGACCCTGCCTATTTTGTTTTTGTTTTTGTTTTTGTTTTCACATTATACCTAATGCTGAAATAGAGCATGGCTGATAATGGGCATTAAATTTATTTATGAATGAATTATATAGCATGTGGAATGAATAAAGTAGAGCAGAGTTCTTTTGTCAGGCAACAAATTAATGTATACCTCTTATTCCAAGTTTATTAACTAAATTACTTGACTTTTATTTTTCTTTTTGACCAACCATAGACTAATGATGGTGTTTCGTGGTATAATTAAATCAATTTCCATCTATTTATATTTGTGCATGCTGTTCATTATATATGTTCATTACATCAAGTTTATAACCATTAAGCATCCAGTGTGGATTGTGGTATTTATCAATAAATAATGATCCTTTGGTTCATTCAAAAAATCTTTCTTTAAGATGTAAAACATTTTCTAATAGAATATCTTCTTAAAAGTTAAACAATAAAAACTTCACAATTTAACACTCCTTAAAAGATCTTGTAAATATTTTTATCCAAAAATCTATCTCTACTTTTCCCCCTAGTGATCTGTAAATACACCAAAAATTATAATACATGACAGCTGAATGAAGTGGTACTGATTTATATTCAGTCAACATCATAACTGAACTTATAAATTTTAAATTTGAGTTTGGATACAAAACAAAACAAATAGAACAAGCCTTGATCTTATTTTTGGTATTCCTCTGATTTAGTTCCAGATCCTCAAAGTGTCAGCTTGTTTTCTTCTATGTCATTCACCTATTAGAGTGGAAAAAAAAGAAAAAGAAAAAGTAAATTATTTTAGAAAAATAAACAAGCAAATTTATATATAGAGAGACTGAGCAGGGTTGGGGAAGAGGGGAGAAAAACAGGAAGAAAGATTGATGTTTATTCTTCATTCATTCAATGAGAGATCTCTGCTTATTTCACAGGCTTGCCAGAGGAACAGAAGTCATATATTTTTATTTGCATTCAATTTCAGTTATCATTGTTGAAGAGATTAGATGGATTCACCACCCTGATGACACCTATTTATCCTCTTTGCCATGTGCTAAAATGCATTTTATCTAATTTTCTCATCTACATCTCTATGGATTTGTCTCTAAATCAAGATGTACTAAAATATACATCAAGATATTAATAGACCTTCACAATTGCCACAAATATTATTCAAACAATAACTTATCACACTTAAGGAAGGCCCAGAAACTAAAGTACATGAATGAATATTTAGAAGACTCTGAAGAAAGCCAAAATATTTTCCTTTAGTGTTTTTCTGTTTGTTTTTCTTTTATCTTAAATTTCCTCATACACTACTGAAATTTCAAACCCTTTGTGACAGTTTGAAGTTCCTTTTTGAATCCTAAAAATAAAAGGATGATATTTTTTCAACTGATCCATTCCTGTGGGTTTGAGACCATTTCAACTGGACTACATCAGGGAGGCATGACTCAGGTTGAGTCTCTGCCCTGTTGCTGGGTCTTATATAAACAGAGAAAGAGAGAGAGAGAGAGAGAGAGAGAGAGAGAGACAAGGAAGAAAAGGAAGCTGCCATATTTGATCCTGCAATGTAAGGAAAAGGACTCCAGTTTTTTCCCACAGCTACACTGCAAGGAGAGAAGCCCCTGAGGCTCAAAGATCTAAAGCCCAGGGAGAGATGAACCATATGCCTGAGAGCTTTCAGGTGAAGTCAGGAAGAATGTAGAGCAGCGGAAACAGGGAGAGGAGACCTGGAAAGAGACAAGCTCTATGCCTGGTTGTCCTCAGCTGAGCTCCAGAAGATGACAAAGACCAAGGCAGAGATCACTAGCCACCTTGCTTTACCACATAGCAGCTGACTCTGGATGAGAAAGCATCTCCGCTGATGCCTTGATTTGGACATTTCATGGCCTCAGAACTGTAAGCTTTTACCCCAAATAAATCCCCTTTATAAAAGCCACCCCATTTCTGGTGCTTTGCATCAGCAGCCTTTTGGCAAACTAAAATACCTTTAATTACAGAAAATCCTTTATCTTTCTCTTCACTGCTTTACAGATGGTGAAAGATTACAGTATTTTTCTCAATTGAAATAGAATCATAGGACAGAAAATTAATTTCCATAACCATTAACTGAAAATTTCAGCTGAATTTTATTGGTTATAAATCACATTAGAATTTTATAATCGTTCTTCATTGACTGGATTTCAAATATGAAAATTATGATTATTCCCAGTGGCCACAAAAGCCAGATAAATCATATTTAACATTTCTTTGGCATTATATTTGAGAATCTTGATAGCTTACTATAAAGTTTGAACCCCAGAATTTGTCTCTGCTGCTTTCCAAAGCATTATTCCTTGTAAATGTCCCATGATATAATAAACTAACATTCCTCTCCAAATTCCCTTCTTAATGCATAATACGCTCCCAATTAATTTCTTCTTTCGTTCAACAGAAGTTGATTGAACACTTAGCATGGGCTGGACACCATTCTCCTCACTGGAAATAAGAGCAATGAACAAGACAAAACTCCCTCCCTCAGGGGCTTGCAGTCTAGGAAGATTTCAAATATGATAGCATGCAAGTCAAGATAATGCTAAGGAGAAAAAGAAAGCAGGGAATGTAATGGGTGGGGTGGGTGCAGTACTAAATGTTGGTCAGGGAAAGACCCCCACAGAAGGTCCATCTAAGCAAACACCTGAAGGAGGTAAGAAGAAAGTCTGTGAGTATCAGGGGAGAATGTTCCAGACAGAATGAACATTTAAATAAATATTTGGGAGAAATGGCACATTTACTGACACAGTCAGGCATCAGTTTTCAAACTCTCTGTTTGCAACTCTAAGTTAAACTTAGCAAATGTCTTCTGATACGGATTTCTAAGTAAAACCACCCCAATTCAACATAGTAAAAGGTAGCAAGGCTTGCTGTGGTTTTCTAGACCTGTTTCTCTCTTTCAATAATATACTTTACTATTTACTCCCTACTAATTATGTTTTTCTTCCCTTTCCCTCCTTGAAATCCACTCTTAGGGAAAAATACAAACTAGTTTAATTCACAATAAAAGTTATAAAACTGGTAATCCTTACAGAACAAGCTGTCTGTCCCCTGTAACATTTGAGTTTTAAAAGTAACCCACAATTCAAGTCAAATAAATCCATTTATAGCAGAGGCATTTTAGAAATTAGCAAGAGGTAGTGAAGCCACCTTGATGGGCACAAGGGAAAAAGCAAAGCATAATGGATCTTGGGTCTTGAGTTTCTTACTAATTTGCTGATGGACTTTATGCATATCATATAACTTCTCAGGATCTCAATGTTTTGCTTCTAAAATTAAAATATTATATGGAATGGTCTATCAGACAAGTTTGAGCTATAATGCAATATATTTATCTCAATTTCTTTTTTGTGTGAAATTTTACAGGACACGTGTAAAAAGGAGGAAAAACAAAGACTGCTCAGTTCTATCAGAAACTGAATTTCTAATTCAAGGCCTTCTGGTTCTTAAGTAGCCATTAAATCATAACTCTAATTTTAATTGAGGCTATCCTGCCCTATGATAGGGTAGACTAAATAGTCCCATGGTTTTTATGTATTAAAAGTAAAATGAATGCTTCAAAATGTCTGGTGGGACCCACAATGTATACAGTATATATTTTCTCAGTCAACCAATTGCCTCTAAATTTGCCATTTATAATTTACCCAATCTTAATTAGCAGGTTGCTCCCCATGTCAATTCTGCTGCAGGCAGAACATGAAGTAGATTCTTAAAAAAAAAAAAAAAAACACCAAAGTGATTCTACTTGCTGAAAGCAAGCCATACATATTCATAGTGAAAACAGAAAATCATTTGCCAAACTGTGGATGGTAAATACAAATTAACCTTGCAACGAAAGTGTAATATTTGCATTTTCAAGCCTTAGATCTCACTGGGATTAATTAAATGATCAGTAAGAGTTAGAGTTATCTCTAGCAAAACCTGGTCATAGTGTGTGTGTGTGTGTGTGTGGTCATATTATTCATCATTTTCTCATTCACTGTAATTCTATGGTCCAGTTCTCAAAGATTGTTGTACACGCTAATTGATTAAATCTGTCTGTGAAAATACTTTGCAAGCTCTACAGGGCTACATAAATGCAATGAGGTTTTATTGTTTTTATGTTTCCTCTGTAGAAAACAACAGATATACTGATGACCTGGAAGACTCTCAAACTGTAACTGTCCTGTCTATCCCTGCTGTGACCTCCCTGGTTAAGCTACTTATCATTTCCTTTTTAGTTTATTGCAACCATTTTCCACTTGTTTTTTCTGGCTCAAGGTTGGCTCCTTCCTGGCCCATTTCCACAGTGCTGCTAGAGTGAATTTTCTGAGACCCAAATATCATAACAGTCAGGTTATTTAATAAAACTCTGTCATGTCTTTTGGCTGTAATTCAACATTCTTAGCTTGCCATGGATTGTCTCTGCCCTGCCTACTTCTCTTGACTCATCTCCTCGTGCTCAGTCCATCAACAATTCTTGACCAAGCATCGATTTTGTGCCAGGCAGAGTTCCAGGCATGTACGTTTCACTCCCTACAGTCTAGCTTTATTAAATCAAGTACAGTCCCTAAATACAAAGGAGTCTCTAAATCTTCTGGGCCTTTTCACATTTTTCTTTTCCTGCAGAGAAAACCCCCTTTCTCATCTGTATCTTGCTAAAGGCATATAGTTCAAGACTGAGACATCAAATTCTAGGGGAAGCCCTCCATGACCCCATCTGTCCAGTTTAGAGCTGCTCCTATGGGTTTTATACTGGGCCCATGGTTGCCATGGCACTTACCATCCTCCATTATATCTGTCAACTCTGCTCTTGTCTTTCTCCTCCTTTAGATCTGTTGCCTCTTGAGAGCAGTGTTTGTGTCTATCATTTCTGTTTAGATAGATTCCACTACAATCCTTGGAACATTAGGTGTGTGAAATAAATGTGCACTTGAATGAATGGATGCCAGAAGGAAAAATGCTTGAAATCTAAGGCAACAAAGATATGTCATCAGTGACACTGAGTTTCATAAAAAAAATAAAATAAAATAAAAAGTTTTCATTAATTAAGATCATTTTGGTGAAGGCAGATTTGTATTTTCTTTTATATTAATATATCATGTCAATAGGAATGTACCCTTTTAGTTTTACCTTACTGAAAAGATTATTTTTTAAATCACAAGCTTAAAAATAATGTATCATACATGAATTTTTATCATTTTTGCAAGACAATTTGGAATCTTTTCCAAGAATCCCCAAGAAAAGAAGGGAAAGAGCCTGAGGTAGGTCAGCATGTGTCTTAAAATGTAAAGTATGGACTCAAAGTTAGAGAGAAGCCAAATCAAAGAGCAAGTTAAGACACCCAAATACATGTCAAACTGAAGGCAATAGCAAGGGTCAACAACCCATGGCCTACAGGCAAACCCACTCTGCTACCTGTTTTTGTTGTTGTTTTATGGCCACGTACCCAAAATATTTTTTTTTTGCATTTTTGTATGGTTACATTTTTAGAGGTTATCTAAGTACCTACATTATATCCATGTTTTTGCCTTTCCACGAAGCCTAAAATATTTACTACCTGGTTTTTTTATAGAAAATGTTTGTAGGCTCTTTATAGAAAATGTCTACCAACAGAGACAAAGAATTTGAGTGTGCAGGAGATGGACTGAGATGACAGAAAGGAAGAATGGAAACCGACACTTTCTAGATGTGCCCCATGAATTCAGACACAGGTGAAGGAGGAATACCAGAATTCACAATCATGTGTGAACATGTTTATTCACTTATGTTCCAGAATGTAGGATAGATTCACTTCTTTTTTTTTTTTTAAGATTTATTTTATTTACTCCCCCCTCCCCACCCACACACACACATACACAATGCTCATTGTTTTGTACTCACTGCTGTTTGGTCTTTGCTCATCTTTCTTTTTCTTCATTTTTTTTTAGGAGGCACTGGGAACCAAACCCAGGCTCTCTCATGTGGCAGGAAGTCACCCATTCACTCGAGCCACCACCACTCCCTGATTCACTTCTAATATATTCAGTCAACTGGCTGGTCATAGGGGAAAGTCTTATTTTAGTTCACTCATAGTCCTGGAGATTCTATAAAGAAATTTGATGGAACAGTGGTGGTGTGAAATAGAGAAGGAAAAGGAGGAAAGATATTTTTGGAGGGGAAAAAAAACAGCTAAAGAAACTTCTAAACTTGAATATTCTTTCCCAGACATTAATAAAACTGGAGGATTTATTTTTTAGCTGAGTTCTCTTCTGGAAAATACTGTGAGAAAAAATTAATGTTTGGTGGCTCATGTGAACTAAAAGTTAAGTTCATTTTAGACTTCAAATCCAATTATTGAAGGTTTATCCTAACCTCATTCATCCTTCTCCAAACTTACAACATGTGCCCACTTAACTTTGCCTTCAAATTTTATCTACAATGATAACTGTGTCAATTTGATAAAATGTACCAAAGGACATTGGACCAAGAGTCAAAAATTAGTTTCACAAACAGCTTGAAAGTCATTGGCTTTGTAACATGAAGAGTCCATCTTGACTAAAGAAATGTTCAGAGCTTTGGATTGAGAAAATGAAAAGCTCAAAATCTACAGCACATTTCCCCCTTTCTTTTTTTGAAAGAAAAATGAGAGTATATAAAGGAGTATATAATTGAAGCTATTATGATATGTGAAGTTCTAAGTTGAGTATGTGGAGGATGATCTGTTTCTAATAGCCCTTAATTTAGGTTCCGGCAATATAATCTGAAAGTACCCTTCAGCTTTTAAAATGTCTTTTTTGACCCTGTCTTTTTTTTTTCTCCTTCTATTGAATAGTCTCTCCTCAACATCTTTATGCCTCAAAGCAAAGCTAAAAGCAGTCCTCTAGGAAGAATCAGTTAAAAACTGTATCTTACCTTACATATAATCACTGCTGCCATTCATTGAAGACTTACTATAGGCTAAACTGTGCATAAACATTTCTCATTCTTCTAAACAATCTGCAAACTAGGGTCTCCATTCTTCTGATAAGGAAACTGAAGCTCCTCCGGGAGAGGTTGGGTAACACAACTGTGCTGGAATGCACTTTGTCAGCTGGGATATCGCTGGCAACTGTTTCCTAGAATCCCTTCCTGGATGACTTCAGGTAAAATTGGCTAAAAGTGGTACTTGTATGAAATATCAAAGACAAAATTAAAGCAGCAGTTGTTTTTAAGGAAGATGATTACAATGAGACACAGTGGTGGACCTATGCAGCTTGTTCTTGTTCTCTGCTGCTCCAGGTCCATTTCACCTTCCACATTGCTGATCTGCTGACCAATAGCATCTCAGCCCAGCCATCAGACATATGCTGCACACCTCAAAAGGTAAGCAGGGACAACAGCCTTCCCTAAACCCCTCCACAAACTCCCTCTCTGCACTCCCATATTGACAGCCAGATTTGCTTGGCTGCTCTGATTTCCCTGAAAACACCCATTTGTCCACCCGTACTCATGCTTCATAAAGGCTGGTTTGCAATTTTTTCTCTGATCTGTTGAATTCCACTTCAATAACTTCACCTCCTTAATTCTTCTCACATTGGTGTGAGGTCTAATTCCTGTAATAAATCCCTTACTCCCATAAAACTCACTAAGGCTTTGCTTCCTTGTCTGAACTCTGACTGATACACACAACCAAGTCCACAAAGCAAATAAGTGAACCCAGGATAGTTAATGTCAAAGTCCATGCTCTTTTTTCTATGGATTGTTTATTTGAGCAGCCATCATGTTTAAAGATGTCAGTTTGTTTATTTAAAAAATATATTTCTTAAATATTATGCATTTCATGACTGTAACATTATTGAAGAAACCTATTTCCAGTCCTTAAAGAGAGAATAGAAAGCATTATATTCACAGATTACCACAATACAAGGCATTGAGGAACTAGAGGTATGCAGACAGAGCAAATGTGGAAGAGAAGGCATGCAGCAAAGGGCCTTCAGGTAATGGACACTCCCTAGGCATCTACAATAAAGAGAAGAGGAGAGGTCATGAGATGGAAAAAGAACAGAGAATGCAGTAATTATATGATCAGATGGAGACAGCTTTATTTATCAAAAAGCTGAACCTAAATTTCTGTTAGGGAGAAAGTCAAGTGTGTGTGTGTGTGTGTGTGTGTGTGAGAGAGAGAGAGAGAGAGAGATGCTTATCTTAGAAGCTGAGCAATAACTGTCCTGCCCCACCTCCATGGTTATGGGTGGCAAGGCTTCAAGAAAGTAGAAGTTACTCTACATAATTGAGGCTGAGGAACTTGAAGTTGGGTTTGATGGTGGATGTGGTGTGTGGAAAAATCAGGGAAAGAGGAAATGAGGGGGACAGAGGGACTGGATGATAAGGAGATGGAGAAAGGGAGAAGAAGGAGGTAGAGGAACTGAAGCAAAATGAGAAGGTAAGAAGAAAAGAAGGAAGAGGAGGAGGAGAGAGAAGAAATCATACACAGTGGCAGAAGATTTCAATAGGTAGGTGCTCCCACATTAACCTCCAAATCTTCATGGTAAGTTTTCATATTGAGTGAAGTTGTATATGTGAACATGCAAGAGTTTTGTATCAAGGTGTTGCTGAGAAAAAAGACATATCCCATTAGAATACAAAAGTGTAGGAGTACAGGGAAACCTGAGAAAGCAAGTCCCAGGAACTTGGCAGAAATCGTGGGGAAGATCTTGGGACTTCACAAGTCATGAATAGGAATTTAAACCAAGTTTAATAGGTTCTCTGGAGAACATGGGCACCCCAAGATGACATCTGCATTATAGTAATCATAGCTACCATACATTGCACATTCTAGGTGTGTTATACCGTTTAAATATCCCCAAAACACTATGAGGCCCATATAATTATTATCCTCACTTTACCAATGAGTAAAGAGCATTGAATATCTTCACAAAGTCACATAGCTGGTAAGGGTCAAAAAGATTCAAACCCAGATCTTTGTGATTCCTGAACCAGCATCTTAATCTTCAACTTTCAATGAGTAGGAAACAATTAGTTGTATTCACCACAGTCTCCTTTATTTTCTGACTCTGCACTATGTCAAACCAGATTATTTCTGGAACACTGTACAAAACATGGAATCTGCTATCAATTTTTCTGGGGCCACTTATTATTGTTGCCTCAAATGAGACAAAGCTGTAATATCACTGTTTCTTTTCATTAAGTAAGGGACTGTTCAGCTATCACAATAAAGCTAACATGATCTCACCATTCTTATTAAGACAAGTGTTTCAAATTAAAAATTAACATTTTTGACATGTTAGAATGGTACATATTAACTCAAAGTCAGATTTCTAAATAGGAAAAATGTGAGATTAGTATGACCTAATGGACAAGGGGAAAGAACACCTTCTCCCATTCCTACTTTCTACCATAGAAAGAAATACTTCCTGCGCTTTTGTTAAAGATCAAAAAGCAGGGTTAAAAGGCCAAGTGAAACTATAATGCAGTTCACAATAAATTTTAGTCAGAGATTATAGCTATATTTTTAAGAGGTGACTTGATATAAGATCCTTATAACTCAGAGAGGAAATCCCCTATCACGGTTCCTATTACTGTGTCTCTTACTATTGAAGACTCATTACTATTAAAAGTCTCTTTTGTATTCTTTGTAGGTAATGTCAGTATTTGACTTAAAGAAAAAGGAATCGATTTTCACACTTCTAAATGGCACACCAAGGAAAACTCTAAAATGACTGTTGAAGTGTAAGACAGTATTTCCTAGGTATTGGAGGTGACTCAGTTTTCGTCTATATTAAATCATAACAACCAAGCCAAAAGTAGAAATCATATAATCTTCTAGTTATTGGTTTACATGTCACAAAATAAACAACTGACATTGTGTTTGTTTATTTTTGTCTTTAGTTCTCACAATTTCAGCTGTCACTTTTCAGGTGGATTTTTTTGTTGTTGTAACAACAAAAATTGAGTACTGATTGGAGTTATTTGACTTAGATCAAGGCAGTTATCCGAATTGGTAATTTAACACACTGATATTGTCTAAATTTGTAAGCACTTAATTTTTAAAATTTGTGTGCCTAAACGTGAGCATGCATATTGCTGTGTTTGTTTTTAGTTTTGGTCCACATTCTGATGGGTGTGGACCCATGTAAATAAGATCTCTTCAAGATGTTACTTCAATTAAGGTGTCGCCCAACTGAATCAAGTTGCATTTTAATCTGGATGACTGGAGTCCTTTATAAGTAGAGTGAAAGTCAGATGGAAAGAAAAGCTATGGGAAGCAACCAGAGCTGGAATTCAACAGAACCCTGAGAAAATGCCAACATATGCATTGCCATGTGATAGAAAAGCAACTGTTGTCTGCAAAGAACCAGATAGTAAATATTTTAGGCCAAACTTTCTCATTTTCAATCTCAGCTCTGTAGACATTTTTTTTTTTTAAATAGAAAATTTTATAAGCAAATTAAGCATATTCAAAGAAAAAACAAAGATCCAAGAGTCACATCATGATGATAAAATTTATGAAAGTCTTCTCTTAAGATTTCAGCTTTTTGCATTTGCTTCTTTTAAACTTATCTTGCCATCTTTTTCCATTTTTCTATTTTTCCCTCCACCTTTACCTATAGTTACATTTACAGATGTAGACATTTTAACAGAGATCATTCTTTTCTTGGGGGCGGGGGGTGTCCTGTTCCTTATAGGAAGTTTAGCAGCGTCCCTGATCTCTCCCCATGAGAACCATTATATATTCCCCTCCTCCAGTTGTAACAACCAAAAATGACTCCAAGTTTGCTAAATGTCCTCTGGTCCTAGAAGCAATCTGAGCCTTTTTTGAGAACCACTATTTTAGGATCTATAGGCCACATGGTCTCTGTGGCCATGCAACTACCCATCTCTGTGTTGTAGCACAAAAGCAGTTGTAGACAATATGTAAATAAATGAACATGGGTATGGTATAATAAAACTTTATTTATAGACAAACCAAAATTTGATTTCAAATAGCATGAATTCTTTTGTTTTTCAACCATTTAAAAAAATTTAAAAACCCATCTTAGGTAATGGGTCAGACAAAAATAGTGGCAGACCATAGTTTGCTGATCCCTGACCTAGAAATAAAATGATAAGAACAGGCCCCTGCCTCAGAGAGTTTCACATCTATAATAGTGAATGGTTATTCTTTCACTTGATAAATGCTATCAAGAAGAAATAAAAGGGGAGTGATGGAGAAGTACAAGAGAAATGTGGGTGAAAGAGAAGACTGCACAGAGAAGTCATTACCATAATAAATGACCAAGGAGTCAGGATCAGAGGAAGTAGATATACATATATACATTTGAAAAAAAAACAGCAACAAAGAACAGCCTTCTTTCAAACCACCTTTATTTGAATTTTTGCTTGGTTGGGTGGTTGGTTGGTTGTTGGTGGAAGTTATTCTGTTTTAATTCTGGGATTAGCATTTATAGCAATGTGTATTTCCTTAGTCTTGACTCAAGTAGTTATTTCTGTGCTGGGTGAATTACAGCAAAAGCAGTCATAAATGCAGCAGGTTTATTGGCTAACAAATTCATTAGAAAGTGTTGAAATCGGCAAATATTGCCATGGATTCATATGAAGAATAAATTCATTTGAGCCCTTCCTCTCACATGTATTCAAAGTAGCCTCTGAAGAATCCAAGGAACAAGCCAGATATATAGTGATCAAGTAAATGTAAGATAAGAAAGTACAATAGGTTTTTTGGGAAAAAATAGGTATTTTTCCCCTTATTCCCTTGAATTTGACCGTGCTTATCAAGTCCCTGCCTTGTGCAGTTCAGTGGTTTCTGTAGTATGCAATGGTATAGGAAACTCAATATCATAACTATATTTTCCATGTAACTTGAACCCTCAACTTGATCCACAACTATTCACAATGACTAATGCCAAACAAGCCATACTGCATAATGTTGTCAGTTGTCTTTAAAAGAAGTATCAGTGTCACTTGTGGGAACCTGTGGCAACCACTGAAATGGATAAAATTAAGGGTTAAGCTGCCTTGTGCCCCAATCATTTCCTTGTAAGGATCATTTCTGAGAGTTATTCATCTGACATCTTCACTAAATAGCATCCTTACACTGTTACTCCCGGAGATAAAATGTACTGTAACAATCCAAGAGACAACTGATTCTGATTAATGAAACTTTCCAAATAACTTAAATGTACCCTTTTGAGTATATATTTACTATATGCTATATATACTTCTATTACAGCTTTTATTTCTTTCTGTTTTATATTACAGTTCACAATGTGTGTTTCATTTTTTCTCTATCAGCCCATGATGCCTTTGAGGGAAACAATTATGGCTTGCTTATATCTGTGGACAACACAATAGTACACACAATTAGTACAGTTGCTAAATATTCAACTAGTGCATGTTGCATTTCAACTTGACTATTTAAAAACTTAGTTTTGTTGTTAAAAACATATAGTAATGGTAAAGTGACATTTCAGAAACAATTACTATATATGGGTCTTATTATAGAAAATCCTTCACCAAATATTGCAGTGAAATATTGCAAAAAAATTAATAATTATTTATTTTTATGAGGCAGCTAGTTAGGGAAGGATTCAGACCACCAAATAATAGGCAAATTCCCAAAAGATTTAAATTTTCTCCGTCAGATAACATGCAGAAATTATTAGATATTATCATTCTATCCACTCTGGCTTCTCAGCCTTCTACTTGGTGAGGGGTTACTTAAGTTATTAAAGCATTATGATAAATGAGTAAAACCTGATGAGGTTAGACAGCTTCTTCTGTGGAAAGGCATTACAAAGGAAGACAATCTAATACAAGAGTCCTCAAACTTTATTGTGCATCAGAATCACCTGGAGGGTTTGCTAAAACACACATTGCTATGCTACACTCCTCATTAGGTGTATTAGCCAAAGGAGTGCTGATGCAAAGTACCAGAAATCTGTTGGCTTTTATATAAAGGGTATTTCTTTGGGATAGAAGCTTACAGTCACAAGGCCGTAAAAAATAAGTTACTTCCCTCACCAAAGTGTGTTGCCATGTGTGGAGCAAGATGGCTGCCGGTCTCTGTGAGAGTGTTCAGGCTTCCTCTTCCTCTTAACACTCAATGGTCCCAGCTTTCCCAATCTCAGCTGTAGGCTGGCATAAGGTTTGTCTCTCTTCCCGGGGCTCATCTCTTTCTGGGCTCAGCTGCTCTGCTCTCTCCACAAGACCATCTGTAAACTATCAAGTGAAAGACTCGGCTCTCTTCCAGGGGTTCCATCATCAAAACTCAGTTCTCTCCTCTGCATTGTCATTTTCTGTGTGAGTGTCTACCTACCAAGGGGGCAGGGACTCAACATCCTACTGTTATGGCTGAATCAAAGCCATAATCTTAATTTAATCAAGTAAAAGTGAAACCTCTGAATTTAATACAATCAAAGGGTATCACACCCAGAGGAACAGACCAGTTTACAAACATAATCAATATTTCCTTTTGAAATTCATCAATAATGTCAAACTGCCACAGTAGGTTTGAAGAGTAGCCCAACAATTTGCATTTCTATCAAGTTCCATGGTGCTGCTGATGCTGTTCTTATGGGTACCTCACTCTGAGAACAACAAATCTAATTTAAAATTTCATGTTTCAACCTTATCACTGCTTCCATAAGATGCTAAGTGCCTTCTTCTTTTTACTTGAGAAAACTGGCAAGGTTGACATCCAATTCCAACTCTTTTCTTATCTGGCTAGTGTTTCCACTGGGAAATTTCCTTCCCCAAATTTCTTGGGAAATCTACATGTTTTTCCAAATCCAGAATCTCAAGAAATTAGTAATGCAGAAAAAATATTTTAATTCCCCTGTGAAAATAAAAAGTTTAACAATCAACATAGAGATATCACTGGTTTGAAGGAATAAACTGACTGGAAAACAAGCATAGGAAACACCAACATGCAGAATCAACAGTTAAGGTTATATTTCAGGAAAACAGAAAAGACACACTTAGGAGAAAACGTGTCATGGTAAATCATCAGTCTTGCTTTCAGATGTTTCCTTGTTACAAGTGTGGGTTCATGGTCCCATCCACTGCTAATGGTGAGTAATTCTTGTAAGCAAAATAAACAATAAGTTTGTTTGCATTGTGTACTTTATACAAATCCTATGAGTGTTGTTCCAAGAAATAACAAGAATAGGAAGCAAAATAATTTTGTAATCGCCAATTGCCACATATGATTCCTTATAGAGCTGTCCTTGATAGGGAACCTGAATATTATGATATTCACACACTACCTGTAGCAGTTTGGCATTGTTTATGAATTCCAAAAATAGTTATTGAATTATGTTTGTAAAATGGTCTGTCAGAGGTATCACTTTTGATTGATTAAATTATGATTAGGACTCTGATTGGGCTATGTCAGTAGGAGGTTGAGTACCTGCCCCTTGGTGGGTGGAGAGTCACAGAGAAAAGACATGGCAAAGGACAGAGCTGGGAGTTTTGAGCTGGAGCCTAGGAAGTGAACACACAGGAAAAGAGACTGCTCCTTAGACACAGAAGCCCAAGAAGAGAGACAGAGCCATTCTCCTGATAGTCTACAGCTGGCCTTGTGGAAACAGTACAGCAGCTGAACCCAGAGAGAAATAGAGCCCTGGGAAGAGAGGAACCCAAGAAGACTGAACTCTTGGCAGAAGTCAGCAGCCATCTTGCCCCAACACATGGCAACAGACTTTGGGAGGGAAGTAACTTATGCTTTATGGCCTGGTAACTGTAAGCTTCTACCCCAAATAAATACCTTCATAAAAGCCAACAGATTTTTGGTATTTTGTATCAGCACCCCTTTGGCTTACTAATACACTGCCCATTAATGTTCACTGGCATTTTTCAGTGTTTGATTATTGTTATTGGCAACAGTTCTTGGTAAACACGTTAAGAGAATTAATGCAAGAAAAGAAGATGTGAATGTTTTTATGGAATATTCCAACATGAAATCAGCAAATAATCTCAAATCAGTGTTAATATTGTACAGTAATATTAATTTCAATAGCAAATGAAAATCAGGACAAACATTCAAAAGATTCTTCCTATTAAAAAAGGAATGAGCTTATAGAAACACTACATATACAAACACTCATATCAAAGATGCTTTTGAATATACTCTTCAAAATACACCATAACAATCGTTTGCCAAATCTGCTGTGACAAGTGCCACAGACTTGTTGGCTTAAACAACAAGAATTGAATGTTTCATAGTGTTGGAGTCCAGAAATCCAAAATCCTGATATCAACAGTCCATGCTTTCTCCAAAGTCTATAGCATTCTGGTGCTGCTTCAGTCTCTCCCTCCATCACATGGTGATCTCTCTCCTTCTGTCTCCTTCTCTGGCTTCTACTTCTGGGTCCAAATTTCCTTTGTTATATTGTCATATTGGATTAGGGACCACCATCTCAATAGTGTCTTTGGAGATCTTATTTACAAATGAGTTCACACCCACAGGACTGAGGATAGGATTTAAACATGCATTTTGGGGGACATGGTTCAATATCCAACATCAATTCAAAAGAAAAGAAAATGTTCTATGTTTGGAAAATTTGTCATGAAGCAAGGATAAATACCATTGAATAGGGCATTTAACTCTATGCATTTTAAAATTTCATTTATATTTTATATAAATATTAAATGTTTCATAATGTCTTTCCATTCTAAATACTTTGTATTTGGTCTTTATTTTGTGTTAATGTTCCCTCCTTTTAATGTTTTCTTTTATTGAATATCTATATCAACTTGAGATCATTTTCACATACTATTGAAACATTAAATCTCATCACGATATATATTGGTTAATAGCAATAATAAAGTATGCATTTATTATATCATTTTATTTAACAGCAAATCTATAAAACTTCAAATATCACAGAAAACCCATCCACTGTTTATTTTTATGGTCACTCATTATGAAAAAATGCCTAAAGAGCTATGAAAAATACAAAATAACTTATAATTTTGAGAATTCCTACAAATTCCCACTAATTCCAATTTCTTATTCCCAAATCTAAAGATTAATATCTGTCAGGAATCCGGAAACACTATATTTGCGACAGAAAGAGGCAAATATCTTAAATTTTCAAATTTCGCAATCAACAAGTGAGTATAATTATCTTAACTAGATTCTTATCTCCCCTCTCCCCAAATCTGCCTCCCTGCAGCGTTCTTCTCAGTTTGTGACAAGTCCATTCTTACAATTATTCAGGCCAAACATGCCCCATGTTCAATTTGGCAGGAAATCCCATGGACTCTACTTCCACCTGGGACCACGCCACTGCATCAATCACTTGAACACTCAATAGCTTCTTCAGCTGCCCACTTCCTCCTTTTTCCCCTAAAGAACATTCACAATGCAGCTGCCAAAGTGATCCCCTTAAAATTCCTCTGCTCAAATTCCTGCAGAGCTTCCCCAGTTCAGAATAAAATTCAAAGTCCTTGCAGAGGCCTTAGAAGGCCTTGTCCTTTTTAACTCTCTGCACATGTCATGCCCTACCAGTCTCTCCCTTGTTCACTCTGCTCCACGATTATGCAGGCTGGCTCCCTCTTTGAAGCCATTGCACTTGATGTTTCTCTGCCTGGAATGTTTCCTCCTTCAATATCTTCCTTTCTCACTCACCTCATTGGTGCGAACAAGTCTCCTTAATGGCAAATTGGCTGGAAAATGTTGGGGGAGAACATGGATGTATGGGGAGTGGTAAATTTCTCTGCCCTGCATTTGTTGCCTCTATTATTAAATATTCTAATTGCCTCTTGGGAGTAAACCACACTCTCTTGGTCACCTTTTTTCTTCCCTATTGAAGAAATATTTGTTACATTGCCTATGGCCCTACTTCTTGTTGCTAGGGAAGAATGTTCCAAGGGTCCTTTGGCCTATGTCCCCACAGAAAACTATCCTAGGCTTCTCTGATTTTTCTTAAATAACTGAGTCGATCTTTTTTACTCTTTTTTCTTATCTTTAGTTTTATTTCTATTAGGCTTCAAAACACTTCTGCCTCCTAAATTATCTTCTAATATATTATGACTTAGGATATCAACTAAGTAAACTGGCTATCATGTGTACAAAATAAAGATTTGTAGTAGGATCCTGAAAGGCTCTTCTCAAAAACACATATTGTGTTTCTAGCAATGGAAAAAATTACAACAGTGATGTGGAGCCTGTGGCCACTGGAGGCTCTGGGAGCAGGGAGAGGGAAAAACAGGTGTAACACAGGGGCTTTCTCAGGACTTGGGAATCGTCCTGAATGACATTGCAACGGCAGATATAGGCCATTTTATATCATCACAGAACATGTAGAACTGTGTGGGAGAGAGTGTAGGCTACAATGTGAACTATTGTCCATGCTTAATTGCAAAGCCCCAGGATGTATTTATCAACTGCAATGAATATGCCACACTAATAAAGGATGTTTATGTGGGAGGGTGTGGGAGGTGTGGGGACATATGGGAATCCCTATATGTTTTGTGTAACATTTATGTAATCTAAGTATCTTTTTTAAAAATTATTATTAAAAAATAATAATAAAATAAAATAACAGCATGTTTTTATATTTGTGATAAGCAGTGTCTGTTTTTCTTAGAAAGGTGGACATGAAGGCTCTTCCCTACAAATGTCCAGTTCTCCTCAAGGAAATATGAGAATCTTGGACTTTTCTGCCTTCTTGAAGTTTCAGGCAGCCATGTCACTGGAAATGATTTCTGTCACTTCTCGACAGAGGTTTTTAGAGTTGATGTGCAGTTTGCCATGTTTCCTTTTTTCCGCTTTAGTAATTGTGCAGCATGAAAATGGAGGCTTCTACCTTCTGAGTCCCCAAGCGAAGATGATGTAGAGCACAACATCCCAGTTGGCCTGCAGTGGTCATGGAGAATGGATGAGAAATGAACTTGTGTTGCTTTGAGCCACTGAGATTTGCGAAGTGTTTGATATGGCAGAACGACTTAACCTAGCCTGCCTTTTACAACTAATCTGACATATTTGTGATTAATTACTGATTTTTGGCTGTGCTCCATATACATGAGCAATACTATAGTCTACGTTTTATTCTCTTTTTAGAGGATTAAATGTAATTGTTTGAGTGAGGATTCCATGATTAGTGTGATGAAAGGGACACATTATGTGCAAAACATCCAGTATGTTGCTTTCAGGCCTTTTGTAGCCATTCTGATGTTTCTGAATTATCCTGGAATATTTAGATTCCTGGGGCAGTATATCTGAACAGTAATGGGAATTTCTCTGGCACTGCCAAATATTAATATCTTTTACATGTGAATCAAACTCCCCTGCCTTTATAATAAAAGGAAATTTCCTGAGATTTCCTTAACTGTCTTGGTGCCCATTTTTCAGCTGTCTAGCCTACAAAAGCAAACCTTCCTCCAGCTCACATCCTCTAGCCCGCATGCTTCAAAAGGAAGAATGGCTGGAGATATTCCAGGTTATATTCACAGTCTAAACAACCTCTCCTGGGAATTGGGATGAATAGAGTTTAGAGGTAACCCACTCACCTTCTGGACTTTTATGTATCTTGACTTAATAATCCATACCAATCTTGAAGCATATTGATGCTGTCCATTTCATTTTCCTTTGCAGAATAATTCTTTAGGAATAATTTCTCCCTCCTTCCACCTTTTCCTATCACATCATTTTTGAGGTTACGGAAGGAAGCCATTTATCTTGAAAGAATATTTATGAATGTGATTTGATGATTACTTAAATGATTAAGTACTCAAAAGAGATAATCCAACCCAGAGACCATGTCACAAAAGAAAACCATGGTTATCATCAGTTATTGTTCATTTTCCATTAACATGGACTTTTGCCAAACATAGGCAAAAAGTGTAAAGTTGGCAAATGATGTGTTTGGCATCTTCCATGTATTTCATTCTTTACCCCGTCAGCAATTGCTTTGGGTTCATCATGCTTCATGGAACACCAAGACCTCTATTAGATCAAGTATTTTATTTCCAGCCTACACCCTTCTCTCGTCCCTCACCCCTCCCACTCTAGAAACATTGTCTTATGTGTCCCATTGTGTAAGGGCATAATTATAGAGCCACAGTCAGAGTGCTATGGAATCTCTATCTCTGAAATGAATTTTAGTTTCCAGGGAAAGTCCAGGATGGACTTCCAAGATATTAAAGCATATTCTTTAAGTCCTTATAGCTGCCTTCAGGTAGACAAAGCATAGCATTTTAACAGGCTGCCAATTATAAAAGTGCTTCAGGTATTAGAGGGTGGTCAATAATGAAGAAACTTTTTAACTTGAGGCTGTTGATAGAGCCTGTTTCTAATAGACATTGTGGTTGACTTCATCACTTCTATTCTATTCTGCCCACCTTGTGTTGCATTCATGCAGTTTGAGGAAGTAACCTCAGCTCCAGGGGTGTGGCTGGCTGAATCTAAGCAGATCACCTCAATCCTATCCCTTTTACCATGGTTATTGTCTCAAGGGATAGACCTGTCAGCACAAGATTTGTTTGGGAGTATGGAAGTGACCTAATTTAGCACAACAGATGAGAGAAGACATTTGCGTTTTCTCTTCTCCAGAGTAGATGAGGAAGGAAGTAACAGGAGGGTGTATGGCAGTCATCTTGGCATCATGAGGAGGTGCATACCTTACAAAGATTCTGACATCATAAAGCAGAAAAAAGGAAAAAAAACAAAGAATGGTAATTGCATTAGACCATTGATCCAAACCCATCCTGCGGTCCATGTTTCTTCCTTGCAATGACAGGTGATCTTAAGTACTGTTTATTATTTAACAGTTTAAATTGGGGTTTTTTCTTACTTACAAGCAAAACATTGCACTGTTATACCCTCAAAAAATATAGGTCTCAAATTTTTTAAAACATTCATGTCCAGAGGACTCAAAATATTACCAGGGGATTCAAAATATGATGTATACATTGAAAAGAAATTAGATGTTTGCCAGATAAACTCATGTTAAAATATCTTTAAAGTCATGTTAAAATATCTTTGAAGACAATCACTCTATATTGATTAAGAGTAATGCTAGTAATCATGATTAGATACACATGTTCCTCCATACAAATATTTGAAAAAAAACTGCAATCATTTTTGCACACAAGAAATATAGTATATTTTAGTAGAGATGACAGACATTGCAGTGAGTTTGGCTAATGAAATAGAAATAATACATTTATGAAATATGAATTTTATAATCTTCCCTCATGTCACAGGTATTTGTAAATTGATTTATGCCTAATAACATAATGCAAGGTGTAATGACCTTTATTTTAAAGGGAAAGAATGAATCCACTAACTTGACATATGAGAATATTTCTATTTTAATAAAGGGAAAAATGAGAGAGAAAAGAGAGCTCTGAAAGCAATCATAGGTAAAAACATAAAATTGTTTTCACGTAACTTGAAAATCTCTGTAACTAATATTTCCCTTCATTTCCATTAACCCTATATCCTAACCCCTTAAATTTATTTAGCGTGCTGTTCTCATCTACCTCAACTGTATTTATATTTTGTTATTTCTATTCTTATTAAATTGTTTTTCAGCTCATTTATCTCTGTGCCTCAACTTCCTCATCTATAAAATGGCCTTTTTTTGAGGCTTAATTGAATCTCTGCATACAAAATTCTTAGAACACTGCCTGGAACACAGTATGCACTCATTTAGTGTTATTCATTATTAATAACTGTTATCATCAATGGTATTAAGTAACATGCATGCAATGACCTATTTTTCCATATAATTCTTTATAAATATAATTTTATTGGATACACAATGTGCTATGAAATGGGTGTATCATAATATATTTTACCTTTGTTTTTTTTTGTTAGTTGTTATATTGTTTCCAATTTAGGGAGACTTTTCTTCATTTTTACTATTATAAATAATCATTTAATGAATATCCGTTTATGTGTCTTTATACAATACTCTTATATTCTTGGGATCTAGTCTTAAATTTGGAATCCCCGAATGAACAGGTATATCGGAATGACAACGGTTCTCCAAACAACTTGCAGTTGGATGGGACCATGTGACTAGTTCTTCCAATGGGTGTGGACTAAAGTAAACTGTGCCACTTCCAGGCTCAAGCATTTAATTGCAAGGGTGAGAACTTTGAGAGCTCTCTTCTTCTTCTCTTAATGACTCAAGATGACTTTGTGTTGAGGTAGTAGAGTCATGAGCAAGAAATAATCTAGATCACTGAGTTCATACAAGAAGGACAGTAGCTGAGAGAGCCTTTTGGATCTGCAAGAAATTTTCATGAACAAACAACAAAAGAATTTGGTGTTAAGCACTAAGACTTGGAGTTCTTTGTTACTGCAAGAACAGAGTGCTCCTGTAGTATTGACTTAACATTTGGGTGGCAGGAGGTGAGGAACTTGATATCAGAGATTGACAGGATTGTGAACTGTGTTATAGTAGTGACAAAGTAATTGACAAAACTATCATATATCCAATGTGTTTATACTCTAGGCGAAGAAGTGCAAAATAAGATATCAGTAGTATATATTGGCTGGTAATGACAGGTTATTATAAGAAAAATAATCTTGAGAAAAACTGTCCAGTTTTCAAGCAGAAATAAAAGGAAAAATATAAAGATCAGAAATATTGAGCCTTGTAGGATTGGAAAATGTACCTCCTTACCACCTCCAAACAATAAAAGAGAGTGTGAAAATGTCCAGTGAAATTTTCAACTAAATAAATGGCTCAGCAAAGATTAAACTAAGGATTTGGTGCCCAGTAAAGCCCTTCGTTTACATATACTAACTCAAGGAAAAGATTGGATTCAGAGTCAGGCTGTGCCACAGAAGATTTATAGGCTTAAGATGGTCCATGATTACTCAAAAGAAAGAGATCTGTAATTGAGAAAACAAAGAAATGTAGCTGATCTGAAATCTATATTTCAAAAAGAACTGTGGTCTTGTTTCCTGGCCCAGGGAGAAGATTTGAATAAAATAGATAACAAGCCCACTAAATTTTTAAGAAAGTTGTACTGCTAATGAAACCATACTCTTAGACCAAAATAATCTAGTTTATTCAGACCTTATCATTTCACTATTACATTGGGCAACCAATCTTCCATCATCAGGAAAGAGAAAGGTGCAATGCCCCTGAGGAAGGCAGTTCCCCATTACCCACTTCAAAAGGGCCAAGGAGGAGAAAAGAAAGTGTAGCAGTTTGATATTGTTTATGAATTCCAAAAATAGATATTGGTTTCTGTTTGTAAACTGGTCTGTCCCTCTGGGCATATTAGATTATATTGGATTCAGAGGTTTCACTTACTTTATTAAATTAATGATTAAGGCTTTGATTGGGCCACACCAGTAGGACATTGCATCCCCACTCCCTTGGTGGGTGGGGACTCACAGAGAAACTACACTGCAGAGAAGGGAGCTTGGAGTTTTAATGCTGGAACCCTGGGAAGTAAGCACATGGAGGAGCAGGGCAGCTGAGCCTGGACAGAAACAAGCCCCAGGAGGCAAAAAGCCCAAGAAGCCTGAACACTTGGCAGACGTCGGTAGCCATCTTGCTCCAACACGTGGCAACAGACTTTGGTGAGGGAAGTAATTTATGCTTCATGGCTCGGTAACTGTAACCTTCCATACCCAAATAAATGCCCTTTATGAAAGCCAACAGATTTCTGGTGTTTTGCATCAGCACCCCTTTGGCTGACCAATACAGAAAGGACAGACTACATATAGTGATACAATGAACAGTGGTTTGGGGAGCTTCTCCCAGATTATGAAACCAGGAACTAATCAAGAACATTCCCCACACCCAGGAGAAGGCTCTAATCTAAATCTTTCCAGTATGGTAGAATTGTTATATATTAGTAATTGTTGAGTGTTTCCCATTCATCCCCTTTTAGAATGTATTTTTTCCCTATTATCCTGTCCTTGCTCCATTAATGTATACTGACTGGTTGTGTGGTGGTGAGAGGATAAGGCAGTTGGAAATTCTTTTATGAATCCCAAAAAGAGAAAGATTATGTTTTTGAACTAATCCATTCCTGTGGGTGTGAGACCCTTTTGTTGGACCGCGTCAGTGAGTCATGGCTCAGGTTGAGTCTCTGCCCTCTTGCTGGGTCTGATACAAGTAGAGACACAGAGAGAGAGACACAGGAAAAGGAGGCTGCCTTGTTTGATCCTGCAATGTGAGAGAAAGGACTCCAGTTTCACCCACAGCTGAGCAGCTAAGAGAGAAGCCCCCAAGAGGCTCAAAGAGCTAGGGCCCAGGGAAAGATGAACCATAAGCCTGATAGATTGCAATTGAACTTGGATAAAATGTGGAACAGCCGAGCCTGATAGAGGAGGCCCGTGCTTCACCATATTAAGTGAGAAATGTGGTGAGAAATGTGAGAAAACACTTCTGATGGTGCCTTGATTTGGATATTTCATGGCCTTGGAAAAAAATCCCTGAATAAAATCCTCATTATAAAAGCCAACCCATTTCTGATACTTTGCATTGGCAGCCCTTTGGCAAACTAAAACAGGGGATGGCTTGTTCTATTAGTGTATTAGTCTCTGCACCAAGAAAAATCACATTCAGATCTGATATAGAGACTAGTGCTAACCACTCAGTGATCCTAGAACTAAGATGGATGAAATGAATGGTCAGGTAATTTTTCCCATAGGGAGGTGTTGACTGCGTCCTATATGTGAGACTGAAGCAAAGAAATATTTTGTGTGCAGGTGGGAAGACTCTGGCAAAAACAGTAATGCTCACCTAATATTTTATGATCCCCCCTATATTTTCCAAGACATTACATTTAAGCAAGATCATGTGACTTATTCTGCTTATGGAAGAAAACTTTTAATTCTGGATAAAGCAGTTAATTTCTAGAGTAAGATACTACATTGTTTTCTTATGCATTAGAGACTAAGAAGACCTTATTTGACATGGAGGAGTATAGGGTTGAAGTAGTCTGGGTTGTTGAGAGTCAACTCATGGAAGATAGTTGCCATAGACCATTATCACAATGTCATCATCATCTACAGTAGTTTTTAAATAAAAGTGTAATTGTATTATGCCACTGATGTTCAGGGGAGTTGTTGTCTGTTGTTTCCTTTTATTGTTCTTGTTGGTTACAGCAGCATAGATATTTTATAGTTTTTGTACGTCTTCAAAATCACATCTCAATTCAGACTAGCCACATTTCAATTGCTTACTAGCTACATGTGACTAGGGGCTAGTATATTAGATAACATAGGTATGACTAATCTGATTAATACACCTCTATATAATGAACTGGTACCTTTTAAAAAAAAATCTATACCCTGATGCCTAAGGGTATAGAGCAATTATTTTAACTAAAGACATCTATTCCCAACTTCTTCATTATTCTTCCCCTCTATCACAGGGGCTAGAAGTAAAAAAAAAAACTAAAATTTCCAGAATACAGTATAGCTAAGAAAACATGTAATTTTGATTCCACTAATGAGTCGCACACTTATAGGATTTTGGGGAGATAGATGTGAAGAAAGGTCTTCTTTCTTGCAGCAGCTGACAAATAATATCCAACAGATGTGGGACTTTTAAATTGCTAAATTCTACATTCCTATGTTTAGTAACAGAAGCTGTTGAAATGACAGTAAGCATCCTAACAGCTAACAACAAACTTTTTCCTGTTCTCAATATCAGAGCTACAAAGATGTGACCCTGAAACCAGTAGTCCACTGTAATGCTCTGACATCTACTCCTCTAGACTTTCAACAATTTTGTAATTACCTAATTCCTTTTTGCTTGGTATACCTAGAAAGATTTCCTACATTAAACTCTGACTGTTATAATAATGTATTAAATTTAATAAATTGTTCCTAGCTTTTTAAAAAATGAGGATTACTTGGTGTAGCAGTTTGATATTGTTTATGAATTCCAAAATCAGATATTAGATTGCATTTGTGAACTAGTCTGTTCCTCTGAGTATAAATTAGATTGTATCAAATTCAGAGGTTTCACTTTTACTTTATTAAATTATGATTAAGGCTTTGATTCGGCCACATCAGTAGATTGTTGAGTCCACGCCACCCTGGTCGGTGGTTGACTCACAGAAAAAATGACACAGCAGAGGAGAGAGTTTGAGTTTTGATGCTGGAGTCCTGGGAAGTAAATACATAGGAGAAGAACACAGAGGAATAGAGAAAGCTCAGTAGACACAGCAGAGGCCCCAGGAAGAGAGATGAGCATAATAGCCTCTAGCTGCAGCCTAGCCTGGAGAGAAATGAGCCCCAGGGAGAAAGAAGAGCCTTGTACCAGCCTACAGCTGAGATTGTAAGAAGCTGGGATGATGGAGCCTTAAGAGGAAGAAGGAAAGCTGAACACTTGCAGACATCTCCCACAATCTTGCATCAACATGAGGCAACAGACTTTGGGTGAGAAAGTACCTCTTATGGTACCTTGAGTTGGACTCTTTAGGGTCTGATAACTGTAAGTTTCTACCCCAAATAAATACCCTTTATAAAAGCCAACAGAGTTCTGGTACTTTGCATCAGCACGCCTTTGGTTGACTAATGCACTTGTGATAAATGCTAACCTGCTGTAACAAAGATAGCCTAAAATACAGTGACCTTAAGTAAGTAAAAATTCATTTCTCTTTCATACAACAATTTCAAGATGAATACATTTTTAGTATTTTGAATACATATTGTCAAAAATGGGCATTTGATTTACAAAAGGGTATAGATTCTTCAGTTACATTAATTACTCTCTAAACTCAAGCATTAAGAAGATGGTGGTTCTTCTCATTGTCAGACTTTTTCAACAAGTTTAGGAATGGATTATGTGGAAACTGCCTACAGGAATAGAGTAAAGGAAAGTTATTGCCTATTGATATAGTAAGGACAGTGAATGGTCTATTAGTATATTGAATCAAATCAAAAAGATAAAAATAGAGCAGGGTTGAGAGAGTCTTGAGAAGGAGTTTCTGGAAAATGTAAAATATAACACATGTTCCCATGTCAGGATATTTTATTAGCCAGACCTATTTTGGTTGCAAATGTTGGAAACCTGACTCAAATTTACATCAGGGAATTTATTGACTCACCCAACTGAAAATTCCAGAGATATCTTAGACTTTAAGAAAGGCTGGGCCCAGGATCTCAAGTAGTATCATCAGGACTCTGTTTTATTCTTTCCATTTCAGCTTTATTACTCTCTGTTTAGCCCATTTTAAGTCAGTATCTTCCCAGTTGCTATCAAGTGTCAGTGAGAAATTTCATCCTCTCAGCTACCCAAGAAGGGGCAAACTTCTCTTTTCCAATAAAAGGCCAGGAACCAAAGCTCAGCAATCCATTGAGCAAAGGTCATGCATTCATTACTCAATCAATATCCTGGCTAGGGGGTATAATACTTTGATTTGGTGATATTTCCACATTAAGAAGAGGGTAAAATCAGCTCTAATCAAACATATGGACTGATAGTGGACAAAGGAGTTTTCCCCACTGAAAATTAATTTGTTCTTACTAGAAAAAGGGAAAATGGATTAGGCTGGTAATTTTTTTAAGATCATCTCTAGTTACATCGTCAGCACACTTAGAACCTATAAGCAATTTACTTATATATTAGATCTTATAGCGTTATATGTTTATTTTTATTTTAGCACCAAATTTAGTAATTTACTGGGATAAAACTTTTCTATGACAAATATGGAAAAAAAGCAAACAATGGGCTTATAATAAAAATTTGTTGAGTAAGTAAAACATATTTGCATTTGGAAAATGTATCAGTTACATATTGCCACATAAAATGCAACGCAAAAATGTTATGACTTAAAACAAAAGCTTTTATTTACTCATGATTCTGTTGGTCATCAATTTGGGAAAGGTTGAGCTGGGACATATCACCTCTGTTATCTGCTGTGCTCACTCAGGTACTTGCAGTCAAGTTGCAGTGGGCAAGAGAGGTCTAACAACACGAGTTTTATCTGGCTAGTCCCAGAGAACCTCGTCACGTGCCTGGTGATTTTCTTGGGAGACAAGGGTGACTGAACCATATACTTCATTATCCAAAAGACTATTCACAGAGTTTACCTTGTGGCATCTGTATTCAAAAAGCATCAAGGTAAGGAAAGCCCCAATGCAAAATACGTTTAAGCCTCTGCTTACATCATGTTTTCTAGTATCCTTTTGGCTAATGTAAATTACAAGGAGTGGAGAAATAGACTACACTTATTGATAAGAATAACTGAAAAATATTGTGCCCCCTCTTTTTTTTTTCAGTTTACCACAGTCCAACCTATAACCACAATTGCTTACATTCCTACTACATACAAATTTAAGTCATCCTATCTCCCCCAAAACAAAACAATAAATTGTAACATCAGATTCAAACTCTCGTATTTCCAGATCTATAAATGGTCCAAATGTGGTCAGTTATTTATCCAGTGACATTTAAACTAAAAAGACAACTTACCTGCCCTGCACAAGCACAGAATAACCACTTTAAATACCCCCATGCCAAAAGGGAAGGAATAGAAGGCACTGACACATAGCAATTCTGAAATTTTGCTGGACATATAGTGTCAGGTCCGGTTACTTTGGAAGCAGAAAATTTCCCTTGATTAGAGCAATCATATGCTCCCTAGAAGTAATTCCCTACTCTACTTTTCTCCATGATTCTTCGTTCTGCCTTCCAAGTCATTCTTCCTTTTAGAAAAGAATGTTTGTATCTGTGTAGATTTCTTAGTCTACTTCCTACCTATAAAAATGCTGGAAACCCAAAGCCTTTTTCTAATTGGAACTCTTTCTATTTTTTTTAGTACAATGTAGTAGTACTTTCATCAGCACCCTCTCTTTAAAATTCTATGGGTGTCTTTTAAATTCACAAAAGCCATGCCCACATTTGCTAATGTCCCATTAGCTAGAGTAAGTCATACAGTAAAACCAAGATTGAAAGATGGAAAAATAGTTCCCTGTTCCGGAAGGAAAGCATTGACAGTTATTATGGTCTTTTTTTTTTTTTTTAATCCTACCACATAATAATAAGTTTAACCAATCAAAAATGGTGATATTTATTTACCATAATTTAAAAAGACATTTTATGAGAAAAGCTCCCAATTCTTTATGGACATTGACTTTTCCCTGAAACAAATTTACTGCCACTTAGAATCTGACATTAAATTAAAACAATCAAACAAAAATAACAGTTTTGGGATGTGTGAAAGGCTTCAGCATGAATCTCAAAATAAAAGAAATAACTTCCCAGATCCTATCATTAGAAATAGTCTCTAAATATCCTCAGAATAAGAGCACAAAGCCCTGAATTCTAAACTGAGCATTAATATTGACCTCAAATCTGGTTCCTAAAATGAGTGTATTATATGCAGTTGGAAGTTAATTCAAATATATCCTTGTAGAACTTTCCTCTACAGTAAAAGGGGAGAGATGTCTTTGGGTAATGGGGATATTCGTTCTTAAATGTCTACCCCACAAACTCAGTATTATAGTACGTTTAATTTAGAACACTAAAATGCACTGCTATGGAGTAGCGAGAAAGAACAGTAAGCATTTTTGCAAGCCAATGAATGTTTTCAAGATTATCTTTAAAGGTCAGTATACGTCTACTGTTTCTATAGGAACCATATTTCAATAACTCAATATCTAAAATAAAATCACCTTGAAGCAAACTAAAAATATTCAATGTATTTCATTATAGAAAATAAGCTTTAAACAATAATTCCATGAAATAAAAAAATAAAATACCTTTTTCTTTCCTAAGGTTCATAGTGAGTCATGATAATATGAAAGCTGAAGAAAGGATCTCAATAAAAATCACAATCATCCTTGTCGTCTAATCCATCAAAGCTTTCTATATTTTCTATCTTTATACATGAGATGGGGGAGGAGAGCAATGCCTGCTGGGAATGGTGGTACAGTGGGTGGAAAGATAGATCTAACCTCTAGAAGTTCAGTATCAAGAGAATAAGCCTGCACACAATAATTTGAATGCAAACTATGACATGCATATGTCAAAGTTTATTGAGAACTTCATCAATTCAATAAACATAAACTTGGCATCCACTTACTCATTGCTAAACTCTGTCTTGGGATATGATGTTATCATAATAGTATCATGAAAAAATAAAATGGCTGACAAAAATAAAGCTGGAAGTGTCTAGGATTCCTTTGCAGATAAGCTTAATAAATAACCTGAGATGAAACTGAAATTTTATTGAAAAAAAGATCATTTCTAGTTTGGTAGTGATTATTGATAAGGGGTTTATACAAACAGTATATACCTGACAATCAATGCTTGACATACAAGTAACAGGAAATTTAGTTTAGATCTTTTTTTTTTTTTAGTTTATAAAAATATGACTTCTTTTGAAAAGAAGATTTAAAACCTTCTGCTAAAATGATGACTATTGTGATTGAATCATTTTTTAAAAATGTTAATAGTGTAAGGAAGGAAGAACTCCATTTCAAATTAAAGAATCTTGGAAGTATTTTAGAGAAGAGGATATTTATGTTGTGTTATTGAAGGTACATAGAAAAATGTGATATTCTAACAAATGAATGGGTTTCTTATAATTTTTCTTTTCTACTTCTAGTAGGTCTTTACATTTTCAACTACCTTGAAATTGAGTCCACCTATATCTCTATAGCTTAACTATCAGTACAGAAAACTGAGGCCATCTAGGCCAAAATGTCTTAATAATTTTCTTCCATAAAATTCTTCTTTAGGAATATAAGCCTGTACACCAATAAATAACATCACTATTTGTTTCAAGAAATTCCTGCAAACAAATTATCTGAACAAAGAATTTCCTTATATGAGCAAACAGCTCTCTTCTCAATACAACAAAATGCTTATCTGGAAAAAGAGCTTGCTTTTCAAACAACAGAACCTCATCTTATGTTTTCCTACCACTCCTAAACTATTATGTCATGAACCTTGCCTAATTATAGTCAGCCTCCATCTTGAAAGAGCCACTTCAAGCTGCTTAAGCCCAAACCCCAAACACTATAAGTAATCTTCTTTGTGTTTTTTTTTTTTAAGATTTTATTTATTTATTCATTTATCCCCCCCTTGCTGCTTGTGCTCGCTGGGTCAGCTAACCACGCCATGCGGGCGGGCTTGCCTTCACCAGGAGGCCCCAGGAACCGAACCCGGGGCCTCCCATATGGTAAACGGGAGCCCTACTGATTGAGCCACAGCCGCTTCCCCGTAATCTTCTTTGATCACTTACTTTTGGGACACTACTAAGATTCTGCCAAGTTAGTACTCTACCTTTTTGGAGTATGTCTAATAAATATATCTTTGCATCATCAACAAATAAGTTATTCTGGTTGTTATTTTGAATATTTTACAGTCAACAACATGAATATCTTGCTCACAGAGGACTATATATTTCTATATGCCTTGATTTAGGTTAACCAATTGGCGAATACTATTCCCAGAATTTTCCCATTGAGAAAAGTAAAGATCACATAGGGTGAATGACAGAGGTTACCCAGCTGCTAAGGAACAGAGAGATAATTTGAATCAAGATCTAACTGACTCAAATAATGATACCACTAAACATTGATTTAAAATTTATTTACATAAGAGATTTACTCTTTTGAAAAGATGGAATAGATGTAAATTTTGCTATTCTTCCTCCGAAGTAAAGCTAAAACCCTGAACATTATATATAAAACATATAATATATTATAATATAATATATATATTATATATATATATTATAATATAATATAATAATAAGACTCTGTTAGTCTGTAAGTTGGAGAGAAGAAAGCAGTATATCCAGGACTTTGGAACACAATGAACAACATGATAGTGAGCAGCCTGAGTTTTCTTTTTGCCCCATGTTTTATCAGGCTGGGTGCTGGAGAAGCTGACCACCTGTAAGTGCCAATGATCACAGACAAAAAAAAAAAAAAAAAAAAAAAAAGCTCCAATAAAAGGATGGTCTCTCTAACCAAAGGACCAGGAAAAAGGAAACCTAGTGACATAGAATACTTTTAGAAATAACTGCTCTACTCCAGCCAAATATCACAGAAGAGTCTATGGCCCCACTTCCTCTCCTGCCAGCCTAGGCCAAGTGGGAAACCTGGAACTGCACACAGGGTTGTAACAGGGCACCTCAAACCCTTCCTGGTGATGCCAGAGAAGGCGGAGTGAGAATGAGGGCTTTTATACCCACCCAGCACTAACAAGCTCTCCCCCATCACATTGACAAATACTACGTGGGGAAAATGGATATCCACACCCATATGCAAATATTAGGCACTTTATTCAATCCCTGCTGTGGTGGTGTCCAAGGAAGTATAGTGGAAGACAGGACTTTCAGCACTGCCCAGTGTTCAGCCAACCCTAATGATGGCAATGGGGGTTCAATCACAAAGTGAGCAAGAACAGAGCACTCCTCCCCACCCCAGACAGGATTGTATTAGCAGGGACCTAGTAGGAAGCCTAAATGCCCACCCTTGCCCAATTGTGGAGCCCACTCACTCCAGGTGTCAACAGAGGCCAAGTTGGGAACTTTGATTTCTACCTTAACATAGCAATAGTGAAGTGGCACCAAACTTCCTTCACAGAGGTATATTAGAAGAAGTCTGGTAAAACACTTGATTTTTAAAACATCCAGAGTATCACAGTACTCTAAATCTCAAGGTTTCAAGTGAAGATCAGTCATCTTACCAAGAACAAGGAAATCTCAAATTGAAGGAAAACAAAAAACAATAAACAGAGACCAACATCGAGATGGCAGAGATTTTTGACTCATCTGACAAGAATGTAAAACAGCCATTATAAAGACACTTCAAAGAGCAATTTAAAACATGTTTGAAGGTAATAATTTTGTTTGTAATTTCAGCAAAGGAAGAAAGGATGTAAAGAAGAATAAAATGTATAATAATGATAATAAAATCTCAATTGATGGTCTCAAGAGCAGAATGGAGAGGACAGAGGAAAGGAATAGTGAACTTAAAGATAGAACACTAAATAGGACTCAGTGTGATGACAAAAGACATACAGACAAAAAAAGAATGTCAGACACTGTGGGACTATGACAAAAATTTAATATTCATGCTACAGACTCTAATAAAGAAAGAATAAAGTGAGTGAGACTAAAAAAACAGAACAGCTGAAAATTTCTCAAATTTGACAAAAACCAGAAACCTACAGATTCATGAAGCTGAATAAACCCAAAAAAAATCTACACGATACACATCATAGTCAAAATTCAGGAAACTAAAAAAAAATTATTGAAAGCAGCAAAAAAGATAAAATACATCCTTATCTATAGGGCAAAACAATTTTAATGACAGAAGATTTCTCATCAGTAACCAGAGAATTCATAAGGAAGTGGCACGATATTTTTCAGGTTGAAAAGAAAAGAACTGCCAACTCAGAGCTCTATATCCAGCAAAAATAGCCTTTAGGAATAAAGGGGAAAATCAAGACATCCTCAGAGAAAAGAAAACTAAGAGAATTTATCACCAGTTGACCTACCCAAAAAGAATGGCTAAAGGAAGTTCTCTAAACAGAAAGGAAATTTTAAAAGAAGAAAACTTGAAACATCAGGAAGAAAAAGAATGGAAAGAACAAATATATGGGTAAACATTAGCAAGTCTAAATCAGCAATATCCTAAATTACACACCATAATCAAGTGGGGCTTATTTCAAGGACTCAAGCCTGGATCAGTATTGAGAAAAAAAGTACAATCCACTATATTAATAGGCTAGACAAGAAAAGTCACATGATTACATCAAGTGATGCCAAAAAAAAATTAGACAAAACCCAATGCTCATTCATGATAAACACTGTCAGAAAATTAGATATAGAGATGGATTTCCTTCTTAATTTGGTGAAGAACATTTTTTTTTAATTAAAAAAAGCCCTACAACTAACATCATACTTAATGATGATAATCTGAATGCTTTCCCTGAGTCAGTAAAAATCCTTGGATGTCTGCTTTGACCACTGCTATTTAATGTCACACTGAAAGTTTTAGCAAGCACAATAAGGTCTTCCCAAGGTTTTAGTGAGATATTGAACCTTCCATTTCCTTATGCTTCTCCATGCTTCTTTTTTCTTGTATTGTGTCCTGTTTCTTTGTTCTACAACATTCTGGATATAAAACACGGTCCACATACACACCATTCATACTAAGTATGTGATGAATTTATATGAAATTTCTTCAAGATTTTGTGGGCCAGAAAAGGAGTTTACAATGCCTATACACTGAGTTTATTTTCCATCTCATTTGCTCTTTCTTCATCTGTACTCTTAAAACCCTCCTTCCCACATTTGTCCATCATTCTGAATTCTTTCAGTCTCTTTAGCTAGATTTACATCCTCATAGCCATATCCAAGTCCTGTATGCCTAACTTATACTGATAAAAGTATTTTCCCAATAAGGCCATTCTCTCCATCAAAGGAATTCTAGCATTGATTGTTAATGCAATCTTATTTTCCTACATTCTTTTTTTATGTGTAGTTGATGTAAATTGGTTTTGAAACCTAACAATTTGCTTACCCCTTGCATTCTACAATTTACTAGTCAATATACCTTCAAAATTAATGCAGGAATTTATTTTTAATGTCACAATTTCTTGTGTCAATTTATTTACTTAACAACAAATACTTGAGCTTCTTATACTCAAGATTTCAAAGGAGTTTAAGCATGAAAATAATACAGTCATGATTTTCCAAAACAGCCCCAATTTTATTTAGTCTTTCTTATACTTCCCATGATTATATTCATTTTTATCAAGTCTCATTCTCTGACTTTTGCCTCAAACAGAATTGTCACCACACACATAGAACACCTTTGATTACCAATTGAATATATTATTTGTTTCCCCAACCTATTTATAAAGAATATTTTATTTTTTAAATTTAAAATAAATAAATATTCTCTATGGATTTTTATAGAGCACTCATTATGTGTTAATACTGCTGATGATTAGCTGAGAGTAATTCTGGGAAGTTTTTTGGAAGCTTCTTTAATTTATAGCCTCATTGTGACAGAGACTATTAATCCTCTAATATCTATTTTATCCTTTGCACTTGGTAATAGATTCCTCCAATTTTTATTCAGCATATGGGACTAAGTAATTTAAAAACAGATTCCTCAGCATCCTTTGCAGTTATGATGAGCCTATGTGATCAAAGTCTGGCCAAAGGAATGTAACCCAATGTGCAAATCTCAGAAAGTGTTTTTAAAGTTTCTGTGTTAATTATCTTTCACTCTGTTTGCTTTTTATTTACTCTTACTTGATCAAAATTTGGCAACTGGAAATGGGATAATACCTCTGATACTAACTAAAATATGTGGCATTACCTCAGTGAGTGGGCAGTGAGTAGTAAGGCCTCAAATGTTGGAGACTAGACAGCTAGTGTGCTTTCCTAAACCAGGACAAATTATTAGGTGATGTTTTCTACTGTTCCTCATTAAGCAGACCACAAACCAACAAGGAATAGCATTAGAGGAAATGATAGAGAAAAATGTGTTAGTTCCTGTGTTAGTCAAAAGTGGTGCTGAGGCAAAGTACCAGAAATCTGTTGGCTTTTATAACGGGTATTTATTTGGGGTAAAAGCTTACAGTTACAAGGCCCTAAAGAGTCTAACTCAAGGTACCATAAGAGGTATTTTCTCACCAAAGACTGTTGCCACATGTTGAAGCAAGATGGTTGCCTATCACTGCAAGTGTTCAGCCGCCTTCTTCCTCTATAAGGCTCCATTGGCCCAACTTCTTCAAAACTCAACTGTAGGCTGGAGGGCTCATTTCTTTCCAGGCCTTCTCAGCTGCTCAGGGCTCTGGTCTCTTCAGCTGCAAACTATCAGGCGAATGGCTCAGCTCTCTTCCTGGGGCTTAAGCTGTTTGAGCCTCCTCCTTTCTGTCACATGGCAGGACCAAAATGAACAAGTTCTCTCCTCTTCCATATCTTCTTCTGTGTGTGTCTGTGTCCATCAGGCCACCAAAGGGGCAGGGACTCAAGCATGAATCACTCCCAAATGACATGATAAAATCAAACCTCTGATCTTCATGTAATCAAGTAAACAAACCTTTGAGTTAATACAATCAAAGGGTATCATGCCCAGAGGAACAGACCAGTTTACAAACATAATCAGTATCTTATTTTTTTAGAATTCATAAATAATATCAAACTGCTATAGTTGCTTCTTGTCACTTTCAGAAAATTCCTATATTTCCTATAAAGGAGAAATAGAACAGAATCCAGATTTATTAAGGGGAGAAATTTTTGCTTGCAGCCTACAATTTAAGTTGGCCAAAAGACTTGTAGTTTGGACTTTCAAAGGGTTGAAAAATTCAACTTCTTCTCTACCTTACACTAAAGTTATTCCATGTGGTGATGAAAAGTGGATTTTAAAATTAGTAACAAATAAAGGTACTGACCCCCAAGCATAGTCTGGAAGAGGGACATTGTTTTGGCTACAAGTACATTTTAAAGTGTGGGGGGGTGAAGTTTGGTAGAACACAAAGTCAGTAAATAGAAGACAAGTGTCCTCTGAATTAAAAAAAAAAAAATCAGAGGTTTACCTGAAGCTCCAATGGTGAGAGGTTTTTGCCATAGATCAAGCTTCTGGCTTCCTTGTCAATTCAATTCCTTCTAAAACATAGTGTGATTCCCATCTATCCACTCCAGTCAGTTCCAGGTGCAAATAGTACCATTTCTTATATATCTATCCCAGTACGTCCAATGAATTTGGTATAACTTTCGGGTTATATCATGTTCTTTTGAAAACAGAATCTTAAACACATTCTTCTTTACATACTCAACATTTCCTTTTCTTTGTTTCCTTAATATTTCAATTGTTATAGAATGGACATAAATCCTTTATAAGGCAAAAATCCAGGTCTAAAATTCTAGCATCAGGACAAGAGAGCTTGCAGCAAAATAAATAAAAATATCCACTCCATTAATTGAAAATTTACTAAGTGCTAGACACTGGGCTAAAGCTAAATCCTATTTAATGCCCACAACTGCATGAAGTAGATACACTTGCCCTCATTTTACAGAAAGGAAAACTGAGGCTCCGAAAGATTAAATTACCCAATGTTGTTTACAATAAAGAAGTGGCAGAATGAATATTAGAACCCAGATTTGAATAGCTCCCAACACCAAGCTCTTAATCCCCATTCTCTATAGCTTCCTATAACTGATCACATAATTAGGAAATAGTAGAAAATGCAATAGTTATATTTACATGTTTGAGAAAAGCATTAGAAATCAACATATTTATTTCCCACAGCAACTTTCTCAGTGCTAGATACATGTAGGTGCTTCATAAATATTTACGAATTTGAATCTAATTTAATTCAAAAGAGCCAAATAAATTGCATGTGATGCTCTATTTTCCTTTTTATTCATTTATCATATGCCTGGAATAGAGTATTTTGTTTGTATTCTCTTTCTAACATGATACCATGTTTTTCTTCTGGAGTACTTGATGTAACTGGCTAACTTTCTTAATTGCCCTAATTCCCACCCCACTAACATTCCTAAATAATCTATGACCTAATAGTCTAATATTCCAGCTTAAATGTGTTATTATTTGGCATTTTATAAATGAAATATATCCAATTGAACCTATTTATATTTTACATTTAATTTCAGATGTCTCATGTACCATTGTGTCAACATGATTTTCCTCTTTTCAGCCTTTCTGAATTTAATAAGAATGTATTGGCAACTAATTTAAGTTTTAAAATGCCTGCTGGGTGTTTTATAATTTTTACATCTTTTGGGGGGGTTACCATGAGGACTATATGGAAAGATTTTTATTTATTTTCTCTCTTTTTTTAAATTTTACCACCACATCATTTTATACTATATATTCCCATGCTATTAAAATGCCTGCTTTACAAACTATTACATGTGCTGGTTTTATAAGGCACACCAAAATGTAATTCCCTTTCCTGCATCATTTTGATAATCACTTCTCTTTTAATGCATGAAAGGTTTCTTTTTTTAATGCAGGTTAGAATGCGTTGATAACTTTAACAGACAGTTGATAAATGGAGCATATATTTAGACAGAAAATTGTACTGGCTATAACTACAATACCTGGTGTGCTACCAAAAGAAACTGACGTTTTTCAGGAAGGGTGATCACTCGTAATTCATCAGATATTAAATGACAAGATTGGTTTAACACATTCTATATATTTCATCCTGGTTGACATTCAACTATTTTACTTGTCCTAGAGTGCAAATCAAAATAATGTCTATTACTGTGCTCAAATTTCAGATAATAAAGGCCTATAACAATGGAAATATATTGTTAAATGTGCATTATTGGGATCTCAATTTCATCTTCTTCATCTTCATCACCATCATTAAATTAGTTGAAAGCATGACATTCTACTAAGTGCTCTAGTTCTTTTTTTTTTTTTTTTTTTTAACCGGGAGGTCCCAGGGATTGAATCCAGGTCCCTCCATATGGGAAATGGACGCCCAACCATTTGAGCCACATCCATCCCCCTCTAGTCCTTTTAAGAAATTATTCCAGTATCTATATACTAGAGAAGTGACAGCCACTAATTTGAATTAACAACCCCATACATCAGTATCCTTGCATTGGAAATCCTCAAACACTGTAAGAGAATTTTGTTGTTTATTTCCACTTGCCTTCTTATAACATAAGGATACCCCCCAAAGATGAAAAGGCTAATAAGAAAGACAAGAGAGCTGACTGTCAGAGCTGTGATAGTGAACTGCACCACCACCACCCCCAATGTTTGAAGAGATTACTCCTGATACTTCTTCATATCAGAGATTGTTTTCCTTTTGCTCATGCATATCTCATTGCTGAGAATTGCTTTTCTCCTTTCTCCAACTGTGTAAGAAACTATTCATCATTGAAAGCCAGCTTCATATCTCTTTTCCATAACGTCTCACTTCTCAGACAGAATTAATCATTCTCTGAATTAATTAATCCTCGGCTGTTTTCCCCCCATACCATTAATAGAGTAGTTACCACATTGTGCTACACTGAATGTAGCTGTCGAGGCATCTGTTGCCTATCTCCCATAGGATATAGCATCTGACTTAAAAGCACAATTATAGGTTCCAGGAAGATGGCATTGGAATAGACAGGCAGGGCACAACTCTCTCACAAAAACAAGGAGAAAGGACCAAAAGCTGTCTGAGGGACAGGCTCTAGGGGTCAGCAGACCAGAACAGTGCTCCACAAACCCAAGGAGGGTGAGGGACAAAGAGACAACCAAAAACAACAAACATGAGTTATTAAACCACACAGAGCGCAAGAAGAGCCCCATCCCCACTCTCAAGACAATAAGCCTGGATAAGATCCCTGGTTCACTGCAGGTGACTGAGAGAGGAACAGACATCTTCCACCCTCTCAGCTGTTAAAAGGGAAGAGGAAGGGTACATTGGAGGGTGAAGAATGGTTTCCTTTCATTGAATTCAGCCAGGAAAGCCCGCTTTGAATCTTAGCTCTGCCTAGACCAGAAACATGGGAAAGCAGAGGTTGAAAGAAACACCTCCATGGAAAGGTTCACTGATGAGCTCCATCTGTTGGCCCAGCAGTAAATTGCAAGGAAAAAGGTTGCATTTAGGTTTCTCTTTAACCCCAATCCCTGGGAGAAAATTTGGGCCTCATTAGTGAGTCCCTGGACCAATTTTGATCACGTAAGCTGGGAAATTTTAAAGACTCAGAATAAGCTCACCAAAACTCAAAGAAGAACTATGAAAGAAAAAAAAAAACAAAAACACTAGGCAAGAGACAAATTGACCATCAAAGTAAATTCACCAACATATTCAGATGACTAGAGATCAGCAAATAATTACAAGCTATACTAGGAAACAGGAAGAGCTGGCCCAGCCAAGGAACAAACCAAATGTATGGATGAGATACCAGATTTAAGGCAACTTATCAATGCTAATCACATAAATTTCCTAAATACAAAGAATTTAAGGAAAATATGACTAAAGAGATAAAGGGTATTAAGAAGACACTCAGTGAGCATAAAGAACAATTTGAAACCCTGCAAAGAACAGTAACAGACCTTATGGGAATGAAAGACACAGTGGATGAGATTAGAAATACATTAGAGGCACATATCAGCAGATTTGAATTGCTTGAAGATAGAATTAATGATTTTGAGGACAGAACATCTGAACTGGAAAAGACAGGAAAACAGAAAGAGAAAAGAATGGAAATAATGGAACATGGTCTTGGGAAATTGAGTGGCAATGTGAAATGCACAAACACACGTGTTATTGGTGTTCCAGAAGGAGAAAAGAATTGAAAAGGACAGAAGGAATATTTGAGGAAATAATGACCAAAAACTTCCCAATCCTTATAAAAGACATAAATATCAATATCCAAGATGGACAATGCACCAAAAACAGAATAAATTTGAATACACCTACTCTGAGACACCTTCTATTCAGAATGACAAATATCATAGATAGAGGGTTTTGAAAGCAGCAAGAGAAAAACGAAGCATCACATACAAGGGAACCTCAATAAGATTAAGTGCTGACCTCTCATCATAAACCATGGAGGAGAGAAGAAAGTAGTATGATGCATTTAAGGTACTGAAAGAGAAAAACTGTCAGCCAAGAATTCTGTATCTGGGAAAAATATCTTTTAAAAATGAGGGTGAATTTAAAGTCTTCACAGACAAACAGAAACTTTGAGGGTATGTTACCAAAAGACCAGAATTACAAGAGATACTAAAGGGAGTGCTGCAGACTGAGGGGAAAAAACAAGTGCAAGAGACTAGGAGAAGAGGGTAGAAATGAAGATTATTAGGAAAGGTAAATTAAAGGGTAAAAATACAGACAATAGTAAAATATGACAACTGAAAGCCAAAGGATAAATTGGAAGAAGTAAGTAAAGCCTTTACAATAATAACATTGAATGTTAAAGGCTTGAACTCTCCAATAAAAAGACATAGACTAATATAATGGTTAAAAATTATGAGCTATCTATGGGCTGTCTACAAGAGACTAACCTCAAACATAAGGACACAACCAGGTTGAAAGTGAAAGGTTGGAAAAAGATATTCCTTGCAAATAACCAAAAATGAGCTGGAGTAGTGATACTAATATTGAACAAATTAGATTTAAAATGCAAAACTGTTACAAGGGATGAAGAAGGTTATGATATATTTAAAAAAGGTAATTCACCAAGAAGAAATAAGTATAATAAATATTTATACACCTAACCTGGATTCCACAAGGTACACACAGCACACACTAGCAAAACTGAAGGGAGAAATAGAGGTCTCTACAATAATAGTTGGAGACTTCAATATACCACTCTCAGTATTGGCTAGAACATATGGACAGAGGATAAATAAAGAAACAGAGAAATTGAATAGTGTGATAAATGAAATAGACCTAACAGATACTTACAGAGCAATATACTGCAAAACAGCAGGATATGTAATCTTTTCAAGCACTCATGAATCTTTCTCCAGGATAGACTATATGTTAGGTCACAAGACATCTATCAATACATTTAAAAAGATTGAAATTATATAAAGCATTTTCTCTGATCATAAGGAATGAAGATGAAAATCAATAATGGACAGAAAAGGGGAAATTTCATGAATATATGGAGATTAAATAACAAACTCTTAAAAGTGGGTCAAAGAAGAAATTGCAAGAGAATTCAGTAAATACCTTGGGATGAATGAAAATGAGAACACAACATATCAAAATCTATGAGACACCACAAAGGCAGTGTTGAGAGGAAATTTTATAGCCTTCAATGCTTACATTAAAAAAGAAAAAAGGGCTAAAATTGAAGACCTAGCTGCACACCTGGAGGAACTAGGAAAAAAAACAGAAAACTAATCCCAAACCAAGCTGAAGAAAAGCAAGAGTAAAGATCAGAGCAGAAATAAGTGAAATCGAGAACAACAACAAAAAATTTAATCAGAAAAACCAAAAGTTGCTTCTTTGAGAAGATCAACAAAATCAAAAAACCCGGGGAAGCGGCTGTGGCTCAATCAGTAGGGCTCCCGTTTACCATATGGGAGGCCCCGGGTTCAGTTCCCGGGGCCTCCTGGTGAAGGCAAGCCCGCCCGCACGGCGTGGTTAGCTGACCCAGCGAGCACAAGCAGCAAGGGGGGGATAAATGAATAAATAAATAAAATCTTAAAAAAAAAAACCTTAGCTAGATTGACAAAGAAAAATGGGAGAAGATGTAAATAAATAAAATCAGAAATGAGAGGGGCGGCATTACCACTAACCCTGCTGTAATAAGAGAGACCATAAGAGGATACTATGGAAAACTATATGCCAAAAAAACTGGACAGTGTAGATCAGACAGAAAAATTCCTGGAAATACACAAACAACCTACACTGACACTAGAAGTAGAAGACCTCAACAAACCACTAAAAGATTGAAACAGTCATCAAAAACCAAAGATGAAAAGCCTAGGACCAGATGGCTTCACAGGTGAATACTACCAGTCATTCAAAGATGATCAAATACCAATCTTGCTCAAGTGCTTTCAAAAAATTGAACAGGAAAAACACTACCAACTCATTCTAGAAGCCATCACCATAATATGGAAATTAAATAAGGATCAGGATACTACAAAAAAAGAAAATTATAGACCAATATCTCTAATGAAAATAGATACAAATATTCACAAGAAAAAACTCACAAACTGAATCCAAAAGCACATTAAAAGAATTATACACCACAATCAATTATCCCAGGTATGCAAGGGTGATTCGACACAAGAAAATCAATTAGTGTAGTGAACCACATCAATAAATTGAAGAAGAAAAACCACATGAGCATCTTGATTGATGCAGAAAGGCATTTGACAAAATAGAGCATCCATTCTTGACAAAAAAAAAAAAAAAAAAAAAAAACTCCAAAAGATAAGAATAGAAGGAAGTTTTCTCAATATGGTAAAGTGCATATATGAAAAGCCAACAGATAGCATTGTATTCAATGGTGGAAGACTGATAGCTTTCCCACTGAGATCAGGAACAAGACAAGGAAGCCCAGTGTCACCAAAATTATACAACATTGTGCTATAGGTTCTAGCTAGACCGATTAGACTAGATAAAGAAATAATAGTCACCCAAATAGGAAAGGAAGAAGTAAAACTTTCTCTATTTGCTGATGATATGATTCTTTATCTAGAAAATCCTTTGAAAAAAAAAAACTACTGAAATTAATAGACAAGTTAGAACTTTGTCATAAGGGTGAAAAGGCAGCTGACTCAAAGTGGCAGGATGCAAGATTAATATGCAAAAATCAATAGCGTTTCTATACACTATTGATGAGCAACCTGAGGAAGAAATCAGAAGAAAACTCCATTTATAATACTGACTAAAAGAATCAAATATTTAGAAATAAATTTAACTAAGGACATAAACAGTCTGTATTCATAAAACTATAAAACATTGCTAAAAGAAATCAAAGAAGAATAAATAGAAGGACTTTCCATGTTCATGGACTGGAAGACTAAATATCATTATGATGTCAATTCTACCCAAATTGATATATAGTTTCAATGCAATTCCAATAAAAATCCCAACAGCATTTTTGTTTTGTTTTGTTTTTGCAGAAATGGAAAAGTCAATTATCAAATTTATTTGGAAGGCTAAGGGACCACGAATAGCCAAAAAAATCTTAAAAAAAGAATAATGAAGTTGGAGGACTCTCACTTCCTGCCTTTTAAGTATATTACTTAGCTACAGGGGTAAAAACAGCATAGTACTGGCTTAAAGGCAGACAGATTGACCAATGGAACCAAATTGAGAACTCAGAAATAGAGCCTCACATCTATGGTCAAGTGATTTTTGACAAAGTTGTCAAACCCTCCCAACTGGGTCAGAACAGTCTATTCAATAAATGGTGCTGGGAGAACTGTTTATCCATAGTTCATGCCTTATACAAAAATATAAAAGCAACAACCATAAAACTTCTAGAAGAAAATGAAGTAATGCATCTCCAAGATCTTGTGGTAAGCTATAGTTTCTTTTGAGCAACAAAAGAAAAAATAAAGAAATGGCACCTTCTCAAAATTAAATCTTTTTCACCACAAAGGACTTTGTCATAGGGTGAAAAGGCAGCCAACTCAATAGGAGAAATATTTGGATATCACATATCCAATAAGGATTTAATCCATGATATATAAAGAGATATTACAACTCAACAATTAAAAGACAAACTACCTGAGTAAAAATTGGGCAAAAGACTTGAATAGACATTTGTCCAGAGAAGAAGTACAAATGGTGAAAAAACACATGAAAAAATATTCAACATCACTAGCAATTATGGAAATGTAAATCAAAGCTACAATGAAGTATCATTTCACAACTATTAGAATGGCCACTATTAAAAAGTAGGAAAACTACAAGTGTTGGAGAGGATGTGAAGAGATAGGAATGCTTATTCACTATAGGTGAAATGAAGAATGGTAGAGCCACTGTGGAGGACTGTTTGACAGTTCCTAAGAAAGTTGAATATAGACTTTCCGTGTGACCTGGCAATACCACTACTAGATATATACCCAGAAGAACTGAGAGCAGAGACACAAACAGACATCTGCACACCGATGTTCATAGTGGTGGTGTTCACAATTGCCAAAAGGTGGGAACAAGCCAGGTGTCCATCAACTGATGGATGGATAAACAAACTGTGGTGTATACACACGATGGAATATTATGCAGCTGTAAGAAGAAATGAATGAAGTCGTGAAGCATATGACAGCATGGATGAACCTGGAGGACATTATGCTGAGTGAAGCAAGCCAGACACAAAAGGACAAATACCATATGATTGCACTATTATGAACTCAATGTATTGTGTAAACTCATGGAGTTAATTAGAATACAGGGTGCCAGAAAATAGAATGAAGGTAGAAAATGGAAAGCTGAGCATTAATCTGTGCAGATTTGGTAAACAGTTTGTTTGTAAATCTTTGGAAATGTATAGAAATGTTGAAAGTACATCATGGTGTTTATAACTAGCAGTGCTATTATATGGGTATGCCAGTGGTTGAAAGGGAAAGTCTAAGGACATGTATATTACTAGAAGGAAAGCTAAAACATGTAACATGGGACTATATAACATATTGAAACCTCATGTAACATGAATATGGGTAATATTTCATATATAAGATTGTTTTTACAAAATTTAAATACAAATAAACTAGAGACAGAAACAGAATAGCAGCTATGTATGGCAGGGGAGCATAGAGAGATTGAGAGGTGATGAGGTTTTCTTTGTTTGCTTTTTTATTTATTATTATTTTTATTGGAATAATAAAAATCCTCTAATAATTATTGAAGTGATGAATGCCCATCTATGTGATTACCACATACCACTGATTTACACATTGGATGGACTTTGTATTATTAATTTGTATCAATAAAATTGATTTGTTAAAAATTTTGAAAAATTAAAAATCACAAATATATTTTACTTATTCTTATAACCCCAGTATTTATAGGATGATATGTATGCTTTTAATAAATGTTTATTGAATGAATAATCAGTAACAGTCAGATATGGACTTGAATTCTGATCCCAAACTTTATTAACTGTGTGGCCCTGGGCAAGTTAGTTAAAAATTATGAATGTCAGTTTCCTAATCTGTAAAATCAAAAAAGTAAAATTTATCTCAAGGCCATATTATTTTATAAGAGATGCACATTAAATGCTTAGCACAGAATAAAAACGTCACTCACTTTTCTTTTCCCGTTGTTCCTCCCCTTTCTCCATTTCTCTTCTCATGCCTCTATTTTGTCTTTTTCCTCTTCAGGTTCTTTCTTCCTTCTTTCAATTCCCAGGATCAGAGTCAGGCCTCTACTCACCAAAGGATACAGTTAGCTTCCCTTAACCTATAACATTCATCTCTCATAGCACCCCGGGCTATCTCATTGCTAACATTTATTACGAGAGGTGAGTTTCAGGTGACAAGAATCTTGCAAAACAGAATTTGTCAGAAACTCTGTGTTGGTATAGCACAAACATGTAACACTAATATAATCAATTTGTTGTTCTGAGCATGGATTTGCATATTTTATGCCTGTTAATACATCACATAAAATCATTGTTTTGATAACCACTCTACAAGAAACTTATTCATCCTTCCATTTTCTCTGCAGTATTATTCCAAAATCTTTGCCATATACAGAAGGAACCAGACAGTATACAGGAAAGAAATGAAGAAAAATGTATGGTTGGTGGTGTGTTGGGCAGCTAATTAATAAAAGCTGTGCTATTTTTCTGGATTTTGTTATGTTGTGATATTTTCCAACTTTGTTGTCTATTGTATTTTTATCTTTCAATATAAGTATTCACCTTTATACTAAATTTTGTATTCTTTTATTCTTTTTTTAAAAGGGGGGGGACAAAACTGTATAAGCTTTGCAGATTGATAACAAAACCTGCATCCAACCTTACACAACACCTTCAATTATTCATTTATTGTCTGCTGTCTTCCTACTTTGACAGAATATCCATGTGTACAAAAATCATGTCTTTCTTGTTTACCTTGCCTTTCAGTGTCTAGAACAAAACTTGCTAATTATAATTATTTGTGACATTGAAACGCTCACTTCTGGTTTTCATCTACACTACACCACAGTCCAAACTTTAGATTTCCAGAGAGATAATATTTTCCATTTTTCAATGTGACTAGAAGGCATTTCGTTATACATGTCATAGCCCACTTTGAGTTGTTTCCTCCAGTTTTACCTCACATGAAATGCCAACAAGATGAACTAACAATAAACTGCTGAAATACAATGAGTCTGATTGGAATAGAACCAGTGCTTGCTTGCTAGACACTCTCTGAGTTGGGAAGAAGTTGCTGCAGGGCTCCCAAGCATCTGTCACATGAGGCTGTGTGGTACAGCTAGTTATGGTCCATGCACACTGTGCTGTAACTTCAAATATGGTTTTTTTGGCTGTGGAATGCTGGGAAACAATAGAGCAGACAGACACACTGCATAGGAGTAATTAGGAACAGAGCAGTTTGCTTTGAAATCGTCCATAGGAAACTGTTGCAAACTCAGAAGGCCCACCCAAAAAGCTTTCTTCTGAACCTCCCTGTCTAGAGAGAAGTGACAGCCAACACGATAAGTGGCTGGGATGCTTCAGTTTGCACTAATTTCAGTGAAGAGTAAAATATTAATACACTCTTGCTAAAAGAAGTTACATAGAACTTATCCCTGAAAAGCCATCATTAATCTTCATAATGACTCTCCAAATAAGGTAGAGTGAATGCATTTTATAGATTAGAAAACCTGGATACACAGGATTTTGTTCAAAATCAGGAGACTGAAAAAATACAAACACTATTTTTAAAGAATTAAGGGTTTTCCATGTTTGCCTCACAATCCTATTCTCTGCCTTCTCTATAAGAAAGTGCTTTTTTCTGCCAAATGGTATTTCTCGCAGAAATAAATACTTTATAAATCCATTCCCACTGAAATGTGCATTCAAGTAGACTCAACCTTATTTTTAGAATATTTATGCTTTCCTACTTTAAAAAAATCATTTAAAGTTCCACTTACAAAGATCATATTTCTTTTTTACTGCCAAAAGATCACAAATGCCTACAAGGCAGAAAACTTCCTGTTGAACAAGAGAGATTAGATGAGGCTTTCAAGAAAAGATTAATTTGCCTATTGAAATACAGTTGGTATTGCTTAAGCTGATGATTTTCTTAGCAACCTTTGCAATAAAAGTAATATGACTTAATGTCACCAATTTCAATGAGTGAACATTTTTGGTACTACCAAAATGCATTAGGCACCATTTAAAATAAAGTATTTACAAGTGACAAACAGCAAATGATCATCAGTAACACAATGTAACAGAAATGGAGAATATGAAGAATTGAAACAGTGGTATTACAATTTTTAAAGTCTTAAATGAAATCATCAGAGGTTCTTCAACTGCTGATAGGGGCATGGCATATATATGTAATTGTGAAGATTCCATTGACCAAACCACATAAACAGAAAAGCATTTGTCCTTATTTAAGAGGGAACTCAAACCACAAATTGCACTATAGAACATTCTTAATATAGATAAGCTTGAAACTGCTTTATTTTGTCTTCATAAACACACCTGAAAATTGATGATAGTTGCATATTTAAATATTTCAAACTCAATCCTGTTTCAGCAAGATCTAGCTTAGAATATGATTATGATCATATAGAATTGTAAAACCTTAAATATTCCTAGGTATCTCTTGGAATTTTTCTTCTTCCTTGATTTTTCATATATGCCTAACATTACACATAATCTGAAAGGTCTTTCCCCCTTCAATTTTATAAATCACTGAAGTCCCTTAAATTAAAAAGTGCCCCACTATCTGATCTTCACTGCTACCATTATCCCCAATAGAAATAATTACTCTTGAAAAATAAATTTGATTGGTAGCCTCTGTTGCCATCTTTCCAACATACCCCTGAAAAACCTACAGATAACTTTAACTCTTGAATACAAACAAAGAGAAACTCTCAGCAAAATATATACAAAACTCTTTTTGACAGTTGGCCCCAGATTAAGAAAATCCATCAGAGGCTGCCTTGTGATGCTCCTTATAAACCAGAGTAAACCTGTCCACATGAAATAAAGTAGAATAGATTTTATCACTCATTAATTTACTTGATTTTAAGTTTACTTGTTCAGAAACAGAAAGTGTGTATTAAAAAAAGACAGAAGCAATTCCAGCAGAATTCTGTGTGGGACAGGAGTAGGGAAGGCAAGCTGGTTTGCTGGTTACTCATGAGAAAAGCATGAAAGGAATAATGGAATGACATTTTCCCAGTCAGGATGATGATTGATCAGGAACATGGACTTCTGGAAATCAGTGGAGTATAAGGGATGGAGCCATGGAAGTGTGTGAAGGACCAGAGAAAAAGGAGGTGCAAACATGAAGATGATAGCTTCCATTTGGACCACATTGATGAAGGCGACAAGATGGGATGTGAGGAAATGGTTTGCAAAAAGAATGATAGCATGGCACCACCTAAACAAAATAGAAAGGCATGTACATAGCAAGCAATAACATCAGTGAGAGGCAAGAATTCATGGCCTCTGTACAAAGAGTAGAAATTGTAGAGCTGTAGAGAGATAACAGGATAATATAAAAAGGAAGAAGGGTAGTATAAAATAATAATTGTTTGATACACAAAGACAAGAGGCTGAGATAATCAAGGAGTAAAGTGATAAGGGTAAAGTTGAAAGTGTCAAAATATCAAAATTAAAGATCTACATTGAAAATGTAATGTGGAAAATGCACAATGGAATATTCTATCAGTGGCACGGTTTATACGCCAGTGGGAGGGAGGGGAATTTTGAGGATGAAATCATTCAGGAGATGATGACAGATGTGGAAGACAAAAGAGAAACCACCCAAAGCTTAGACACAGCCTCCCCAAGGAAACCAGGGCAACCAAACAGAGGAAAAAGAATTATATATTTGGAAAGAAATTTTTAGCACATAAAATGTGTCTTAAGATGGTACATAGAAGGGGAACAGAGCATTTGAGGCTAGATTTATAAAGAGAATAACACATTTAGACATTTCATGTGGAGCTATTTTAATTATAATAATAAAAGTCCTACAATCAACCATGCAAAAAACGACAAGAAAAGAAAAGAAACACCAAGATGCCCAAAAAGTCTGCCCTCAGACTTTCCTATAAAATTCAATGCCAGAATATATTGGAGAAACAACCACAAAAGTGTGATGAGGGAAAAATTTGTGATTCATAAATTTTTATACCCTGCAAGTTTTCATGGCTCTATAAGTCAAAAAAAGGAATTCTAAAATCATGCAAAGTCTCAGAAAAAGATACCACTCACATAGCTACACAGGGGGAAACTATTTGAAAACATATTCTCCCTAACGTAGAAATGAATCAAAGTTAAGGACTCAAAAACAGGGAAGTTATTTTATTAAAAAAATGGTTGCACTAATATTGATAAAGGATAAACGAGATCTAAATATTGTTATCTAAAGGAAAACAGATATCAAAAATCATTAATGAAAGAGAAGAGATAATATAAAAAATTATCAATGATACCAACAATATCAAAATTCCCATATTATATTAACAAAACTGGATCGACAGCAACAAAGTGTGCAAATGATGCTAAACTCTGTTTCATAGAGAAGGCAGAATGAAAATTTCTTATTTTGTTCTTTGTTTTGAAAATCAGGCATATCAAGTTTGAAAATATATTTAAGATACATAATAATAACCAATATCAAAAGTTTAAAGTAGGATGTATATTTTACAGATATCTATAAAACCAGTGTAAATAAACATAGTCCATAATTTTAAGAAAGAAAACTAAGAGGAAATATATATATTTTTAGAGCATTAATGAAAACTAAAAATATAAAACCAACCAAATCATTTGTAATAATAAAGGAAGAAGATGAAAATAATCTATTAAAAGACAAAGATACTCAGATTGAGGTAAATAAATAAGAAACTTGTAAACATCATGTCCAAGTTAACAGCAGCTAGCATTTATTGACTGCCAGGCCTATTGTGAGTATTCACATGTATTGAGTCATTAAATCGTCACAGACAACGTCTCAAGTTTTGTCCTCTATTTTACAGATGAGGAAACTAAGGTATGAATAAAATAACTGCTTGAGATACACCTGAAGTTTATAAGAAAATTAAAAGTACAAGTACTCACCAAACTCCTGCAGAAATGTTTGTCAGTATTGCTTTCAAAGAGTTTCAAGCATTGTCACAGAAGAAACACAGTATAATTTTGATCAAGGAACAATCAAAAGGCGAACCACCATTAACCTTTTTACTCTAAATGTAAAAATATTGTTACAAATATTGGGAATAACTGAGAAATACTCTCAAAGTAAGAGACTTTAATATACCTCTCTCAACCTTTGACAAATCGCATAGTCAAGAAATAAATGTTAGAGCATTTTTATGATTATTTGGTGATTTATTACATTTAAGCATCAGTATCTCCCTTCAAAAATCATATTATTTTTCATAGAATACTTGGAACAGAAGGTGACAGGTAACTCCCATATGCTTCTTAGGCATTGTTCCTTTGCATTTTATATATATTCATATGCGCACAGGAAAGTATCTAGAGTGGCAAAAATTAAATGCTATACAATTATGACTTTGCTTATTGTGGTTTGGGGTGATATTGTCTTTGTTACCCTTTCTTCAGTCTCAACACTTTCTAATATGTCCATAAATGACTTCTATAATGATAAAATTTGTCCATCCAATATGCTTGCATCCAAAAACTGCTTACTGAAGTCTTAATTGAGTTTTTGGACCAGTGTTAGTAAGTGGTGACTGACACTGAGGGGGGAAATATTAAAAAGCAAAGGAAAATGACACAAATTCCTTTATTGTCAGTAAAGAATTTATTAACTTGTCTCTGTCATCACAGCTGTACAAACCAGGAGGCTGAGTGGGATAAGCTTCATAGAAAGGGCAAAGATCCCTAGACTCCAGTTCCCATGGAAGTACCCCATTCCAATCTCCACCACCTGAGGTGAGCATCTCAGCAGGTGCTCTGAAGAGCTGTTTGCCATACATAGGGATTTCTTTGAATCCTCCTAGCCTCTCCTACCTTCTCTGCAGCCTCAGCCTATACGGCTATCTGCTCATCAGAGGGAAGTAACTGGTAAGAGACCCACAGACACCTGAGTCCTTTCCATGAATGGGTCTCTTTAAGGTAAGCTTCAGGACAGTTTTCTAGCTTTGCACCTCTCTGGCAGGCTTAGATTATAGACCTTTCTGAAGCCTATCCCAAAAACTAGATGCCTGCAATACAACAGTGAAAAAATGGACCATTCTCTTGCTCTCCTGGAACTCACATTTTAGAGGTGAGACAGATTGGACAAATAATTACCAGGGTGATGAATGGAACCAAAAGATAGGTGCCAAGTGTGACAAAAATCAATTTTTTTTTCTTCCTGTGCTTTCCCCTTTTGCCTCACTTATTACCCAAATAAGGCACTTGTTACCTTCTGTTTTACTCTCTACTTCTGAGTGGGCACATCTGTCTTTCCAAGCAGTCAGTTACATGCAGGCATCTGCACAGTGCCTACCTCAAATTATGTGCTCCATAATTTCTTGCTTTAACAAATGAAGAGAAAGTCTTAGTTCTCTTATCTGCTTTCCTTTATCATGTTTTCCATTTAGACACAACTTTCAAGATACCAGGCATTGTTTTCATTTACTTAGCCTAAATATTGCAGCAGACAGTTCTTTAGAAGTTTTGTTTGGTTTGGTTTGGTTTGCATGCTTTTATTTAACTTTGAGAAATGATGAAGCAAGAGTGTTTATGTACAGAAAGACTAAGGTTAGCCGTTGTACTCACCTACAAAATATGTGCTGGCTATTAATGACACCTTTCAAAAAATTGAACTATTTTCTACAAAATACTTTTTTAAAATAAAGATTTATTTATTTATTCCCCCCCCCCTTGTTGTTTGCACTCGCTGTCTGCTCTGTGTCTGTTCTTCTCTTTAGGAGGCACCAGGAACTGAACTCAGGACCTCCCATGTGGGAGGGAGGTGCCCAATCGCTTGAGCCACCTCTACTTTCCCTACAAAATACTTTTAATGTGGTTCTCTAAGAGCAAAGGAGCCAAGGAGAAAACTTTGCTTTTGCTGTAGCAAGTCTGGGAGAGAAGGACCCATGACAAATATTCCCTGATTTTGATGGGAGAGGAGTGGACTCACTCTCAGAAGGCCACACCTGGTCAGTGTTATAGAACATAGTTGCTTCTTTGGGCTGTGACTTTAAGATCCAGTAAGCCCATTCAGCTCTCCCCTATTTAGTAACTAAGTTGCGGTCACCCCCACCAGCCATGTCAGGGATAAGAGGAAGCACAGTCATCTGATTCACACACCAATACATCTATAGACTCGAAACATCTACCTTTGGACCCAGGGTAGGGAATTAGGGTCACTGGGGAATTTTTGCTAATACTTCCTTTTTGACTAAGATTAAGTACTAGAATGTTACCACTTTTGTGGGTTTCAGATGATTGGATTCAGTTGTTCCCACAGGAAAAATCAGTTAGATCTGCCTCTATCCCCAGTGCCTGGTATTAGGATCATGCAGTGGTAAGATATCCTGTGGAGATCAAGGCTACAGTAGCTTGAGCCAAACAAAAACTTGAAACCCTTTGATTCCAAGACCTTAGGTTATATCAATTGGTAAGCAGAACACTCTCTGGATTTTGTGGGATATGTCTTCAGTCTTCCTCCAGAGGTGCTCTCTTGTCTGCTCTGGTTTTATATCTCCTGTCCTCTGAACCAGAGTCCACCTTCCGCTTCTTTGCCTCATATTTCTTACTACCTCAGAAGCCATATGGTCTAGTGTTCCATCCTGTTCCATATCCATGGGAAGCCTTCACCAGCCATGTTTGGTGATAATTATAGTCAAGGCTGAATTTCAATTCTGGTAGGCTTAAAAATGGGAATTAGATAAGGTTACATTTGAATACCTTTTTAAACCCCATAACTAACATACCATCCATCTGTCAGCTGGGTTAGAACAATCCAAATCATCAATAACTAGGGCCTAGGCCCAAAATAGTCTCAAGACTGAAATAAAATTGTGGTTCTTGTAAGAGGGATATTCCCACACTAGGGGAGTTACTAAGGAGTAATCATCAGTACTAAAAAAATATTCCAAGACCCATTTCCGTGTGCAAAGTCATCCTAGCTATCAACCTCAGCTATCACTCTGTGAATGAGATAGTTCACCTTTTCCCCCTGTCCACACTCATGACACCTGATCTCCATGAGCTTGCCCAGAGAGCATGTCAAGCATCACATCTGGGTTACCTCATTTATCTTCATCGTACGACATTAAAGAGATGGTATTAGCCACCTTTCAGAGATTGAAACTCAAACTCAGCTCATAGTAAATAACAAATCCAAGTCAACACAGCTATAAATCACATACAAGAAAGGCATGTTAAAATTAGATATAGTGGATCAGAAGATAGAACTACCACTGCTAGCTTAGATGTTATGGAAAGTTTAAGGATGGGTCTTAGTTGTGAAATTGGACTTAAAGTAGCATTTTGTGTAGGCAGAGAATTAGACTGTTTGCCATCTGGCCAAAGAACTGGAATTTACCCCAATATGCCATCATTCAAATCTATTCATTTAATAAACACATATTGATACTTGCTGTATGTCAAGCACTAGTTTTTACAATAGAATCCAAGAATGTAAACAAAACCTGTACCCTCAAAATGCTTACATTTTCTTGGGGGTAAGGAGACAAGATGAAAATAAATACCTAGCACATCGTTTGCTATAAAAAGAAATAAAACAGGTTGAAGGGAGCAAAGATTATGGGGGTGATAGAGCTGCCATGGTTTATACAGTTGTCAGGGTAGAACTCACTGAAACTTGACAGCAGGAGGGAGAAGGCTGTTTGGCATATCTAGCAAAAGAAAATTTCAGACAAAGGCAATGGCCAGTGTGAGGTCTTGAGACTGGAAGAGGAGGGGATAGATGTAGAAGATGAGGTCAGAGAGGGAGCTGGGCAGGTAACCCTGGGTCTTGTACTCATTGAGAACTTGTTTTTATCATAAGAACAATGTAAAGTCTTGAGTGGGTTAGAGCAGAGGAACTGCATTTAGATTTGTAAAGGATCACTCTGGCTGTCTCTTGAGTGATGAGTCCAGTATTTCAACTTTGGACCTAAAATGAACAGAAAATGTAACCCTTAAAAGATATACTCTGGCAGCCTCACTACAACAGATCATTGAATCCTGATCTGCATCTTTTTAATAAAACAAGAGTGAATAACATGAAAGTCCCCTTCGATTCACGGCCAGAACTCAAGTAAAGTCTGTGAATAATCATGTAGCTCTCTCAGGAGCTCTAAAACTAGTTTGGTAACAGAGAAGAACAAAAGTAAACACAGTTACCTGAGCAACTGAAGTTATTTTTCTTGCAGTTGCCACACACAGAAGTGTGCTTCTGTTAACTTCAGCAGTAAGTCAGTGGGCAGTAAGTCTAAGTACTTGCTAGGAATTACTAGTTCTACAGTGACCTTGACATGCCATAAGGACTATGCTGTTGGTGGTTACAACTACTTCCACAATCCCTTTTCAGAGCTTGGTTTCCATATTTGCAGCTCACATCTCCAGACCTTGGATCTACACCTCCTCCTTCACATTTCCACGTACATTTTTTGACAATTCAAATTATATGTTCAATTCTCAGCCCGGTTTCCATAAGTCTGAAACTATACTCATTATTTTCTCCCAAGAGCATCTACATTTTTATTCCAAATTTCTTTTTTCTGGAATCAGTATTGTCATTTTCCAAACATCCAAAGCTAGCCAGCGATAACATCCTCAGGTATTCTCTTTTCCTCTAATTTTATATCAATTGCAAAAAAAAAAAAAAATCAGTTACTTCTTCCATTTAAAATGCTTCACTGTTCCCTCTGCCCCTACTTCTTTCAAGTTTTCATTTGTCTATGTTTGTATCTGTCTTAGTGTTCCAGGGATGCTATAACAAATACCACCCAACAGGTTGGCTTAAACAACAAGCATTTATTTCCTCATGATTTTGAATACTAGAAGTCCAAAAGCAGATGCCAACAAGACCACAAATTCTCCAAAATCTGTCACATTCTGGTGCTGGTGTCCTCTGTCTCTACTTGTGTCTGTTCTTCTGGTTTCCACTGGCCTTCTGGCTTCTTACTGATGCTTTCTCTGACTGACTGGATCCACATTTCTTCTCATTTTAAGGCCTGCAGTCATATGGATTAAGACCCACCCTGATTCAATTTGTCCACACTGTAACTAATAATAACATTTTCAAAGGTCCTATTTACAATTGGGTTTATAGCCACAGAAATGTGGATTATGATTTGAACGTGTCTTTTGTGGGATACATGATTCAATCTACAACAGATATCAAGATATCAGATAACAGATATCTCTTCTCTGTTCCAGCTGAGTCCAGTCTTCCTCTGCAGCAATTCATCTTACACTCTACTGCCAAACTCAACTGCCTAGAAGATGGTTTGCCTTGTGTCATTCCCTCATTCCCTTACTCAAAAATCTATAATAGCTTACTAATTTACAATCGAATTAAGTAAAAAATCTATTTTCTAGATTTAAAGACCCTCCGAGACTTGGCAGTCCTCACATACCTTGCCACAGTTAGGCAGATTCTTCTCTTCACAGGCTCTCACATATTACACACTCACCGGCCCCTGCCTTTCCTCTTAAGACACCCCAACATGAATTGCCCCCTACATGTCTCCACCCAACCAAATCGTAATCTTCAGTGCCCAGCAAGAAAAAATCCACTTCCTCTTGAAGTCTTTATGAAATCCCCATTCCACATGACTTCCTTACATCTCACAGTTTTACTTTTTCAATTGGTGAACTTAAAGGAGCCCCTGTTTTATTTCAAGCCCTGTCCCATGTGCTAAAAGATGCTTTAGTAGTATTTGTTAGATGCCCTGCCATATTCATTCTCTCCTTTTTTAATTAAAAAAAGAACTGAATTTCAGCTAATGAGAGGTGGGAAAAAGAAATGTGCAATTTCTGGTTATGACTGAAAGAAAGGGGTTTGCCCTCTACTTTTCCTACTTCCTCCTGTTGTGTGAAATGTGAGCAAGATATTGCAAGCTAACATAAACATCTTGGTCCATGAAGAGTAACCCTGTGGTATAGAAAGAAATCTGGTTTCTGGATGATTGTAGAGCCATTGTCTCAAGGACAGACTAACCAGACCATGGTGTGAGGGAAAAAATTAATTTCCCATATTGCTTAAGTCACTGTTGTTTGGGGTCTCCTATGATAATAGATAAAACAATATGTCAGTTAACACATACCCTGTGCTTGATATATCATAGACAACGAAGGAAAACCAGGATTAACATAATTTTAAGAATGGGAGACAACAATACTAACAACAAACCTGTTAAGAAGTCATATATAATAACAGGAACTTTGTATTTTTCAGAGTATTACTAGTTCGGAAGAGACACTCAACAAGTATTTATTCAAGGAGTGAATGAATGAGTTGAATGGCAGTGAAAACAGTAGGCAAGATTATGGGGAGCTTTGTAGTCTAGACTAAGGAGTGTTCATATCCAATTACACAACTCATTAGCTGGGTAACCTTGTAAACTGCCTAAGCACTCTCCATCAGTAAAATGGTAAAAATAATAGTATTTGCCTGACAGGGTTGTTGTAAGAAGTAAATGAATAAATAAAGTTCAAGTGCTTAGAAGAATGCTTGGAACACAGTAATCATTACATTCCTGTATGCACGGTAAAATTTTCATTGCCGTTTCCATTGTATATCATCAATATAACACTCCTTGTTTAAAGCAAATGGGTTATTTTAAAATTAATATCAATTTAAATTAACATAATTTATTAAAAAGGAGAGATTTTCAGATGTAAAAAGGTTTTTATTTATTAGCTCTTCTGGCTCATGCATGGGACAGTGGACCCCTAATTCTGCATACTGGAAATCAGATGATTAGAGAATTATGTTCCTAGAAACTGTTCTCAGCTACACTAGATTGTCACAGATTTTGGATCTTAGACATAAATCTTAGAATTTTGTTTGATTATTTGAATTTTGCTTTTTCTTTTTTCTAGACTCAGATTTGCCTTCATACCAAAAAACAGGCTTCTGGCAGATAACATTTATCACTTTGAAGGTAAAACCAGATATCCATTTTAATATTTACTTTTACCTTTATTTTTTCTTTTCTTTGAGGGTGTTAGACATGACAGGAAAAATAGAAAATTGGACAGAATTTATAGAGATATCTGTATGCTAAAAAAAATAAAAGGGATTCAGCGTATAGCACATTTTAAAGTATTGTGGCATAATAGTGTACAGCCATTTGAAATTATATTTGCCATTTGCATCAAAATCATGTCGTCTTTAAAATTCTCAAGACTATATTTTACTTTTAAGTAAGACACAATTCTCAGGCACACAGGAGAATGTGTAGTTTGAAACATCATCAATCACCTACAAAGGTCGTACAGGTCTTGTGTTAAATACTAATCACAAGGTGTAGAAAGTAATCAGAGAAACACCCCTAGTGCCTTTTGTTTAGAGTGCTACCAAGACTATTCGGTGAGAAAATTGAGAAAAAAAATTCAGAATAGTTTGCTGTTGTTCTCTGATTCCTTAGTCAAGTGTTAAATTAACGATTTATCAAAACTCAGAGTTTTGCAAAAGAACAAATCATCACTGACTTTTGCTATTGTGGAGATAAACCTACCCATAACTTTAACTAGGAAAATTATACTCAACTGTTATTCATGTAGTTGAAGATACTATATGTGACAGAATATGCTAGTTGCCTTCCCATTTCCCAGCCTCCCTTGCAGATAGATATATGGGATATATGGGATATAAATAGAAGTCACATGTGAGGGAGGCTTTGGGACAGCACCCATCACCCTTGCCTTGCTCACCTCCTTTTATTTATTTAATTATTTATTATTATTATTATTTTTAAAGAAGTTTTATATTACATAAATGTTACATCGAAAATGTAGGGGATTCCCATATACCTCACCCCCTCCCCCTCCCACACTTTTCCCCATTAACATCTTTCATTATTGTGGTACATTTATTACAATTGATGGACACATACTGAAGTATTGATAATAACCATGGTCTATAGTTTACATTGGCTTGCAGTTTGCATGGCACAATTTCATAGGTTTTGATAAAATATGCAATGGCCTCTATCCATCATTACAATGTCATACAGAACAATTCCAATGTCCCAAAGATGCCCCATGTTACACCTATTCTTTCCTCTCCCTCCCCTCAGAATCTCTGGTTACCACTGCCTTTATATCAATGTTACAAGTTCTTTTGTAACTAGAATAATAATGTCTACTTTAGCACATAATTGCATTCCCCCCCCACCCCCGTATTAGTCAGCCAAAGACGTGCTAATGCAAAGTAACAGAAATCTATTGGTTTTTATAAAGAATATTTATTTGGGCTAAAAGCTTACAAAAGGCCCTAAAGAGTCCAACTCATTTACCATAAGAGGTACTTTCTCACCCAGTCTGTTGTCACAAGTTAACGCAAGATGGAGGGCAACGTCTGCGAAGTTTCAGACTTCTTATTCCCTCTTAAGGCTCCTTGGGCCCAGCTTCTTCCAATCTCAGCTGTAGACTGGCATAGAGCTCAGCTGCTCTCTTCTCTTCAGCTGCAAATTATCAGGCAAATGGTTTATCTCTCTTCCTGGGGCCACAGGATCCTCTTGCAGGTCAGTGGAGCTCCCTTCCTCTTTTCTCACGAATCTGCTTCAAAGTTCTTGACTGAGCGTCTGTTTATATAGCCCACCAAGGGGGCGGGGACTGAACTCTGAGTTGTCCTAATGATGTGGTCAGATCAAAACCCTAATCTTAATTTAATCAAAGACATCTCAGCTGGATCTAAAACAATTAAAGGGTATCACACCCAGAAGAATAAATTAGTTTACAAACATAATCTCTCTTCTTGGAATTCATAAATAATCTTAAATTGCCATACCCCCTTATTTTATTATTTATTTTTGTGGTGAATAAGATGTCTAGAGCTACATATTCCATTTTGTGAATCTGAAAATGGAAACCACACCCTAAGGTCATAAAGATAGTCATAGCCTGGATTCTTGATAATGCAATAAGAATTCCAGCCCACCCATGGACTACCTACCCACAGGTTTATTTTACATGAGAGGGAAGCATCTATTTTATATAAACCATACTTTTAGGACTCTTACTGACAGCTGAATGCAGTTCTAAAGTATAAGAAGAAAAGCCAATTTCTTAACATTTAACCTACACTAAAGTCCATACTATTTTTGAAGGTGTATCATAATTTTTTTTGCATTTTATTATTTTTTGTTAGAGAATGTATTAGTCAGGCAAAGGGATGCTGATGCGAAGTACCAGAAAACTGTTGGCTTTTGTAGCAGTTTGATATTATTTATAAATTCAAAAAATAGATAATGGATTATGTTTGTGAACTGATATTTTCCTCTGGGCATATTAGATTGTACTGGACTCAGAAGTTTCACTTTTACTTGATTGGGCCATGTCAGTAGAATGTTGAAACCACACAACAGAGAAGGGAGTTTGGAGTTTTAATGCTGGAGCCCCGGGAAGTAAGCACACAGAGGAGCAGAGCAGCTGAGCCCAGAGAAAATTGAGCACCAGGTAGAGAGACAGAGCCAGTCACCTGATAGTCTACAGCTGGCCTTGTGGAGAGAGCAGGACAGCTGAGCCCAGAGAGAAACAAGCCCCAGGAAGAGAGGAATGCAGGAAGCCTGAACTCTTGGCAGATGCCAGCAGCCATCTTGCCCCCAACACATAGCAATAGACTTCAGGGAGGGAAGTAACTTATGCTTTATGGCTTGGTAACTGTAAGCTTCTACCCCAAATAAACACCCTTTGTAAAACCCAATAATGTTCTGGTATTTTGCATCAGCACCCCTTTGGCTGACTAATACAGCTTATTTAAATGGTACATATTTGGGGTAGAAGTTTTCAGTCACAAGGCCCTGTAAAGAATCCAATTCATGGTACCATAAGAGGTACTTTTTGACCCAAAGTCTGTTGCCACGTGTTGATGCAAGATGGCGGGTGACATCTGTGAGGGTTCAGCCTTCCTCTTCTCTCTTAAGACTTCATGGGTCCAGTTTCTCCCAATCTCAGCTGTAGGCTGGCATAAGGCTCATCCCTCAGGGCTTCTCAGCTGTTCTGTTCTTTTCACAAGATCAGCTGTAAACTATCAGGTGAATATCTCATCTCTCCCCGAGGCTCCAGAGTCAAAACCAAGTGCTCTCCTCTGCCATGTCTGTTTCTGTATCTACTTCTCTGTGTGTCTACTTCCACATGAGAGTCTGTTTTATCAGCCCACCAAGGGGACTGGGTCTCTAGGCTGAGTGCACTCTAATGACATGGTTAAATCAAAGCCCTAATCTCAACATAATTTAATCAGACATCTCAGCTAAATCTAATACAATCAAAGGCTTATCATGCCCAGAGGAACACACCAGTTTATAAACATAATCAAATATCTTTTTTGGAATTCATAAATAATATCAAAGTGTTGCAGAGAACTTGTAGGTTTATGAAAAATCATGCATACAATATAAAGTTCCTATATACCACCCTATTATTACCTCTAGCATTGTGGTATATTTGTTAATATTTATAACATTTTTATAATTGTACTATTAACTATAGTCTATAATTTACAATAGGATCTACTGTTTTGTTGTACAGTCTTATGTTTTGTTTTATTTTCAAAATTTTTTCTAGTATTAGTTCCTTTGCCATGTAAGATAACATATAACAGATTTTTAGGGATTAGGACAAGAATATCTTTTGGGAGACATTATTCTTTCTACCAAAGTGATGCTTTCAAGGACAAGGTTATTGAAAATGATTTCAAGAAAAATATAAAATCTCATCTGATGCATTTCAAGCAATGTTTTTCCTGTTGTCGTAGATGATCCCTCTTTTAGAAGAAATCTTTCTACCAATGTTTATTTTTTGCCTTAAGGATTTTGGTACTCAATATTGATTGATTGATTTAAAATTTCATTTCCGAAGAATCACTTCAGAAAAATTTTGCATAAAATAGCTCCCTATCTGTTTGAAAAGAGTAAGGATATTTATGCATCACTAGCTAATAACATGGAATTTGGAACCAAATAGAAAACTTTTCAATACCCTTTGGTATTTTCATGACTTTGGACAAGCCACTTAATCTTTTACCCCTTGACTCATTCCTCTGTAAATGGGGCCATAAGAAATTAATTCAAACTGAAAGGAATACATGAAATAATACATGTAAAAGACTTAATATAGTGGCTGGCAAAGAACAAATAATTTTTTTAAAGTATATAATATCTTCTCTACAGCACATTGGACTCACCCAGGACAACTGGTGGGGAGATGAGATGGACAACAGATGTCCCAGGGAACGGAGAGAGTCTGCAGCTGCAGGCAGGATAGTCCCATCCATCTTCCCCATGGAATATAAGCCCTCTATCAGTTGGAGGTGGAGTGGACATCACCATCCCCGAATCCTCGGGATTGGGGGAAGAGCTATGGACTAGAGCGGACTTACCGGTATTCTACTATAGACTTATTGTGATTCAAGCAATGGAAGAAATTACAACATTGATGTGGAACCAGTGGCCACTGGAGGCTCTGGGGGCAGGGAGAGGGAAAAGCAGTTGCAATATGGGGGCTTTTTCTCGGGACTTGGGAATCGTCCTGAATGACACTGCGATGACAAATATAGGCCATTTTATATCATCATATACCATGCAGAACTGTGTGGGAGAGAGTGTGGTCTACAATGTGAACTATGGTCCATGCTCAATGGCAAAGCCCCAGGATGCATTTATCGATTGCAATGAATGTGCCACACTAACGAAGGATGTTGTTTATGTGGGAGGGTTTGGGAGGTGTGGGGAGTGGGGCATATGGGAATCTCTCTATCGTTTGTGTAACATTTATATAATCTAAGTATCTTTTAAATTTTTTTTTTTAAACTTGAAAGTTCAATGATGGCCCTAAGTAGAACAATAAATCCATTAGTATTCAAAAATAAAAAGTGTGTAATATGTTGAAAAGAAGGCTGTTGATGTTTGTGTAACTATGATGATGATGACGATGTCGCCTTTATTAACACTTACTTGGGAAATGGACCTTCCATCACTTCCTCCTGAGAAAATGAAGCAGCACCCAGGCTTAACAATTTAAAGTTACCTAGATTGCACCAGATCTTTTTAATCCTGATGTCATACAGCCTTTGCTAGCTCTTTGCTAAGATATTTTTTTAGGTAGACTCCAAAGGGGTAGTAGACAGAAGCAATACTGAGGGACCTCAGGACATAACTTGATCTAAATAGCCAAGATTGGGTGTTTGGGTATAAGGCCAAAGAGATAAGGAAAGTCTCGCAGGCTCCATCTACAGAGATGGTTGGGGATTCCTCCTCATGAAAGCTGGAGAGTAGTTTTGAGTTTAAAATGAAAGGCAGAGTAAAGAATAAGGCTTTTGACAAGTACCCTACAGGCTACAAGATACATTTCCTTCAATGTCTTTTGAGAGATTAAAACAAAGATTAGAATTCCTTTTCCATTGCTAATTAGTAGATATTCTGGTTCTGTTTGAACTTTCATCCGTGATGAGACTGGACCATAAGGTGCCACAATTTTTATTAAGGGTACAGAAGTTTAAAAGTATGTATTTCTTAAAAAATGCAACACCTTGAGTTATGTTTTACAGTCACTGTATTTATTTTAAATATAAAATACCAACAAATATGCCTATATGCTTTTAATTTTTTTCCAAAGTGAAAAGCAAATTGAGAAACACTATTTGATTTAAAATGAGACCATTAAAGGATTTAGAAGGTAATATGATCTGATTGAACTTGTATTTTATCAAGGTATTTTAACACTAATGTTAAGAGGATGGCATATACTAGAATTACGTGTAAGAACCATGATTTATACTTCTCTTTTATTGCTCCTTCCCAGCACTTATAATTGTAAAAGACACATACATTATCAATATATATAAGCTGATTGGTCTGAGGTCTAAAACTGAAATACCATTGTGCATTTATATATTCATCTCACAAAGAATTCCTGATCTATTATCACATTTTGCAACCACCACTCTAAAAATGTTGCTGATGCAAATATTGTAAGAGACCCCAAAATGTCAAACATTTTATATTTCTAGTTTACTTGACTCCTTAAGAAAATATACGTATGTGTGTGTTTGAATGTATGTATGTATGTATGTGTATATGCACACATACACATATAACGAGCAGCAAGGCTCTTTGCTCTTTATAAATATTAACTCCATTATCTGCAAAACAATGTCATGGAGTAAGTACGATTGATATACCTATTTAATAAACGGAAAAACTGAGACATTGAATGGTTAAGTAACTTGCCCCAAATCACACAGCTGGGACATCATAGAGCTGGGATTTGAACCCAATTACTCTATTTCCAGAATCCTTGTTCTTACTTATAATTCTCTACAGATGAAGTGAAACTAGAACCCAAGTGTTCTGACAAATAATGCCAGGCTTTTACATTTCAACAAGAGTCCCAAACTCACAAGCTTACAAAAATAAGCAGACAACATAAACTAGTGAAGCAGACTTGTAAGGGAAAATGTTAGGAAGACATGAGGGAAATACAGAGTCCATTTCAATTTTTTTGTTTGTTTTTCAGTTACCGGGACCCAGGGAATGAACCTGGACCTTGTATTGGGAAGCCGGTGCTTAACCACTGAGCCATATCTGCTCCCCCATTTTAACTTTGAGAGCTTGTGCCTCTCCAAAAGCCAATAGCATAAATGTAGCTCCAGCAAATCGCTGCCTTATCATAATTTGTTTTACTTTGCCAGATTTCCCACTTTTCCCAGAGAAGTCAGAAATCTTTACTTTTAAGAGAAAGTTATCAATTTTTAAATATTGGCTCTAAAAAAAACTCCAAACATTCTGGGAACCAAAAAAAGCACCCTCTCTTTGGGCTGAATCCAGCTCATGGACCAATGGTTTTTATACTCCTTAGTTCATCATATAAAAGTGAAACAGCATGACTAAGAATAAAAGGACTCGGGCTCCAGAAAATCCTGGCTCCAGAGTTTACAATCTCTCTGAACCTCAGTTTCCTTATCTCAAATTAGGAATTATGCCTACCTCACTAGACTCCTGTAACAATGAAATTAAATAATGCATGTAGTGGAATTAGCAGAGTGTCTCATATTTTATGTTTCCATAAATGTTTGCAATGATTGATTTATATTGCTACCCCATATTGCCCACTTATTCATCATTCATCATTTCCTTGATTAGCTAAATGTTTGTACCAAAGATGGACTCATATCTAAGTAAGTTGCTTCCTAGCTCGTGCCAATATTTAAGGTCAAGATAAAATGCAAGTTTATTTTAACAGTTTTTTCAATGAGGGACTGATGCCAGAATTTTTTTTTTTTTTTTTTTTTTTTTTGCTTTGCAATTTGTTGCTTTAAATCTAAGGTGCTAATCTCCATTAAAATGCAGATTCACTTTAGAGATGACATTTTAAGGCAAATTTGTAGTCACTTTGGTTAATCTTTACTTGGCCAAAGTTTAGAACTTTTCCTGGAAGACTGCTTAGATAGGACAAAGGAGGAAGGAGCCTGCAAACCATGAGAGAGAAGGCCAGCAGGGCTTAAGCAGGTAAACATCCTCCTCCTCTCTGTTTTGCAAAGGGTTGCTCTGTTACCAGTTGTAGTCAGACTCTAAGTGGACACAGAAATCACTTGGGCATATGGAAGAGGAGAGGAGTTTCTTACACATGAGTGGCAGAGCTGAGATGCCAACCAGAGGTGGAGATGTTCACCACAGCAGGAAACCCTTACCTTTACCAGGCCAAGACAGAAGGAGCTGGCCCAGGGGCTGGGGTCACCTACAGGGAGCCAGAGACAGGTGGGCCTGGCCAGCAGGTGCTGAGCCATAAAGGAAAAGCCTGGGGCCTAGGAGGACAACTGAGGCCAGAGGAATCCCAGCATCTCCCACTTTCTCCCCGCTTACTCTCTCCAATATGCCACCAGGGCCTCCTATTGGTCAAACCCAGTCAGAAAGCAACTGACAGGAGAGCCTCAGAAATACAGTCTTAGGGATTTGTAGTCCCTCACCCTGTGATTCAGAGAAGGGCAAATGAAGAACAAAGAATGTATCTAAAGGCAAACAGGCCAAGGAGTAACATACAGGTAAATTAATTACACAGTGTTGAGGCTAGCACAGGTTCTTTCCTACCATTTTCTTATTATAAACTTTTATTGTGAGCTCTCTAAATTGCTTTATTTAAGGAAGAAATGCAATGGTACACAGTAGTGGGGAAGGGCCTGGAAATTGGACCCAAGAAGCTTGGCTCAAATCACAGCTGTGTCACATGCCATCTAGATGGTGTTTGAATGACTTCCTTAAATTCTCTGAACTTCAGCTTAGCAACATGGAATAATGCTTCCTGCGTTACTGGGCTGAGTAAGGGGTAAATAAGAAAATACCCGTAAAGCTCAGCATGGGGACCCAATAAATATTTTGTCTTTTCTCCTTCCTTTTACGAAGTCACTTTACATTTCATTTTTTCTTAAAGGTTAATTTTCACTGTCTTCACTATTTCTAAGAGTGAGAAGTTCCAGTTCTGACAGAGAGAAAAACCCATAAATACTGCCATGCTCTGGGTGCCCTTTCCCACGGTCTTCTGGGCTGACGCCTGGGCCATGTCTTCAAAACCTCTCCTTTCGTTCTTTCTGTCACTTATTCGCCCAGCCACATTAAGTGTCTTTCCTGCTGCCATCAAAATTATCTTATCACTTAGCTGTCTTGCTTCCCCATAGTGAAACAATTTTCACAGAAAGCACGGAGCCTTTTCCCTGCATTCACTAATAACAACATCAGTGAAAAATGTGGATGGTTACTGGGGAAGGAATGAAGGAGCAAGAGCGAAGGTCAGCACTAGTATATTTTTTCCCTTCTGGAAAAAAAAAAAAATACACAAATTTATAGAAAAGGAGTGAACTGCTGATAAACCAAACAGCAGGCAAAAAAATGTGCTTCCTTCACTTTATAGGTTCTTTGACTTAGAAAATCCTCCTGCAGCAACTCTTTGCCCTATAAAATTATGGAATGTGGAACTCCAGTCCCTTCTTATCTGTGTCAGTCAGTTTGTTTCTTAGGAACGAGCAGTATAGGTCATTTTCTTGGAGAATAAGTCATGGGCTCACTTTTCTCTTTTTCTTAGCCTGCCTTCATTTTTCCTAAGAGATAGCCAACTGAGAGAGGAAAACAAGTGTTTGCAAAATGTTCTTGTTCAAATAAATGTGTTTATGGAAATAGAATCTCCTCCATCCATCATGTTTCTTTTTTCCTGTTTCTTACCTACACATTTTTGTTTGTTTGTTTTATTTTATTTGGAGATTTTGCATAGGTCTCTTTTTTTTTTAATTTTTAAATAATTAAAAAAAAATACTTTAGATTACATGAATGTAAATAAATGTAGAGGATTCCCATATGCACCACTCATCCTTGATCTTAAATTGTTGACATCACTGCTTGTAGGACCCATTCCTGGTTTAATGGGACATAGAGAGCTTAACGAAAACAAGAGAAGGAGATATTTTCAGGGGCTCTAATTTGTGTGGTCTGTTCCTACCTGTTCAACCCATCACTCATCGCTATGCACCACAGTCCAGACACACAGGATTCATTCTTTCTTTCCTCATACATTTCAAGCTTTTGGCAAACTTGGGATTTTTGCACATGCTGTTCCCCCTGCCACAAAGCTATCACACACACACCCTGCCCCCGCCACACACACACACGCACACACGCACAGCCATCCATGCTGCCCCACCTGGTCACAATGCATCATCTCCACTCAGGTAGCACCTCCTTGGAGATGCCTTCCCAAAGCACACAATCTGAAAAAACCCCTTCAAACTATCCACCCTCCAACCCATTACTCTCTTGCATATTCTTCTTACTGATTGTCTAGGATGATCTTGTCCATTCATTTGTTTGTTTATAATTCCAATCTTCACTCACTAGAATATAAGTCCCCTGAAAGCAAACACAGCATCTGTCTCTTTCTACCCTTGTATACCCAGATAGTGCCTGACAGTAGGTGATCCTTAAATAATTGTGGAATGAATGAAAGGTTGAGTAAGTGACCGCTCCAAAGGGCCATCGGTAGGCAGCAAATGTGAGCTTGCAGGGCCTGATTTACTGTTTTTCCCCAGTGCCCATCACAGAACTTAGCAAAAACAACAGCAACTGAGCATCTACTCTGCACCAGGCACCATGCTGGCTGTGACAATTCACAATTTAGCCATGGAGATAGAAACCCCGGCGTAGTGGAGCAGATAATTCAGAGGCTCTAGGCAAGTAAACAAACAATTACATGACCCTCTGTTAAGTGCTCCACTATGGAAAGTACAGGGTCTTTTGAGATGTTACAGCAGAGGAAGCTGGTAGTCTGGGGACAACGAGGAGTTGCAGGGAAAGATTGAATAAAGGGAGGAAGAACACGAGGGAGGGAAGAAAAGGAAGAATGAAAGGAAGACAAGCCTCCTTTATGTACTCCCTCCTCAGAGCTATGATTAGAAGATATGATTTCATTTTCAGAATCCCCCTGTAAAATAGTCACCAATCCCCAAACATCAGTGAGGAACCTAAAACTCATGACCATATGAAGTTTACTCACTAGCCAGGACCAGCACCGGACTTGGAGACCATAGTCCTTTCCTTATATCTCGGTGCTCCCCTGGCCACCATCCCTTAACAAATAGCCTAGCCATTGTAGATGCAAGATGTCTCACATTCGTGGCATTGTCAGGGCCTTCAGGAAGCATGCCAGTCACAGGAAAGTTCTCAAGAAAAGTGATTCTCCAAATTGACATAGCCAGGGAGAAGGCTCAATTCTCTTTTGTACTGGTGTTAGTAAAATGGTACCAGTACAAAAGAGAAAGTGCCATGAACAGGGCAGAGAAGCAATAAGGCCTCATTACAGGGAAGGAGAGAACATCTCGCAGCTCCCAGTACAACCTATCGCTCCTCTGCCTTTACCCCTGAACTTCACTACTCTTTAAGGCTACTGAAGCCTCTTAGAGTGACTGGCGATTCCTTTCAGCTGTTAATCATAGTCATCAGCAGTTCTTGGAAACTTGGATGAGCCAGACACTACTCTTTGCATTTCACCTGCCACTACCTGATTTGTCCTCTCAACAACCCTATGAGGTTGGTCCTATTATCATCCCCATTTTTCAGGGAAGGAGAGTGAGGCTTCAGAATATTAATTCCTAAAATTTTACAGCTGTTAAGTAGCAAAGTGGGAATTCAAACCTAGGTCTGTCTGAACACAGACCCATATCCTGAACCCTTGCAGTCAGCTGTCCCTCTGTTGTTATAAATATACATCTTGGTTTTTTGAGCAACTTCAGACCATGAACTGGGAAACAAGGAAGCCCTGAGCATCCAGGTGAGGGACAGAGGATAGCACCTTAATGTGCAGGAAAAGGCAGGAAAAAGCAAAGGGCCCGGATTTCTCTATACTTTCTCCATGCTTGACATTTTTTGCCAGAGGGATTTCCTAATCATTTTACAAAACTTACAGTTTTAAGTCACTGTACTCATGATGCCTTGTCTTAGTTTGCTGAAGGGCTGCAGCTACAAACTAAAGAAATAGGCTGGCTTTTATAATGGGAATTTTACTTGGGTTAAAACTTATAGTTCTGATGTCATGAAATGTCCAAGTCAAGGCACCATCAGAGATGCTTTCTCATCAAAGTCAGCTACTGGTGATCCTGGCGTCCTGCCACTTGGTGATCAGGCAAATGGCAGGGCGCGTGTCCTCAGCCTAGAGCTGTTCCGTGGGCCCAGCCCCTTGAAGGCCTCTTTCTGTGCCTCTATGCTCTGCTGATTTCAGACTCTGGGAAGTCTCTCAGCCTCTCAGGGCTTCTCTGCCTTTCTGCGGCTGTAGGCAGGATCAAAATGGCAGCTTCCTTTTTCTATGTGTCTCTCTCCATGTGTCTCCGTTTATATAAAGCCCAGAAAGAGGGGAGAGACTCAACTTGAGTCATGACTCACAGTCAAGTGATCTAAAGTGAATCTAATGCAATCAAAGGGCACCACACCCACAGGAATAGATTACTTTAAGAATATAAATTTTGGGGGTTCAAAAAAGAACTTCAATCTGTCACAATGCCCTTTCACTGGAAGATATTTTCCAAAAGATGGTCATTTTTGGAAACATGATAAGCTGATCTTCACTGCTTTCATTAGTGGCAACTGACAATTACGTAGGACTCAGCAAGTAACAAGCAGGCTTTCCAGTGCCTTCTCTCACTGTAGGGAGATGACTCTGTTTTTGTGAGCCTCAGTTTTCTTAATGAAAAACAGAATACTGCACACGTTTGTTGTGAGGATAAATACATGAGAGAAGATCATTATACAGAAGGTAAAGATTTATTTTTTATTTAAAAACACACACAGACACACACAGGAGCAGATCGAGGTTTCAAACTCAGATCTTTAAACTTCAAAGCCTATACTTTTACCACCACCCTATTCTTCCTTTAAATCAAGAAGCTGCCCAATAGTCATTGTTATACAAAGCAAATGGTTCAAAAAATTGTAATGATGTGCTTGAGGTTGTTCCTTATTCTCCCTGAATCTTGAATAGTTTCTCCACGGGGTTCAGGTTGAGAGAACAATCCAAACCTACAAATTCTAGCTTTTGAAAAGCATTCATAGATTCTTGGATGTTAGCACTGACAGAGCTCAAAGACAAGTTCAAACACTTCATTGTACAGAAGAAAAAAAACTGAAATCCAGAAAACTGGAGTGACTTCACTAGATCTCACTTATTTGAAATCCATGATTAAATAGTGTAAAATATGTGTTATATTCACATTTCAAGTTTAATTTTTTTTCTTTTTCTTCTGGCATTATTTATGAAATTTATCTGTGATAAATATGTCTTTGCTTCATTATACCTACACATATTAATGTAGCTGAAGGAAATTTTATATTCTGGCTCTATTAGTACACAATGTAAATTGGAAACAGGCTGTAAATGACCAGTTACGAAATTATTTTTAAAAACATGATAGGCCCACTGGAAGCAAGCAGCTGTTTGAAATTCTTCCTAGGGCAAGGGGGAAAAAAACTACTCAGAAAATATATTGACACGTGGTTTAGTGTTCCTCCGTCATCAGATTTATTGACCTGCAAGAGAAGTCAATGGCTATTTTGCCCGAGTCAATATTAATTCCTAGGGTCAATAAATCCTGGTAATGAATGGAGAATGTGAGTCAGTATGTGCTCATTAGATGTGTTCACAAAATGTGCTATGTAAAAAATAAGAAAGCCATAATCAATCAGCTTTATCAATGTTTCAATATTATGTTTGACATCTCCTTGAAGTGTTTTTTTCTTTTCTTCTTTTCTTTTTTTCTTTTGGAAGTAACTTCAGATGAATATATATATATACATCACGTTGGACAGATAAAGCTGCTTCCTACCTAATAGTTGTCTCTGTCTTCCAATGGCCCTTCTTTAACCTTCCTTTGCTGCTTCCAGAGCAGGGCCAACTGCCCTATAACAGGAGGATGAATACCCATTCTGCAAATGGGCTTTGCTGCCAGCATTATAAACTAGTGGCTTGCCTCCTCTTCAATCAGCTTGGGGATGGCAAATGACCACCAAGAACGAATAACAAGGATCATATTTGGTAAATATTCCTAAGTGAAAAGGCACATACAATCTTTTGTGAGCACATATCTAAGATGTGTGTGTGTGTGTGTGTATAACTTAAAGGAAAAAAACATAAAACTGCTATCATTGATTGAGAATCTGCAAGCTCAAACACTATGAGCCAGAGGCACTGTGCTAGACATTTTACATCTATTATTTAAATCAGTAATTTCCATTTTACCAGTTAGGAAACTCCAGCTAAGCAGGCTTAAGTAACTGGCTCAGGACTCCATGGAATTCCAAAGCCCTGGCTCTTTCCACAATATCCTGCTGTTTCTTTGATAGCTGGAGCTCAAGTTGAGAGAACGCAAAATCTTTAAAAAGGTGAGGTTGTACTATGAAATAAATCTTTTTCATAAACAGTAGTAACAACATTACCAAGAATATTCTACAAAATCTCTCAATGTGGTGGACTTTGTCTTTCAAGTGAATTTTTTTAAATCACTAAAGCATCATGTGGCTTGGTCATGTAAAAAACTTTTTTTATTAATTCTATTGGAGTCATGGGTTGAATTATGTGCCCCAGGGGAAAAAAAAACAACATATTCTTCATCTTACTCTATTACTGTGGGTGTGAACCCATTTTAAATAGGGCCTTTTGAAGATGTTATTTTTAGGGATGGTGTGGCCACCTGAATCAGGATGGGTCTTAATTCTATTACTGGAAGACTTATAAAAGAGAAAGCCACACTTCAGCAGGACCCCAGAGAGAAGGTGCAGGAAGTCTAAGAAATCTACAGATCACTGGCCAGCCAGAATGCTGCTGACCAAAGGAACAAGCAAGCCTTCTAGCCACTAAAACTGTGAGCCAATAAATTCCTGTTGTTCAAGCTAAACCATTGTGTAGTATTTGTCTTAGCCAGGAAATTAAGACAGCTGGTTACTAAATTTTATTCCAAAATGAAAACCTATTTTATAAACCAACAAAGTTAATATTTCCTCCAAATCAGTAAATAAATATCTGATGATATTTGAGGAATGGGATGGGTAGGGAAGGAGGTTAAGAAACCAATCTTGCTGTCATATTAAACTACAGAAAAGAATGCACTTAAAATTCCATGTATATTTTTGGACCAATCATGATCATTTAAAATAAATGTGACACAAGTTTTCGTTAACTTTTCAAAATTGTGTTTCAAGTAAGCACTGTGAAGGATGCTATTTCCTGAGGCCTGCCTCACCCACAATATAAAACAGGTTTTGTGCACATATTTCTAAAGTTGCTGACAAAACTAATGAGCTCAGCTACATGAAATCAGCCAAAAGAAGCTGCATTCAAAGGGCAGTCATATTACTAAGCCATCTCAACCAGTCGGTAAATGAGCTAGTAAATGAGCTTAGCTTAGCCATCCTAAATCCTCTCCAGTCTACTAAATATTCTTCATTTTCTCTGCACTAATATTGTTTCATGTGGTTCAAAAGTAGGAATGGTTGGTGAGAAAGATCTCTTTCAAAAGGTGTTCTGTCTTATACTCTCATTTATGAATTCCATAATTGCAAAAATGTGTATGAGAGAAGGAGAAAGAGAAAAAAAAGAATACTATCACATGTAAAAGAAAGAAATGCAGCCATCAGATCACCAAATTGATTTCTCAAGGAAGGAGAATAAAGTATCAAGATTCGGGAAGATAATATGTATGGATTCATTTAGTTCTTCTCAAAGGGTAAATGAATGCTTCATGTTTGCAGGGCTTATCTCAACACATTAACTAGAGTGAGTTCTCCCCTGCTAAATCCAAACTTTGAACTGTCCTGAAAAAGGAAAAGGTAGCCCTGGGTTGGCCACCCAATTCCCATGAGCCACCTCAGGCTGATTGGGCTCCTAAGGGGGCTGTTTCCTATAGCAACAGGAGCTTCTGGGTGGCCTTCTGAGTATCTCTGAGCAGATCATGTTGCAGTAATTCCGTCCTTTACTGTTTATGCTTTGGACCAACTCCCAATTTCAATAATATGGTGAGAAAAATGCTACAACTTGTAGGCACGAGTGCTTGAATTCCAAACCTGTGGCAGCCAGTTCTTGATCCCTGTTACTTAAATGTAGATTTTCATTCATTTTCAATTAGCTTTTCAGTGTGTATTTATCTCTGTATCTAACAAAGGAGGTACATGAACTAAATCTACACATATGGAGGGGTTTCCATTGATCTGGTATTTACATGTATAGAAATGCACACTGATTAGTATCAGAATGCCGTAAAGCACAAACACATGCACGTAATTACCATACTCTCTTTCTCTGATTGCAGCAAGGAAATATTGTTCCTTTTGGGCCTCTGCTTTATCAGGAGAGCCAGCTGCTGTGTGGTTTCCTGTGTCCAGCTTGGAAGCTGTAAGATTTAATGTCTAACCTTGGAATCTATCGTCTATCCCTTGACCTGCTTCAGACTTTATATCTTAATTGCTCATAACCTTCCCACATTAATGCTACTATTCTTTATTTGATTGCAAGCCTGAATTTACCCCACCACACACACACACACACACACACACACACACACACTTAGAAATGTGCTATATTTCTTAAAGCTAGAGGTGAGTTTAAGAAGGAATACTGGGGATGGATGTGGCTCAAATGGTTGGGCATCCATCTCCCATATGGAGGGACCTGGGTTTGATCCCCAGGAACTCCCAGTAAAAATAAAATAAATAAAAAAAAAAAAAGAAGGAATGCTAAGAACCCCCCACCCATTTCTGTGCTTCATGGTTACCTCATGGAAAAGAACGACGGAACAGTCAGCTGAAAATCAGCCTGATCCCATCTGAATCATCTTCTTTTGTATTTAATTAGTCCGAGTGTGCTGAGTTTTAGGAATTTTCATACAAAACTGTAGAAGGAGAAATTTGTTCCTAATAGCCCAAGGTGAAATGGTTTCTACTTTCTGTCCTGCACACTATATAGTAAATCTGAATTTCTGCTTTTTCAAGCTATCACTTCATCAAGCAAGTGTACATAAAAAACATATTAAATAAATCAAGGCCCTAAAATGTGTTGTGAATAAATATAGCAGCACATATGTGAATTGAATGCAAATGGAGACTTCTCCTCTTCCCATATTTATTTTTGTTGTTGTTATTGCTAAATGTACTAGACCAAAAAGAAGGTGCTAATCATACAGATATAGCTCAATGATGGTTAATTTAGCAGTTTCAAAAGTGACTTTTGAATTGAACCTTTTCTTTTTTTGCCTGAGGATATGGACTCAATTAACCAAATTGGAACTATTGAGTAATATTTGAAGCCTTAGAAAATCAATAAAGTCAACTGTTAACT